>AP025056.1:9658340-10002754 GCA_036186865.1 Eustoma russellianum
AACTCTGCGTCTTTCCCTTTTATTTTATTTTATACCACCTTACAACTTAAAATTTACATATATGCATCAAGTAATAGGCCCACAACAATTTCATTTCTAAATTCTTGCACGCTAATTATGCTTTAATATTTCAGATAACAATTTATGGTTCCGCATAGATTGTAGTGGCAGTGGTTCTGACGAGAGTACATCATAAAACTTTAATCATCCATATGGTTCATCACTTACTACTATTGGAAGAAGGCTAAATGAAGTTTTCTAACTTTTTTTTTCTTTCCAGTATGTGAATTTTGGCAGAATCTATATGAACAGAAAGTATCATTGAGAAAATGGAACATGAATTTAAACAAATAGAAAGCCTCAATACAAAAAGAAAGAAAAAGTGCAATAATTCGGTACTACCCCAAACCGACGGCTGTTTACAACAAAAATTATGCCTTTTATACCTATACGCATATATCTGATACATAAATACAACGAGTGTGTACGTATAATCAACAATCTATGCCAATCACAAATAAATCATGCATGATCCGATTTGATACAAAAATAGCATTATAATGTTGGGTAATCATAGCAAATATAGAAAGGGTACTTGCCTTGATCTCGTTTAAACTATGTCGTATACAGCAAGTTTATGTTGAGAAATATGTTTGGATAATTTTCAAAGTCATGATTTTAAGTGATGAATACTTAAAAATGTCACACATGGTGTTATATGTGATTAAAAGCTGAACAAGTTCACATCGATCGATCTATGTAAGGCAGATAAGTTTAAGACCTTTCTGTGAGACATCGATCTCTAAACTAAGACACATCAATCGATCATGTATATCGAACTCTCACTTCGATCGATCGATGTAGGTCAGAGACAAAACCTGAACCTTTATGTGAGACATCGATCTATGAAGCTGAGGCACTTCGATCGATCGATATCTAGAGTTTTTAGAAATAATTTTCTAAAATGTGATAAAATGGTTGTTTTCATTTGTACATGATTTATACATCTCATTATGTGCTTATTATGTGTTTTTGGTGATTATTATTGTCTTGAGACTAACGTGCCTTGGAAGTTTCTACAACTTACCAAAAAGGGCAAAATTGGTATTTTAAGTTTTGTAGGAACATCATATGGTGAAAAATATTTCAAGTGCATATTATTATCTTGGTTATCATGACAAAGGTGGTATTGTGATTATTTCTGACCATCGGGGTCATTTCTGGAGTTTTATCTCACTAGGGGCATTTTGGTCATTTTACCCCCGAAGACAGTCTCGGTATTTTTACTCAAGGAATCTCTTGAGTATCTATATTATTTATTCTGGAGTTCATTTAATATATTCTTGAAGATTATTTGGTGGTTTTCTATTTTATTCTCTCATTTGATGATTTTATCGACGGTGGCGGGATATGTGACGGTATTCGATGTCACGTTCTATTTTCTCTTGAAGACTCTTATATATATGTTATTGGAGGTTCTTAATCATCATCTTTCAGAGATTACAAGGTGTCCTTGGTGCAAGATTCATCACAATATGTCAAGAAGAAATGGAATTTTGATATTATATGTTGACATAACCTTGTCAACTATTATTTGTTGATTTCTCCTCAAAAATCTGAGTTGGTATACATATACACAGCCTCCAAAACGTGATTATACAGGTGGAGATGATGTTTTTCTCATTTTATGAGTTGGAGACAAGAAGACAAACCAAAAGCAAGCTAGTTGGCAAAAGTTGTCAACTTGAAATTTCAAATTTGAAGTTAATGGAGACAAGGTTGTTGGAGATGATTATGGAGGTGTTTTAATTCAAAATTCTCAGCCATCACATGGTCTAAAAGTTGGAGGGAATATGCCATCAATTCACTCTATAAATAGAAGGCAAGGTGAAGAAGAGAAGACACACACTTGAAAGCAAAAATTGAAGATTGTTGTCTTGCTATTCTCTTCTCATATTTTCGTTCATACTTTGTGTAGCTAAGGTGTTCCATTTCTAGTTGTTGTCCAGCTACACTATACACACCTTCTTGTGTCTTATTTGTAAGATTGATTAGCCAAATCTATAAGGCTACATCAATAGGTGATAGAGGTGTTGCAACCAAGAGTTGCATAAAGGTGTTCATCCAAGTCTTGAATAGGGTTGGTGTTTAACCCAAGGATCAAGCTTGGTTCTTGCTGTAATTTGGTTCATACCATAGTGAAATCCAAGGAAAGGTGTTCCTTGGGACTGGAGTAGGTCACATTGACCGAACCAGGATAAATTCTCGGTGTTCTTCTCTTGTTTCTTTATTTCTTTTCTGCCCGTTTTTGACTGCAGTTTTCACACACTTCTCACAATTTGAAAAAATAGCTAAACATTTTCAAAATTCGTGATTTTTGGTGGAGTTATACTTCAGACTGTTAGCTTTCATTTGCAACAAGAATCACTTGATTTGAGCAAGGGAAAGTTAGTCTTTCAGTCTTTGCAAGATAACTGCTCCAATCTGGCTGCAATCTGACCAGTTTTGAGAAACTTAAATTCTGTATTTTTCAAGAGTTGGTTAAGGTCAGGGCCTTTTGAAACTTCATCTACACATCCTAAGGAGTTTTTTGATATAAAGATCAACCTTTTTGGTTGAGTATTCAAAGAGAAACACCGTTTTGCAAATCAGCACATTCTGTCCAATTCTGTCCAGATTGACCATCTGAATCTTTTTATTTATTTGAAGGGTCAAACGATCTTATTTTTGTCTGATTTTGGATATAGAGTCTTTTTAACTCATTGAAGTTACATTCTGAAAAGTTTCATAATTTTGGAGTTGTGTACAATTATTGTGAATTTTGAAAAACGGGTTCTGAATCTGAGGGTGGTTTCAGATTCTGTATTCCAAAGGGGATTTTAACAAAGGGTTGTAGTGTAATTTCCGCTAACCACTATTCACCCCCCCTCTAGTGGTGTTTATTGCAGGTGCACGGTCCAACATTTGGTATCAGAGCCAGACCAACACCACTACAAAGAAGCAAGAATTCCACACCATACAAGGCCAAGAAACAACATTCACTTATATACTACTTGTCTCAAATCCAAGGTACATACTATGGCTATTGTTTCTCACAAAGGTGAAATGGAAGGTATGTCTACCCAACGCCCTCCTCTTTTTGACGGTAATAATTTTGTTCATTGGAAACTGAGGATGAGGCTATTCTTAATGGCTATAGACATTGATTTATGGTCTAGTTTGAAGATGGGCCGTACATTCCAACGAAATTGAAAAATTTAATGAAGTACACAAGAAGTAGAGAAATGTAAAGTGAATGGTCATCAGATGATAAAAAAGAAAATGTCCATGAATGCTAAAGCTATGCAATTATTTTTGAATGGACTTACAACTTCTGAAGCAGGATATGTGTCAAATTGCACAAACGCACACGATATGTGGAAATCACTTGTATTAAAGCATAAGGTACTAGTGGTGTTAAAGAGTTCAAAAATAAACATGCTTATGACTGAATTAGAGACTTTCAAAATGTTGCCAAACGAATCTCATAACATCTATGGATTTGAGGATTACTAAAATTTTCAATGCACTTGAAGCTTTAGGAAAGTCTTTTCGAACAGTGAAAGGTTCAAAAGGTGTTGTACAAGTCTCCTGCTGAATGGGATCCAAAGTGACTGCAATCGAGGAGACAAAGTCAATCACTAAATGGATGAATTGATCGGGTCTCTTAAAGTTTACGAGGTTAAATTAAACCAACGAAGTCTGAATCGTCTAAGTCATCCGGTAAGTCAATAGCTTTCAAACAATCGAAACACATGCTAGTAACGATGATAGTAATAGTGATACTGAATTAGATGATGAGTTGATATTGATAGCTAGAAAACTAGAAAATTTTCAAACGTCCAAATAGGAATAGACAACGTAATTCTTCCTTTTCTTCTTCTTCTTCTCAACCTAGGAAGAATAACACAAACAAATGGTATAATAAAGAATTAAAGTGTTTATGAATGCGGTAAAAAGGAATATTTCATAAGACTGTCCCACGAAGAAATAATAATAACAATAACAACAATAATAAACAAGCCAAGGATAAGGAGGCTCAAACGACAAAGGCAAAAGAGTCTAAGGCAAGAAAAAGAGGAAACGAGCAATGAAGGTGAGCACATGGAGCGACTCATCCGACTCAGAATCCGAACTGAGAAGCTCAAGTTGCTTCGTATCCAACGAGGTATGTTCTTCTTCTGATAGTGATTCCGATAGTGACATGACATTGATGAAATGTATGAAGAATTCTTAAGAATGCATGCTCACTGTAAGAGGCTCTCTAAAGAAAAGAAGAAACTAGTTGAAGAAAATGGACAAGTTGAAGACGTCCAACTTGGAATTCTCGATCAACTAGAATCTCTTAAACAAGAGTCTACTAATACTCTTGATTCTTTAGAGAATAAAATTGAATCATATAGGAAAGATGAACAAAGTTACAAATGGAAAATAAATGTTAAAATCCAAGTTAGAAAGTTGTGAAATGAAATAGTACAACTAAGTCTTCTAAATTTACCTTAGAAAAAATGATAGAACAATTTAAATCTGGTGCAAATATGTTAGATACACTTATATCATCACAAAAGTATGGAAATGATAAAACGGATTGGGATATAAAGAAGAAGATGAAAAATTAGATAAAAAGACTAAGTTTGTATCATCAACTACGAAACAACCTTATAAAGTTATAAAAACAACTTGTGCTAAATCTTCTTCTACTCCTTCTTCTTCTTATCAAGATAAAAATGCAGCATGCACCCATAAAAACACACACGCATAATAACATCTAGGCCAAACTTTGCATCTAGACAATCTAGAAATTATGCCTACATGTATACAAATGCAACTAGACCGAATAAAATGCATACAACTTATTATGAACCTAAATATAGGCAACACTCTTATAAGTCTTATAGAAATGCCTACAAACACACTTATATAGCGCCATATAAGAAACAAATCGCATGCCTTATGCACATTATAAATTCGGCCATCCTATAATGATTATCAACCATGGCACAACATGTATAACAATGTATCTTCACTTATGTGGAATAATCATGTATATGCTAATTCTTCTTATTTTCCAAATTATAACAATGCTAAAAATGTGCCTAGAAGGTATATTCAAGTTTGGATACCTAAGGGATATCTAAACAAGAATAGTGCCCCTAACATTCAAGGACCCAAATAAAGGGTACCTAAAACTTTGTCTCCATTGTAGGATAAACGCAAGATAGCAAGAAGGAGGCAAAGTCAAAGAATCTAAAACCAAATGGTTTTTAGATATGTGGATGTTCGAGGCATATGACGGGGAACCCCAAACTATTCAGCGAATTGGAACTATCAAGAATGGAGGAAAAGTAAAATTCGATGACAACAACAAAGGACAGTGTTGGAAAAGGAACAATTGGGGACCCTAACACATTTCAAATACGAAATGTGTTATTATTAAGCAATCTATCTTATAATTTACTTAGTATTTCTCAACTTATAGATTGTGGGTTATAATGTCTCCTTTCTTCCAATTCTTGTGATATAATAAATGAAAAAGGAGAAACGGTCTTATAAAGGAAATAGAGATGGAAATATTTATACTCTTACCTTAGATAACATGTTAGATGCTAAGGTTAATGTCTAATATCACATGACTTAGATGTAAATTTATGGCATAGACGATTAGGCATATAGGAATTTTCAACTATTAAGAAATTATCTAAGAAGAATTTAATTAAAGGAATACCTAAGTTAGACTTAGATAATTTTCAAATGTGTGAAACAGTATTAAGGGAAAACACATTAAAGAAACCTTAAAAACCGAAACATGAAGTGAGTACTAGTCATGTACTAGAATTGCTTTCACTTAGACTTATTTGGTCCAAGTAGGACAAGAAGTCTAGGTGGACACTACTATGTGTGTGTCATAGTAGATGATTACTCACGCTACACATGGACATTGTTCTTAACACACAAAGACGATGCTCCATTAGCAATCAAAACTCTTATTAAGCAACTTGAAAACATTTATGAAGAAAATGTTAAAAGAATTAGAAGCGATAGAGGTGGTGAATTTAAAAACAAAGACGTAATAAAATTTTGCGAACTATATGGAATAAAACATGAATTCTCACCACCTAGAACACCACAACTTAATGGAGTTGTTGAACGTAAAAATAGAACAATTCAAGAAGTTGCTAGGACAATGCTGTGTGAAAATAAATTACCTAAATATTTATGGGCTGAAGCTGTTAGTTGTGCATGCTATTTATAAATAGGCTCACTATTAGAAAGAAATTAAATAAAACGCCTTATGAATTGCTAAACAATAGACAACCTAAGATAGATTATCTTAAAGTATTTGGATGTAAATGTTTTGTGCTGAACACTAAGGATAATCTAGATAAATTTGAACAAAAGTCTATTGAATGCATATTTGTTGGGTATTCAACTAACTCAAGAGCATATAGGTGTTATAATCCTGCATCTAGAAAAATAATTGAATCCATACATGTGAAATTCAATGAAAATGCATGCTTTGAAGTTAGTGATAAACATCAACATAAACAAGAAAATAATGTTGAAAATATGTTTGATGATGATGATATATTACTTGAGCCTGTTCATGATCATCTAGAACCAACTTCCCCTGAACAAGATGTGCATGAACCTTTAGGTGAAATAAATCAAGAAATTTTACAATTGGAAGATAATCTATCTAACTTACAGGATGTTCCAATTGTATATGAAAATGTTCACACGAATGAAACATTTGAACTAGAAGAAGGTGAACCTAGTCAACTTAGGAATTGGTGGCTTATAGAAGATAAACATAAACACCCAAAGAGCTAATCATTGGTGATCCAAGTGTTGGGGTTAGAACACGTAGAAATATAAGTCAACTTGAAGGACATAGCTTAATCTCACAATTAGAACCTAAGAACGTAAAGGAAGCCTTAGGTGACATATCATGGATAGATGCTATGCATGAGGAATTAAATCAATTCACAAGGAACAACGTGTGGGACTTAGTACCTAAACCTGAAGACAAGTCTATCATAGGAACTAAATGGGTTTTAGGAATAAAATGGATGAACAAGGAAATATTACAAGGAATAAGGCTAGACTAGTCGCACAAGGTTATAATCAACAAGAAGGAATAGATTATGAAGAAACATTTGCACCCGTTGCACGACTAGAAGCAATTAGATTTACTTGCGATTGCAAGTATAAGCAAAATTAAGCTCTTCCAAATGGATGTCAAGAGTGCGTTCTTGAATGGATACATCCAAGAAGAAGTGTTTGTAAAACAACCTCCTGGATTCGAAGATCCGAAGAATCCGAACCATGTTTATAAGCTTAAGAAAGCTCTATATGGTTTAAAACAAGCTCCAAGAGCTTGGTATGATAGATTTGCAAACTTTCTTATTGCAAATAATTATCAAAGGGGGACCATCGACAACACATTATTCCTAAGAAGAAAAGGTAATGATTTGTTAATAGTTCAAATATACGTAGATGATATAATCTTTGGTTCAACCAACCCTACTTTAGTAAAAGACTTCGAAGAATGTATGAAGTCAGAGTTTGAAATGTCAATGGTAGGAGAGTTGAATTATTTCTTAGGACTTCAAATCAAACAAACCCCTCAAGGAATTCACATTAGCCAACTTAAGTATGTCAATGATATGATTAAGAAGTTTGGCTTTGAAGAGTTGAAACCTACAACTACCCCTATGAGTGTTAGTACCAAACTTGATAAGGATGAAAACGGTAAACCTTTTGATGACACACTTTATAGGTCTATGATTGGCTCATTGTTATACTTAACTGCATCAAGACCTGATATTATGTTTAGTGTGTGTATGTGTGCTAGGTTTCAATCTTGTCCTAAGGTATCACATTACAATGCAGTGAAAAAGATCTTTAGATATCTTAAGCATACACCTCACTTAGGATTGTGGTATGATAGAAACGCTAAGTTGGAATTACACGCATATAGTGATGCTGATTATGGTGGTTGCAGGTTAGATAGAAAATCCACTAGCGGTACATGTCAATTTATAGGAACCAATTTGATCTCTTGGTTTTCTAAAAAGCAAGCTAGTGTAGCTCTTTCTACCACTGAAGCCGAGTATATTGCTTTGAGTTTGTGTACTACCCAAATACTTTGGCTTAAACAGCAACTTAGTGATTTTGGCATTAAAATGAATAAGATTCCAATTTTCTGCGATAGCACAAGTGCAATCAATCTTTCCCGGAATCCGGTACTTCATTCTAAGGCCAAACACATTGAGGTGCGATACCACTTTCTTCGCGATCATGTTCAAAATGAGGACATAGTGATAAACCATATAAGAACTGATCACCAAATCGCTGACATCTTCACCAAACCCCTTAATCAAGCCACTTTTGAAAACTTACGAGCCAAATTAGGAATGATGACTTACGATACCATTGTATAGTTCTATCTTTTGCATGATTTGCAAAATAAAGGGGGAGATAGAATAAGAACATGATTTTAGTTGGTAAGTCATGTTTTAGTTGGTAAGTCATGATGAATCATATGCTAAGTTTTTATTGGTATAAATTTTGGAGCATAGGTTAAGGGGGAGAGTATGAGTTGAGGGGGAGCAGCATACTATTTAAACGTTGAAAAAAGTTGAAAACATTTGGTTAAACATTTGGTTAACATTTGGTTAAACTTTTGGTTATAAGTTGTGACATTAAAATCATGTTAGGTTATTTTGAAAATCATCCAAAAGGGGGAGAATGTTGAGAAATATGTTTGGATAATTTTCAAAGTCATGATTTTAAGTGATGAATACTTAAAAATGTCACACATGGTGTTATATGTGATTAAAAGTTGAACAAGTTCACATCGATCGATCTATGTAAGGCAGATAAGTTTAAGACCTTTCTGTGAGACATCGATCTCTAAACTAAGACACATCAATCGATCGATGTATATCGAACTCTCACTTCGATCGATCGATGTAGGTCAGAGACAAAACCTGAACCTTTATGTGAGACATCGATCTATGAAGCTGAGGCACTTCGATCGATCGATATCTAGAGTTTTTAGAAATAATTTTCTAAAATGTGATAAAATGGTTGTTTTCATTTGTACATGATTTATACATGCTCATTATGTGCTTATTATGTGTTTTTGGTGATTATTATTGTCTTGAGACTAACGTGCCTTGGAAGTTTCTACAACTTACCAAAAAGGGCAAAATTGGTATTTTAAGTTTTGTAGGAACATCATATGGTGAAAAATATTTCAAGTGCATATTATTATCTTGGTTATCATGACAAAGGTGGTATTGTGATTATTTCTGACCATCGGGGTCATTTCTGGAGTTTTATCTCACTAGGGGCATTTTGGTCATTTTACCCCGAAGACAGTCTCGGTATTTTTACTCAAGGAATCTCTTGAGTATCTTATTATATTTATTCTGGAGTTCATTTAATATATTCTTGAAGATTATTTGGTGGTTTTCTATTTTATTCTCTCATTTGATGATTTTATCGACGGTGGCGGGATATGTGACGGTATTCGATGTCACGTTCTATTTTCTCTTGAAGACTCTTATATATATGTTATTGGAGGTTCTTAATCATCATCTTTCAGAGATTACAAGGTGTCCTTGGTGCAAATTCATCACAATATGTCAAGAAGAAATGTGAATTTTGATATTATAGTTGACATAACCTTGTCAACTATTTTGTTGATTTCTCCTCAAAAATCTGAGTTGGTATACATATACACAGCCTCCAAAACGTGATTATACAGGTGGAGATGATGTTTTTCTCATTTTATGAGTTGGAGACAAGAAGACAAACCAAAAGCAAGCTATTGGCAAAAGTTGTCAACTTGAAATTTCAAATTTGAAGTTAATGGGACAAGGGTTGTTGGAGATGATTATGGTGGTGTTTTAATTCAAAATTCTCAGCCATCACATGGTCTAAATGTTGGAGGGAATATGCCATTAATTCACTCTATAAATAGAAGGCAAGGTGAAGAGAGAAGACACACACTTGAAAGCAAAAATTGAAGATTGTTGTCTTTGCTATTCTCTTCTCATATTTCGTTCATACTTTGTGTAGCTAAGGTGTTCCATTCTAGTTGTTGTCCAGCTACACTATACACACCTTCTTGTGTCTTATTTGGTAAGATTGATTAGCCAAATCTATAAGGCTACATCAATAGGTGATAGAGGTGGTTGCAACCAGAGTTGCACTAAAGGTGTTCATCCAAGTCCTTGAATAGGTTGGTGTTTAACCCAAGGATCAAGCTGGTTCTGTCTGGTAATTTGGTTCATACATAGTGAAATCCAAGGAAAGGGGTTCCTTGGGACTGGAGTAGGTCACATTGACCGAACCAGGATAAATTCTCGGTGTTCTTCTCTTGTTTCTTTATTTCTATTTTTTGTCCGTTTTTGACTGCAGTTTTCACACCACTTCTCACAATTTGAAAAAATAGCTAAACATTTTCAAAATTCGTGATTTTTGGTGGAGTTATACTTCAGACTGTTAGCTTTCATTTGCAACAAGAATCACTTGATTTGAGCAAGGGAAAGTTAGTCTTTCAGTCTTTGCAAGATAACTGCTCCAATCTGGCTGCAATCTGACCAGTTTTGAGAAAACTTAAATTCTGTATTTTTCAAGAGTTGGTTAAGGTCAGGGCCTTTTTGAAACTTCATCTACACATCCTAAGGAGTTTTGATATAAAGATCAACCTTTTTGGTTGAGTATTCAAAGAGAAACACGTTTTGCAAAATCAGCAACATTCTGTCCAATTCTGTCCAGATTGACCATCTGAATCTTTTTATTTATTTGAAGGGTCAAACGATCTTATTTTTGTCTGATTTTTGGATAGAGTCTTTTAACTCATTGAAGTTACATTCTGAAAAGTTTCATAATTTTTGGAGTTGTGTACAATTATTTGTGAATTTTTGAAAAACGGGTTCTGAATCTGAGGTGGTTTCAGATTCTGTTTTCAAAGGGGATTTTAACAAAGGGTTGTAGTGTAATTTCCGCTAACCACTATTCACCCCCCCTCTAGTGGTGTTTATTGCAGGTGCACGGTCCAACAGTTTATAGTTGGATTACGATCAAAGTTCTTCCTTTTCCTCTCGGTTACACTTGGCTGCAGGGTTAATAGCAAGGGTTAGGAAGGGTTTTTTTTTCCCTTGAACCTGCGGCAGAACTGGGGTTGATGGGAAAAAGGGTTTAGCAAATATTTATCCCTCTTTTCTGCGGTTGGGGCGACTGAAATGGGTGGGGGAAAGGTTAGCCTAGGTTATTTAAATAGGTAATTTTAGGATAGGTGTAGATAAGTTTTGGTATTTGGTAAATTCCTAATAAGTTTAGGTAACTAATTAAGGTTATCTCAAATATTCAATTCCTATCTTTAATTCTCCTATTCTAATTAGGATAACTTTTATCTCCTTTAATTTATCTTTTCTATGTTTTATGTAATTTATGTTTCTTATATTATATTATATTTCCTTTTACTTTGCCTCGTCACGGGTATAACACATTAAAAGACAAGTAATGAAGACTAATAAAGTTATCATATTAAACCTTTTATTTTGTCAATATTCATAATTTATTGTATCATATTTATACATATCCGAATCAAATGATGCGAAACATGATTTAAATCATTCAAACATTTTTTTCACGGGAAATGGATCACTTTATTCACATAACAAATTTAAAAGTTTTGTACATCAAATCAACATAATAACATACAAACTAACTCTATCTCTAACATTATGTATGGACCATTAACAAAGGAGATGATAAAGCAAGTTTATGTGTCTCCTCCATGATAGCGTTGATGACGTTCCACACAGGCGGATGTCGGACATCATGATTATGAACCAACTGATTCCTCCAGTACCAAATCTTAGACATCGTCGCACGAAAAACATATCTCCATTCAAGACCCGTGGAGCCGAACAGTCTTGTATCACTTACATTCTCCGAAAGCCATGTTTTGCAATTCTCCTGTGTAAAAAAAGCCGGCCGAAAAAGTGGATGCAAAAGGCGGTCCTATACCCTGTGTGCCCATGGACAGTCCCTAAGAGCGTGTAAGGAATCCTCGCTGACATATCCACAGATCGTGCATCGTGGTTCCGAAAGTAGGCGTCTTCCATACAGTAATGCTGCAGTCGGTAGGAAGCTCTTGTAAGCTTGCTACAAAAACAAGTTCAAACGTAGCGGTCCATGCATGCCCCAAAGAGCATCCCATTCACGTGTTGCTGGAGGTAACGTCCGTGAAATTTGGAGCTGATAAGCGCTTGCAACCGTGAATTGCCCACTCGATGTACCAGCCCATTTCGGCTGGTCCGGTATTTCCGCATTAAATGTATTGGAAGGCTCCAAGCCGGCCCGAAGTAAAGACACAGTGGTGCGAATGTGACGCCACAGAACTGAGGAGTTTCGTTTGGTTTGATGAGCCATGATATCTCCGTACTTGCGCCGTAACACTTGAACCCATAGGAGATCCGGACGTGTTAGGAATTTCCACCCAAGCTTGGAAAGCATCGAAATATTCATGTCCCTCAGTCGCTTTACACCCAGTCCTTCTCTATCCTTCGGTTGACATATCACCTCCCAAGGGCACCAATGTAATGTTTTCTTTTGTTCCGTCTCACCCCAAAAGAATCGGCGCATCATTCTATCAATGTCATCTACTAGGCTTGACGACAGCCGCACTGTTTGCATGGCATATGATGGCATGAGAGAAAGAACACTTTGCACCAAAAGATAGCGAGCTGCTTGTGATAAATGCCGTATTTGCCATGTTCCTAACCGCGACCTCACTTTATCAAGAATATGTATATACGCCCGTTTACCACCTCGTCCAGAAAGCAATGGTAGTCCCAAGTACAACCCCAAGTCCGTGGTACACTTTAGTCCCAGTCTATTAAATGCTTCTGGTAGAAAGTGTTGTGCAACATTTTTAGAAACTAAAACCTGAGATTTCCGAATGCTTACTGTTTGTCCAGAGGCTGTACAGAAGTCCATTAGAATGTGTTCCATGACACTAGCATGTGCATTGGTCGCTGAACCAAATAATAATAGATCGTCTGCGAAGAATAAATGAGAGATGCTTGGTCCAGTTCTAGACATCCGGATAGGTGCCCAGGTTTGCGATGCCACCGCCTGCTCAACCCGTCGACTTAACACCTCCATACACAATAAAAAAAGATAAGGGGCTAGGAGATCCCCTTAACGAAGCCCACGCCGTGGCTGAAAAGGTGGTAACACTCCATTCCACAACACCAAAAAAAGAAGCAGAGGTAATGCAGAACATAATCATTTCCACCATTTCACTACTAAAACCAATATGTTGAAGTATCATCTGTAAAAAGGACCAGCGCACCTTATCGTAAGCCTTTTCTAAATCAATTTTGACAGCCATGTAACCGGATCGTCCCTGCTTAGTCCGCATTGTATGCATCACCTCCTGTGCTATAATAATATTATCAGCTGCTTGACGGCCCGGAATGAAAGCACTTTGAGTTGGAGAGATTAGCTTGCCAATTACTGTTTTGAGGCGATTAGCTATAATCTTCGTGATTACTTTGACTACAACATTTGCTAATGCAATTGGTCTAAACTGCGAAGCATCCTCTGGACTGGAACATTTGGGGATCAACGTGATATAGGATATGTTCATTACAGGAGGGAACCATCGATTTTTGAATGCCTCATGCACAAATCTTAGTACAGCCGGCCTGACTATATGCCAGTTCTTTTGAAAGAATATCGGAGGCAGTCCATCTGGTCCGGGAGCTTTATACGCACCCATATGAAAAATTGCAGCCTCTATTTCTTCATCCGTGACTGGCCTATTTATCCAATGTCTATCGGTATGACTAAACCGTAATAAGTCCAATTGTTGCAGGTCCTGCGTGGGAGTAGTTTCAGCATACAATGTTTTAAAATGTTCACTCACGAAATGTTTCAGTTGTTGTGGGTCATCTATCCAAGAACCATTTTGATCCTTTCTCTGAACTTGACGTGCTGCTGCCGAAGTTTCATACTCAAATGGAAATATCGCGAATTTCGTTCACCATACGTCAACCATTCAAGATTAGTTTTTTGCTTCCAGTAGACTTCTTCTTGTTCTATGATAGAGCTATATTCCTTTTTCAAATCCTCTTCCAAAGATGTCAAAAACGAGAGGGGTGTTGATCCAGAGATTTTTGAATACCTGCAAGTCGGGCAAGACACCGTTTTCGTCGCTGGATCAAGTTGCCAAAACATTCACTCTTCCAAAGAAGCATACGCCGAGTAAACTGATGGATTATGTCAGAAAGATCTCCTTCATCGTTACACCCAAGCCGACTGCATAAAATCTGGAAATGCAGAGTGCAGCATCCAACAGGCTTGAAATCTGAATTTTGTAGCAGCACTGGGTATGTTGCGTGAAGCTTTCAAATTCAGCAGTAAAGGATTATGGTCCGAGTGGGTGCGAGGGAGGTGATGTAACATACACGTATCAAACTTCAGTATTGTTCATTCGCCCACACTTGATCAACGCTGCTTGATGCGAAAGCGCCCATTTAGTCCGTTACTCCATGTAAATCGTGGGCCTGAAAAATCTACTTGGAGCAATCTACAGTCATCAATCATCCTACGCATTCGGTCTACTGCATAACCATGAACGACTCTTCCACCACGCTTATCATCTTGGTTAACAACTTGGTTAAAATCTCCAATTAGCATCCATGGGATGGAGATATTTGGGCTCATAGCCTCAATATACTCGTAAAGCGACTCGCGGATGGCCAACTTAGGTGAAGCATACACAAAGGACATAATCCATGCCACTGTATTTTCCTCCATAACGCCAACATTAATCATTTGAGCCGTGTAGCTAAGGATGCGTAGAGATATGATTTTGAGTTCCAAAAGTACCACAAACCACCAGAGAAGCCTCTTGCCTCGACGACGACCAAATCTGTAAAACTAGATTTGTGTATCACTCTATGCGCGTAAGAGCTAGGAACTCGTGGTTCCATGAGAAAGAGCACTCCCGGTTGTGATCGCTAACCAGCCGGATAATCTGACGCATTGTATCCGAAGACCCCGCACCTCTGCAATTCCAGGCCAGAATACTCATATTTAAACAATTATAGGGTCAGAGGGATCACCTCTATCTGGCACTGCCAATTCTACTACATCCGATATCATATCTTGGTCTTGGTTATAAGTAGCATCTGTTTGCACAGTAGGCTGAACTTGAACTAGTAGTGCCATCTGGTGGATGGTGCTTAGTATATATCCCACATTCACTTCTGGCTGCATCTCCTCAGATGTTAAGTACGTAGGGTGTGTCTTGCAGCCTGAGAAAGTGTTTGCTCCGCCGATGGTGCATTTGTAATGTCTTGTAGCGGTCGTTGGAGGATTTTCAATGGATCCGGGCCAAAGTGTTGGTGTGACGGCTGACAATGAGTGGAACTTGGTAGCTTTCCCTTAGATGTTCCAGTCTCACTTGGAGAACCACCATTGGATGCATTGCGAGGCTGAAATTTAACCTTCGTCGGATCTTTAACCGGGATGCCTTTTGTTTTCCGCTCACGTGGCTTCAGTACTTGGGCTCTAGTTGTGGCACGAAACGTGACCGGGGGACCAGAATCTTGTATTATCTGGAATGGATGAGCCATTGAAGTATGTTGAATATCTGTATAAGCACCTACATTATCTTCATCCTCCTCGCCTAATACAGCAAAACGTGACCCTTCATTTATTGTGCTGATATTGCCATCAGCATGCTTTCCTTTGTCCTTCCTTAGCATTGTTGGTATTGACATGGGTGTTGATTCATTTATAGGCCCAGCATGGTACAAATTTGCAGCTTTCCTGCGAGTATTATTACGGGCAACCATCCAAGGACCAAACGGATCCTTCGGTAAGACTTGGGGTGGGGGCGCAGGGGAAGATTCCGTCATAGTGGTTAGGGCGGGAACTTGCGTCGAACACACCTCAGCTCGATGACCGTACTTGCCCACATGAAGCATATTTGATGCAGGCTCTCATACTCCACTTTCAATACATGTCCATTCAGTATAACGGTCGAGATCAACGGTTTTTGCAAATCCACTTCAACACACACGCGAGCGTATTTCCCTCTGGTTACGTACATGGTATTATGATCGATCTTCACAGCCCGTCCTAGTTTATCCCCAACACGCATCAAAACACGCTCACTAAAGTATTCAAGGGGTAGCCGTGGCACACGTACCCATACTAGTGTAGATGAAATTGTATCCGTCGAAGGCTGGAATCCTGGCCGCAATTTGTTCACCATAAGGTAGTGCCCTTGAATAATCCAAGGTCCATTCTCAAGCACGTAAGTATAATCTTCTTTAGAATAGAATCGTATGACATGGTACCCATCCTCCAAATCGATAATGTCTAGACGTTTCTGCAGAGTCCACATGTCCGTTAGTCTTTGTGAGAGGACGCGGAATGAGATATTGCGGCCTAGGGGTTTCACGATCAACGCACATCGCCAAGGGCGCCAAAGATCTTGACATTCAGATGCCGGGATTTCTAATGCGACACGACCAGGGCCAAGATCCTCCTTAGTATAGTCCAAATTCAGATTCTGGAAATTAACATCCTCCTCAATGAAATCATCATCTTCGTCGGCTCCAATAAATATCCTCGTGGTTATTAGTGTCCTGTGACATATTGGAAGTCCGTAGTAAATTGGCCCATACTCCTTTCTGCGTATGTGATTGATCCTCTGACAATACAGGATCCCCATAGGCTTGTCGTTTATATTTCTTCACGCTACGATGCATTTGATCCGCTTCTTCCACACTTATTTCCGTGTGTTCCTCCGTATTCATCCTGCAAAGTTGCTGACCGGAAGAGCCGCCGGGATCGACGTCCGGTGAGAGGGTTACAGACGCAAGACAGTTACGTTTTTTTCGCTGGAGCAGTTTTTTCGCTGGAACAGTTGGGATCGGACTGGTTTTCTCTTCTTCTTCTCTTTGCGTTTTAATTATAAAATCATGAATCATCATCATACCAGCCGGAAGTTTTAAGTGAATATATTCTGAGAAAATGAAAATTCAGCATAACATTTTCCTTAAGGAGAAATTAGTTTTATAGTTTTCATCTTCTTTTTGACACATAGATTTGACAACTAACAATTGAGGGCCGTAGGAATTCTTGCTTCTGGGCTTTGATATAGCTAAACCAACCGTGCCAAAGCTTCCTCGGCCGAGAGTTAAATCGCGAATCCACTCCGGGTGTGTAATAATTTTGTGGTGGTTGTTTGAAATTTTCCGTTCTGGAGTTTCGGCCGCGGGAGTGGTGGGATGCGCCGGACGGAGACTGTTCTGGGGTTTCCGTCGCCGCTGTGGGTGGTGGTTTTCCGGATGGTTCTGATTTGGAGGGCTGTTGTTCCTTTCCAAGGCCCAAAATATATCTGTTTCCAACAAGTGAGAGACCAGAATATTGAAAAAAAAAAGATCAAACATTTATTCGAGAATACTTGAAAAACCACGTGTATACTTTGTCTGAACCGACGACTTTCAAATCGGAATGGAATGCATTGTAGGGACAATTTGAGACATGCTCCGGCTGTAGATGCATTGACAGAAAAACAAATAACTAAAAGATGAATACAAATAGGACTATTCGCGAATTTTATGATATCGTCTTTTATAAAATAAAAAACTATTAAAATAAAAAAGAATAGAAAGAAAAGTTCAAAAACTAGAGTATATAAAAAAGTCCAAGAGTAAGCAAAGATGGATATAGCCAAGTGGATCATTGGATAAATCTACCACACGCAGGTCCTGTTCCAATAGAACTCTAAGCTCTCTTCTCATATGGGATTAAGCCCAGAAAGAGTCAACAAACACTGAAGAAAAGGCGGGCTAGCTCCCTTCAAGAAAAAAAACACTGAGAAGAAGCGGCTAGCTCCCTTTAGGGCGTGAAACTGTAGTAAACCTGACAAATCGTGGTCATGTCTAGTTTTCGTCATTAATGTTTTAGCTATTGTCTGGTTTCTCTTATCATTGAAGTTCATAAGTTCTTCTTTCGAATACATTTCTCATCATTTTAAGACATATATATGTTATGCTTGAAGGAAAACAAACTAACACAACAACAACACATACCTAGTATATGCCAACGACAGCAAAAGCTATTGTTAGGGTCTGGTAAAGAAAAAAAAAAACAAAGAGAACAAAAAAAACAGAAATATTTATGTATCGGCAAGAGTAGGCCCAGGCGAAGTGACCAATTTCGCACAAGCATAGCACTTACAGATGGGGAATAACCAATTTAGCACACAGGCACACTTATCTGATGAGGAAGAAAAAAAAACTAACATAAAAACACTAATTTCCAGATGGAACGAAAAAATATTGGGAAATAAGAACGAAAATGACAACCTGAATTTCACCTTAGAATACCAAAACTACGAAACCCACGTATCTTATCCCACCAAAATTCCAGATCCAAATATACATTGTTTATTTCAACGTATATTGCAAAACAGATCCATGATTTTTATTATAATTTTCCAGTGCAACCTTCCCCGTCAACATACTGCTACCCCCCCCAGCCTATCAATCACACCAATCAAACAGACAAAGCGCAAAAAAAAAAAAAAAGGGGGCGGGGGGGCGGGGAAGCGGAAGCCTTCAGCTGTCATTGTAGTGGTTGAGTATCATCTTTCTCAACCTAATATTCGAATTCAGTATCTCTATGGTATGGAGAGAGAGATTGTATGGAGAGAGAGAACACAACTTTGGGAACTTAAGTACCATGAAGCAAAAAAGTATAGACGTTTGATCTATCATTCCACAAAATACAATACAAAGGCCGAATTGGGACAAATATAAGGCTGAGCTTAAAATTACCCTAACCGCATATGAGGGCAGCATATGAGGTCTGCTGAGAAGAAAATTTATCTGCTTTTATCGAATGAACGCCTTACACATTGTAGAACACGAACAAACTCATAAAACATCTGAAAATCAAAATCAGAAGTACCTTTACCACCTCTGGCCAAGTTAGAGCTTTTCAAAGAATTAGAGCCCAATCCTGACAGAATACGAAATCGAATACACCATACTTCTTCATCAAATCTTCAAGCTTACTGGATGATAGCTTCTGAATGCTATCAATCTGCACCAACTCCCCTCTCTTTCCCTGATTTTCCCACCAGCGCTTGAGAATTCTTCTCTTTGATTCCGAAGGTTCAACAGAAACCACCACTTTGAGTGGAACGCCGAGCCTATGCAAAGCTATCTCTGCTCCTCCAATTCCAGAGTAAATGGATAGAAGGGTCACTCCTCCAGTAAAGCAAGGCTTCAACACAGATAAATGATATGCCAATGTATCTATCTGAAAGCAGTTCCCTAGCAATAGAAGTCTTTCTGAAAGGCTAGATCCTGCAACTCGAGTATGATTAGTGGGGTAGCCAAGAATAAGCTCCAGTTGCTCTGGCTCGATGGGTGCCAATTCATGATGGCCAACCCAGACAAGATTGGCCAGTTGGCACTGGTAAAGAAATTCTTCCTTCTGTTTGGATGATAAGAGACCTTTTGAATTATGGAGCAGTTTTCCAAGCCTCCACACAGCTGAGGTAAACCAGCAATTTCAGAATTAATGCAGCTCAACTTCTTTCGTGTATCCCACAAAGGCTTCCATTTCCTGATACGCGGAATTGCTTCTTCAACAATCATGGGTGGTTTTGAGAAGAGCATGAAACCTATTTTCAGTTGGAAGATTATGTACGTAACCTTCTTGTCTACTCAAAGCTGAGAAATTCCCAGTATTTATGAATTCAGGCTGCACTAAAACAGAAATTGGGAGACTTTGGCCCAAGACCCACGGGATAATCGCGAAAGGTTTCCGTAAAAGAAATATGGACGTTTAGATGCCACTTCACTAAGAGTCCTGCATGAATTGGGCAGGTCCAGATTGTCCAATGCATAAGTCTCAAGCTGTTCGTCCTTAAACTGAACATTTGACATCTGCTCATTAGCAAAAGGTACAGTGTTTCTCTGTCTTCTTTCAAACCATGCCGGACTAAATAATCATCCAACTCCTCGTCACATTCTTGTTTGGGCCTCTTCCAATCACTGGGCTCATTGATGCCCTCTTCTAGTGGTCTCTTCCCCACGAAATTCAGGTTCCCCAGGGAAACATCATCATCTAAACCCTCCTCCTCCTCCTTTTTTACAACAAATGAATCAATAGAATGATAACCTCCAGTAGTTGTCCTAATCCTCCTGAAAGCGGGCAGGATGTACTGCCAAAAACAAAAAACAAAAAGAAAGAGAATAAAAAAGGCAAATTATGTTAAGGTCACGGACAGCTTTTGTGCAAGGAAAAGAGAAAGGAAAAGAAGACAGAAGGCACAACAAAACACTCAACACCAGATCAGAGAGGTTTATGGGCTTTGTGGTAGCTCTTTCTCCAAAAAGAAGGCAAAAGAGATGCTGATTAAAGAAGGAAACAAGAAAGTGCATGACGAGGCAGATGTAGCAGAGACTGGGCCGCTGCTAGAATGAATAGGTCAAGCGGCCCAGAACAATGAACAAAGTTACCAACATAAAAGGCCATGGTGATGGGAGCAAAGGAAGTCATGTCCTATCCTACAGAGAAGGCAATAGCAAAGATAGATAAGCGGAAAGTTGCAGACTGCACAATGGGATGGAAACCCCCTATTTTGGCGAATGTTTTGGATGCAAATCCACCTTGACCCGTAGTGAAGACATTCGCTGAGACAAGGTGGAAGATCCAGGGCTTAATTGAGGTGCAGAGGAGGCTTCATAAGGGCCTCTCTTATTCAACTTTCTGATCGAGGCGGATAAGTTGCAGAGCTTGGAACTATCATCTCTAACTTTTGGAAGCAAGATGTTGATCCTCAAGCCCTGAACCCATATCATAATAAAGAGATTGACGTGTCCAAAACCAAAGCAGGAGCAGCTCCCTACTCAGATGACATTATGCTAGTGAATATTTAGAGGAAACTGGCGATAACAGGGATGCCCTAGTGTGCAGACCAATGAACTATGCAGCAGCCTAGGATCCCGTTCAAGGATCTACTTTGAAGTGACGGGAAGATACATATATTACATAAATGCACACAGATTCTTAATGAATTTGGGCAGCTGTGCTACCAAGAACTAATGTATGAGTGGGTTGGGTGCCGCCCAGCTGTTTGCATGGTAAGATGCTCAAGCACATGGTTTCAGGAATCAAGGTACTTGAGGCAAAGGTGAGGAGAAATCTGCACAAGAATGAGTGAAGATCGGACATTGCAACCAGAGCTTCAAGGTGTCGTGTTTCCGTTAATTCAAGAAGGTTAGAAAGAGTAGTTGGGAGATTGCAGACAATATGCATATAGATCTTGGCTGCTTTCTAAGATGAACAGGGGGTACATAGTCGGGTTTTGTGTGTGTGTGTGTGTGTGTGTGTTTTTTTATTTTATCAGATTGCTCTTTTATGGTATCAGCTTTTTTAGTGCTAATGAGACTAGAAAGGAAACATTTCCAGGAAGAGCTAAAAGGAAAGTTTTTCTAAGATCTTAGCATCTTTTCTACAATGAATGGGGGTACATACTGAGGTTTTGGTTTTTAATCTTCACTGCATGTATTGAAGGGGAAAGAAGAGTTCATCTGGCTTAGTATGTGGGGTTTCCCAATGGAACATTCCCTGTCACATAACTAGGAGTTTCTTTTGTACCTTCACGACTCACTCCTCATCATTGTACAGCAACTAAAAGATAAAATATCACGCAGAAATTTTGAGCTCTGATGTGATAAAAGAGCACAGATGATAAATCCCTCAGAGGTCCTCCATGACCACCAGACTAAACTGGTCTCTAAATGCATCCATGCACACATCGAGCCTAAGAGAATGTTGAGCGCAAGCAATAAGAAACTGGAAAATGGTAAGCGTTTGAGCAAATATGCATACCTTCTCACCACATTGCTCGGCAACAATTGATGCGGCAAGCTCAGATACAGGTAGATCTGAACCTGAGAAGAAAACCATCAATGTGAAGAGAGCTAAACATACCAAGAGCATAGAAATTTCTGGACCAAGATAGAAGGCATTTGTTAGAGTAAATACATATATTAACTATACTTCCTATATCTAGCCTTTTAACTGAGATGGTAATGTATCACGACTACGAAGCAGAAGATATCGTGTGAATCTGACCATTGCCCCACTTGTTGAAACTAGCACTACCATTGTTGCTCCCTTGTCACCATGGACTTCCTTCACCAAATTATCAAAGGCAGAAATAAGCCAGCCACACATGTGCATAAGCAAGTGGATGGCAATGGCCCAAGCACAGATGGCACTATGATGTCAGGGATTTTGTGGGCAGCCATTCAGAGGACAAGCAGGATGCGTCAGGAGGATATTGGCTATTGCTTCCAGCAAGTTCTACAGACTTGATTGTTAGGACTGCTATAGGTATGCAGAGGCAACTTAAGGAAGGTATCGGCTAGACAGATTATTTCGACAAGGAAACAAATTCCAAGGTATGTATTGGCAACTTATGCATTAGATTGTTTAGACAAAGAAACAAGTGCTTCTGATGGCTTGTTCACAAAGATTAAGCACCAAATACAATCCCCTGGAGTGGGAGACTATGGGACAGAAGCAATGCTTCCTAGTTAGTTGAATTTGTAACAGGCCCACTTGTGAGGGTTTGTATTAAAGTGTATCCATGTAACTCACATGTCTCTATATCAACTTAAACTGTTAAAACAGATGAAAATAACCAATCCTTTTAGATTCTTTAGCTATCACAGGAGAAGGCTCTAAAGCCTTCCTAAGTTTTTTCTGCTAAGTACAATTTTCATGATATTTAATCATTTGAAAAAGTTTATGGGCAAGCCTCCCAAATTACTGTTCATACACAAGCCTTTTTACTTGTTTAAAGTTCACTTTGGAAAAGCTTGACATAACAAGCCATATGACCAGCCAAGGACGGAACATAGAAACAGGGATTAAGATCCCTCTGTCATGAAGATGAGCGGAAAAGATGGAAATGAAATTCCCCTCACAATTAATTTTCAAATGAAATCTACAAATGCCAGCCTGAAGTGAAACTGCAACTTTATAGCTTCAAGTGATCATACGTAGAGCAGCCATAGTAATCAAAATATGGAAAAAATCACAATTAACAAGCTAAGAATTGAATAAGTTATTTCAGCTCAGGACATTTTAATAGAAGGCTATGAACAGAAAATATAGATTGTGCCCGAAAAAGAAAAAGAAAAGAACAGAATTAAAATAAAATTGTAGTTGACTCTACTCAAAGTGATCCAATGCAAGCACAAAATCTTATCATTTAGAGCAAAAATATTATGAGAACTAACCATACTCAATAGCAATCGAAACTTCCTGTTCTGAAAATCCAATCTCCAGTAGTTTAAGTGTCTTCTCCATAGTTCCAAATAATGCCTCAGTGCTAAGTACCTGAAATTTGAGTAATTTTGAGTGGAACTTATCCATGGACAATGCAGATGTGCAAGGCGAACTTGGCTAGCATGAAGGTAGAAGGAAAATAAGTAATGCTAAAGGAGAGTATTACACCCCTTAAATGTACATATAGGCTGCAAATTAGCTCAGAATTTCCAAAAAAGAGAGCAAGTGCCTACGGTGATCATAAAAAGGGAGGGTGTCAACGGTGGTGAATCTAACAACAAGATTGGTCCCAGGTCCAAAAAATAAGAAATGTAGGAGTTGGAAGGAAGCAAAATCATCTTTATTTAGTTCAACAACATGATTTATACCAGACTACAAAATGTTTTGTAGTCAAACCTCCAAATCTATTATTCCAGCAGTCAAGGTCAAGATAGGACCTCCATCTCACGCATTTATCTGCATAAGTGCAGCTCTTTTGCCACTTGTAGGAAACTTCATACAGGATAGGATAGTCGTCAATCCTTAATGTTGACACAAAGCTCCAAGGGCCGCACGACATCAGAGGTTGCACTCATATGAGCAGCTCCATATAAACATAATCTTTGACTATACATAAATCAAGTTAGCAAGGATATCTAGAAAATGAGGTTAGGAAGTGACCTTCAACTGTTAGATACAGCACGGGATGGCAGCATTTTTGTTGTCATGCAAGTTGACACTAGATGCAAGGCTGGGTATATTAGGGTAACAAGTAGAGCATAAGGTTAATATTGAAACATCAATATGAATTGGCTGAAACTTGAGCTTGCTCAATGTCACTAGTTTGATAACGCTGATTGGACTCATTGGATAAGGTGTCGAACTTCAGTCTCACATGACTCTGAAATATAGTGCCCAAAACACTAGACCCTTTTGAATGCAAATGTTAGTTTCAGAAGTTTTTGACATAAGATTCATGTCATTTGACACAGATGTAGTTCATGTTACAACACTTGCACCTGCACATGTCCATGTTCAAAGGTTGATAAGGTCATGGACTGACACCAAAGGTGACAGCATTGGCAGGGCCATCCATTTGCAGCTTCGCTTTTCATTTTGGGACAACTCATAGGTCATGCTCAAAAGCATTTGCTATTACCCAGCCATAGTCGGGTCCAAAAGAGACAGATCACCAAGTGTGCTGCCAAATCTTTTTCCACAGATACAGAGGCCTAAACACACTATGAAGATACCCTGAAATATAGTGAAGATGCATACTCATATAATAGACGAATCAGCCTATTGACATGAAAGGGTCAATGCGGTGACCTTACTTCGACCAAAAAAAGGGAGAGAAATTATAGACGCTATAGACCAAGGATAAATTTAGTTGGGAACAAAAACCTGATCCTTCTCCAGATCTATCAAAACAGGAGATGTGGCACCCCTTTCACGATTGTCAGCCATCTGAGCAGCAAGAATGAAGTCAACTAAATCAGCTACAGCAGCATCTTACCTGTCAAGTGAGTTGAAAAAGGACTAGCATGGTAAGAGAAACATGGTTTCCAACCTAAAGAAAGACCTTTAAAATTTGGTAGCATTTGATAAGCTTCTTATTGCAGCTCAAAGCTGAGCAAAAGTTTAAGCACCAACACTACTAACATCAAGATTAATTAATCAAAGGAAAAGGAATTTTTTTAAAAAAAAAGGAATGCGAAAGGACAGAGAAATCTTAAACTTAATTTTAAAAAATGAATTAAGTTTAAATGGCTCAGCCATGCCTGGCTGAAAGTTTACTAATGCAGTTTATCAAGCAAAATGAAGAAAATCCAACATGAGCCTCTGTCTTTGCTCTTATGCGTTTCTTGTTTTACTATTGATATTTACAACAATTTTCCTGTGTGAGAAAGACAATCATAGATTTTAATGAAATACTTCGAAATATATACTCCAATAAGCATCTATTGACACGTCACAGGCTGTCTCTTTGTGGCAGGTTGAGGCTAAGAGCTCAGACTCATGAATGTGGAAGAAGTTTTTGCATTTTTTTTTGTTTATTTTTTTTTCTTATTACTGAACTATAAGGAATTTAACGAGAGAAGAAAGAGTTCTGGGATTGCTTAGATGTAGCGTTGAGGACAATACCTAGGGAAGAACGAATTTATATAGGAGGTGATTTTAATGGCCACATTGAAAAGGATACAGATGGTTTTCAATCGCCACATGGCGGGTTTGGCTATGCAGATAGATTCGAGCAGGGTAAAGATCTGCTAGACCTTGCCGTGGCCCACGACCTAGGTATTATAAACTCGTTTTTTTAAGAAAAAAGAATCACATTTGATCACTTTTAGCAGCGGAGGACGTAACACGCAAATCGACTTTTCTGATGTGACGTGAAGACCGAAAATTATGGAGGGACTGCAAGGTTATACCAGGAGAGATAGCGCGACACAACATCGTTTACTAGTCGTAATTATAACCTTGAGCCAAAAGCTGAGCACGAGGGTTAGAAAATTACCACCCAGGATTCGATGGAATAGTTTGAAGGATGAAAAAATTAACATATTTAGAGACAAGGTCATCTCGGCGACATCAGATTCAATAGTTGAGGACACAAACCAGATATGGGAGGATATGGCGACTACCATTACTCATGCGGCAAGGGAAACTTTTGGGGTAACAACAGGAAAGACAACCGTACATAAAGAGTCGTGGTGGTGGAACAAGGATGTGTAACGAAAAATAATGAATAAGCAAAAAAGTTTTAGAGAGGTGTTAAGCTGCACAGACGGAGAGGAAAAAAAGGGAGAGTGAGGAAGAACTGCAAAATCGCTAGGAAGGAGGCGAAGAAGGCGAGTGACGGAGGCAAAGAACTCAGCCTATAAAAGGATGTACGAAAGATTAGATACAAAAGACGGAGAGCGTGATATGTTCAAGATTGGAAAAGCTAGAGATCCAAAGAGGCAAGACATAAGAGTAGTGAGTTTTATAAAGGGAGAAGATGAACATGTTTTAGTCAAAGAACAAGACACAGAGGTGCAATGGCAAAAATACTTTTCACACCTTTTTAACAGCGTAAGGGTTGACCACGAGAAGAAGAAAGAGGGAAAACATCAATACAACAAAAACGGCAACATAATACCTACGATTGTCGCAGCATCAACAAGGAGATGTGAAGATAGCACTTAAGGAAGATGAAGAAGAGCTAAGACAGTTAGTCTGGATAACATACCCATTGAGACGTGGAAGTGTTTAGGGAGAGAGGAAGAGGTTCAATGGCTAACTACTCTGTTTAACCTTATTTTCAAAACAAGGAAAAATGTCAGATGAGTGGAGAAGGAGTTGTAGTGGTTCCTATATATAAGAAAAAAAAGACACAATACTGTGGGAATTACAGAGTGATTAAATTGCTAATCATACTTTGAAGTTATAGGAGAGAGTAATCGACACTCGAATTAAGGGAGGAAACTCAGGTTACGGTAAACCAATTTGGTTTTATGCCAGGACGGTCAACTACGGAAGCAATACACATTTTAAGGAGATTGATGAAAAAGTATAGGGAGAAGAAGCGTGATCTACATATGGTTTTCATCGATCTTGAAAAAGCGTATGATAGTGTGCCTCGTAGACTGATATGGGATAGTCTGGATGCAAGAGGGGTACCTATGAAGTATATAGACATAATTAGTGATATGTATGATAGGACGAAAACAACCGTTCATACACCTGTAGAAAATACAGACTGCTTTCGGGTAGAGGTAGGCCTCCATCAAGGATCCGCTTTGAGCCCATTTCTTTTTGCAGTTGTCTGGACGAGTTGTCAAAGCCGATCCATGAGACAGTCCCATAGTGTATTCTTTTTGCTGACGATGTTGTATTAGTCGCGGAAAGTAGACATAAACTATGTATAAGACTAGAAGAGTGGCAAGGTGTTTGGAGAGAAAATGCTTAAGGATTAGTCGTTCTAAGACTGAGTATCTGCCACTGGATTTCAGTGGCGCAGCCAACGATGTGAAATAGCCAACCTCACCCATCGCGGGGTACAAGTTGGCCCAAAAGCCCGAGAAGGAAAATTCCCAAATACCTAGGATCATTTGTACACACCCAAATACGGGACACAGAGACCGCCTCGACGTAGCACACCTATCAACAAGGGCTGGTGTAGGTGGAGAGCGGCCCCTCAGGGGTTGCTGTGTGACAAGAATTTTCCAACTAAATAAAACGGAAAATTTTATAAGGGTGGTAGTGCGGCCGGTGGTGGGTGGTGCGTAATGTTATATGAAACCGACTGAAGGTCCATCAAGAGGATGCAGTTGCAGAAGATGTAAGTGACAGAGATGAGGGTGTTGAGGTGTATGTGTGGGCCACACAAGGCTAGACAGAATAAGAAATGATGTATTCAGAGAAGGTTAGAGGTGGCTAGTATAGCAGATAAGATAAGAGAGGGGAAGATTGAGAAGACTTGGAATGTCAAGAGGAGACAGACAACTGCGTCAGTCAAAGCAATTGAAAGACCTTTGTCCACTGTAGAAGGGAAGAGGAGAAAGACACGACCCAAACAGACGTTTTTGAGATAAGCAGATTAGACATGACTTACAAAAGTTGCCACCTCTCTGTGCGACATGGTTCCAAGATAGGGAGATCATGGAGGCCAGAGGACTATAAGGTTAAGGAGGGTTAGACATGATATAGAGGCACCTTAGAGCCATACCTTAGAAGAATTAGATAGTCTCTACATTATTTTTATTTTTTTTGTTTTGTTTTTTTTGTGCAATATTCATTGTTGACTATTTTAATATCGTAAGATTTTTGTTTATGTTAATAAAATCCCTTTACTAGTACATATTCTATATTGTATATCTATACAGGTACATATAGAGCCGGGTGTCTTATGCGAAAGCAAACTCTCTATCCCTTGGGGATGAGGTATTGTTTCCCTGCCTCTTACCCTCCTCACCACCCTAGCGATAGCTTTTGCTGTCGTTGGGATATACTGGGTATGATTGTTGTTGTTGTTTGTACAGAACTATACAGGAATTTCATTGATGCATAGAGAAAGTGCATAGATGCCAAAGAAATCGGAAAGTAGTTCGCCCTGGTATGACCTTTGGTATCCATAGAGTGGGTTGGTTTTTGGTATGACCTTTTGGTATCCATAGAGTGGGTTGGTTTTTGAAATGCAGCAGAAGGATTCAGCAAAAAAACTGAAATCAGACTAAAGCACCAAAGAGAATCATAGACAAATGGCATTAACCAAAAGGTGGCAGATGGCATTCAGGATTCGAGCAGTCTATGAAAAGTTGCTCTAAGGATATGTTGAGTACAAATAATGCTGAGGATGTATCGTGGTGTCTCCTATCAGTTCAAATGTTTTCATGTCAAGACTCCATGGAAATTCAGCAATTAAATCACAATCTACATGAGGAGTATCCAACCAAGCTGGTTCAAGCAAAGAGGCATATTCCAAGATATGATGTATTTTTATGGTCAGCTGTCGGGGAAATAGTAAGCAAATTGGACAGGATTTTGAATAGTAACTTGTCAACAATTGTACCTAGCAACCCTATATTCTAAAAGAGACTGGGTTTCTTTCTGAAATTCCGAGTATGTAGCAAGCCCTTTTGATGAGAATGCTTTGAGGGAGAATTGCAAGACTAATCCCACGAGGAAAATGGTAAATTCGCTTTCAGATATAATACACAGATTACAGCAGGAAAGGCATCAAAGGTTCCATACTCATCTATGAAAAACACGTGGTTTGCAAGCAAGAAATTCTGTATAACTTGTCAAGTTTTGTTTGCTTCCAGAAGTTAGAGAAGTAAGACATGGATTTGGCGTCATAGTGTAATTTAGAGCAGAGAATATTTCCATGAGTGTAGTTGAGGTGACAATTGTGTGCTTTGCTTATTCATAATACAAGGCCAGGAAGTGAAGGAACAAAATGGTGATAGTTATGTGCTTTGCATGTGCATTTCTTTTTTCCATATGAACAAAATGGTAACTTTTTTTTTGTAATTAACAAAATGGTAACTGACTTACAGAAACGGAGAAAAACAATCATATGAAGCTCGATGTAGCATATGCATATCTTACTAAACCTGATAATGTTGGCCTTTCGAAGCGCATGCATATGCACAAGTGAGAAGAGGTTGTAAACCTTTTCTTTACATAAATAACCAGAACCCACTACGTACCAAGCTTTTTCATCGCAGACTCCACTTCATGTACGGAGAATCTCATTCTAAGCAACGACGTCTTTTTCTCAGAGAATCCACTGAATACATCTGGCTGATCCTGAGAAGGATAAAGATTCAGCAGAAGTTGAGCATTGCCAATGATACAGATTCACTTTTTCTTCAATAACGTAAAACTTCACGTGCAATAATAATGATTACAGGATTTTCTGTAATTAGAAGCCTATTCATGGCTAAACAACTCGTGCACAAGCAATCAAGATATCAAAACTAAACTAAGCAATCACGATATCGCAACAAACCTGAAACTAATGCTAGTGTCCTTGCGCAAGAAATTAGTTGCACCAAACCAAGAGTACGATAGGTGTAGAAGGTTGTCAAAAAAAATTTAGTGTATCCATGGAACATGGAACTGTCACCACAATAATTTTTCACTAGTTCTTCTTTCCTGTTTGTTAAGCTTTCAGTTTTATCCATGGATAAGTCGTCAAAATATGAAGTCCAATACTATGGTAGCACTTCTTGTAGCATCAGATGAATAATGTGGAAATGTAGGCAAATCTCACATAGCCATGATATAAAACTGACTGTGCGCTTACGTAATAATCATAAGTCAAATCCATGCTACTATAGCTACAATCTACTATTCTAGTTTGTTTTCAGATAAAATTTCTAATTAAACATTCTACTGTATAAGACTATAAACAGATGTGTTTATTCATTCCAGCCACAGAACTCTTGATATCATTAAGCTTTGACCAAATTGACCATACCCTTTTCTACACAAGACATGCCTTTTAAATCTCGTACTCACTCATACCCATTCTCAATTTATTGGTCTCAAGAACTTGTCCATCATAGATTTATCAGAGAATGCGGTAAACCTAAACCTAAACCTAAACCTAAACCCTAATCATGTCAACTACATAAGTAAAAAAAACAACTCAATTAAGGCCTATAGATCAGAGATTCCTTGCATCAGATCAGAGGCAGCTGATCCCAAACTGAAACAACTGCTTAGGAAAAAAGGAAAAGGGGGGGGGGGGGAAAGGGGGGGGGGGGAGACACTATTAACAACACAAAAGCACAAAAAGGCTGAAAATTAGAATGCCATTAGATATGCATGCATGTTGAGTTTGTCAGATGCACGAGTATGTATGTAGTGGTTGCTATGAAAAGGGTAATCACGTGTACCTCTTCCAAGGATTGCCTTAGGCATGCAAGTGTCCATGTCATCGCTGAACAAGACATCAGCAGAATCTGGTGATTCAGACTTGCAAGGAGCCTGATGAATTTCAGAGCATATATTATGGATGCAAAGAAAGGTTAGATGCTAGTAAGAACTAATTGTATTGTTCTTACATAGATTACGACCAACAAGAAGGACAGACATCTAAACCATAGTAAACAAAGATATATAGAAACTGATTGTTAAGTATAACTTTCAGCCTAACTTATCAGAAAAGAAAGCACAAACCCAAACAATCCGAATGATAAGTAGACAGTCCGATGCCCAACCCTTTATAGCTTGTCCCAACTGTGAAGTCAGAACATAACTAAAATGTTACACCCACCACCCAAAAGATCCCCAACCCAGGCTCAGAAACCTCTCAATCATAAGAAATCCCACCATCCTGTAGATTCATGGATAGTTTGATGTGCTTTGCACATAAGTTAGGTCTTAATTATATTCACGATAACAGTGCAACTCATCAAGGCCAAAAAGGATAAAGTAGAAGCATATATATCCGTGTTGTTCCCTTAATCTTTTGCTTTGACATTGTATCATTCTTCGCTTGATTTTTTGCTCTCATTGACTATCGAATTTCATAAGTATAACATTAACAAGTTAATCTAAGAACAAATAAAATGACAAAAAGATAACTACATTAATGAGAGAGATAGAGAGAGGGCAGAAAGGTCAATCAAAACTCAACTCTACTAACAACGTTTGAAGTCTCTTTGATCTGATACTAGAAATCCTTCCTGGCATTTACATCAATTCCATCAGTGACTACTACTAGAATTATTCAAAACTGGAATAGCTACCACAGGAGAGATGGTTGACTATAGGGAACATTTTTTTTTTTTTTTGTAACTATTTGACTATAGGGAACACAACTAGTGCTAGTAAAGGTTTCTGGGTTCATTGAAATCCGAGACATCTATTTACAAAAAAAAATCCAAGGCATCCTCGAATTATAAATCGACATAAAAACACTAGAAGGAGACATAATGATAGAGTTCAAGCGTGAAGAATAAGGAAAAAACTACTTACTGAATATGCAAGGAGAGTCTCCACCAATAGTTCAGCGTTATCTTCACCTGCATCATAAAAAGATGACAGTTCATTCAGTGCAGGACATGGCAACACCAATAATATATCTTACCATGAAAAACCAGGCAATCTCCAGCACTGTCATTGAGACACGTATCTTAGAACTTTTTGGGCAACTGACTGAAGTTTGAACATAGAAGTGAGTAAATCACTCACTAGAAAGACAGACATAAGTTGAATCCAAATGAAGAAATTAAAAGGTTCAAACAGCATTAAACGCATACCCTTTTCTTCAATAACTCTGTCAACAAGGGGTGGTGGAAATCCCATCCCCACTAAATCTAATCTTAAGTTTCTCCCAGATGTGCTAGCGGCATTGTCCTACAAGTGGATATTCTCAATATCACTTCAACACAAGTAAAGACATATCAATTGTAAAGGATGAATTTAAAACTCAATTTTGTATTGGCTTACTCCCAGATTCCCTGAAAACGTCCAAGTCATCAGGCAAGTCATAATCCAAAATCTCATCCTTAGGCTTGAGAAGTTCATGAACAATTTGCTTCCCAGAACCGTTTGTCATCTGGAACAAAGACGTGGAATATAACCACAAACACAGTTGCATATGCAAGTAACTATATGACCGATTTTTTATTATTATTTCTTTCTTGGGTGGGGGGGGGAGGCTGGGAACGGAAGAATGGTGTGGAGAATCCAATCCATATCTCAATCCTCGAACTAGAAGTCAAAGAAGAGTCGAAAGACCAATTCAAGTAATGAGAAGAAAAAAAATTTGCTTGCAGCACATTCTTCCAATTGCAAAGCTCATGAAAGAAAGCCAAATTACCGAATTTAAGCACGCGATACTCCTCGCTCGAAATTCAAAACGCTCCAATGCCTAGTTAACGAATCGAGGACAAATTCCTGTAGAAAATGAAATTAGATAAATTTCTCTAGACAGTACCTGAAGAAACAAACCGAATTCACAAATGATGGCACTTAGTGATAATCTTCGGCGTCGTAACAGCGGGAGAACTAGATATTGGAGTTCCTAGGCACTGTACCGCTTCAAAGTGGAGAGAATTAGCAACAATGGTACCGTTGCGGGATTAATATTTGAGTTTTTCCCGTGGCTTGCCCCCCTTTGATTTCTAAATAAGCCAGCAAGCAGCTGCTGACTACTGTCACTCTACTCAAATTTGTTATACCTCGGCGTTTATTTACTCACTGTTATTATACTTATATTTTTTTAGAAAAATGTTAATTATTCAAACCACACGACCATGGTTTAAGAACAAAGTTAGGGATATTTCGTCCAACATGAAGATTACATTCATTTTATAATGATACATGTATATGGCATTTATTTCTCTTGATTTATCTTTAAATGTTAGCTACAATTGAAAGCGATCAGTTATAAAATCATGTTCGATATATATGTCGAAGTTATGTTTTAGAACACTACATTTATAATATTATTTGGAACAAATTTTGAGTGGACCAATAAAACATACGTAAAAACATGTCCTTTTACGTCTTTTTTCTCTTCTTATTAGTCCACGTAAGGTGTCTTACGAATAGTGTTATAAACGGAGTGTTATTTAACAATGTATGCTGCTTTTATGGAATGAGAAGACAATTTCCCCTGAAACAATTTCGCCTAAAACCACACTACCATAATGAATTTCACATAATCTAACAAGCCATTGATTGTGAAATGTTTAAAACTAACGTACTTTTTACTCGAGTAATCTAATAATTTTTGAACGTAAACTTGATGTCCTAATTAGATAGTATGTTTACGATTGAAATATTTATTTAGTCATTTGTTTTTAGTTTAATTGAAAGCGGACTTTAAATCAACTGGTAAGGTTAGTGCTGTGTGATTTTGGGTAAGGCCGCGCACATCAGATCTCAAAGCGATCCAGCCCCTCTGCAGACCATACGCAAACGTGGGAGCGTAGTGTACCGACACCGCCTTTTATCTTTTTATTTGTTTTTAGTTTAAAAAAATTATGAAAGAATTTCTTACAAAAATTAATGAATTTTTGTTTTCACAACAGTAAAATCTTCTTAAATAATATTTGAGTATAGTTGGCAAGTTTTAGTTTTACCTACATAAGATTTAACATGACAATCTAAATAATTGTTAAACAACGTGTGGACGGCCAGTTGGTATTTGGGTTGGAATTTGTTCCAAGAGTTCAAGAGTTCGATTCAGAAACGCGTGGGTGTTGCTTTGCTGCCTGGTTTTTCGGAAGGACACATTGTGTGGTTCACTGCGTAAGATCTCACCCAATCTAGGAAGCCGCTGGGCTCCTGATTTGCATCCTTCACACATACTCTTTGAGGATGGAAAGGTGGAAATCCGGAACGAGGGATTTCATCTTTTGTTCCAAATAATGTGCGGACGTTTTGGCCGGTTCAGCTTCTTCGTGTTGTGTGCATTCAAGACCGGACATTGTCCTACCTAATACTTTGGTGAACGAGAATTGAATTCTCTTGACTAAAATTTTAAGTCCAAGTATTCTCCTACCTACTTAAAAGATCGCTACTCAATTATGTGACATGACACCATAACTTACAAGCAAACTCTTTATGCTCAGGTTGATGAGAAAGGAGATGGCAGGAGAAATAAAAAGATATTAATCGTTATCAAGTTTTTAGCGAAGATAGTTCATTTACCAGCCTGTCTTGAGTACTTAAAGGGTGTTTAAAGGAGTAAAACGAAAGAATTTACAAGGGACGTCAATAAAACAAGATAAAGCTTTTCATTGTAACCATCTCAGATCAATTTAGTAGGCAAAATGACGTAGACAGACTCGGACCTATCCACCTTCTTCACTTTCTACAACTCAAAAAATTTCGACAAATGGAAAAATCAAACTCAATTCTCCCTTTCCTCCAACTTCTCTTCATATCAGTCTGAACAAGCTGTTGGCAGAGAAAATCTTTCGATGAGACCAACCAATAAACATATTTTAACATACAAATGTCAACCTCTTTGATTTCCGGGCTTTGTCGAACCATCCACGAAGTCCTGGAGCGCTTTGGGGTCGACTGGGATGGTCCCAAAAGTTAGCACACCAGAAGACGCTGCAGATCCATTTACTTTCAGAGGGATAGACCCTACTGTTAGGACATCATTTGATGCAGAATCCGATGAAGAACCATCAGCGGCCTCTGTAGGAGCTGACCCAGACTGAGTCGAACTGATGTTAAGGGAACCAATTTTTAATGCTTCTTCCAAGTCCGGTTCTCCTTTCGACGCATCGGCCACCTCCTGAGTTGTATTAGTAGAACTATTAGCAATGTCAGTTGCATCAGCGGTGACTGTATCACTATTTGTGCTGCTGGAGGTAGAAACCTTGGGCCCAGCATTCTTGGCACCTCCATCTACTACACCAGTGATCTTTCGTGGAGGGTTTATAACAGGCATAAAAGAGGGATTGTTATAGTTCTTGAGGAGCAGCTTGGACTTCTCTTCCTGTAAAATCCTCTGCCTATTATCATAATAGAGGAAATCGTCTAGCAGGGATGTTCTTGATAAATAATCCCTGTATATCTTCAGCATCTCCATCCCTTTCTTGTAGCGTATCTGAACACAAAAACAATGTAATACAAACAGATGATCAAAACCAGAAAATTCATCCGTATCTTTCTAACTGTAATCATTAGTCAGTAACCCCAAATACGGATGTGATGCTTAAAGAGAAGGCTATACACGTACATATATTTGTATGTTTGTGTGTATATATGTGTATACAAACGTTTACACATGTGTACACACATGTGCATAGTACGCACGCACACACTCTTTTTTGGTAAGGTAAAATTGCATAAATAAACCAAATTAGGCAAAATTAAAATGGTGGTTGCTTGGGAATAGCAACAGAAAGCATGACTTGCTCAAAATACATTGGCACTGTTGCTACTTGTATAGCCTAACATAAAATTAGTGTCCAAAAGTCCCCAGCCTAAAATTACATATAATGTAGATCTAAAAAATACCCTAGTAAAGCAAACTAGGACATCAAAAACAGCATGGGTATAAGAACCGCCCCTTGCTAAAGAAAATTACAAAAAGCAAAAATATACATGACTCTAATCTACTAGCCATCTGAACAAACGATATCCGGTCCCATAAGCCCAATGTTGGCAAACCTCCCAAAATGCAAAGCAGAGTCAACATAACCGTTTTGCAAGCAAACCCCATCCCAACTAGGGGTGTTAACGAACCGAGCCGAACCGAATACTAAGTTTTCGAACTCGATTTCGTTTAGCTAAACGAATAGTTTGGCTCGATTCGTTTAGCTAAACGAACTTTAAAATTGGTTCGAGTTCGGCTCGATAACCTTATAACTGTTTAAACGAGCCGAACTGTTCGCGAACAGTTTGGCTCGTTTAACTAAACGAACTCGAATACATATTCGAATTCGGCTCGTTAACAAATAATTAACGAACGAATACGAACCGAACACGAACCGAACTCGAATAGTTCGCGAACGGCTCGGTTTGTTTACCACCCCTAATCCCAACCTACATAGGCTGGCATTACTCAAAAACGGATGGTTGCAAAGATTCTAGAGAAGACAACTTTGGTAGAGAAGTTTGGCTCCAAATCAGTACCGGCTCCATAGAGCTTTCCATTGGAGCCAAAAAAATTACACTTCCAAGTATAATACCTACACGCGCACTCACATGCACATATATGTTATGTTAATTTTGGAGGAGCCCCGCATTATTTCCTTCGCAAAAGATAATAAGTGCGAACAAATGCAAAGCAATAGGAAAACCCAAATCCAGATTATACATCTAAGGCCATGTTGATAGCAACATAATCAAAGAAAGTATGGTTCTTCTTAGCGCAGACCCCTCCTATGGCAGGAAATCATAAGATTATTGGAGTCAAAATGGAACTTGCACTACTAAAGCTAAGAAAACTCTCACGCACTTTGTTTGGCAGCCACAACTGCATATGGGCTATGGCAAGAGAGGAGAACAGGATGAACCAAAAAGAACAAAAAATGAGCAGTCCAAAGCACAAAAATTACTAAATAACGTTTGGGCTTATTTTTAGTAGCGAAAAGGCATTAGGAAAAACATATTTAAAGGATCAGTCGCGGAAGCTTTGGCCCTAATATTTTTGCAAAGAAGCAAGTCGGTGATTGATAGATTATGTTAGGAAATAGAGTAGCAACATTTAGATAAGCAACACTATATAAGAACTCTAGCTTGGAAAAGCCAAACAGGGACCGCTTGATAGGGCTGTAAACGAGCCGAACAAGCCGAGTATTGCGTTGTTCAAGCTCTGTTCATTTAACTTAGCGAACGAGCTGAGCTTGTTTGTTTATTTAAACGAATATATTTACTTGTTCAAGCTTGGTTCGTTTAACTCACGAACAACATTAACGAGCCGAACACCTTAAACGAACGGTGCCACTTACCGAGCTCGAACAGAAAAAGGTGTTCAAGCTCTGTTCATTAACCTTTTATCCGAGCCAAGCTCGAGCTCGAGCTCGAACAAACGAGCCGAACAACCGAACAGCTTGGTTCATTTACAGCCCTACCGCTTGAGCCTATCAACCTGGACAAAAATACAAGAGGACCAAGTTTCTAAGAGAGGTGGTCCATGTTGGTCACCTGGTCCTCAAGTTTCCAATTGAAACAAGATATTTTAATGCAGCTATATGCAAATAAAAGAATTTACATAAGCAGCAAAACAAAGAGATCGAATATTATGCTCTGAAAAAACAATTTGTCCAGCAACTTCCAAACACAAAGCAGCAAAGGCCAGAAAAATAGTTAAAGAAGAAGAACAGGCTAGCGAAGCAATGGATATGGATTGTGAAGGAACACAGGCTGGATGAAGAAAGATGGAGATTTCTGAGCAACCTTGACAGCATATTGCTATGGAAGATCCACAGATCAGATGAAATGATCCGGATCCCCCAAAATAATGGGGAGTTTACCTTAAAAGATGCTGTGATTTCCATAGGGAAGGAGGGGCAGGAGGTAGAATGGGCAAGCAAGGTGTGGTGGAAGGCAAGAGTTCTGAGCCATGCCATGATAGTTGGGCTAGTATGCTGTCAAAGCCTTCCTTCTGAAGAAAGATTGCAGAAATGGGGAAGTTTGGAACCTAACTGATACTGCTAATGTCAACAGCTGATGGAGACAAATAAGGATATATTTTTCTCCTGCCTGTTCTCCGGCAGACTATGGAAGGCTGTGATTAGGTACTTGGGCTACAATTCAAGATTTATGCAACGGAATAGAGGGTACCAAAATGACTAGGGAGGGAACAAGGAGAAGCACCTTTCACAAAGAATTGCAGGCTCTTCAGTGGTTGTGTATAAGACATGGTGGGGGAGGAAGGCTAGAACATTTTCTGGGAAAGAGAGCAGGCATGCAGGGCTGATTATAGAAGCTAAAAATCAAATCAGGTTACATGTTGGAGTTTAGCGTGGCGTCAAAAAAGTCGGACCTATAGGGCATTATGCGAAGATCGTGCTTTCCTGTTTGAATTATAGCTGATAGTATCTTAGATGTATACTTTGAATTAGCAGATAGGAGGCTGTACAAATGCAACTATCAATAAAAGACTTGTACACGTATAGGTGTGTATATTTAGAAATAGCATCTTAATGTTTAACTGACATTACTAATAAAAAGATAAAAAGATGAAAGACATCATATAGCAATCACAGAACGCGAACGATAAACAATAAAAATTCATAATGCGACTGCTTTCTAAGATTAAGGGGGAAAGACAAAAAAGTCCATCAACTTGCCTCTTGTGTGTCTCGGCTGTTTGTTACTGGTTTATTCTCATTGTTCTCTAATAGAATGTGCCTGAAGCTGGGGTTTGGCACATCCTTTATTATGTGCCATTTCACAGGAAAACTACCACTCCATTTATCTTGCTGCCAGAAATCCATATCTTTGTGAAAATCTACTGGACCAGTCATCTCAGCAACACCACAGAACTGACCACTAGCGTTGACCTTCATTTACCGTCCACAAGGAAAAGAAATGAAATATAATTATACTCCCATCCTTAATAAAAAAATGATTAAATAAATAAAAGACAGAGAGCTAGAAGGATGGAAGAGAAAACACTTACAGAGAAAAACAGGAAAATAGGGCAGCTTCCGGAAGTCACATGACTTATTCTTTGTGCGTCTTCATAGGCACTGTTGAGCTTCTTGTTCCCATTTGGTGTAGATGACCAAACCTTGTATTTAATGCTCTTGTGCACGTCGTCTTCACTGTATGACTTTATAACAAAGAACTTAGCATTTGGGTAATCGAACAAAAAGTCATTCTTATCATACTGATCAAGGTGGTTAGCAATGTTCCCCTGCTTGTCAGCATCTCCAGCCCTTGAAGAAAAAACCTTAGCAGTTAACTTGTTCTCCGAAATATCACTTTTAGGCCTAGTAGGGGGAAGGTTTTGTTCTCTGGATTTCTCAGCACATATTTTGGTTTCATCATGGACTTTAACAAATGGAAACTTGGATGGAACTTTATCTACTGTGTTCTGAACATGGATGCCTGGTCTAAAATTAGAAAATCCACTTCCACTGGAGACACCAAATTTTGATTGACCACGATTAGACAATGACTTCAAAGGAGAATTTTGTTCCACCCCTTGAGCACTTTTACCCTGTAAGCAAGTTGACAGGAAAACCAGCATTAGAAGAACAATGAGGCGCACTAGGAAAGTGTCCACACCAAGCCAAGTACAAGGAGACTGACAAGCAAAGAGAAAAGATCATGACATGCACTACCTATCACACTATTCTGCATAACCATCAGTAACTAGACTTCCTGAATGACTAAGTTGTCCTATAACAAGTCTAAAGATAATACTAGGAAACACTTACATGAATGACAGGTGATGACGCTGGATGAAAGGGAAGCGCAGAAGATGTGGTCCTTCCTTTTGCCAGATACTGTTTGCTAGGGTCACCAGCAACATTATTTCCATCAGATGCTCTTGTATAGGAAATAGTCTGATTTGAAGTAGGTAGCCAAGGAGTTGCACTAAAGGCACGAGAAGCAGTAGAAAAATTTTGCTTCAGACTTGGGCCGTCAGCCCTATTAGCAGTAGAAGAGGTAGTATCAACAAAAGGATGACTTGTATTATGTGCATTAATCTCTGATCCAGACTGAACTAGCATGGGGAAGTACATTGGAGAAGAAGAGTGGGTTTCATAAGATGGGACATTGTAGTACTGTTGCTGCCCCATAATCGACCCATCAACTCCAAACACAGCCCCTGGGATGTAAGGATTGTATGGGTTATATGGGGACTGAGCATACGCAAAATTGGGTGTGTAATATACAAATGGCAAATTCTCTGATTCAGCACCCTGAAAAGAAAATCCAAAAAATCAACATGTAACAAAGATAGCAAAGCACAGTTTATTTATTGAAAAATTAAAAAGAAAAAAGTATGATGGACACACCGGATAGCAGACTTCTTGACCATCCAAACCAAAAACCATTTGGCGGTCATCCCAATCACCGGGGGGTTCAACTCCTACACAATTAAACCAGTGTAAGCAAATAGTTAAGGGAGCCTGATGCCAATGGAATCCTATCTGAACGAACAGCGCTGCAACATTTGTTACCTGTATAGATGTATCCATAGTTGGTGGCAGCAGGATAGTATATGCCTTGGTCAACCACAAATTCAGGGGCTCCTCCCCCATACATAACTTCAAGGTGATCACGATTTTGAGGAGTATACTGTGCAGTCAACTTGCTGCCTTGCATCTGACACAAATTTCAAGGCCCAATGTTACTCGACAGATCAAAACCTAAAACCTAAGCATAGTACACTAAACAAACTTGAGAAAAAAAGATATGGAAAGGGAAAGAGGAGTGGACACGTTAAACTTGATGACTAAGCAACCACGGAGTGATTACCAGATATGCATCAGCGTACTCTTGTTCAGGAGCATTATACACTTCCATCTGAATACTGCAACCACTAAGGAGAAAAAAAAAGCCAGAACCCTAAGAACAACTATACTTGAAATATTATCAAATCAGTTTTTACCACATACACCTAAAGTGTAGCAAGCGAGCAATATTTCCACCACTACAGATTTCTGCTTACAAATTTGACTGCTACTTCACAAAAGGGCCACAAAAACCAAAGAGGGAAAAAAGACCTAGAGAGTAGCATACGTAGGCAATGAGTTACTATCATTATAAGGGTAAGAGAACCTCAACAATTAAATCGTCTAAGCATTTTGCAAAAAGAAAATGAAATTGGATGAAAGCACAAGATACGCGAATCAAGTAAATAATATGCAACCATTTTAAGAGTCGTCTCCCTACCAACAAGGCATCACGAAGAGCATATAGGATCAAGATTTGTTCATATACTACAATAAATTCTTCAAAGATATAATTTTTGATAAAAACATGTTCAATAACAGCGGTATCCCAGTCGATCCCCAAGCATAAACTCTTTTTTTTGTCCCTATCCCCCAAGCATAAACACAACAAAAATTGACTCGATAATTTTTTTTGTAATTAATTGACTCGATAATTGCAGAAAGCAATTAAGAAAAAAGTCTAGAAGCATCAATCCTCCCTGACCTTCTCCTTCAAAAAGCTATCCAACAATCATAAAGTGAAAACTGATAATTCACTGAAATCGAAGTTTCAAGAGGGGGGGGGGGCAGGTGAAGCGGTATCGACAATATTTAAAATTTAAAAAAAAAAACATAGAGACAGAAAGATAGAAGAGATTCATACCAAAATAGTAAAGAGTAGGGAGAATAATAGTGAAGAGCAGAGATTCAAGACATAGTTGACCAGAAGCTTCCTCCTTGAGCTGATGAGGAAAGATTTTGAAGAGAATAATATATTCTGGCGCACATATTTCTCAGGCTTCCTGAGCAAAATTTCAAAAGTAGAGCAAAATTTTGGGTATTAAGACGGAAGGAACGACAGGTAGGGCAAAAGGACAGCCTCAGCCAAAGTTATTTATAATCTTTCCCGGGCCAATGTTTTAAAATTACATAAATATAAGTAATTAGTGTCACAGTGTAACAAGTTGATATAAAATCTATCTACATACAAAATAAAAAATGATTGGTCAAAACAGATAGTGCATATATATACTATACATTTGATTGTCAAAAAACAACTTGTCAGGACCATTATAAACATTTGCCCTAAGATTAAAATAGATGGTTAGGCTGCTTATTTAGTGATATTATTATTTACATTTGGTTGACACTAAAAACTTATACAACTTTAAAATCTGTAAAATTTGCTAAATTGAGAGGGTCGACTTCGGTTCGATGCCATCTATAGAAATTTAAAGGTAAAATATTACTTAGCAATTTAGAAGATAAGTTTATAGATGACAAGTATATATACACACCTTTCTCGTTCTAATAATATATATACACTCATACAAACATATACACATACATACATAAATACATTCACACATAGACAGATCAAAAAAATATTATCTTGGAGACACAATAAACATTAATATGAGACAAATTTATCAGAAAAAAGTATATATAAGTTACATCTGATTAATGATATAATATTAGTATTACTTCAAAAGGCAAAATAAATTATTTATAAATTACAATTGCTCACGACGAGTGATATTATGATCGCGATTTATTACATTTGTAGTCACAACTTTACAAACCAAATTACCAATATAAGTGATCTCTCAACCATGTATCCAAGTATTTTTTTTTATTTTATTTTGCATCCGATTTTTCAATGTATCTACAGTTGAAAATTCTCTTTTCACATTAGTAGCAGCAACAAGTAAGATCAAAATCGGTTTTAAAGTCCCTTCGGGCACATCCGATAAAATTGAAACGATACAGAGAAGATTAGCATGACCTCTGCGCAAGGATGACACGCACAAATCGAGAAAATCGGTTTTAAAAACATATACACAAACGGGTAAACAATATCTATTTTAGACGCCCTTAATTTTTGAAACAAATCAGTTATTTTATTCAAATAGAAGAACTTATATGATCTCAAATCAATAGTATAACTATCAAACTCGTTATAAAGTACAATAACATTTAATTTAGAAAACTTACGGCGACAAACTTTTGCAAGGTAAACAATTTTTTTCATCATATATTGTACAAGTGTCACACATGTTCTAACATTTTATACAAGTAGCACATATGTACTCTCTTCATTGAAACAGTTATCTATTTATCAGATTTTATGAATTAGACGTGACATAAAATAGGTCAACTCGACATTGATAAAGTATTGTAATTTATTGAACTATTTTTTGTAACCTCCCGCTTTCCGTGAATGATTTATCCATTTAGAAATGATAATCTATCTTTTTACACAAAATTTACTAACTTTATCAAATAAATTATTTCAAATAAATTATCCAATTCGTCTTTCCTGTAAGCTTATAACTTTGTTGGAAACATCGACAAGATTCGTAGTATTTATAATGTCTTGATCATTCTTTTTAGCAGTGACATGACTAGGATTTACTCAAAATATTGTGGTCTATAAAGATTAACATAAAATCATATGATAGTAATGAGACATCGTAAAATATTTTATCATAAATATATTTTTAGTAGTGACATAATTAGAATATACTTAAAATACTAAATGTTTTAACGTAAAATTATAAGAAGGCAGGAGGAGAGGGGGAGCATGTACCCTCTCCCCCTTTGTATACATCCTTGTGCGCGCGCGCACACATATATATATATATGTATAATATGGTACCGTTGTCATTGTCATAGTAACTCATGAACCAACAATTTTACTGTTTAATATCATATGAGTTCTGAAAGTTTGCTTAAAGAATACAGATAAAATGACATAAAATGTATGATTCGTGATAATTAGTAAGTGAAATAAGTCATACTTAAGAAGCTTTATAATTTTGTTGATTTATATTTTGTTGTTGACTCATAAAAACAATGGTTTCTGCTTTACGATTTTGTATATATTTTTCTGGTTTGATTACAGTAACGGATCCATAATTTTTCACGAGGATATGTACAATCTATTATAAACCGAAAATAGATAATACATAAATATGTTCAAATTCTTAAATATACATAAATATGAAGTGAATCCAAACTATTATAAATACAAATAAAATTATAGAGGTTCCTATCTAAACTTAATCTTTTGGAAGATTCATAATGAATAGAAGTCAGTTCTAGTTTATCCATATGACCATGAGAATTTTTTCATTTTTATTCAAGCTATACTGTTTATTATTTTCACAAATGGCTCGTATTAAGTTTTGAAGTTATACAATTAACTTAATCTCAATTACAAAATCAAGTCAGGATAAATTATTACCTTAGAATTAAGGAGCTCCCAACACTGCAGCTCCTTATGCAGACTACTGTGTAAATGATCAAGCTCCTGCTAGCAGGCTGTTAGGTACCTGATTTAACTTCCTATATTATATTTGAGACTGAATGTGTCAAAGACTCTTACTGGTTGGGTTCAACCTTTTTTTTTAAAAAAAAAATGAAAGACAGGAGTAGAAAGTACGGAGTAAAGAGAGGAATTTGTACGGCCTATGATTTAGAGTTCTGTGAAATATGAATTAACTCTCATATGAGTATAGTTGCTGTTATATTTTTCAGGTGTACATTTATTCTCTAAAACATTTTTCTTTCAAAAGGCATGCAATATTCCCTAAACTATTTTATTTCTTTTTATTTTTCATGCATCCGCCCCTGTTTGATATACTCTGGTCTTGAGGACTCCACCGCCCTAATTCGAAAGAGCATTATAAAGGAGGTAAAACAGAAACTCAGCTGTCTTCTAAACCGAAGAAGTGCATATGCAAGGAGCCACACAAGGTGTCTACTGCAAATTGGTCTTTGACCCAAATAGTATGAAACATCCGCACTGTATGTGTCCCAAAAATCTAACCTGAGCAACTCCTAACCCAAATACCAACTGAACTATAACTTACAGATTGTTTGATTATATTTATATGATTATACATCATGGATTCTTTTAGCATCTTTTTTTCATTATCAAAATTTACCTTTTTTTTTCTTGAGAAACAAATGCCTCGCACTCCGAAGATTGTGGTTCTACTTTTAGACCAAAGATTACACACGAATTGCAAGATTGTAAAAGGTAAAAAAAAAAAGAAAACTGAAATATATGTAAAAGTTATATATATATATATATATATATATATATATATATATTGGAAATGAAAAGTTACAAATGTGTTAACATACCATGATTTACGTGCACATTCAAGAGCCGATGACTATTTTTATACGTGGACACTAAAAGCATCACCAGAGTTGCAAGTTGCGAGAACCTTTTTTTCTTCTTACTTTTCCTCTTCCTTGTGGAAAACTTTTGGATACCGTATAGGATACCTTTAACGATAACAACAAAAACCTTATTGTTTTATATATTTCTGGTATAGGAAGTCAGATGTACACATTCATAGCTATGTATTAAAAACACAGAAGTTGGTTTTCGATAACTTATAATGAAAATTGCGTCAATATGTGTGGATCAACTGATACTTCACAATATATCTAGCGCAACCAATTTAATGAGTCATTTTGCTTTATTTCATCATACTTCTAACGGTAAGGCTATATAATTTTAAAATGATATACATTGTAATATTATATTATATTATTTTAAAATAAAATAAAATACGCTTTCCAGATCCTAGCGATAGGTTTTGCTGTTGTTAAGATATACTGCGTATGATTGTTGTTGTTGTATACATCGTAATATTATGATTTTCGTATCATTGCTGCTAATTATTTGCATTTCGATCATCGTTTAATTCAGACGGGCTACTTTTTTATATTTTATTTTAAACTTATATCAATTTTTTGAAATTAAATGAGGACTTGAATTACAGTGAATGTGTCATCTATAAAGATAATAACAAAGAACGGCCATCTACTACAAAATATGCTGCACCTATTTCAGTTTGAGTAATGATAAATAGGGAGAGGGGTTCAAAATGAACCAAGAACCCGGTAAGCAACGGTTTGGAACTGGAACCGGACCGGCTGTTTCTGCAACCGACAGTTCCGTTTTTTCTGTTTCCGGTTAAATGACGGTTCAGTAATTCGGTTCTGGTTTGCCATTCCAAAAGGGTTGGGATCTCCTCACCCCCACTTTCCTCACCTCCTTTGTGACCACGCGACACGTGGCGAAGGGTGGTGAGGCTAGATGAGGGTCACCTCACCACCCTCCTTGCTGCCACGTATCGCGCAGTCACGCGTCAGCGCGTCCCTCTTGCGGTGAGGGGATCCTATCCCATTCCAAAGACCATAGCCAGCATTTCCACTAACTGGTGGTTTAACCAGCTGGAACTGGGTACAGTGAACCGCCAGTTCTTTAATTTAAAAAGATAAAAAAAATATGTTTTACTTGAAAAAAAATAGTCATTTGGTTAAAAAAATTGAATATGATTGTTGAAACAGCTCAAACTGAGAGTTCCAACGCTCAGATTCAATTGCTTTCCAAAAGCTATAAATACTCTTCAATACAAATATTTCATTCCCACCAAAATTCTTTTTTCTTCAACTATTTCTATTGTCGTGAGTTAGAATCTTGAATTCTTTTATAATCTTTTTGTTATACTTTATAACTTCGTCAATTATATATTACTCTTGTATCTTCATCTTTTATTGTCTACATCAACAAATACCGAAATAATCCACTATTTCTGAACAAAATAAAGGCCCCAATGATGGTGGTGGTGTTGAGTACATCATCATCATCATTCGTACTCAATATATTCTAACGACAGCAAAAGCTATCGCTAGGTCTGGGAAGGATAAGTGGCAGACAAACAATACATCTGTCTCAATGGATAGAGAGTGTGCTTTCAGTGAGACCCCCGGCTCTATATGTCCTACGTAAATGACACAATAATATAGATTTGATGTGCTAGTGTGTTAGTGAGGGAATTCTAGAAATACAAAAAAAGTCTATCGATATTAAAATACACATGACGTATATATGTACATATAATGCAAAACAACATTAAAACATAAACAAACAAGTGCAAGGTTGACATAAAGCATATATAGTGTCTACGTCTATCAAAATCCCTAAATATACTCTAAGGTGCCACTATATATTACCTATGCCTCGTTAACCTTAATCTTATGTCCACGTGAATTTGAAATACGGGCGGTGGCGGAATTAGGAAAGAGATCCATTTTAATATAACGAGTGCTATCCGAATTATCCAACCACCAATAGGTAGCAACTCTGATGCAATTGATATTGATGACGTCAAGAAGATCAATTACTATAAGAAACCATTCCAGAAAATTCAAGTTTGAGTAATTGTGGCCATAGTCATTGTGGTGGGCGTCATGGTCGTGGTCGAATGAGCAACTTCTACCTCTTCATCCTATTCCTACCGACCCAGAAAATGAAGCAAGTGATGATGTTAAGCTCAATTCTCGTATATTTACGTAATTTTCTGATAAAGTTGAAAATCTATTAAAAGTCAAAGGAGGTTACCATGCTACATGCCGCATATGCCAAGCAACATATCAATTCTAAGAGACAAGACGGATACTTGGATTGAAATGCAAAAATCAAATGAAAAATAAAAAAGGGGAAAAAATAATTTTTCCCAGAGGTCCACCGGCGTTCAATGATAGTTAGGGATGTCAAACAGGTTGTGTATCGTGTTTCGTGTTTTGTGTTTTTCGGGTTTCGTGTATCAAAGTGTCATACTCATACCTTACCTGTTTGATTCGCGTGTATGGATGTAGATACCCAAACCCGTACATGTCAGGTTTCGTGTCGTGTATCGGGTATACACACGAACTTGACAAGTACAAATATTTCAATTCGTGTACATGTCATTTCATGTATTTTTCAGCTAATTTCAGGTTTCGTGCATTTTTCAAATTTCATGTACTTAAACAACTACTGATACAATGTATGAAACAACAATAAGTACACAACCAAAGAACAAAGGTTAAAGATTAAAATGAGCGAGGTCATCTAAACTCAAATCAATTGACTATGCAATAATAGATTAAAGAAATGAGATTTGGGAATAGAGGAAGGTAAAACCGAATAGGGTATTTAGTAGCGCGATAGTCTTTTTTGGAAAAATTTATTTTTTATTAATTATAAATTTTATTTAAAATATATTTTTTAAATTTCGTGTATAAATGGGTATAAACCGGTACCCGAAGATATACCCAGACACGACCCGTCGTTGGTGGATATCTTTCAGGTCTTACCCGATTTGTACAAGAAACCCGTCAAAGTCATACCCGTACCCGCGAAAATTCGTATCATGTTCGGATCGTATTTTTGTATCGTGTCTGGAATTGCCACCTTAGTCGACGGTCGGTCCTAAATCTACAAAAATTTCCTTTGCATTTGAAAATCGATTATATAAATGCAGGTCATGTGGAGAGTCCGGGCTGGCAACGACCATATGCTCCATTATGAGCCATATAATCCTTGTTTCGCTCACTTTCACCATCTTCCTCACTAGCTTTAATTAGGATTTTGTTTTTCTTTCTTCTTCTTCCGCAATTATTTTCCACTATTGTAGTATAGCTTGAATAATTATAAGCTTAGATTTTTGGATTTCTTGCTTATCGATTATGAAATCTTCCTTCTCTACTTGTATGTTCTTTATTTTATGCTTTATTTACATTATGTTAGCTTAAGTTTGTGGAGTTTTTTTTTATTTGGTTGAAGTTCTTCGCTTAAAGTAAAAGGAGGTCTTGGATGAGATGTTATGAGTAGCACTTGATATATATTCGAAGAATCTATTGGTTGCAGGTATATATGATGTTGAATGCTAGATTTTAGAAGTCTTGGTTTGATTATATATCATCTAATTCATGATTGAGTATACTGTAAGTAAGTTCTTTGATACTTGATTTATGATGCAAATAGATTGGACATCAACATTTTGGTCTAAGTTAGATTATTTGGTTGTGACTCATTGTATTAACAATATAGAAAGGTCAACGATGAGTATTCCAAGCACCAATTACTTGTTAGCTTAATGATCACAATGTTGGGTATATGTTTGAATGACTTTAAAAGCTTGATTTTATTAAGTGTTAAGATATTAATGAAACATAAAAACATGCCACTCTATATCATGAAAATATCAAAAATTTATTACAAATAAGGAAGTGACATCGATCCCTCAGGTTAAGACACAATGATCGATCAATGTATACATCAGTCTCTCAAAGCAGATATAGATCAATCGATGTGTGTAAAGATCAAAACTTAAATCTTACTGGAAGACATCGATCTCTCAACCTGAAATACAACGATCGATCGAAGTGCACATCGTACCCTACATAGATCGATTGACGTAGGACAGTTTAAACGAAAACACATTGTGAGACATCGATCTTTCAAATTGAGCAACATCGATCAATCGATGTATACATCAGTATCTAAATTTGAGAAATAGATCGATCGGTGTCATTGAAATTTGAAATAATCTCTGTAATATGTGACAATCAAGTAAGCATTTTTGGTATACACATTACCTCCTTTGTATATGATTAGTTTTTAAACATCCCATATGTTTATCATGATTCTATGCTTCAACTCGGTGTATATATATGTTGTTGCGTCACTAACTTGTCAAAGAAGTTTTCACAAATTACCACAAGAGCAAAAGAGTATTTTTAAACTTTTGTAGAGCCATATATCATGAAGGATATATATAAGAACAAAAAAGACAAAGATGGAATAGCATTACATGTTCATTTGATATATTTCGTGTCCAAGGGCATTTTGGTCATTTTAGATACGGGCATTTTGGTTATTTAGAAAAACTTATTTTTTGTGTAACGCAAAGATGTTTACTATATGCAGTAAACAAAAAATAGTTGCGCCATCCAGCACGGATGCAGATTTCAAAGGAATTTCCAATGGCGCGATGGTGATTTTGCGACTAAAGAAGTTGATGGGGGAGATTGGATTCTCACTTAAACTCCCAACTTAATTGATGTAGGACAAAAAGACGGCGATTAGTATTTCAGAGAATCTAGTACAGTATGATCGAACGAAACACGTTAAAGTAGACAAACACTTCATAAAAGAGAAGATTGAAGAGGGAGTTCTTGAGCTTCCACTCGTAAGTTTCGAAGTTCAAATGTCGGACATTCTCACAAAAGCGGTCACTGTAAGGATCTCTAACATAGCACTGTATAAGTTGAGTATTGACGATCTCACTACTCAATTTGAGGAGAAGTGGTAGAAGATTCACCTGACATCACGGAGATATGATAGGATAAAATCAAATCTCAACCATAATTAGTTGGCATAAAAGTTATTTCCAAATTTATTATTTTGATTATGCATTGTACTATAAGATAGTACCATTGTACATAAGAATAGTTGAATGAGAATTCCGTTTTACTCACCTAACATGATATAATGTCAAATTTTTACAACTCAATAACGATTAAATAGAGGTTAAAATTGACAACAACTGTAGCAGAACTTGCTTTCTTACTAACTTTTTATTCTAACAAACATAGCAGCAAGATTTTGTGCCCCAGCGATTTTGATATGCAACCCATTTTGTAGAAGGGGTTCTCTTCACTTCAAACTATAGATGACATATTATTTTATACCTTTTTTCTAAGTAACTTGCATTAGTTATCTTGTTATGATCATAATGGCATTAGTAAAATAACAATTTATGATGATAATAATTTATTTGCCGCAAAAAGAAGGAAGGGAAAAACAGGTTTTCCCCTTACAGTGCAACTCTGTGATAATTAATTCCTATGTCCATTACAAAAAATATTTTATACATAGTACATGTTTTTTTTTCCTTTCCATTTCCAATAGAGCGAAGGACTCACTCTTCTTTATTTTGGAATATGATGGATTAAAATAAAATAATTCACTAGATTAGCTGCACTTTTTATATTATGAAGTAGTAGTTGATCGGCATAGTCTGACGCAATTTTCATTATGGGTCATCGGAAAACAACCTATATGTGTTTCCAGCGCATGTGTATGGTTGCATACATCCGACCCTCCCATACCTCGACATAGACGGAAGCCTATATGGCAATGGGGTAATCTTGTTGTTGTTCATGTTTTTTCTTTCTTTTGAAAGAATATGTAATACATGTCAGACCTCTTGGTTTTGACCATCATCTTTAATTAAACTATGCCTCATTAGCCCGTCCACTAATTTAGGTGTTTACGCTTTCCCGGGAGAAACAAAATTCTCAAACTCTCGTATACGTATGCAAAGTGCAACTAATTCTAAGGAAAGGTAGTCTACGTACGTATCATATTAAAAAAAAAAACCTCACAATTAATTTGTTCTTTTATTTTGTTATATAGTGAGAAACTATTTCTAATTGGATAAGGTTACACAAGCGTCACTTATTAATAACTCCTCTCGGAATTGGTAACGTTTGTTGTTTTTATACGAAGTTACTGTAACGAAGCGTCAAAGCACAAGGAAAGAGAGGACCTTTGCCATATTTTCCTGCTTTGGATCAATCAATCCATGATTAATTCTAAGCAACGGATAACACCTTTCTGCTGTGCAAAAAATGTCTCTTTCTCTGTGCTTTAAATGGGCTTCGAATGATTAATTTGTTTGCACAAAAGTTCTCTTGCTATTTAATCCCTATTGTCTCCACCATCATAAGATATCATAATGGCAGGTCTTGTACTTGGCGAGGAGAAAGGTAAGCATATGTTTGAATACCATCAATTCATTTACGTTGTCAAATTCAAAGATCTCTTGTTGGATTGGTGTATCTTCTTCTGATCTTCTAATCTATTCAACGTGATCATTTCATATATATTAACATGCAAATGACTTAATATACGATGCATGTATCCCGAAGTGGTTTGAAAGTAATACATTGCATATGGTAGAAGCTCTCATCTGATGCTCTCAATGATCAGTGATAATATTGAATGAGCACAAAAATTAGGGAGTGGTTTGAAAGTAATACATTGCATATGGTATAAATAGCATTATGTTAAAAGCTTTACTTACACAATATAAATTTGCTAGTTGTAGTTGTATTGGGCGCTGAACTTTACTTTGACCTCAATTCTTGCAGGGGTTGTAAGAGCAGTTTCCGACACCCCACCAAGTCATTATGAGGTAAAACTGCAGCGGTTTTCATTATTAACAAAACATAATATAGACAGATACAGCACTGCTGAATTTGAAGCTGGAGGATACATATGGTACAACCTCTATTCCTTTTTGAATTTTCTTTTTAAACTGTTTCTCGCAGACGATTGAATTCTTTAAGAAACCAGACTAAATACATATTTATTGTAAGTGTTGTCCTGATTCCCTGACGCATATCAGGATCAAAATAAAGAAAAATATGGTATATGAGTATGAATACTAAATGTTATTCGGTGATAATTTTCGTTAACTTTGACCATAACTTCCGTTTCCAGATTAATCAAACTGGAGTCCTTATACTTCATTGGTTTCAATCCTTAATTGCAGGAAGCTGATTCTTTACCCAAATGGGAACAAGTCCAGAAATATTAGTGATAACATTTCCATTTACCTAATGGTGGCGCAAAGTACTCTAGGTCATCCACGGTTAGAGGTTCATGCTGTTTTCAGAGTTTTTCTCTTTGACCAAAACAACGATAACTACTACACTCTTGGTGGTAAGACATTCAAGACACAATGCAAAACTTGTGTATGTTCCTAACGTATGGGTATGGTTGCGTACATCCGACCTTTTATACTTGACATAAGCGGGAGCCTCAAAGGCAATGGAGTAATGTTGTTGTTATTCATATTATAGATTTTGTTCAAGTCTATTTGGTTTCACTCTTATTGATTCTATTAGCCAATATAGTATATGATAAAACTATGTCATGCTACTTAGTGAAAGTTAAAATGCAATGGTTTTCTTTTGTCAAACAGTTGCTAAGGCGAGACTCTTTAACAAGATGAAGTTAGAATGTGGATTTGATCAATTCATGCCCCTAAAAACATTTAATGATCCCTCTAATGGCTATCTCGTCGACGATACTTGTGTCTTTGGAGCAGAAGTGTATGTCTGCAAGGAGAATAGTACAGGTAAAGGAGAGCATTTGGCAATGATAAAGGACGCTAATACCTACAAACATACTTGGAAACTAGAAGGCTTCTCTAGTATTGCAACTGAGGATGTTCATGATTCCATGCCATTCAACGCTGGTGATCAAAAATGGTAACCAATCCCTCTTAACGTATATCATTTCATATAGCACTCAAAAAAAAAAAATGTTCGTGTGATATATCTTCAATTGCTTCAGGAAAATACAGGTGTACCCCATGGGAAAGGATACTGGAGCAGGAAGTCACATGTCCTTATATTTGGCTTTGGCTGATCCTACCACCCTCCCAATCGGTTCCCAAATATATGCGGAGTTCACTATTAGCATACTTGACCAAATGTTTGGAAAAAATCACTTTGGAAAAGGTAATCCTACATTATTCTTCTTTATCTACCCTGTGGATATTCAATCGATTAGGCTACGACGGTACTAACTGTGATGTTGATTGCAGCAAATTACTGGTTCAGTGCATCTAACCCTGTTCATGGTTGGAAAAGATTTCTTTCCCTCAGTTACATCACTCCATCAGGTAATCGCTTTCTGGTGAAAGATAATTGCATCATAGAAGCTGAAGTCACAATTCATGGCACAACCACCGCGCTATAAAAGATACGAGCATTACAGGCTATTGATTACCTTAACTATTAGAGGTAATGGTTGCAAATGGCCAGTTGGAAGAAGAGTAAGAAGTCAGTGGGTACACAAGAAGTTGAAAACATTGTCAGGCTTGGACTATGTAGTTTGGGAGTCTTGAGATACTACTACTGTAAGTAACATGGGAGATTTCATTGAAACGGCATGGAAATATACACTGAAGGTCCATGATTCCTGCATAATGGTAGTTAAAGCATCATAATTGATATTATCTTTCAGCAAAACATAAATATCTGCACGAATGTTCTCTAGGATTATTACACAGGTTAAGACGTCCAATTTTAACAAATTATTGGAGCTTTGTGGGGGTCGTCTCTTCAAATCATACTGGCATAATAAGATAGAGCTACATTATGTTCCAGCTTTGATCTATATTTAAAGTAATAACGGATTCAAGATACAACACGTATAAAGCGTAATTCACTTGTATTATTCGGAAAATCACTCAAAACCGATTCTTAGCACCACCACCTACTATGGCCGGCCGCATATATTAAAATAGACACACACTAGTCTTAGGTAAAATCCTACAAACTAGGAACTTTGGAATCCTAATTGCTTGAGGAAAGTTATCCAACATTCTCCCCCTTAATTTCCGAATGTAACCTCGGAATTTCTTCAACGGCAAGCAAGCTTCGCATCTACTTGAACCTCGTGCGCGCCAACGGTTTCATTAATATATCCGCCATTTGCTCGTCGCCACTAACATACTCCACTTCGATCAATCCATTCTCAACACACTCTCGAATAAAATGATATCGCGTATGTATATGTTTACTCATTCAATAAAACACGGGATTCTTCGTAAGTGCAATGGCCGATTTTTTGTCCAACCGTATAACCACCTTTTCTTTCTTCCAACTTGTTATGTCACACAACAATTCTTGAAGCCACAAGGCTTGGCATGCCGCGGCTGTCGCGGCCATGAACTCGGCCTCGAACGAAGATAGTGCAACGGTTCTTTGCTTTTGAGAACACCATGTAATCGGAGAATTATTGAAGTAGAATGTGTCTGGTAGCATACTTTCCATCATCTTGGTCTATATCGTGACTACTATCACTATATCCAACAAGTTTCTTGAAGTTTCCTTGTCTAAACATTATCAAGTGTTGTGGTACCTTTCAAGTACCTTACGATATGTTTAATGGCGTTTCCGTAGGACTCTCTTAGGTCTTGCATATAACGACTCACAACACCAACCAAGTATGCAAGATCGGGTCTTGTATGTAACAAGTATTTTAGACATCCTACCAATCTACGATAGCGTAAGCGTCCTCCCCTAATTCATTCTCGGCCTTAGTTAACTTAGTGTCGGGATCCATAGGAATATGTGTCGCATTACAATCAAGTAAACCCACTTCTTTAAGTATCTTCAACGCATAACTTTCTTGTTTCAACGTGATGCCTTCATGTTCTTGGGAAACCTCAGTGCCGAGATAATATGTTAGATGGCCAAGATCGGCCATCTCAAATTTGGTTGCCATGTCTCGCTTGAACTCTTTAATAAGTGATACACTTGTCCCTGTTACAAATAAGTCATCAACATATACGGCCACGATAAGTAAACCTTTGTCCGTCGTCTTCTTATATACCGAATTCTCTTTGGAGCATCGCATGAAATTCAAGCTTTTCAAACTCTCATCTAACTTGGTATTCCAACATCTTGCCGCTTGTCGCAAACCATACAAGGACTTTGAAAGCTTGTAGACCTTATGTTCCTCTCCCCTCTTTTCGAAGCCTTCGAGTTGCGTCACATATAATTGTTCTTTCAACTCATCGTGTAAGAATGCCGTCTTGATATGAAGATGATGAATCTCCTAACCATAAGAGATGGCTAAAGCAACAAGTAACCAGATAGTCTCAATGCGTGTCACTGGGACAAAAACTTCATCGTAGTAAATACCGAACTTCTAAACATAGCCCTTTGCAACTGGACAAGCTTTATATTTGTTTATAGAACCGTCGGCAGGCTTCTTAATCTTGAATACCCACTTCAACCCTATTGGTTTAACACCTTCGCGTTTATTAACTAGCACCCAAGTCTCATTTTTATTGATAGGATCAATCTCATTTTTCGTGACAACCATCCATTCTTTAATGTCTTTAGTTCGATAAAATTTCTCGGCTCATCATCGACCTTTAACAACAAATCATCTTCATCAACATATGAAGCAAGAACATAATCATCAAGATACCTTGGTTGAGTCTTAGTTCGGCTTGACTTCCGTTGCATTCAAGGCGAATCAATGTCAACGTTGTCGGGTGAATCCTCTTCGTGTGTACTATACGGATGGCTTGCATTTGTGGACTGGCTGGCGGAAAATGGCAGGTCCGGACTCGGCACATTTGGCCTTGGTGTGGCCGAGTGTGATACGTTCAAGGGCGGCTGAACAGTGTCATGTGCCGAATGTATACGCAATGGTCCAGTGCCTTCGTCGATTGTCTTGCCCCATATTACTTGAAATATACCCGGTGTGTTTCGTTGCCTCTTGACTTTGTTCATCCTATTTCCATCCAGCACTTTCATCAAAGATTACATCACGGCTAACGTGAATGTTTCTTGACTTGGGATCATATAGGCGGTACCCCTTGGTACCCATTTCGGTTCCAAGATGAACTAGGGGTCGAGCCCTATCATCCAATTTTTTCAAGTGTGATGAATCAAGTTTAGCATAAACAAGGCATCCAAAGACTTTTATATGCTGTAGACTCAGTTTTTCACCCTTATACATCTCATAAGGTGTCTTATTTTGTAAGGCTCTTGTAGGAAGACGATTAATCAAGTATGTAGAATGTCGAACCGCCTCTCCCCACATAGAATTCGGGACATTCATCCCCTTAAGAATACTTCTCATCATCTCCATTAGCGTCCGATTACAGCGTTCTACAACTCCATTTTGTTGAGGTGTATATAGAGTTGTCTAATGCCGCACTATACCACTTTCTTCACAAAATCGGTTGAACTCAGTAGAGGTGAACTCCCCTCCTCTATCGGTACGGAGCAGTTTTATTTCCTTCGAAGTACACTTTTCTGCCATCACCTTGAAGCTCTTGCAGACATCAAGTGCATGACTCTTTTCTTTCAACAAAAAAGACCACATATACTGAGAATAATCATCAATGAGTACGAATACTTACCTATTTCCACCAAGTGAGCTTGGTGTGATAGGCCGAGCAAGAGACCACCCGCGCGATACAAGGTCTTCTGAGGAACAGGTAATCTCGACTGTTTGCCAACAAGACTCGAATCACATATACGATTCTCTTGATTAATATAAGGCAATCAACGTACAATGTCCTTCCTCTTCATGTTCTTCAATGTCTTGAAATTGACATGGCCAAGACGCACATGCCACTTCTAAGCTTCTTCATCAATCTTGCTTTGTAGACATATAGGTATACCCGGTTGAATACTAATCTTGTATAGCCGAGTTGTACTTTTCTGGACATTCATTAACAATCGGCCATGTTTGTCATACAATGACAATAAATCTCCTTTTAGGCTCACCTCACATCCGGCCTCTGTTGCTTGTCCGAGACTCATTATATTACTCCACAATTCAGGCATGAAATATACCTCATTAAGCAAACGTTACTCGCCCGATTTACCTTGAAGGATTATAGATCCTTTGCCTTTGATTTCAGCACAAGGTCCATCTCCAAACCTCACTTTGCCTTTTACATTTTCATTTATCTCAGAGAAGTAAGATTTATTTTCCGACATATGGTTGCTTGCTCCATTATCCAAATATCATACATTTTCTTCCATAGGTTGAGAAATCAACCTACTCGGCATTAAATTCCTTTCATTCAAGTTACCTCTTGAAGATGATGAGTCACAACTTCATGCACGAAGACCGCTTCATCTACGTCATGAGCATCAGAGACGTGCGCCTCATTCAGCCTTGCCTTTCTTTCGGGGCACTTACTTGCAAAGTGTCCTAGTTTATCACAACGATAACAAATAATTTTGTTACGATCCTTTTTCCAACCACCTCTACCTCGACCGCGGCTTATGTGATCCACAAAGGTGGTATCATTCCCTTGTTGCCGGTCCACCCCACTCTCTCGGCCTCTTCCACGCTCGCGGCTCCTCCTACGCGCCCCACGGCCTCGTCCTCTTTGATCTGAGGTCCCTCGTTGTTGTGCCGATGTAGAAGTATATGAGTATTTTGTGGGGATGAAAATAGCTTTTAAGCGGCCAACAACGTCCTCGAATTCAATTTTGCTTAAGTCCAACACTTGTTCTAGCGAGGCAACAATGTGGATATACTTTGACCTCAGTAACCCATTTAGAAATTTCTTCACCATCTTCGAATCATCTAAGGGCTGCTCTAGGGAGGCCGATGATGAGATCTCGGCCAACTTTCCGATAAATTCATCGATTGTATCCGTTTCTCCCATCTTAAGCCTATCAAACTCGCGGTTAGAGTTTGTAGGCGCGCCTCCTTGACCCTCTCGGCACCAAAGTGTCTCGTCTTTATAGCCTCCCAAATTCTTTTCGATGTTTCTTGATGGCCTACTTGAAGGATCATATTCTCGGGGATGGCTTGAAACAAAAGAGCAATTGCTATATCATTTTTCTCGGCATCTTCCGATCCTGGATCAATCGTATCCCAAACCTTGTAAACTCTTAGAACAATTTTCATTCGCATAGCCTACACGGTATAATTGGTTAGAGAGAGCATTGGACATTGTACGGCCGTAGAGCCTACCTTCCTACCATGCAGATTGGACGTTGTGCTTGATGGTCGAGCACTACTCTCACCAGTTTCGCTCATTATTTGAGTTGAAGATTCCTTCGGTATCACAAATCTTCAACGGAGACGAAAAGAATCTGGGCTTTGGTTATATCTCGGCCGTGTTAATGAAGAATACAACAGCCTTTTTTTTTCCGGATCAAACACATGGCGGCTCCTCCCTCTTCAAACAACGTTGCTCTGATACCAATTAAAGTAATAACGGATTTAAGACACAACACGTATAAAGCATAACTCATTTGTATTATTCGGAAAATCACTCAAAACCGAAACAAAGACTTCTTGGAACCACCACCTACTATGGCCGGCCGCATATATTAAAATAGACACACACTAGTCTTAGGTAAAACCATAACCTAATTGGAATAGATAAAGATTGCTAAAACTTAGAAATATTAAAATATAAATTTTATCCTAAGTTCCTACAAACTAGGAACTTTGAAATCCCAATTGCATGAGGAAAGTTATCCAACAATATTTAACTAAAACGGTACGAATATAATGCGGACTGACATATGCATTGCATCTTTAAAAATGTTGTTATAATTGACTTTTCAGTATAGAGTAATTTACATTACGACAATATATTTGGGAAGGCAGAAATAGAGCTTGTTTTATTCCAGCTTCAAGCGACATTTAACGAAAAGGATAAGAATATACGCGGAGGGAGAAAACAATTTGCTTCCCTCTCTTTATCCTTTCCTCCTTTCTCTTTTATTGTGGTCTTTTCTCTTCAACCGCGTTTAATATTGCGAGAGAAAAATGATAGAAAGATGTAGGTTGTGGTAGTTAAGAGGAGAATATTTTGATTTTTCGTCGAATTAAAGTCACATGTGGAGTCGACTATATCTTGGGTTATTTTATAGGATAAAACTACACTCTTTTGGCTTTAATTTTCAGAAATTTCAACATTGTTGCATTAGATGCATTTTCTAAAAATGCATATTATTCACTAGGTGTTAAAACACAAAGAGGATATGATTTAAGATGCGACTAAAAAACAGAAAAACAAAAAACAAAAACAAAAAATAAAATAAATAAAGCATAAGAAAAATGATTCAACGATGTAGTTGACTTCACATGTGAAAAAAGATTTGGATGTTGTTATTGTTCTTATATGCTTTAGAAAATCAAATATAATGATATACTATATAAAGAAAAGAAGAATTTAATGAAGAGTTAAACTATTAGACTTATCTCCTAACCAAGAATTTTCATACTCCTTGATGGGTCTATGTATTAAATAATTGACTAAGTCAAAATTTGATCTTATAAATTAACCAAGACTCCAAAGCCGATGCTTCTGAAGAGGGTACTTCGGTGCAACAAGATAATAATGCCATAAAAGATTTTGTTGCCTCCAGGATATATCACAACTGGTTCCAGACAGGAGTTTTCGAAAGGGAAGCCAAGGATTCATTCTTCCAAAGGCAGGAGAGCCCCTTTCCATCAAGTGCATAGTGTGGGAGCTCCTTGCCCTGTAGGCTTGCCTGCAGTGTTGGAGGGCTCCTTATGCAGACTACTATGTATATGATCAAGCTCCTGCTAGCGGTCCGTTGGGTACCTGATTTACATCCGTATACTATCTTTGTGACTGGGTGTAGCAGGGACCATTACTGGTTGGGGTCCAACATTTCATAAAAGATTTTTTTTTTAACTCTGCAGAGCGTGTTGATTACATAACACATTAACCTAAGAATGTGTTGATCTTCGAGTCAGCTAGTCACTACAGAGCATGTGTTTTATTTATTTAAATATTCTTTATTCATGTTGATATTATATCTTTATGACTGCAATATGAACGCGATAAGGCCTAGACAAGACCACTATACGTTAAGCACAAACTATACCCTATTATGTAGGTGTCAGGCTGTATAACCTTAGGCGTGATTTTGGGACCTACTTTTACAATGGAAAGGATACTTTCTCAATAGAATGTGCCCGACACATTTCACCATGGCATTATTTTGGGTTTTACTTGCTGAACCTTTCACTCAACCTAGCAAGGCCCATAATCTAAACTTGTGTTAGAATATGTTAAGTTTTGATGATTTGCACAATTGACACTTCAAACACCTAGATAAGGCGCCTAATGTGAAGTGTCTGAAAATCAGTACACTTCAAACACATACATAAGGCGCCTAATCTAAAGTGTCTGGAGACCAGTACACTTCGAACGCCTACATAAGGGGCTTCATATAAAGTGTTTGGATTCGAGTACAATTCGAATGCCTACTTTAGGCGCTTTATGTGTCAAGATGTAAAACATCACACTTTGAACGCCTAAACAGGCGCTTCATGTGTGTTACAAAGTCAAATGAACTTTTCCCCCCAAAATACGGACGAATATCAAGTTACTTTTGGAAAAAGTCACAATTAACTTGAACAAGTATGAAGGATGAGATCAGGCGCTTCATGTGACTTCGAACAAGTTCTGCTGCCCACAACAGGCGTTTCATGTGACATTGAACAAGTGCTTCTTATTCACTTAAGGTGCTTCATGTCACATTGAACGCCAGTTCAAAAACACTTTAGGCGCTCCATGTCACATTGAACACTTATTCATAGAACACATAAGGCGCTTCATATGAACAATGTTACAAATGTTTTATGCTGCACTTTCTAATGTTTACTTTACATTTGCACCCTCCCTTTTTAGTGTAACATCACAGGTTTTTCTTTTAATTTGGAGAATGTTATCTTTCCTCTTTGAGCTTTCAGCAAAAAACTTCCTCAAGAAGTTTTATACATCTAAGAGAAGATCTCCAAAAATGAAGACATGTCATCACAAAGAAATAAAACCCGTTATTGGCTCCTGCAACCACACAAACGGCTAGTAGGATGATAAAACAAGGGTTTTCATCTCACTTCAAATCAACTTTCTACCAAGAGCTCTCAAGTTTCTCTCAATCTTTTACTCTCAAAATAGTTGTATTATAATGGATTTTACTTTATTTGTGAGAGTGTGATTTGTAAAGAAGAAGAGTCTTCTTCTTGAGTGAATATTGTGAGAGGCTAAGTGAGCAAGGGTGATTCTTGTTGGAAGAAATCCAGACCTTGGAGGGTTAGTTGATGGTGTTATGGTGCACCATACTCCCTACAAGAATTCTTTGAGGAGCAAAAAAGTTCTTTAGAGGTTAGACTTCAAGGAGTTGGTATTTTTGGTTGTGGTCTAGGCGTGTGGCCTAGTGTTTACTTTGTCTTGATTTTGTTTGATTGTTGTTTCTCCTAAAAGAAATAACAATCCCCCATTCAAAATCATTCTTGTGAAAACTCAAGAATGTAGAGGAGTAGAGTCATTTGACTGAAACATCTATACATATTTTGTTCTTTACGCTTCCGCAAGTTTATTCATTTTTAGAAGAACACACCCAAGTATAGCTTTGTTCTCATACACGAAAATATCCAGGAAAATATCAATACTTAGTAAACACACTATTCAATCCCCTTTCTAGTGTGTTCTAAATGACCTAACAATTGGAATCAGAGGCTAATCCTGAGTATTTGAGTTCAAATGGCAAGATTTGATCTTTTGAAGTATGGATCCCTTAAGTTTTGAAGATGCCGGTTCTCTAAGTGGTGACTCTTCTAGAAGAAGAAGACAAGAGTCATTAATCCCTTCTATCTCAAATGTTCATTTCAAAATACCAATGTTTGACCCTGTCAACTACCCACTGTGGAAATCCATCATGGAAATATATTTATGTTCTTGTGGGTATCGTATATGGAGGGAGGTGTCAAAAGGTTCCACTATTCTTTTTGATGTTGATGATCCTACTCCAGAAGAGGAGTTGCAATTTGCCATAAATAGCAAAGCTCTTGCTATTTTGAATAGCTCTTTATCACCAAATGAGAGAGCTCAAATACAAGGCGTCCAATCTACCCATGAAGAATGGACGAAGTTGGAGATAATCCATGAAGGAACATCTCAAGTAAAGAAGGCAAACATGAGACAACTCATAAAAAAAATTTACAATTTCAATGTCCCCAAAGGTGAAAAGATCGAAGAGTCTATTCAACGATTCACCAAGCTTGTCAACCTACTCACGGCGGTTGGTAAAAAGGTAGAGTAAAAGGATCTCAACCATTGCTTCTTAAATAGTTTAGGAAGAGAATGGAATGCAAAGATCACGGCCATTGAGGAGTCGAAGGATCTAGAGACTATCACTCTAGATGAGCTTTATGGGAATCTCATCACTAATGAGATTCATCTTGAGGCTCAAGAAAAGAATGATCCCATCCAAAGTTCATCAAAGACACTTGCATGCGAATTGGAGGGGTCGGACGATGAAGTTGGAGTTAACGTTCGAAGGTTTAGAAGATTTGCAAGAAAGAATGAGGATGAAGCCAAGATGTTCATCATGGAAAAATTCTCTAAGGATAAAGACAAGGTGAAGGAACAAGATGATAAATGCTATAAATGCGGAAGATACGGCCATTTCATGAAGAATTGTCGAGTGAAAGACCCGCATTCAAAAGAAAAGAAAGCCATCTACCAAAGGAAGAACGCTTTGCAAGTGGAAGTAGCTCATTGGGTGAGTGTCTTATCCGGATCCGAGAGCGAAAATGAAAATAACGAGAATCTAGCTCTCATGGGAATTTTCAATGATGATCTTGACAAGGAATTCCATTCACTCATGGGCATCGAGGATGACATGGAGGTGTGCAATATATCATCACATTATAGATTACAAGATGAAAATGATGATTTAGTGCAAGAAAATGATTTATTAGAAATGAAATATAAACGCGTCAAGAGGAATTTTAAAGCATGCATATATGAATATAATGACATGCTGGAAAATCACATTACATTACAACTTGAGCATGACATTTTATTGACCATGCATGTGATTGCACTAAAGGAGAAGCGTGATTTGGTAAAATCAAGCTTCCCTCCTCAAAACCTTTTGAAGAAGAAAATTCTTCAAAACGCAAGTGCTAAAAAGGATGAGATAATTAAAGATGCATCTACATTGCACAAGAAGTCTAGAATCAAACCTAGTGTCATGTATGCATCTAAGGAGGGAAAAGTAAATGAACAAGCATCATCGATCAAGGAGTCACAAACCTCCTTGAAAAAGCAAAGGCACATGCCTAAGAGTAAGGCAAATTCAACAAAGGTTTCAAAACCTTTTGTTGAATCCGTAAAAAATAACTCATTCTTGATTACAAGGAATGTCATCTCTAAACGGGAACCACGGAATGTGCCAATGCACAAGCATGATAACCATCATTACTCACACAAACACATTCATACATGTTTCTATTGTAATAAAAAGGGTCATGCAAAAAGAGTGTGTAGAGCCAAAAATAATAAGAATATTGTGTGTGCCCAAAGGCGAAGTGAAGTTAACTAACCTTCAAGGACCCAAAACAAAAAGGATACTAATATCATATGGTTCTTTTGTAGGTCCTAGTACTAAATGGAGAAGGCGAAGTCCAAAAGGTGAAATAGGTCGTGGACAGTGAGTGTTCCAACCATATAACGGGAGACAAAAGTCTATTCCATATGTTGAGAAATATGTTTGGATAATTTTCAAAGTCATGATTTCAAGTGGTGAATACTTAAAAATGTCACACATGGTGTTATATGCGATTAAAAGTTGAAAAGTTGAAAATTTTGACATCGATCTCTCAGGTTGTTGCACATCGATCGATCTATGTACATGGATCTCTCACATCGATCGATCTATGTAATGCAGAAAAGTTTAAGACCTTTCTGTGAGACATCGATCTCTAAACCTGAGACACATCGATCGATCGATGTACATCGGACCCTCACTTCGATCGATCGATGTGGGTCAGAGGCAAACTCTGAAACTTTCTGTGAGACATCGATCTCTGAAGCTGAGGCACTTCGATCGATCGATGTCTAGGGTTTTTAGAAATAATTTTCTAAAATGTGTTAAAATGATTGTTTTCATTTGTATATGAATTATACATGTTCATTATGTGATTATTATGTGTTTTTGGTGATTATTATTGTTTTGTGACTAACGTGCCTTGGATGTTTCTACAACTTACCGAAAAAGACAAAATTGGTATTTTGAGTTTTGTAGGAACATCACATGATGAATATGTTTCAAGGATGTATTCTCATCCTATTTATCATGACAAAGTGATATCATGAGTATTTATGACCATCCGGGCCATTTCTGGAGTTTTCATATACCAGGGGTATTTTGGTCATTTCACCCCGGAGGGTATCTTTGGTATTTTCACTCAAGGAATCTCTTGAGCATATTATTATCTTCATTCTGGAGCTGTGTTATTATTATTTTGAAGATTATATGGTGATCTTATATCTTATTCTCTCAACCGATGATACTATTGACTATAGCTGGATATGTGACGATTTGAGATGTCACATTCTACTTTTTCTTGAAGACCATTTTATATATGTTATAAAAGCACATTTATCATCATTATTCAGAGATATTAAAGCTGTCAAAGGTGTGGAAATGTTCTTGACATATAAGAAGAAATATTGGGGTATTTCGGTGTTACACATTGACATAATCTTGTCAATTGTTATCTATTTATTTCTTCTTCAAAAATTTGAGTTGCTACACATATTGGTATGTCCAAAAACGTGATTAATCAGGTGGATATGATTTTGTACACATTTTATGAGTTGGAGGCAAGTGGACCAACCAAAAAGGAGTTAGTTGGCAAAATTGCCAACTTGGACTTTTTCAAAAAAAAAATAGCCAACGGCTATGGCCCTTCTTGGTGAATTTTCATCAGATTTTTGGAAGTCAAATGGAGCTCTCACATGTCCTATTATTGTGCTTGAAGTTGGGTATAATTTGGTGGTATTATCCTTTCTTATTTTATTAAGAAAAATAAAAATATATTTGTTGGAAAATGGATGATAACCAAACCTTGTACTCTTGGTGGGTACAAGGTTTGGAAAATGGATGATAACCAAACCTTGTACTCTTGGTGGGTACAAGGTTTTTAAACATAACGATACTATAGACAGATTTTTATGTGTCATCGGAAAAAAAAACTTGTGTATGTTCCTAACGTATGGGTATGGTTGCGTACATCCGACCTTTTATACTCGACATAAGCGGGAGCCTCAAAGGCAATGGAGTAATGTTGTTGTTATTCATATTATAGATTTTGTTCAAGGCTATTTGGTTTCACTCTTATTGATTCTATTAGCCAATATAGTATATGATAAAACTATGTCATGCTACTTAGTGAAAGTTAAAATGCAATGGTTTTCTTTTGTCAAACAGTTGCTAAGGCGAGACTCTTTAACAAGATGAAGTTAGAATGTGGATTTGATCAATTCATGCCCCTAAAAACATTTAATGATCCCTCTAATGGCTATCTCGTCGACGATACTTGTGTCTTTGGAGCAGAAGTGTATGTCTGCAAGGAGAATAGTACAGGTAAAGGAGAGCATTTGGCAATGATAAAGGACGCTAATACCTACAAACATACTTGGAAACTAGAAGGCTTCTCTAGTATTGCAACTGAGGATGTTCATGATTCCATGCCATTCAACGACGGTGATCAAAAATGGTAACCAATCCCTCTTAACGTATATCATTTCATATAGCACTCAAAAAAAAAATGTTCGTGTGATATATCTTCAATTGCTTCAGGAAAATACAGGTGTACCCCATGGGAAAAGATACTGGAGCAGGAAGTCACATGTCCTTATATTTGGCTTTGGCTGATCCTACCACCCTCCCAATCGGTTCCCAAATATATGCGGAGTTCACTATTAGCATACTTGACCAAATGTTTGGAAAAAATCACTTTGGAAAAGGTAATCCTACATTATTCTTCTTTATCTACCCTGTGGATATTCAATCGATTAGGCTACGACGGTACTAACTGTGATGTTGATTGCAGCAAATTACTGGTTCAGTGCATCTAACCCTGTTCATGGTTGGAAAAGATTTCTTTCCCTCAGTTACATCACTCCATCAGGTAATCGCTTTCTGGTGAAAGATAATTGCATCATAGAAGCTGAAGTCACAATTCATGGCACAACCACCGCGCTATAAAAGATACGAGCATTACAGGCTATTGATTACCTTAACTATTAGAGGTAATGGTTGCAAATGGCCAGTTGGAAGAAGAGTAAGAAGTCAGTGGGTACACAAGAAGTTGAAAACATTGTCAGGCTTGGACTATGTAGTTTGGGAGTCTTGAGATACTACTACTGTAAGTAACATGGGAGATTTCATTGAAACGGCATGGAAATATACACTGAAGGTCCATGATTCCTGCATAATGGTAGTTAAAGCATCATAATTGATATTATCTTTCAGCAAAACATAAATATCTGCACGAATGTTCTCTAGGATTATTACACAGGTTAAGACGTCCAATTTTAACAAATTATTGGAGCTTTGTGGGGGTCGTCTCTTCAAATCATACTGGCATAATAAGATAGAGCTACATTATGTTCCAGCTTTGATCTATATTTAAAGTAATAACGGATTCAAGATACAACACGTATAAAGCGTAATTCACTTGTATTATTCGGAAAATCACTCAAAACCGATTCTTAGCACCACCACCTACTATGGCCGGCCGCATATATTAAAATAGACACACACTAGTCTTAGGTAAAATCCTACAAACTAGGAACTTTGGAATCCTAATTGCTTGAGGAAAGTTATCCAACATTCTCCCCCTTAATTTCCGAATGTAACCTCGGAATTTCTTCAACGGCAAGCAAGCTTCGCATCTACTTGAACCTCGTGCGCGCCAACGGTTTCATTAATATATCCGCCATTTGCTCGTCGCCACTAACATACTCCACTTCGATCAATCCATTCTCAACACACTCTCGAATAAAATGATATCGCGTATGTATATGTTTACTCATTCAATAAAACACGGGATTCTTCGTAAGTGCAATGGCCGATTTTTTGTCCAACCGTATAACCACCTTTTCTTTCTTCCAACTTGTTATGTCACACAACAATTCTTGAAGCCACAAGGCTTGGCATGCCGCGGCTGTCGCGGCCATGAACTCGGCCTCGAACGAAGATAGTGCAACGGTTCTTTGCTTTTGAGAACACCATGTAATCGGAGAATTATTGAAGTAGAATGTGTCTGGTAGCATACTTTCCATCATCTTGGTCTATATCGTGACTACTATCACTATATCCAACAAGTTTCTTGAAGTTTCCTTGTCTAAACATTATCAAGTGTTGTGGTACCTTTCAAGTACCTTACGATATGTTTAATGGCGTTTCCGTAGGACTCTCTTAGGTCTTGCATATAACGACTCACAACACCAACCAAGTATGCAAGATCGGGTCTTGTATGTAACAAGTATTTTAGACATCCTACCAATCTACGATAGCGTAAGCGTCCTCCCCTAATTCATTCTCGGCCTTAGTTAACTTAGTGTCGGGATCCATAGGAATATGTGTCGCATTACAATCAAGTAAACCCACTTCTTTAAGTATCTTCAACGCATAACTTTCTTGTTTCAACGTGATGCCTTCATGTTCTTGGGAAACCTCAGTGCCGAGATAATATGTTAGATGGCCAAGATCGGCCATCTCAAATTTGGTTGCCATGTCTCGCTTGAACTCTTTAATAAGTGATACACTTGTCCCTGTTACAAATAAGTCATCAACATATACGGCCACGATAAGTAAACCTTTGTCCGTCGTCTTCTTATATACCGAATTCTCTTTGGAGCATCGCATGAAATTCAAGCTTTTCAAACTCTCATCTAACTTGGTATTCCAACATCTTGCCGCTTGTCGCAAACCATACAAGGACTTTGAAAGCTTGTAGACCTTATGTTCCTCTCCCCTCTTTTCGAAGCCTTCGAGTTGCGTCACATATAATTGTTCTTTCAACTCATCGTGTAAGAATGCCGTCTTGATATGAAGATGATGAATCTCCTAACCATAAGAGATGGCTAAAGCAACAAGTAACCAGATAGTCTCAATGCGTGTCACTGGGACAAAAACTTCATCGTAGTAAATACCGAACTTCTAAACATAGCCCTTTGCAACTGGACGAGCTTTATATTTGTTTATAGAACCGTCGGCAGGCTTCTTAATCTTGAATACCCACTTCAACCCTATTGGTTTAACACCTTCGCGTTTATTAACTAGCACCCAAGTCTCATTTTTATTGATAGGATCAATCTCATTTTTCGTGACAACCATCCATTCTTTAATGTCTTTAGTTCGATAAAATTTCTCGGCTCATCATCGACCTTTAACAACAAATTATCTTCATCAACATATGAAGCAAGAACATAATCATCAAGATACCTTGGTTGAGTCTTAGTTCGGCTTGACTTCCGTTGCATTCAAGGTGAATCAATGTCAACGTTGTCGGGTGAATCCTCTTCGTGTGTACTATACGGATGGCTTGCATTTGTGGACTGGCTGGCGGAAAATGGCAGGTCCGGACTCGGCACATTTGGCCTTGGTGTGGCCGAGTGTGATACGTTCAAGGGCGGCTGAACAGTGTCATGTGCCGAATGTATACGCAATGGTCCAGTGCCTTCGTCGATTGTCTTGCCCCATATTACTTGAAATATACCCGGTGTGTTTCGTTGCCTCTTGACTTTGTTCATCCTATTTCCATCCAGCACTTTCATCAAAGATTACATCACGGCTAACGTGAATGTTTCTTGACTTGGGATCATATAGGCGGTACCCCTTGGTACCCATTTCGGTTCCAAGATGAACTAGGGGTCGAGCCCTATCATCCAATTTTTTCAAGTGTGATGAATCAAGTTTAGCATAAACAAGGCATCCAAAGACTTTTATATGCTGTAGACTCAGTTTTTCACCCTTATACATCTCATAAGGTGTCTTATTTTGTAAGGCTCTTGTAGGAAGACGATTAATCAAGTATGTAGAATGTCGAACCGCCTCTCCCCACATAGAATTCGGGACATTCATCCCCTTAAGAATACTTCTCATCATCTCCATTAGCGTCCGATTACGGCGTTCTACAACTCCATTTTGTTGAGGTGTATATAGAGTTGTCTAATGCCGCACTATACCACTTTCTTCACAAAATCGGTTGAACTCAGTAGAGGTGAACTCCCCTCCTCTATCGGTACGGAGCAGTTTTATTTCCTTCGAAGTACACTTTTCTGCCATCACCTTGAAGCTCTTGCAGACATCAAGTGCATGACTCTTTTCTTTCAACAAAAAAGACCACATATACTGAGAATAATCATCAATGAGTACGAATACTTACCTATTTCCACCAAGTGAGCTTGGTGTGATAGGCCGAGCAAGAGACCACCCGCGCGATACAAGGTCTTCTGAGGAACAGGTAATCTCGACTGTTTGCCAACAAGACTCGAATCACATATACGATTCTCTTGATTAATATAAGGCAATCAACGTACAATGTCCTTCCTCTTCATGTTCTTCAATGTCTTGAAATTGACATGGCCAAGACGCACATGCCACTTCTAAGCTTCTTCATCAATCTTGCTTTGTAGACATATAGGTATACCCGGTTGAATACTAATCTTGTATAGCCGAGTTGTACTTTTCTGGACATTCATTAACAATCGGCCATGTTTGTCATACAATGACAATAAATCTCCTTTTAGGCTCACCTCACATCCGGCCTCTGTTGCTTGTCCGAGACTCATTATATTACTCCACAATTCAGGCATGAAATATACCTCATTAAGCAAACGTTACTCGCCCGATTTACCTTGAAGGATTATAGATCCTTTGCCTTTGATTTCAGCACAAGGTCCATCTCCAAACCTCACTTTGCCTTTTACATTTTCATTTATCTCAGAGAAGTAAGATTTATTTTCCGACATATGGTTGCTTGCTCCATTATCCAAATATCATACATTTTCTTCCATAGGTTGAGAAATCAACCTACTCGGCATCAGATTCGTTTCATTCAAGTTACCTCTTGAAGATGATGAGTCACAACTTCATGCACGAAGACCGCTTCATCTATGTCATGAGCATCAGAGACGTGCGCCTCATTCAGCCTTGCCTTTCTTTCGGGGCACTTACTTGCAAAGTGTCCTAGTTTATCACAACGATAACAAATAATTTTGTTACGATCCTTTTTCCAACCACCTCTACCTCGACCGCGGCTTATGTGATCCACAAAGGTGGTATCATTCCCTTGTTGTCGGTCCACCCCACTCTCTCGGCCTCTTCCACGCTCGCGGCTCCTCCTACGCGCCCCACGGCCTCGTCCTCTTTGATCTGAGGTCCCTCGTTGTTGTGCCGATGTAGAAGTATATGAGTATTTTGTGGGGATGAAAATAGCTTTTAAGCGGCCAACAACGTCCTCGAATTCAATTTTGCTTAAGTCCAACACTTGTTCTAGCGAGGCAACAATGTGGATATACTTTGACCTCAGTAACCCATTTAGAAATTTCTTCACCATCTTCGAATCATCTAAGGGCTGCTCTAGGGAGGCCGATGATGAGATCTCGGCCAACTTTTCGATAAATTCATCGATTGTATCCGTTTCTCCCATCTTAAGCCTATCAAACTCGCGGTTAGAGTTTGTAGGCGCGCCTCCTTGACCCTCTCGGCACCAAAGTGTCTCGTCTTTATAGCCTCCCAAATTCTTTTCGATGTTTCTTGATGGCCTACTTGAAGGATCATATTCTCGGGGATGGCTTGAAACAAAAGAGCAATTGCTATATCATTTTTCTCGGCATCTTCCGATCCTGGATCAATCGTATCCTAAACCTTGTAAACTCTTAGAACAATTTTCATTCGCATAGCCTACACGGTATAATTGGTTAGAGAGAGCATTGGACATTGTACGGCCTTAGAGCCTACCTTCCTACCATGCAGATTGGACGTTGTGCTTGATGGTCGAGCACTACTCTCACCAGTTTCGCTCATTATTTGAGTTGAAGATTCCTTCGGTATCACAAATCTTCAACGGAGACGAAAAGAATCTGGGCTTTGGTTATATCTCAGCCGTGTTAATGAAGAATACGACAGCCTTTTTTTTCCGGATCAAACACATGGCGGCTCCTCCCTCTTCAAACAACGTTGCTCTGATACCAATTAAAGTAATAACGGATTTAAGACACAACACGTATAAAGCATAACTCATTTGTATTATTCGGAAAATCACTCAAAACCGAAACAAAGACTTCTTGGAACCACCACCTACTATGGCCGGCCGCATATATTAAAATAGACACACACTAGTCTTAGGTAAAACCATAACCTAATTGGAATAGATAAAGATTGCTAAAACTTAGAAATATTAAAATATAAATTTTATCCTAAGTTCCTACAAACTAGGAACTTTGAAATCCCAATTGCATGAGGAAAGTTATCCAACAATATTTAACTAAAACGGTACGAATATAATGCGGACTGACATATGCATTGCATCTTTAAAAATGTTGTTATAATTGACTTTTCAGTATAGAGTAATTTACATTACGACAATATATTTGGGAAGGCAGAAATAGAGCTTGTTTTATTCCAGCTTCAAGCGACATTTAACGAAAAGGATAAGAATATACGCGGAGGGAGAAAACAATTTGCTTCCCTCTCTTTATCCTTTCCTCCTTTCTCTTTTATTGTGGTCTTTTCTCTTCAACCGCGTTTAATATTGCGAGAGAAAAATGATAGAAAGATGTAGGTTGTGGTAGTTAAGAGGAGAATATTTTGATTTTTCGTCGAATTAAAGTCACATGTGGAGTCGACTATATCTTGGGTTATTTTATAGGATAAAACTACACTCTTTTGGCTTTAATTTTCAGAAATTTCAACATTGTTGCATTAGATGCATTTTCTAAAAATGCATATTATTCACTAGGTGTTAAAACACAAAGAGGATATGATTTAAGATGCGACTAAAAAACAGAAAAACAAAAAACAAAAACAAAAAATAAAATAAATAAAGCATAAGAAAAATGATTCAACGATGTAGTTGACTTCACATGTGAAAAAAGATTTGGATGTTGTTATTGTTCTTATATGCTTTAGAAAATCAAATATAATGATATACTATATAAAGAAAAGAAGAATTTAATGAAGAGTTAAACTTTTAGACTTATCTCTTAACCAAGAATTTTCATACTCCTTGATGGGTCTATGTATTAAATAATTGACTAAGTCAAAATTTGATCTTATAAATTAACCAAGACTCCAGAGCCGATGCTTCTGAAGAGGGTACTTCGGTGCAACAAGATAATAATGCCATAAAAGATTTTGTTGCCTCCAGGATATATCACAACTGGTTCCAGACAGGAGTTTTCGAAAGGGAAGCCAAGGATTCATTCTTCCAAAGGCAGGAGAGCCCTTTTCCATCAAGTGCATAGTGTGGGAGCTCCTTGCCCTGTAGGCTTGCCTGCAGTGTTGGAGGGCTCCTTATGCAGACTACTATGTATATGATCAAGCTCCTGCTAGCGGTCCGTTGGGTACCTGATTTACATCCGTATACTATCTTTGTGACTGGGTGTAGCAGGGACCATTACTGGTTGGGGTCCAACATTTCATAAAAGATTTTTTTTTAACTCTGCAGAGCGTGTTGATTACATAACACATTAACCTAAGAATGTGTTGATCTTCGAGTCAGCTAGTCACTACAGAGCATGTGTTTTATTTATTTAAATATTCTTTATTCATGTTGATATTATATCTTTATGACTGCAATATGAACGCGATAAGGCCTAGACAAGACCACTATACGTTAAGCACAAACTATACCCTATTATGTAGGTGTCAGGCTGTATAACCTTAGGCGTGATTTTGGGACCTACTTTTACAATGGAAAGGATACTTTCTCAATAGAATGTGCCCGACACATTTCACCATGGCATTATTTTGGGTTTTACTTGCTGAACCTTTCACTCAACCTAGCAAGGCCCATAATCTAAACTTGTGTTAGAATATGTTAAGTTTTGATGATTTGCACAATTGACACTTCAAACACCTAGATAAGGCGCCTAATGTGAAGTGTCTGAAAATCAGTACACTTCGAACACATACATAAGGCGCCTAATCTAAAGTGTCTGGAGACCAGTACACTTCGAACGCCTACATAAGGGGCTTCATATAAAGTGTTTGGATTCGAGTACAATTCGAATGCCTACTTTAGGCGCTTTATGTGTCAAGATGTAAAACATCACACTTTGAACGCCTAAACAGGCGCTTCATGTGTGTTACAAAGTCAAATGAACTTTTCCCCCCAAAATACGGACGAATATCAAGTTACTTTTGGAAAAAGTCACAATTAACTTGAACAAGTATGAAGGATGAGATCAGGCGCTTCATGTGACTTCGAACAAGTTCTGCTGCCCACAACAGGCGTTTCATGTGACATTGAACAAGTGCTTCTTATTCACTTAAGGTGCTTCATGTCACATTGAACGCCAGTTCAAAAACACTTTAGGCGCTCCATGTCACATTGAACACTTATTCATAGAACACATAAGGCGCTTCATATGAACAATGTTACAAATGTTTTATGGTGCACTTTCTAATGTTTACTTTACATTTGCACCCTCCCTTTTTAGTGTAACATCACAGGTTTTTCTTTTAATTTGGAGAATGTTATCTTTCCTCTTTGAGCTTTCAGCAAAAAACTTCCTCAAGAAGTTTTATACATCTAAGAGAAGATCTCCAAAAATGAAGACATGTCATCACAAAGAAATAAAACCCGTTATTGGCTCCTGCAACCACACAAACGGCTAGTAGGATGATAAAACAAGGGTTTTCATCTCACTTCAAAGCAACTTTCTACCAAGAGCTCTCAAGTTTCTCTCAATCTTTTACTCTCAAAATAGTTGTATTATAATGGATTTTACTTTATTTGTGAGAGTGTGATTTGTAAAGAAGAAGAGTCTTCTTCTTGAGTGAATATTGTGAGAGGCTAAGTGAGCAAGGGTGATTCTTGTTGGAAGAAATCCAGACCTTGGAGGGTTAGTTGATGGTGTTATGGTGCACCATACTCCCTACAAGAATTCTTTGAGGAGCAAAAAAGTTCTTTAGAGGTTAGACTTCAAGGAGTTGGTATTTTTGGTTGTGGTCTAGGCGTGTGGCCTAGTGTTTACTTTGTCTTGATTTTGTTTGATTGTTGTTTCTCCTAAAAGAAATAACAATCCCCCATTCAAAATCATTCTTGTGAAAACTCAAGAATGTAGAGGAGTAGAGTCATTTGACTGAAACATCTATACATATTTTGTTCTTTACGCTTCCGCAAGTTTATTCATTTTTAGAAGAACACACCCAAGTATAGCTTTGTTCTCATACACGAAAATATCCAGGAAAATATCAATACTTAGTAAACACACTATTCAATCCCCTTTCTAGTGTGTTCTAAATGACCTAACAATTGGAATCAGAGGCTAATCCTGAGTATTTGAGTTCAAATGGCAAGATTTGATCTTTTGAAGTATGGATCCCTTAAGTTTTGAAGATGCCGGTTCTCTAAGTGGTGACTCTTCTAGAAGAAGAAGACAAGAGTCATTAATCCCTTCTATCTCAAATGTTCATTTCAAAATACCAATGTTTGACCCTGTCAACTACCCACTGTGGAAATCCATCATGGAAATATATTTATGTTCTTGTGGGTATCGTATATGGAGGGAGGTGTCAAAAGGTTCCACTATTCTTTTTGATGTTGATGATCATACTCCGGAAGAGGAGTTGCAATTTGCCATAAATAGCAAAGCTCTTGCTATTTTGAATAGCTCTTTATCACCAAATGAGAGAGCTCAAATACAAGGCGTCCAATCTACCCATGAAGAATGGACGAAGTTGGAGATAATCCATGAAGGAACATCTCAAGTAAAGAAGGCAAACATGAGACAACTCATAAAAAAAATTTACAATTTCAATGTCCCCAAAGGTGAAAAGATCGAAGAGTCTATTCAACGATTCACCAAGCTTGTCAACCTACTCACGGCGGTTGGTAAAAAGGTAGAGTAAAAGGATCTCAACCATTGCTTCTTAAATAGTTTAGGAAGAGAATGGAATGCAAAGATCACGGCCATTGAGGAGTCGAAGGATCTAGAGACTATCACTCTAGATGAGCTTTATGGGAATCTCATCACTAATGAGATTCATCTTGAGGCTCAAGAAAAGAATGATCCCATCCAAAGTTCATCAAAGACACTTGCATGCGAATTGGAGGGGTCGGACGATGAAGTTGGAGTTAACGTTCGAAGGTTTAGAAGATTTGCAAGAAAGAATGAGGATGAAGCCAAGATGTTCATCATGGAAAAATTCTCTAAGGATAAAGACAAGGTGAAGGACCAAGATGATAAATGCTATAAATGCGGAAGATACGGCCATTTCATGAAGAATTGTCGAGTGAAAGACCCGCATTCAAAAGAAAAGAAAGCCATCTACCAAAGGAAGAACGCTTTGCAAGTGGAAGTAGCTCATTGGGTGAGTGTCTTATCAGGATCCGAGAGCGAAAATGAAAATAACGAGAATCTAGCTCTCATGGGAATTTTCAATGATGATCTTGACAAGGAATTCCATTCACTCATGGGCATCGAGGATGACATGGAGGTGTGCAATATATCATCACATTATAGATTACAAGATGAAAATGATGATTTAGTGCAAGAAAATGATTTATTAGAAATGAAATATAAACGCATCAAGAGGAATTTTAAAGCATGCATATATGAATATAATGACATGCTGGAAAATCACATTACATTACAACTTGAGCATGACATTTTATTGACCATGCATGTGATTGCACTAAATGAGAAGCGTGATTTGGTAAAATCAAGCTTCCCTCCTCAAAACCTTTTGAAGAAGAAAATTCTTCAAAACGCAAGTGCTAAAAAGGATGAGATAATTAAAGATGCATCTACATTGCACAAGAAGTCTAGAATCAAACCTAGTGTCATGTATGCATCTAAGGAGGGAAAAGTAAATGAACAAGCATCATCTATCAAGGAGTCACAAACCTCCTTGAAAAAGCAAAGGCACATGCCTAAGAGTAAGGCAAATTCAACAAAGGTTTCAAAACCTTTTGTTGAATCCGTAAAAAATAACTCATTCTTGATTACAAGGAATGTCATCTCTAAACGGGAACCACGGAATGTGCCAATGCACAAGCATGATAACCATCATTACTCACACAAACACATTCATACATGTTTCTATTGTAATAAAAAGGGTCATGCAAAAAGAGTGTGTAGAGCCAAAAATAATAAGAATATTGTGTGTGCCCAAAGGCGAAGTGAAGTTAACTAACCTTCAAGGACCCAAAACAAAAAGGATACTAATATCATATGGTTCTTTTGTAGGTCCTAGTACTAAATGGAGAAGGCGAAGTCCAAAAGGTGAAATAGGTCGTGGACAGTGAGTGTTCCAACCATATAACGGGAGACAAAAGTCTATTCCATATGTTGAGAAATATGTTTGGATAATTTTCAAAGTCATGATTTCAAGTGGTGAATACTTAAAAATGTCACACATGGTGTTATATGCGATTAAAAGTTGAAAAGTTGAAAATTTTGACATCGATCTCTCAGGTTGTTGCACATCGATCGATCTATGTACATGGATCTCTCACATCGATCGATCTATGTAATGCAGAAAAGTTTAAGACCTTTCTGTGAGACATCGATCTCTAAACCTGAGACACATCGATCGATCGATGTACATCGGACCCTCACTTCGATCGATCGATGTGGGTCAGAGGCAAACTCTGAAACTTTCTGTGAGACATCGATCTCTGAAGCTGAGGCACTTCGATCGATCGATGTCTAGGGTTTTTAGAAATAATTTTCTAAAATGTGTTAAAATGATTGTTTTCATTTGTATATGAATTATACATGTTCATTATGTGATTATTATGTGTTTTTGGTGATTATTATTGTTTTGTGACTAACGTGCCTTGGATGTTTCTACAACTTACCGAAAAAGACAAAATTGGTATTTTGAGTTTTGTAGGAACATCACATGATGAATATGTTTTAAGGATGTATTCTCATCCTATTTATCATGACAAAGTGATATCATGAGTATTTATGACCATCCGGGCCATTTCTGGAGTTTTCATATACCAGGGGTATTTTGGTCATTTCACCCCGGAGGGTATCTTTGGTATTTTCACTCAAGGAATCTCTTGAGCATATTATTATCTTCATTCTGGAGCTGTGTTATTATTATTTTGAAGATTATATGGTGATCTTATATCTTATTCTCTCAACCGATGATACTATTGACTATAGCTGGATATGTGACGATTTGAGATGTCACATTCTACTTTTTCTTGAAGACCATTTTATATATGTTATAAAAGCACATTTATCATCATTATTCAGAGATATTAAAGCTGTCAAAGGTGTGGAAATGTTCTTGACATATAAGAAGAAATATTGGGGTATTTCGGTGTTACACATTGACATAATCTTGTCAATTGTTATCTATTTATTTCTTCTTCAAAAATTTGAGTTGCTACACATATTGGTATGTCCAAAAACGTGATTAATCAGGTGGATATGATTTTGTACACATTTTATGAGTTGGAGGCAAGTGGACCAACCAAAAAGGAGCTAGTTGGCAAAATTGCCAACTTGGACTTTTTCAAAAAAAAATAGCCAACGGCTATGGCCCTTCTTGGTGAATTTTCATCAGATTTTTGGAAGTCAAATGGAGCTCTCACATGTCCTATTATTGTGCTTGAAGTTGGGTATAATTTGGTGGTATTATCCTTTCTTATTTTATTAAGAAAAATAAAAATATATTTGTTGGAAAATGGATGATAACCAAACAGCTATATGCTGAAATTTGGAGCTGAATTTTGTTTGAAAATGTTCAACATTCATATGTCCTATGTTTATGCCAAGAAGTTAAGGAATTATCTTCTCTTATTATCTATTCTTGCTAAGGATAATTCAAGGCAATTCCAAGGTGTATTTTCGGCCAACATGACATTGCCAAGGTGGACCAATCATTGTGTTTTATTTTGCCAATTGTACAAGGCCAACCAATGATGAGAAGACATTTGGACTTGATGATGAAGATGGTGACACATTGGAAATCTTATCTTCAAGGTCACTATAAATAGAGGCATTGGTGAAGAAGATGAAACACAATTGAAGCTCACAAGCATTTGTTGAATTGTCTAGCTTTCATCTTCATCTTCTTCTTGTTATTGTTTTATTCATTGTAGCAAAGGTGCTCTTGTTGTATTGTGGTGAGCTACAAGCCTCTTGAGATTCATTTGTAAGATTGATTAGCCATCTTTATAAGGCTACATCAATAGGTTGTAGAGGTGTTGCAACTAAGTGTTGCTTAGAAGGTGATTATCCAAGTCTTGAGTAGGGTTGGTGTATAACCCAAGGATCAAGCTTGGCTCTTGTTGTAAGGTATTCATTTTATAGTAAAATCTAAGGAAAGGTGTTTCTTGGGACTGGAGTAGGTCACATGGACCAAACCAGGATAAATCCTCGGTGTTCTTCTCTTGTTTCTTTATTTCTGTTTTCTGCCCGTTTTGACTGCAGATTTCACACAACTTCACACAATTTGAAAAAATAGCTAAACATTTTTGAAATTCGTGATTTTTTGTGGAGTTATACTTCAGACTGTTAGCTTTCATTTGCAACAAGAATAACTTGATTTGAGCAAGGGAAAGTTTGTCTTTCAGTGCAAGATAACTGCTTCAAACTGGCTGCAATCTGACCAGTTTTGAGAAAACTTAAATTCTGTATCTTTTGAGAATTGTTTAAGGTCAGGACCTTTTGGAAACTTCATCTACACATCATAAGGAGTGTTTTGATATAAAGATCAACCTTTTTGGTTGAGTATTCAAAGAGAAACACGTTTTGTAAAATCAGTAATATTCTGTCCAATTCTGTCCAGATTGAGCATCTGAATCTTTTTATTTTTTTGAAGGGTCAAACGATCTTATTTTTGTCTGATTTTTGGACAAAGTCTTGTTAACTCATTGAAGTTCAATTCTGGAAAGTTTCATAATTTTTGAAGTTGTGTACAATTATTTGTGAATTTTTTAAAACAGGTTCTGAATCTGAGGTGGTCTCAGATTCTGTTTTCAAAGGGGATTTTAACAAAGGGTTGTAGTGTAATTTCCGCTAACCACTATTCATCCCCCTCTAGTGGTGTTTATTGCAGGTGCACGGTCTAATATTTGGTATCAGATCCAGACCAACACCACTCAAAAGAAGCAAGATTTAACACCATACGAACAATACAAGACCAAGAAACAACAATTCATCATATACTGCTTGTTTCAAATCCAAGGTATATACAATGACTATTGTTTCTCACAAAGGTGAGTTGGAAGGTATGTCTACACAACGCCCTCCTCTTTTTGATGGCAATAATTTTGTTCATTGGAAACTAAGAATGAAGCTATTCTTAATAGCTATAGACATCGATTTATGGTCTATAGTTGAAGATGGGCCGTACATTCCAATGAAAGTTGTACAAGTTAGTGGAGTCACACAGGAGGTTGAAAAGTATAAAAGCGAATGGTCATCGGAAGATAAAAAGAAAATGTCCATGAATGCTAAAGCTATGCAATTACTTTTGAATGAACTTACAACTTCTGAAGCAGGATATATGTCGAATTGCACAAATGCACACGACATGTGGAAATCACTTGTATTAAAGCATGAAGGTACTAGTGGTGTTAAAGAGTCAAAAATAAACATGCTTATGACTGAATTAGAGACTTTCAAAATGTTGCCGAATGAATCCATAACATCTATGGATTTGAGGATTACTAATATTTTCAATGTCCTTGAAGCTTTAGGGAAGTCATTTTCGAACAGTGAAAAGGTTCAAAAGGTGCTACGAAGCCTTCCTGCTGAATGGGATCCAAAGGTGACTGCAATCGAGGAGACAAAGTCAATCACTAAGATGGATGAATTGATCGGGTCTCTTAAAGTTTACGAGGTTAAATTAAACCAATGAAAGTCTGAATCGTCTAAGTCATCCGGTAAGTCAATAGCTTTCAAAACAACCGAAACACATGCTAGTAACGATGATAGTAATAGTGATACTGAATTAGACGATGACTTGATATTGATAGCTAGAAAACTTAGAAAGTTTTTCAAACATCCAAATAGGAATAGACAACGTAATTCTTCTTCTTCTTCTTTTTCTCAATCTAAGGAAAATAACACAAACAAATGGTATAATAAAGAATTAAAGTGTTATGAATGCGGTCAAAAAGGACATATTTCATACGATTGTCCAACAAAGAAAAATAATAATAACAACAACAATAATAAACAAGCCAAGGATAAGGAGGCACAAACAACAAAGACAAAGGAGTGTAAGGCAAGGAAAGAGAAACGAGCAATGAAGGTGAGCACATGGAGCGACTCATCCGACTCAGAATCCGAAACTGAGGAAGCTCAAGTTTGCTTCGTATCCAACGAGGTATGTTCTTCATCTGATAGTGATTCTGATAGTGACATGACATTTGATGAAATGTATGAAGAATTCTTAAGAATGCATGCTCACTGTAAGAGGCTCTCTAAAGAAAAGAAGAAACTAGTTGAGAAAATGACAAGTTGAAGACGTCCAACTTGGAATTTTCCAATCAACTAGAATCTCTTAAACAAGAGTCTACTACTACTCTTGATTCTTTAGAGAATAAAATTGAATCATATAGGAAAGATGAACAAAAGATAAAAATGTTTAAGTCTAAGTTAGAAAGTTGTGAACATGAAATAATACAACAATTTAACTTAGAAAAATGTTAGAACAATTTAAATCCGGTACAAACATGTTAGACACACTCATCTCATCACAAAAATATGGTAATGATAAAAACGGCTTAGGCTATAAAGAAGAAAATGAAAAAGTGAATAAAAATACTAAGTTTGTTTCATCTAGTACAAAGTTGCCATATAATACAAAATCAACTTCGCCTGCTACATCTTCTTCTACACATTCTTCTACTTATATCAAGGAAAAAATACAACACACACGCATAAACATACATCCAGGCCAAATTTTGCATCTAGACAACCTAGAAATTATGCCTATATATATACGAATGCAACTAGACATAATAAAATGCATCCAACTTATTATGAACCTAAGTATAGGCAACACTCTTATAAGTCTTATAGAAATGCCTATGAACACACTTATATAGCGCCATTCAAGAAACAAAATCGCATGCCTTATACATATTATAAAACTCGGCCATCATATAATGTTTATCAACCATGGCGCAACGTGTATAACAATGCATCTTCACTTATGTGGAATGATCATCTATATGCTTATTCTTCTTATTTTCCAAATTATAATCATGCTATAAATGTGCCTAAAAGGTATGTTCAAGTTTGGATACCTAAGGGATATCTAAACAAGAATAGTGCCCCTAACATTCAAGGACCCAAATAAAGGGTACCTAAAACTTTGTCTCCATTATAGGAAAAACGCAAAGAATGCAAGAAGGAGACAAAGTCAAAGAATCTAAAAACCAAATGGTTTTTAGATAGTGGATGTTCGAGGCATATGACGGGAAACCCCAAACTATTCATCGAATTGGAACATATCAAGAATGGAGGAAAAGTAACATCCGGTGACAACAACAAATGACAAGTTGTTGGAAAAGGAACAATTGGGGACCCTAACACATTTCAAATACGAAATCTGTTGTTAGTAAGCAATCTCTCTTATAATTTACTTAGTATTTCACAACTTATAGATTGTGGTTACAATGTCTCTTTTCTTCCCAATTTATGTGATATAATAAATGAAAAAGGAGAAATAGTTTTAAAAAGGAAATAGAGATGGTAATATTTATACTCTTTCCTTAGATAATATGTTAGATGCTAAGGTTAAGTGTTTGATATCACATGACTTAGATGTAAATTTATGGCATAAAAGATTAGGCCATATAGGAATTTCAACCATTAAGAAATTATCTAAGAAGAATTTAATTAGAGAAATGCCTAAGTTAGACTTAGATAATTTTCAAATATGTGAAACATGTATTAAGGGAAAACACATTAAACAAACATTAAAACCGAAACATGAAGTGAGTACTAGTCATGTACTAGAATTGCTTCACTTAGACTTATTTGGTCCAAGTAGGACAAGAAGTCTAGGTGGACACTACTATGTGTGTGTCATAGTAGATGACTACTCACGCTACATATGGACATTGTTCTTAACACACAAAGATGATGCTCTATTAGCAATCGAAACTCTTGTCAAGCAACTTGAAAACATTTACAAAGAAAATGTCAAAAGAATTAGAAGTGATAGAGGTGAAGAATTTAAAAATAAAGACGTAATCAAATTTTGTGAACTACATGGAATAAAACATGAATTCTCACCACCTAGAACACCACAACTCAATGGAGTTGTTGAACGTAAAAATAGAACGATTCAAGAAGTTGCTAGGACAATGCTGTGTGAAAATAAATTACCTAAATATTTATGGACTGAAGCTGTTAGTTGTGCATGCTACATTATAAATAGGCTTACTATTAGAAAAAAATTAAATAAAACGCCATATGAATTGCTAAACAATAGACTACCTAAAATAGATTATCTTATAGTATTTGGATGTAAATGTTTTTGTTAAACACTAAGGATAATCTAGACAAATTTGAACCAAAGTCTATTGAATGTATATTTGTTGGTTTTTTTACTAACTCAAGAGCATATAGGTGTTATAATCATGCATCTAGAAAGATAATTGAATCCATACATGTGAAATTCAATGAAAATGCATGCTTTGAAGTTAGTGATAAACATCAACATAAACAAGAAACAAATGTTGAAAATATGTTTGATGATGATGTAATACTTGAGCCTGTACTTAATCATCTAGAACCAACTCCCTCTGAACAAGACATGCATGAACCCTTAAATGAAATAAATCAAGAGACTTTGCAATTGGAAGATACAACTAATGATCCAATTACATATGATAACGTTCACACCAATGAAACATTTGAACAAGATGAGGGTGAACCTAGTCAATCTAGGAATTGGTGGCGTTAGAGAATTAATCATTGGGGATCCAAGTGTTGGGGTTAGAACACGTAGAAATATAAGTCAACTTGAAGAACATAGCTTAATCTCACAATTAGAACCTAAGAACGTAAAGGAAGCCTTAGGTGATATATCTTGGATAGATGCTATGCATGAGGAATTAAATCAATTCACAAGGTACAATGTGTGAGACTTAGTACATAAATCCGAAAACAAGTCAATAATAGGAACGAAATGGGTGTTTAGGAATAAGATGGACGAACAAGGAAACATTACAGGAAATAAGGCTAGACTAGTCGCACAAGGTTATAATCAACAAGAAGGAATAGATTATGAAGAAACCTTTGCACCTGTTGCACGACTAGAAGCAATTAGATTGTTACTTGCGATTGCAAGTCCAAGTAACATTAAGCTCTTCCAAATGGATGTCAAGAGTGCATTCTTGAATGGATACATCCAAGAAGAGGTGTTTGTCAAACAACCCCCTGGATTCGAAGATCCAAAGAATCCTAACCATGTTTATAAGCTTAAGAAAGCTTTATATGGTTTGAAACAAGCTCCAAGAGCTTGGTATGATAGATTTGCAAACTTTCTTATTGCAAATAATTATCAAAGGGGAACAATAGACAACACATTATTCCTAATAAGAAAAGATAATGATTTGTTAATAGTTCAAATATATGTAGACGATATTATCTTTGGTTCAACCAACCCTACCTTAGTAAAAGACTTTGAAAAATGTATGAAGTCGGAATTTGAAATGTCAATGGTAGGAGAATTGAACTACTTCTAAGGCCTTCAAATCAAACAAACCCCTCAAAGAATTCATATTAGCCAACTTAAGTATGTCAATGATATGATTAAGAAGTTTGGTTTTGAAAAGTTGAAACCTACAACTACCCCCATGAGTGTTAGTACCAAACTTGATAAGGATGAAAATGGTAAACCTTTTGATGACACACTCTATAGGTCTATGATTGGATCACTGTTATACTTAACTGCATCAAGACTTGATATCATGTTTAGTGTGTTTATGTGTGCTAGGTTTCAATCTTGTCCTAAGGTATCACATTACAATGCAGTGAAAAAGATCTTTAGATATCTTAAGCATACACCTCACTTAGGACCGTGGTATGATAGAAACGCTAAGTTGAAATTACACGCATATAGTGATGCTGATTATGGTGGTTGCAAATTAGATAGAAAATCCACTAGCGGTACATGTCAATTCATAGGAACCAATTTGATCTCTTGGTTTTCTAAAAAGCAAGCTAGTGTAGCTCTTTGTACCACTGAAGCCGAGTATATCGCTTTGAGTTTATGTACTACCCAAATACTTTAGCTTAAACAGCAACTTAGTGATTTTGGCATTAAAATGAAAAAGATTCCAATTTTCTACGATATCACAAGTGCAATCAATTTTTCCCGAAATCCGGTGCTTCATTCTAAGGCCAAACACATTGAGGTGCGATACCACTTTCTTCGCGATCATGTTCAAAATGAGGATATATTGATAAACCATATAAGAACTGATCACCAAATTGCTGGCATCTTCACCAAACCCCTTAATCAAGCCACTTTTGAAAACTTACGAGCCAAATTAGGCATGATGACTTACGATACCATTGCATAGTTCTATCTTTTGCATGATTTGCAAAATAAAGGGGGAGATAGAATAAGTACATGATTTTAGTTGGTAAGTCATGGATTTTAGTTTGGTAAGTCATGATGAATTGTATGTTAAGTTTTAATTGGTATAAATTTTGGAGCATAGGTTAAGGGGAGAGTATGAGTTGAGGGGGAGAAACATACTATTTAAAAGTTGAAAACATTTGGTTATAAGTTGTGACATTAAAATCATGTTAGGTTATTTTGAAAATCATCCAAAAGGGGGAGAATGTTGAGAAATACGTTTGAATAATTTTCAAAGTCATGATTTTAAGTGGTGAATACTTAAAAATGTCACTCATGGTGTTATATGTGATTAAAAGTTGAAAAAGTTGAAAAAGTTGACATCGATCTCTTAGGTTGTTGCACATCGATCGATCTATGTACATGGATCTCTCACATCGATCGATCTATGTAAGGCAGAAAAGTTTAAGACCTTTCTGTGAGACATCGATCTCTAAACCTGAGACACATCGATCGATCGATGTACATCGGACCCTCACTTCGATCGATCGATGTGGGTCAGAGGCAAACTCTGAAACTTTCTGTGAGACATCGATATCTGAAGCTGAGGCACTTCGATCGATCGATGTCTAGGGTTTTTAGAAATAATTTTCTAAAATGTGTTAAAATGATTGTTTTCATTTGTATATGAATTATACATGTTCATTATGTGATTATTATGTGTTTTTGGTGATTATTATTGTCTTGTGACTAACGTGCCTTGGAAGTTTCTACAACTTACCGAAAAGGGCAAAATTGGTATTTTGAGTTTTGTAGGAACATCACATGATGAATATGTTTCAAGGATGTATTCTCATCCTATTTATCATGACAAAGTGATATCATGAGTATTTATGACCATCCGGGCCATTTCTGGAGTTTTCATATACCAGGGGTATTTTGGTCATTTCACCCCGGAGGGTATCTTTGGTATTTTCACTCAAGGAATCTCTTGAGCATATTATTATCTTCATTCTGGAGCTGTGTTATTATTATTTTGAAGATTATATGGTGATCTTATATCTTATTCTCTCAACCGATGATACTATTGACTATAGCTGGATATGTGACGATTTGAGATGTCACATTCTACTTTTTCTTGAAGACCATCTTATATATGTTATAAGAGAATATTTATCATCATTATTTAGAGATATTAAAGCTATCATAGGTGTGAAAATGTTCTTGACATATAAGAAGAAATATTGGGGAATTTCGGTGTTACACGTTGACATAATCTTGTCAATTGTTAGCTATTTATTTCTTTTTCAAAAATTTGAGTTGCTACACATATTGGTATGTCCAAAAACGTGATTAATCAGGTGGATATGATTTTGTACACATTCTATGAGTTGGAGACAAGTGGACCAACCAAAAAGGAGCTAGTTGGCAAAATTGCCAACTTGGACTTTTTCAAAAAAAAAAAAAGCCAACGGCTGTGGCCCTTCTTGGTGAATTTTCAGCAGATTTTTGGAAGTCAAATGGAGCTCTCACATGCCCTATTATTGTGCTTGAAGTTGGAGATAATTTGGTGGTATTATCCTTTCTTATTTTATTAAGAAAAATCAAAATATATTTGTTGGAAAATGGATGATAACCAAACGGCTATATGCTGAAATTTGGAGCTGAATTTTGTTTGAAAATGTTCAACATTCACATGTCCTATGTTTATGCCAAGAAGTTGAGGAATTATCTTCTCTTATTATCTATTCTTGCTAAGGATAATTCAAGGCAATTCCAAGGTGTATTTTCGGCCAACATGACATTGCCAAGGTGAAACAATCATTGTGTTTTATTTTGCCAAGTGTACAAGGCCAACCAATGATGAGAAGACATTTGAACTTGATGATGAAGATGGTGACACATTGGAAATCTTATTTTCAAGGTCACTATAAATAGAGACATTGGTGAAGAAGATGAAACACACTTGAAGCTCACAAGCATTTGTTGAATTGTCTAGCTTTCATCTTCATCTTCTTGTTGTTATTGTTTTATTCATTGTAGCAAAGGTGTTCTTGTTGTATTGTGGTGAACTACAAGCCTCTTGAGTTTCATTTGTAAGATTGATTAGCCATCTTTATAAGGCTACATCAATAGGTTGTAGAGGTGTTGCAACTAAGTGTTGCTTAGAAGGTGATTATCCAAGTCTTGAGTAGGGTTGGTGTATAACCCAAGGATCAAGTTTGGCTCTTGTTGTAAGGTGTTCATTTTATAGTAAAATCCAAGTAAAGGTGTTCCTTGGGGCTGGAGTAGTTCACATTGACCGAACTAGGATAAATCATCGGTGTTCTTCTCTTGTTTCTTTATTTCTGTTTTCTGCCCGTTTTGACTGCAGATTTCACACAACTTCACACAATTTGAAAAAATAGCTAAACATTTTTGAAATTCGTGATTTTTGGTGGAGTTATACTTCAGACTGTTAGCTTTCATTTGCAACAAGAATAACTTGATTTGAGCAAGGGAAAGTTAGTCTTTCAGTCTTTGCAAGATAACTGCTTCAATCTGGCTGCAATCTGACCAGTGTTGAGAAAACTTAAATTCTGTATCTTTTGAGAATTGTTTAAGGTTAGTACCTTTTGGAAACTTCATCTACACATCATAAGGAGTGTTTTGATATAAAGATCCACCTTTTTGGTTGAGTATTCAAAGAGAAACACGTTTTGCAAAATCAGCAACATTATGTCCAATTCTGTCCAGATTGACCATCTGAATCTTTTTATTTGTTTGAAGGGCCAAACGATCTTATTTTTGTCTGATTTTTGGACAAAGTCTTGTTAACTCATTGAAGTTAAATTCTAGAAAGTTTCATAATTTTTGGAGTTGTGTACAATTATTTGTGAATTTTTTAAAAACGAGTTCTGAATCCGAGGTGGTCTCAGATTCTGTTTTCGAAGGGGATTTTAACAAAGTGTTGTAGTGTAATTTCCGCTAACCACTATTCACCCCCCTCTAGTGGTGTTTATTGCAGGTGCACGGTCGAACACCATAGACTCACTATGCAAGATGGAGGAGTTGTCCACTTTGGAGGTAGCAAAGGTCAAATCAAAGGACATGTTATTGTGGGTAGCAATTCCTTCTCTCTTAGTGATGTTCTATATGTTGTAGGATTAAAGTTTAACTTGATAAGTGTCAGTCAGCTATGTGATGCTAATTATGAAGTTACGTTTTTGAAAACAAGGTGCATAGTGAAACAGGATAATACTATTTTATTTGAGTCTTTGAGACTCAAAAACATTTACAAACTTAGCATCAATGATTTGGTTTCACAAAATATATCTAGCTTAGTTGTCAAAAATGATTTGACTCAACTATGGCATAGACGTCTCGGATATGTATGTTTCAAAACATTTAAATTTATTTGTGAAAACAATAAGGTCCGAGGCCTTCCAAAAATGAGTTCCGAAAACCAAGACTTATATGACACTTGTCAAAAGGCAAAGTTTGTGAAAACAAGATTTAAACCAAAAACAAATATATCCACATTCAAGCCCCTACAATGACTACATATGGATTTGTATGGGGACGTTGGAACAAAAAGTTTGGGTGGTAAACATTATACCTTTGTGATAGTAGATGACTATACTCGTTAGACATGTGTGATGTTTCTTGCAAAAAAATGATGCATGTAGTGAGTTTATAAATTTGAGTAGACGACTGAAAAATCACATGGGTGACACTATTAAACCATACAAAGTGATCGTGGTGGTGAGTTTGATGGAGAGTTTGAAAAGTTTTGTGAATCCAAAGGATACACACATAACCTTTCGGCTCCTAGAACTCTACAACAAAATGGTGTAGCTGAACGAAAGAATAGAACTCTACAATAAATGTGTAGGGCAATGTTAAATGAGTTCTACTTGCCCAAGTACTTTTGGACCGAAGCGGTGAATGCCGCTTGTCATGTGATCAATCGCGTACATTTGAGACCTTATCTAAATGTAACACCTTATGAGCTTTAGAATAGTAAAGTTCCCAATATTGGGTATTTCAAAGTGTTTGAGTGTAAGCGTTTCATACTTAACACTAAGGACACTTTGGACAAACTTGACCTCAAAGCAGATGAAGGTATCTTTTTAGGTTATGCTTCAAATTGTAAAGCATTTTGTGTTTTCAACAAAAGAAGTCAAAAAGTGGAAGAACCAATCCATGTTAAGTTTAATGAGCCACTTAACGACGAACCTAAACTTAATGAGCATTGTGAAGAAAATGGAGGTGTTGCTCCTCAAGAAGAAATTCTTGAAGACATTCCAACGGTTGCTCATCAACAGGAAATTGTTGATAAGTCCCCAAATGAAAACATCTTCATCGACTTAAGAGTAGAACCTATTGAAGGTACTCCTCCACCAAGTGTTCATGAACATAGTGAGTCAAATAGAAATATTTCTCATAATCATCTTGTTGATACACAAAATGTTGAGAATGCATCTCATGTTCCAGAAAATGATGATCATCTAAATTGTGATGATTCGTCTCTTCCGGGAAGTAATCATGAAGAAGTTGGAGGAGATGTCTCCAACCTTCCTAGATCATTCAAGCATAAAAGCTCTCACCCACATGAGTTGGTCATAGGTGATTTAAATAAGGGTATCACCACACGAAGGCAATATAAAGATAACGCATTCACTTCTCTCATAGAGCCTAATAATATTAAAGATACGCTTCTTAATGAAAATTGGATCTTGGCAATGCAAGAAGAATTAAACCAATTTGAAAGAAGTGATGTTTGGGAGTTAGTTCCCAAACCACTTGATCATCCCATTATTGGTACGAAATGGGTATTTCGTAACAAGATGGATGATCAAGGAAATGTCACTAGAACCAAAGCTAGACTAGTTGCTCAAGGATACCGTCAAAAAGAAGATATTGATTTTGATGAGACTTTTGCACCCGTAGCACGGCTTGAAGCCATTAGAATGTTATTGGCATATGCTTGCTATAAAGATTTTAAACTTTACCAAATGGATGTTAAATCTACCTTTTTGAATGGTGTTAGGTTTGAATGTCATGACTTACCACATCAAGGATTCAAACTTAAAAAGGCTCTTTATGGCCTTAAACAAGCTCCAAGAGCTTGATACGAGAGGTTAAGTACTTTTCTTCTAAATAATGGATTCTCAAGGGGTAAAGTTGACACCACTTTGTTTATTAAAGAACAAAGTAACAATCAATTAATTGTACAAGTATATGTTGGTGATATTATTTTTGGTGCTACTAACAATTGTCTCTGTGAGCAACTGGCTAGCTTAATGCAAGGTGAATTCGTGATGAGCATGATGGACGAATTTACTTATTTTCTTGGACTTCAAATCAAGCAAACTCAAGAAGATGTGTATATTTCTCAAACCAAATACACAACGGATTTGCTCAAAAAGTACAATTTTGGCGAAGGAAGGGAAGTAAACGCTCCAATGAGCACAAGTGCGAAGCTTAACAAAGATGAGAAAGAAAAGCATATCGAGGTAACCTTGTATCATGTCATTTTAGGAAGTCTACTTGACTGCAAGTAGACCGAATATATTACATGCAGTGTGTTTATGTGTTAGATTTCAAAGTGATCCTACGGAAATGCATCTGGTTGTGGTAAAATGTATTCTAGATGCCTTATGTGTGCTTTGAAATTTGGATTATTTTATCCTAAGAATGCATGTTTTCACTTAAGAGGCGACTCCGATTATGCCGGGAGTCTTGTTGATAGAAAGAGCATATCGGGGACTTGTCAATTTCTCAGTGATTGTCTTGTCTCTTGGTTTTCCAAGAAACAAAACAGTGTTTCTCTTTCTACAGCGGAATCCGAATACGTGTCGGCCGCCTCTTGTTGTGCACAATTGTTATGGATGACCAACACTTTGAATGATTATAACATTCACTTCTCCGACGTGCCTGTTTTGTGTGATAACATGTCTGCTATCAATATTGCACAAAATTCGGTCCACCACAATCGGATTAAGCACATTGAAGTGAGATATCATTTCATCCGTGATTGTGTACAAAAGAACTTAGTGTGAAATTTGTTCCAACACATGACCAATTAGCAGACATCTTTATAAAATCCTTGTCTAGTAATGTATTTGCGTCTATAAGAAGCAGGTTAGAGCTAATTAACATGGGTTGAAATTAAACCCCATCATGAGTTGGAGCAAGAAAATTTTCAAATATTCAAGCTCAGTATACATAAAGCGCTTCATCCGAATTGGTTCAGGCGTTCAATGTAGCATTAAGTGCCTGATTTCAAGAATGTCACACGTTCGATGTGACATTAAGCGCTTTATGTATTTAAAGCAGTCGTTCGAAGATGCATTAAACACTTTATGCGGACTGTGTCACTCGTTCAAAGTGATTTCAAGCGCTTAATCCCTTCAACCACAACCGTTCCAAGTCACTTCAAGCGCTTCATCCCTATTTATGAAGTTGTTTGAAGTGATATAAGGTGCCTAAACCCTAGTTCTTCTTTGTCAATCCAAGTGACTCTTCATTTTTCGCTCCAATTGAGTGACATTGACTCACTGCCGCAGTCTCTCTCCTCTTCTTCACGTCCATCACCTTCTCTTCCCACGTTTCTCCATTCAATCCCACTTCCCTATTTCCATTTTAATCTCCCACCTTTTCATCTTCTCCAATTCCAATCCACCTCTTCATCTTCCCATCTATTCACTTTCCCATTCAATTCCCACTCTCCCACGTCTCTCCTGCCTTTCCTTTTCTTATCTTTTCCTCTTCCTCCTCTTCTTCTTAAATTCAACCTTTTTCCTCTCCTAACCCCCACATACCTTCTACATTCCATCTCAAATCACTCCTTATCAACTACATCACCTCACAAATTATCCTCTCTGTTAGAAAATAGCTTCAGAAGGACGTGGCAGTGCAAGCTCTTCCAGGCCTGTCCCAAGAGGATATAAAAGAAAATAAATGGCTGGCATTGTCGAACCCGAAAATCTCAGGTCCATCCGCCAAGGACTATCCAAGGATAACTTTCCTTGGATGAAAAAGAAATTTGATTCCGATGTCAAAAATCCACCTCCTCATGTTGTTAAAGGTACCCATCTGTCACTCTATTCTCACATGCTTTATGAAGAATGGAGGAGCAACAACCGACCCGTAGTGCCCCTCAAACTGATTCGCATTGGTGATTTCACTCAGACTCACAATGCGAATCAAGTCATCACATTCTTGGATCGTCAGGGCTGAACCTCTCTTTGGTCTAGACTTGACATGCAACCCTTCTCCAAAAAATACACCAGAATGTTCTATGCCAATATGTGGATCACTCCACAATCTGAGTCTCAAGAGTTCTCCTTGCACACCTTTGTCACTGGTACGCCCCTTGATTTCTCAATACATGAAATTTGCGATGCCCTAAGAGTGAGAAATGAAGGCCTAAGTGACTTCTCCGTATTTGACTGGAGTAACAAATACGGAGTATGTGAGCAGGTTGTCAAGTTTGATCTGGAATATTTTCCAACAAAGAAGACTCGGAACATACCACTGGTAAATAGAATTCTCTTGGCTGTGGTGAAATACTGTATCAACGGTAAGGCAACTAGAAATCCAAGCATTATGGGCTTCTACGTTACTTTTCGTCTCAAGCATGAGACACAATTAAACTTGGGCTTGATAATGGTGGAAGTGATGATGGCCGCTCTGCGAAAGGGCTCAAAGGCCCCTTTTGCCAATGTTGTCACTATATTGATGAAGTCCAAAGGTATTGAGATACCTGATGGAGAAATGACAAAGGTGGCAAAGACGGATTATTATGACAATTTTAATATTGCCCAAGCAGTCGATTCACAAAGGAGGAAAGCCACCACAATTCCTGACATTGCGGATGAGGTCGACGAAAGGCCTCAAGATGGTGAGGGTGGTAGCAATGACTTGAATTGCTATCACGCATTCAGTCACTGGAACAAACTGTTCAACGGTTGAAACTTCGCGATGTAGAGCACGAGGCTCAGCATTCATGAAACGAATACCGTATGACAATTTTTAAGAATTTCCTCTTGCAGCTGAATCCGTGGATGCAACTCCCTTCTGATTTTAATGATTTAGAGGGAGAAAGTGGTGGTGGTGCTGGTGGTTCTGGTGGTTCAACAACTGGTTTTGTCGATTTTGCAAATGGTGGATTTGGATTTAGTAGTTTTTCGTCCGGTGGTGGAGATGCCGGTGCTAGCGGTGCGGGAGGCACACAGTGATAGTGAATTGTTTTTTTTTTTGAAAAAAGAAAATTCTTCTCTTAATGATGATCTGAGTTTCTCTTGTGATAAATGAAGTGCGATTTTCATTGTTTATTATGAAATGTGATGATGTTGATTCATTGTTAAAATTATTATATTTCATCATATTTATCTAGACAAACCTTTAGGCACAATGTGAGGGGGAGCATAAGTTAGGAGGGAGTAAATCATAGAATATATGCTAATTGTGAAATCATCAAAAGAGGAAGAATATTAGAATATGTTAAGTTTTGATGATTTGCACAATTGACACTTATAACACCTAGATAAGGCGCCTAATGTGAAGTATCTGAAAATCAGTACACTTCGAACGCCTACATAAGACGTCTAATCTAAAGTGTCTGGAGACAAGTACATTTCGAACACCTACATAAGGCGCTTCATGTGAAGTGTTTGGATTCCAGTACACTTCGAATGCCTACTTTAGGCTCTTTATGTGTCAAGCTATAAAACAGTACACTTTGAACGCCTAAACAGGCTCTTCATGTGAATTACAAAGTCAAAGGAACTTCCCCCCAAATGGGCACGAATATCAAGTTACATTTGGAAAAAGACATAATTACTTCGAACGACTTCTGCCCATAACAGGTGCTTCATGTGACATTGAACAAGTACTTCTTATTCACTTAAGGCGCTTCATGTCACATTGAACACCAGTTCAAAAACACTTTAGGCACTCCATGTCATATTGAACGCCTATTCATAGAACACATAATGGCTTCATGTGACCAACGTTACAAATGTTTTATGCTGCACTTTCTAATGTTTACTTGACATTTGTACACTCCTTTTCTAGTGTAACATCACAGGTTTTCTCTTACTCTGGAGAATGCTATCTTTCCTCTTTGAGCTTTCAACAAAAAGCTTCCTCAAGAAGTTTTATCCATCCAAGAGAAGATCTTCAAATATGAAGACATGGCATCACAAAGAAACAAAACTCATTATTGGCTCCTGTAATCACACAAACAGCTAGTAGGATGATAAAACAAGGGTTTCCATCTCACTTCAAAGCAACTTTCTACTAAGAGCTCTCAAGTTTCTCTCAAGCTTTTACTCTCAAAATAGTTGTATTATTGTGGATTTTACTTTATTTGTGAGAGTGTGATTTGTAAAGAAGAAGAGTCTTCTTCTTGAGTGAATATTGTGAGAGGCTAAGTGTAGATCGTTGGTCAAGAAGCAATGGGTGCTTCTTGTTTGAAGAAATCCAGACCTTAGAGGGTTAGTTGATGGTGTTGTGGTGCACCATACTCCCTACAAGAATTCTTTGAGGAGTAAGGAAGTTCTTTGGAGGCTAGACTTCAAGGTTTTGGTATTTATTGGTTGTGGTCTAGGCGTGTGGCCTAGTATTTACTTTGTTTGGATTTTGTTTTGATTGTTGATTCCCCTAAAAGAAATAACAATCCCCCATTCAAAATCCTTCTTGTGAAAACTCAAGAAGGTAGAGCAGTAGAGCCATTTGACTTGAACCTCTATACATATTGTGTTCTTTACACTTCTGTAAGTTTATTCATTTTTAGAAGAACATACCCAAGTATAGATTTGTTCTCATACACGAAAATATCCGGAAAAATATCCATATTTGGTGAACACATTATTCAACCCCTCATTTTAGTGTGTTCTAAGGGACCTAACAACTTGTCCTCAAGATAGGTCCAAGTATCTGTTAATTGGTTCATTTATTTTGTTATGTAGTCAGAGACTATTTCTAATCAGATAGGTTACACAAGCGTCACTTATTAATAACTCCTCTTGGAATTGGTAATGTTCGTAGTTTGTATATGAAGTTACTGTAACGAAGCTTCCAAGCACAAGGAAGGAGAGGACCTTTGCCATATTCTTTGCTTTGGATCAATCAATCCATGATATGTAGCCTTAAGCAATGGATAATACCTTTCTGCTGTACATTGCAAAAAATGTCTCTTTCTCTGTGCTTTAAATGGTTTTCCAATGATTAATTTGCTTGCACAAAAGTTATCTTGCTATTTTAATCCCTACTATCTCCACCATCATAAGATATCATAATGGCAGGTCTTCTACTTGGTGAGGAGAAAGGTAAGTACATGTTCGAATACCATCAATTCATTTACATTGTCAAATTCAAAGATCCCATGATCGATTAGTGTATCTTCTTCTAATATATTCAATGTGATCATGTCATATATGTTAACGTGCAAATGATATAATATACGTTGCATGTATCCAGAAGTGGTTTGAAAGTAATATATTGCATTAGGTAGAAGCTCTCATTGGATGCCGTCAATGATCAGTGATAATATTGAATGTAATTGGATAGAAGTATAAATAGCATTATGTTACAGCCTACTTACAACATATAAATTTGCTAGTTATAGTTGTATTGGACGCTGCAGCTTTATTTTGGCCTCAATTCTTGCAGGGATTCTGAGAGCAGTTTCCGACACCCCACCAAGTCATTATGCGGTAAAACTGCAGCGGTTTTCATTATTAACAAAAAATAACATAGACAGATACAGCACTGCTGAATTTGAAGCTGGAGGATACAGATGGTACAACTTCCATTCCTTTTTAAGTTTTCTTTTAAAACTTTTTCCCGCAGACGATTGAATTCTTTAAGAAACCTGACTAAAATACATATTGATGGTCAGTGTTGTCCTGATTCCCTGACGCATATCAGGAATAAAATAAAGAAAAATATGGTATGTAAATATGAGTATGAATACTAAATGTCAATCTGTCATAATTTTCGTTTTCTTTGACTAAAACTTCGGTTTCCAGTTTAGTCAAACTCGAGCTCCTAATACTTCATTGGTTTCAAACCTTAATTGCAGGAAGCTGATTCTTTACCCAAATGGGAACAAGTCCAGAAATAGTAGTGATAACATTTCCATTTACCTAATGGTGGCGCAAAGTTCTCTAGGTCATCCACGGTTAGAGGTTTATGCTGTTTTCAAAGTATTTCTCCTCGACCAAAACAACGATAACTACTACACCCTTGGTGGTAAGACATTCAAGACTCCACAAAAACCGTAAAGCTCCGCAGATCTTTATTCCGGAATTTCCTTGATATGTATCTTGATTTTTCTCTCTCTCTGGGTACCAGGTTTTTAAACATAACGATACTATAGATAGACTTTTATAGGTCATCATGGGTATGGTTCATGGGTATGGTTATGTACATCTGACTCCTCATACTTTGTCATAGGCGGAGTTCTAAGATAATGGAGTAATGTTGTCGTTGATATTATTGATTTTGTTTATGACTATTTGATTTCACTCTTATTTATTATATTAGCCGATATAGTAGACGATAAAAACATGTCAATTTAGTGAAAGTTAAAATGCAATGGTTTTCTTTCATGTCAAACAGTTGCAAACGCGAGACGCTTTCACAAGATGAAGTTAGAATGGGGATTTGATCAATTCATGCCTCTAAAAACATTTAATGATCCTTCTAATGGCTATCTCGTCGACGATACTTGTGTCTTTGGAGCAGAAGTGTACGTCTGCAAGGAGAATAGTACAGGTAAAGGAGAGCATTTGGCAATGATAAAGGACGCTAATACCTACAAACATACTTGGAAACTAGAAGGCTTCTCTAGTATTGCGACTGAGGATGTTCATGATTCCATGCCATTCAACGCTGGCGATCAAAAATGGTAACCAATCCCTTTTAACATATATATATCATTTCATATAACACTACAACAACCATGTCCAGTATATCTCAACGACGCAAAAGCTACTGCTATGGTCTTCGGAGAGTTTGTTTAAGTGAGACATCCGATTCTACATGTATATGCATAGATGACACTCAAAAATAAAAAAAAAAAATTGTTTGTGTGATATATCTTCAATTGCTTCAGGAAAATACAGATGCACCCCAAGGGAAAGGGTACCGGAACAGGAAGTCACATATCATTATATTTGGCTTTGGCTGATCCTACCACCCTGCCAATCGGTTCCCAAATATATGCGGAGTTCACTGTTCGTATACTTGACCAAATGTATGGGAAAAATTACTTCGGAAAAGGTATCCTACATTATTCTTCATTATTCTTTGGAAAAAATTCTTAGATAGAGAAGTAGCAACTGAGCAACACAGCTTGACGCAATTTTTATTATTGGTCACCAGGAAACAACCTCTGTGTTTCTAACACATGGATATGGTTGCGTATATCCGACCTCATACCCGGTCATAGGCGAAAGCCTGTAAGGCAATAGGATTATGTTTATGTTGTATCTAGCCGGTGGCGATTCAGTCGATTATAGACTAATACGGAACTAACTGTATGATGTTGGTTACAGTAAATCACTGGTTCAGTGCATCCAACCCTGTTTATGGTTGGCAAAGATTTATTTCCCTCAGTTACTTCACTCCATCGGGTAATGGCTTTCTGGTGAAAGATAATTGCATCATAGAAGCAGAAGTCACCATTCATGGCACAACCACCGCGCTATAAAAAACACGAGCATTACAGAAGATTGGTTGCCTTTAACTATTAGAGGTAATGGTTGCAAATTGCAAGTTGGAAGAAGAGTAAGAAGTCAGTGGGTACGCGCGAAGTCGTTCAGGCTTGGACTATGTAACTTGAGAGCTAGCCTTAGATACTCCTGTAAATAACATGGAGGTTTCATTGAAACGGCATGGAAATATACATCTATGATCTGCTGTATAATGGTAAATAAAGCATCGTAATTGATATCATCTCTCAGCAAAACACAAATATCTGTAAGAATGTCCTCTAGGACTATTAAACAGGTTAATGCGTCCAATTTTAACAAATTATTGGAGCTTTGTGGGTGCCATCTCTTCAAATTGCGTCCAATTTAGTGAATCATTTTATTTTATTATGTCATATTACAAAGTTAAATAAAAGTGAGTGATTATCTCAATTGGAAATAAAAAGATTCCCAAACATACTTAGATAGAGCTAAAGAAATTGGATTAGAGGGTTGCGGACCCGGTTTGCAATAGACACCTTGCAGTGCATCTCTTACCAACTTAGTATGCCACTGAACTCCTGATTTGCATCCTCCATTAAGCTCTTTGGGACTCTACGGTGAGAGCCTAATATTGACCTTTTGCTCCGGAGACGGTATAAAACTAAAAAATTAATAAAATTTTATCGGAAACGGTGCAGAGTACAAAAATAATAAAAATAAATAAATAAAAGAAAAAGGCTATATAGCGACTTTAGAGAAAGTATCCACTGAGATACGAAAATGCCCTATATAACATGGAGATATTATTTAAACACGCAGATTATACAACCAGAAGTCTAGAAGGCCCCAGTCTCTTGTGTTGGTAGTTGGTACTTGGAAGTTAAGCTACATAATCAGCAAAACATATCTCAATACCAAACGCTTTTGACTTTTTGAGGCCACCTGTATATTAGTCAACTCTAGGAATGTTAACGAACCGAGACAAAATGAATATTAGATTTTGGATTTCAGATTCGTTTAGTTAAAAAAATTGTTCGGCTCAATTTGTTTACTGTAATGAATTTCAAAATTTGTTTGAATTCGACTTGGTAACACTATAACTGTTTAAACGAGTCAAACAATTCGCAAACAATTTGGCTCGTTTTAGTAAACGAACCTAATTTGATGTTCGAAGTTAGCTCGTTTAAGTAAAATTAGCAAACAAACTCGAATCAAATACAAATCGACCTCGAACAATCGACGAACTGTTCAGTTTATTTAACATCCTTAGTCAACACTATCCAATTTTTAGGGAAAAAAATTTAATGGAGCTTCTATGATATAATCTCCAAATAACATCCATCCCAACATACTACATAATGTTGTATACCATGGCAGCTTAAAACTGTTTAATTAACCGATGCGAATGGGGGAAGGGTGAAATGTGCATAAAAAATAATTTGATCAACTGAATGATTTGATACAGGGATATAAATGTCTAAGATGAATTATTAATTTTTTTTAATTAGACTGCGCATGTTTAAAATATTTTGAATTAAAACTTGAGTTCAAGAACTTTAAAAGACGAATCGAACATAAACATGATTGGCACTTATTTTAAACAGAACTATAGTTTCTGAAAATTATATATACAATTATAAATATTTATTTTTACTAGTATTATAGAATCAATATTTCTTTTCCATGAAAACTTAACATCATTCGAATATTTGTTAAATATCATGTTTAATTGATTACTTATATCAAATAAATATATTGATATAAAATCAACTGATATATAATTTTTATAAAAAAATTCAAGTTTTAACATACTCCACAAACTAACGGCTCATAGATCAATAAGCTTAAGTTAATTTGTTGGTAAGTCTTAAAAATGGAGCCAAGTTCGATGTTAAATTTAATCTTAAACTTTATCGAACAATGTATCAAACTCAACCATCTCGGTCCATCCGGTTTATTTGCAACCTTAGTTCGATTTAGCAAGATGACGAGCTTTGTAACAACTGGTTGTTTGTTTCTGAATTTGAGGTCACAGGTTCGAACCGTAGAAATAGCCTCTTTTTTAAAATATAAGAGAAATCTGTATATATCATATTGCAAAGTGATTTGACCTCTTCTCAAACCATATGAAAAACGTAGTAACATATTACATTAGAACGCTTTTTAGTTCGATCTAGCAAAAAAATCTCACGAGAAGACCACTCAGAAAACGGGAACGAAACGAAAGAAGCTCATAGTTGAGGCCCTCAAAAATAATTTATACCAATAAGATGACTTTACAAATCAAATATTGGCCATGGAAACACCACCATGAGCAAGCAACATCCAAACCTGGAATCTTGTCGATCAGGAACTACAGAATTCAAACGAAGAAGATGGAGGAATCAATACTATTCCAGCTGCACGGAAGTTCCCCATTTGGCTCAGTCCTCAGCTCCAAAATCGTATACTTTCCAGCTGGAAAATCTCGTCTTAATCAGATTCATTTTACTTCCAACTTCACCGCAAAGCAAAGAGCTAGATGCATCAGCAACCAGGCTCCGTCGTCCTCTGCTGTGGTCGCGGCGCCGGAACAGCCCGGAGGCAAGATGGTGGTGGAGCTGGTGGGTGCCTTTAATGAGCTGACCGACAGAATGAAGCTGGGCCGGCTTTCTTCCAATAGCTCCTTTAGTTTGCTTTTTGAGGCTCTCAAGCTCGCTATTCCAATACTTCAGGCTCTTCCTGTTTCCTCCGATGGCCGATCACCTCTTACTAAAGCCCTCTCTGTTGCCGTTATACTTGCCGATCTTCAGGTAACCTATTTCCGGCATCACTGCCCTGTTGTTTCTTAAGCTTTCTTTTGCTCTGAACTTTGTCGAATTTGAGATTCCTCCTCATTCACCTCAATTCTATTTTTTTCCCTTTTCTTTAATTTTTTTTTAAAAATTTTATTACAGCATCCGTCTCTAATTTTCTTAGTTTTTATTTTGATTTGTCCTGAAAATTGTCCAATCAATTCTCAAAAACATGAATCTATTAGTGACGAAAGTTTTTATAAGGCTTTTTAAATAACACTTACATCATTTCGGTAGTTTACATTAATTAAACAACTAACATAGAAAAAATAGTTTAATTTCAAACAACAACATTACCACATTAACTTAGAGGCTCCCGTCTATGACTGGATATGGAGAGTCGGATGGACGCAACCATACTCATGTGTTAGAAACGCACAGAGATGACTCGTAATGATGCGTCAAGTTATGTCGATCAATTGATACTTTACAATATAAGAAGCGGAGCTAATTTAGTGAGTCATTTTGTTTTATTCCATCATATTCCAAAGTTAAAGAAGAGTATGTTCTTGATTACATTGGAAATGAGAACAACTTTAATAGAATATAATCAAATCAAAATAATACAATATTTATAATATAAGGAGGAAGTACAGTCTAAGATCCCAACGAGTTTAGATGGGCTTTTCTTTTCTAGACAGAGTAAATCTAGGTATCTTATTGTTCAATAAGTCCTTATGAATCTTCCCTGCACTTGAAAGTTGCAATTTGGAAATTAGAAAAATGAGTCACATGTAGTCTAAGAAAAATGCTCCAATTTTAGATAAAAGGCTTATGTGTGTTATGTTATTGTAGACTGATGCTCATTCTAATTCTTTTAATGTGCTCTTTGACATAAGGTATTCTTTCTGTCTCAAAATTATTGTCACACCTGACTTATTAACACCAAACCATGTTAAAAAGTCAAATGTGACTATTTTTTTTGAGTGGAAAGGGTATATGATTTTGACAAATAATGTCATTATGCGGTTCAGATCTAGAGAGACCAACGTTGAGACAAAATATGAGTCCTTCAATCACGCGCCGCCACGTGTACAAACTGGTTAGCGGTTTAATTTTTTTAAAAAGAGCAGTTTGTACACGTGACGACGTGTGATTAGATGCCTCATATTTTGCCGCACCGTCGGCCTTCTCAGATCTGAACCTGTAATTATGGTAGTTAAATATCACCTCTTTAGTATGGTGTGAAAATGTATGTTTTTTGATTTAAATCATACTCGCGTGTTACTTGGCATAATTGATTGGGAAACAGGCATTCAAGATTGACATCAATGCAGATGGATGCTGAAGTTATTTCCGCGGGTGTACTGAGACAAATCCTTGACAACGGTGCTATGTCTTTGTATGAACTCAGAGATCGAATCGGTTTAAGCACAGTTCACTTGGTACACGAAAGTTTGCGCGTCAAGAATGTTTCTTCCAGAGTAGAATTGCTTGATGATGATTATGCTGCTGCACTGAGGAAATTCTGCCTCACTTATTATGATGCCAGGGCTTTAGTTTTGGAGCTGGCTCTCAGACTCGATATGATGAGACATCTTGATTATTTACCTAGGTATCGGCAACAAGTGATTTCTATGGAGGTTATGAAAATCCATGCTCCTTTAGCACATGCCTTGGCAACCAACCTATTATCTCTGGAACTCGAGGACCTTTCCTTCCGTTACTTGTTTCCTTATTCGTATCTTTATGTTGATACATGGTTGAGGAGCCATCAGACTGGAAGCAAGCCTCTAATTGATGTGTTGAAGGATCAACTTCTTCAGTCTCTGCAGTCTGATCCTTTGTTGAGAGATATGGTGGATAAAATTTCAGTCAAAGGTCGTTATAAGAGTCGGTATAGCACTATGAAGAAGATATTGAGAGATGGACGCAAACCCGAAGAGGTGAATGACGTTTTAGGAATGAGAGTTGTACTGAATCCTGCCTCTATTAATTCATCAGAAGTTGGAGAAAAAGCATGCTATAGATCTCGTGAAATTGTAAGACGTATGTGGAAAGAGATTCCTACGCGGTCGAAAGATTATATTGCCAGACCAAAGGCAAATGGTTACAAGAGCTTGCATATGGCAGTGGATATCAGTGAGGGTGGAAGAACTAGGCCGCCAATGGAAATACAAATACGGACAACAAAGATGGATATGTTGGCAGATGAAGGAACCGCATCTCATGCGCTGTACAAGAGCGGTCTCACCGACCCCGAAGAGGTAAGCATTTTTCACCACAAAATTCTGGCAGCTTCATATCCATGTTCCATATATTCGCAAGATCATCCCTTAATATTCGTGCAAACATACACCTTAGTGATAAACTTACTGATAATTCGTTGCTTTTGCTTCTGTTCACTATAACAACACGGTATATCCTAACGACAACAAAAACTATCGATAGAGTTTGAGGAGGGTGAGAGACAGACAAACAATACCTCCATTTTAAGGGATAGAGAGTTTGATTCCAGTGAGACACTCGGCTATATATGTACCTTAGATTACACATTAATAGGAATATGGTGTGCTAGTGTATTAGTGAAGGGATTTAGTAAACACAAATAGAAAATTTCCGATATTAAAATAGTTATAGCCTTGTATATGTACAAATAATAAAAGACAAAAACAAAAACAAAAAAAAATGCAAAGTCAACTTAAAATGCAGGGAGTATCTAATCTCCTAAATATACTCTAAGTGTACCTACATCATGCATAATCCGTTCATCCCAAGTCAGTTTATTCCCCTCTACAGTGAGACTTTCAACTACTTTGACAACACCGTTATATGTCTTCTTTTGACTTACCTACGTCATCAAATCGCTTCTGTTCATTGAGAACATCAAATTGTCTGTTACTTTAGTTGTGGATATTGACAAGTGAAGGCATCTTTAGAGAAGGAAAATAGTTTTTCATTTTTTCTCCCCCTGGGTAATGTCCAAGTAGGGAGTAGTTGTGTGATCAAAATCTGTGATATGGATGAAATTTACGGAAATGTTTTGGGCTTCCATATGAATAACAACTTTGTTTATTTTATTTTATTAAATTAACTTTCAGCCCATGACCTTTTTTAGTAATTCTTCCATTCCAAAAATATTGTCTTAGTTTATATTTTGGTTTGTCCCATAATATTGTCAACTTTTGAAAAAGTAGGAATATGTTAGTAGTATAAGTCTCCATACTACCGTTTCAATCAACACTTTTAGTTTTCATCAATTAAACAAATAAGGATAGAATAGAAATAGTGACTAAAAAAGTTTTATTTATTTAAATTGTATTCAAGTCAAACTAGGGCATATTTTTCGGACAGAAGGGTGTATATTTTAGTTTTTGATGCTGAACTGCTTGCTTAAAATTATTGACCTTTTTGATAATGCCATTTTCCATGAAGAACAGAATAGAAAGAAGGCCCTTTTGTGATCTTTAAGAAGTTTCAGTTCCACTACACGTCCGCCATATCTGCATAAAACATGGACATAATAGTCCTAAAGCAGTAAAGGGTAAACAACGAGCTCTAAACTTAATCAGATAGAAATAAAGAATGGCGTGACAAACTTTTTTAGGTTAAACTAGGACGTTTTCAGTGCACCAGGCTCCCGCGTTTGCGCATGGTCCGGAGAAGGGCCGGATTGCTTCGCATTTTGATATAGTCAGACTTACCCTACGCTTTGTGTGTGAGGCTATTTTTGCGGTTTAAATCTGTGATCTCAAGATCACAAAGCAGCAACCGGTACCCGCCCTCTTTTAGGTTAAAATAGACATATTCATTATGTCACAGTTAGTTTTCCTATTTCTTATTAATTTATTTACAAATTATTGATACTAGTATAACCTTCTTCTTATGGGTCGGATTGGATATTAAATGACAGGCAAAGCGTGTCAAGGAAATCATGATAGCTGCAGCTGAGCTTGCAGCATTGCGTCTCAAAGATCCTCCTTCCACTTATAGAAGTCCGGGGATCGATCGCAGAGATAAAATTTTTCATCTTCTTGACAAGAATGGGGACGGTAAGATCAGCATTGAGGAACTCATGGAAGTGATGGAAGAATTGGGTGCCCAAGGAGAGGATGCTCAAGAGATGATGCAGCTCCTTGATTTAAACAGTGATGGTGCTTTGAGTACAGATGAATTTCATTTATTCCAAAAGCAGGTGCGTATTTCAAAGTTTCAACTTTTCCAGTGCTATGTCAATTAGAATTTTGAACTCTTCCCCCCCCCCCCCCCCCCCCCCCTTTTCTTCAGTTTCATGATCATTCCCTAGATCATGTTGTCCTGCTCCATGCTTCCGAATGCATGCCCATCTCTAATGTGCCCTTGACATGTTTTGAAGCATGTTATACAATTTTGTATCTTTTCCTAGAGATGACCGCCAAAAGGACATTTGCTTCAATCTATAGTTTCTTAATTGCTTAACACATCAAAAAGGCTGCAGGGTTTCACTATCTTTCGCCCTTCTTCTTTGGTAACTGACTTTCGCCCTTAGATTACGACCTATATGGGGGATTGACTCTCCTATGATGTATCCTAGTTGATGTATTCTAATGGACAAACTCTTGATGGCAATCGTTATTACAGGAGAGTTTCGAATCTTATAAATTGCTGAAGCTATTTGTCAATCCAACTTCTCACCACGGAGATCAGTGGAACACTTACATGTCAGAATTACCCTTAGCTATATGTTAGTTCTGACATGGTTACTCCTGAGCAGGGAACCAACTATGTGTTGGCTATTAGGTTCTTTGTCAACGTCTAGCCTAAAGCTAAATGTAGTTTTGGTACGAATGAAGTATTAATCGCAATCAAGAATAACTAATGAGTCGAAGGCGGCTAGGTTTTTTGACATGTTGCAGTTTGTTTTCAGAAGAGTCAGGGAGTTAATAACATAAGACTTAACTATTAAAGCTCAAGGGTTATCTGAAATGCTACAATTATGATGATAAAATTTATACATAAATTAGCTGACTTCAACACACGCATAAGCATAAGCTGTTTCATCTTCTTGTCTGTTATGGCGAGGAGGGGTTGCAGTCGCATCCGTTAATAGCATTTTACTCATGTCAGCTGCCCTTATTTCAGCCTTAAATTTCACTTTGATAGAACTATAGCTGTAACTCTTGTCGCTTTACACCTGCAGGTGGAATTCATGCGTAATATGGAGGAAAGAGATGATCGTTTGAAGACCCTTCTGGACAAGAAGCTCCTAATTTCAGACAAGTCTGATTTGTACCAGTCCTCTTACTGAGAACTTCCAGGCCAGCTCAACATACAGTTCGCAGGAAGTACTTGCCTTCAGGTGTCAGTTAACCATCCACATTTCTGTAAATGATGATCATCTTTGGCTAAGATGCTTCATCCTCTGATGTTAATAATTGTGATATTCATATATCATGTACATATATTGTCCTCTATCAAATGCGTTAATTTTAACGGAACAGTGTTCTGGGCAGGTTCAGCTATCAAAAAGAAAAATAGGGAATAAACACGGGAAATTGTGGAGGCTCGCACTGTTTGCTGTAGTTTATCAGAAGCATCGTGGGACAAACTATTGAGAGTGCAGGTCAACAACAACCACAACAATATCACCTTATTGCCTTAGAGGCTCCCGCCTAGGACGGGGTATGGAGGGTCGGATGTACGTAACCATATTCATGTGTTAGAAGCACACAGAGGTTTCCCGATAATGCATAATGAAAATTGCGTCAAACTATGTCGATTAACTGTAACTTTACAATATAAGAAGCGCAACCAATTTAGTGAGTCATTTTGTTATATTTCATCATATTCTAAATTTAAGGAAGAGTGTCCTTGAATCGAAAATGGAAAATATTGAGAGTGCGAGAATCTTTTGTTTCAAACAGTGAAGTATGAATCGTGGGATTTAGACATGCATTGTCGGAAACCACATTACCACCGTTACGGCTTTACAAGCTTATCCGTGGTCATTGTGTATGACCGGTTCTGCTTTTATCTTCAACCAGCACTAAAAGAGGCGTCCTTTTTTCCTATTGTAAATATCTAAATTAGATCCGCCGACCCTATTATCACAAATTTTACAATGATTACTTTATTGGATCACTAGTTGATCAATGACTACAATAAAATTTCTGCCCTATTAGATGTATCTAAATGGGACTCCAAAGTTGTGGAGCTCATTCCACAGAGGTATGTGGAATGCCATTTAGGATGTTACGACTGTACTTGAACTATGCCTTTGTATATTTATCAAATTTAATTATTTACTGATTTCAGATAAAATGCCCCGGCTTGTGCCGATCCTTGAACTCCACATGTTTATGTCAAAGGTTGTCTAGTGCCTAATCATGCAAAAGCAGAGGACGAAGATTGTTTCCATCTTCTCGTGCACACGCAAGCGAACCCTTTGTCCGATTTGGCATGCCAACATTCTGCAACATACCAAACCAACAGGAACATTACCCATTGTCTCAGAGTCTCCCGTCTATGACGGGGTATGAGGCAGTCGGATGTACGCAATCATACTCATGTGTGAAAAACACACAGAGATTGTTTTCCGATGCCTACAATGATGCGTCAAGCTGTATTGATCAACTGTTAATTCACAATATAAAAAGTGCATCCAATTTAGTGAATCATTTTGCTTTATTCCATCATTATTCTAAAGTAAAAAAAAGTGTGTCCTTACCTCTATTGGAAATGGAAATATTCTATAACATACCAATCTTAATACAAAATCATTCAAGAAATCCGAGAAAACGGGTGCTATCTTCCATCTTCATACACACATCACCAAAGTTTTATTAGTCAGTTGTATAAAATTATTCATCTACATGCAAAGATTTTACAACAAAAAAAAGGACGTCTGGACTCAAGACATCATTTAAAGTTCATCATCAGTTCATCACCGATTCCCTCTGCTCTGTTATTCTTCAGATGTCTGTGACTTCTCCTTGGCAGCTTCGACATTTGAAGCAACCTTCTCCTTAGCCGACTCCAAAGCCTCTTCGGCTTTGTTCTTAGCCGCCCCATATGTTTACTTTATCCTTATCCGACCCGGTATGATGTTCTGCTTCTCCTCCTTTCTTCTTTGCCTCTTCAGCCCTGATATTCCCGTCTTCCGCGCCGGCCTTTTTTGCTTATGATATCTTCTCCGTGACCTTTTCTTTCATTTTCCCTGTCATATGGTTTGCTTCTTCCTCTTACGGCCGCTTTGTGCTTTGCTTCTGCGCTAGGTTTATGCCTCATCTTTTGCCTCTTTCAATTTGTCGGATACAGCCTAGTTTAGGCATCTCAAACCATGCACCAAAACACCCATTTGGTGCACAAAAAAAAACACCTCCACTATGCACCAAATGTTGCACTAAATAGGTGAAAATGAATAGTATTGCACAAAATAGTTACAACACTATTCATTGCATCAAATCACTATTCATCCGCCACATCACCATTTTAATTACCTTAAAAAAATTTATTTTCGTTAATTTCGTTGTAAGAATTTTGATTTTGTTAATTTCGTTATAAGAAAAAAGAATTTCGTTAATTTCGTTATAAGAATTTTAATTTTGTTAATTTCGTTATAAGAAAAAATTATATAACAAAAAATTAAAAATAAAATAAGATTCATAACTAATAATTTAGAACAAAGTTACATTAGTAAATAAAGTATATTAGAAACATATCGTAAAATATTTCACAACAATAAAACTTAATTAGAAACAAGCTTATAAAATAACTAATACAATATAGATATAAATTAAACTAACAACAATTCAATAATATGGAATGAATATTTACGTTAAATTTATATGAATGTTAAATTTGTGTTAAATTATTTATAATAATGAATTAAAAATAGAATGATAGAAGAATATTCTTATTTAGTGTTAGATTTGGTGTTTGTGGTTGGAATACTTTTTACTGTTTATTGCACCAAATAGATGATTTGGTGCAAAATTTGATGTTTTGGGTTGTAGATGGCATTCACACCCGCAGCTTTTTCAGTTGCTGCATCTTTTACTTGGGTTGAGATCTCCTCACCCACTTTCCTCACCGACCACGCGACACGTGGCAGCAAGAAGGGGTGGTAAGGCTAGATGAAGGTCACCTGCATCTAGCCTCACCACCCCCTCTTGCTACCCCACGTATCGCGCGGTCACGCGTTACCGCACCCCCTTGCGGTGAGGGGATCGTATCCCCTTTTACTTCTGTTGTTTTCTCGTATGCCGCGAGTCAGCCCCCTACGCTCAGAAACCTACATAGGAAGTCGGCTCGTGAATATGCCCACACAGATTGATAGTCGAGCAACACTATGGTTTAAAACATCGTTTTATACCATCATCTAAAGCATGAAAGCATTGGCATTTAGCATTAATTTCTTACAAATGTCTATATAATCCTAGAACGTGGTGCTTCAAGACAAATGGAAATAATTTTATTAGACGAACTATATGAAAGAAGAAAGGCATGCATGTGATTGCACCTATTACTTCCAAAGCTCTATAAATTAGATAACACCTACCCCCTCCATTCCACGTCCGAACAATATCGTAACCTCTGCGATGCGGTTTTGGCTGGTGCAAAGCACAGGTATTCAAAACTGCTGCATCTTATGGAGTATTGGATATGAGAGCAATTTCCTATATTCCACCCTGCTAATCTACCGATAGGAGTACGACATCCGTGTCTTCTGGTACTCTTCGATCACCTGGTGGCTAAATACACGTAACTTCCAAGAGGTCTTCAGACACGCATTTGATGCGATTGGTGAACAGCTAGATGACATGGTAGAGGGTGATTTCTTATGGCAGCTCTATTTGGAGGAGGTCATTATTTCGTACAGAATGTGTGTCACGAGAGATCGGAGTTGTGGCATGCTCTTGGCCACTTAGACTGTTGGATATAGTCGAGCTTCATTTTCCGGATAGGGTCATGTGTCAGTTTGGTATGGCACAAGGAGTGCATGATCATGTCGATACAGTTATTGTGCTGCATTAGAGCAAGAGATAGCTTGCCGGAGTTGATTATCGGGCTCGGATGCAGCAATACATACACCAATAGGCAAGACGCTATGAGAGCATAGTGTACAGAGAATGGATCACGGGTGATGGATCACGGGTGATGGATCACTCACATTATATGATGTGTTACAAGCCTTGTATACTTCTTTCACTATGTCAACGACGGGTTTAGCAAATTGGCGACAATGGATTTTATGGTGCTTCGGCAGATCTACGTATCGTGGTACATTTAACGTGTTTAAATATAAAATATTTTTATTTGATATGTTAAACTGTATGCTAATGTGAAATGTTACAGATGGATACCTTAGTGTATGCGTATTTCGCATCTTTGGCCAAAGATATGACCATCTTTACGCGTCTCCTTATTGATAATCTAGGGTCAAATGGTTTCGGACACTCTTAGAGATACCTACTGGAGATGCAGGCACGCAGTGAATCACATACGACTATGTCACACAGTATAAATTTACCCAGACGTAGCCCTCAATTCACACACTACAGGGCCTCCGGGTGTAGCAGATTTTTGGACACAGATGCACCTTAGAGGGATGCGTTTGATGAGGAGATGTATGTCTTAATTTTTTGAGTAACGCTTATCCACAGAATAAATTACTAATATATGTCTGAAATTGCAGGTTTGACCGTATTCTATAGACGAGCTTATGATGCTACTGATGCTGCTGATGATCATACTCGTATTGATCCATCTCATACTACAACCGATACTAAGTATTACAAAACACTTGAGTCAATTTATACATCACCACCTCTTACTTAGGACGACGCCGCAGGTCTATCTTAGTCGTCTCAGTCGCATCCAGTATCTATGACAACACCTCTACCGACCATGCCTGTCAGACGTGAGGAACATGTTAGACGAGCAAGGCCTGCGGTACGGAGCCACATATTGGTGGCAAAAAAAGATGCACTGATATTTGGATTTTTTCTCTAAGTACCGAGATTTGAATCGTTAATGATATTTGGAATATATAACAAAGTTGTTTTGATATATGAACATACATTTATTTTTTTTTGTATTTTTTTACTTATTGATTTTTTAGAGTATATTGTAAACAAAAATACTGTATATGATTTTATAAAATTGAACTATACGATGGCTTCTAAATCATAACCCTAAACCATGACTGTAAAATATCTCTAACCATAACCCCAACACTATTCCTAACCCTAACCCTAACATAATCTAGCCCTAATCCAAACATAACCCTAACCTAACCTAACACTAATCCTAATCTGACATAACATAACCCTAATCCTAACCTTAACCCTAACCCTAAACCTAACCCTAATCTTAAGCTGAACATAACCTTAACATAACCTAATCCTAACCCTAACCTAACCAAAATCCTAACCTAATCGTAACCCTAACTTGATTTTAGCGTAACCCTATCATATTGCTAACCCTAACCTAACTCAAACTCCTACTCTAACCCTACCATTACCCTAAGTCTTAGAAATCATTTGTGTTTGTAGAAAAGCCTCAATGAAGAAATCATTCCATATATTATACAAGAATACAAAATTTAAGTTATCACTATACTTACAATGTCTTGATTTAAGGGTTTATGATAATATTGAAGAATTTGGATACTTTTTGCTTGACATTGACTTTATAAAATCATCAAACTCTGAATTGTTGATGTTTTCTATCCAGCAACCTAGGACGTGTTTTGTAGTATTGTCCGAGGCTTAGGATACACTTGGCAGTGTCGTCTTAGGCCTGAGCGGTTTTGCATCCCCTAAAGCATCTTTTTTTGCATCCAAAACCACTAACACCATTGGACGGGGTTGCCTATGACTGATCCTTGGACGCAATTGACATTGCCGTCCTAAGTTCTCTTGGACGACACTACTGAGCACATCTGAGTTGTTTTAGGAACTTTCCTAAAACATACCATATTTTAAGAATTTATTGTTAAAACTACAATATTTCTCTTTATCTTAGTCATCAAAAATCAAAAATCAGAAGTTAAAGAGAATAATTTGGAAAAGAGCATATCCTTATTTAACACGTAGGGGTGAAAAAATTCAACGCTCCCAGCGACACTCGTCCTTCCATCTGCTTCCCTATCAGCGAAAAAGAGCAGAGGATGGAGGTAAACTTTTGTTTGGAAACCAAAGATATATAGATCAATATAGATTTTAGCACATCATTTTGGATAAACATGGATCTTTTTTGTCTTTACCAGTCGTGTTCTGTTGCTGCGTTTGTGCATGGTTCTTCATGCCTATCCCCTGTTTGTGGTAAAGCTTGTGACAGCATCGTGAAATATGGGATAGCAAAGAACTCATTTTATCTGGTGAGGAGACCAGGAGTAGGAATTTTTGGTTTAAATTTGGTTAAGTGCTTCTCGGTCGCCAGTAGCTACCCTTGTAGTTCGCCGAGTGGAAAAGAACTTTCTTGTGAAGTTTTTGACAAGTATTTGTCTGAGATGTGCACTTCGGGAGAAATTGATGACGCCATGGCACTGCTTGCGACAATGGAGCCGTCGGGCTTCCGTCCAAGTTTAAAATCTTACACCCTCTTAATTTCTGCTCTTGGAAATGCTGGCAGAACTTTGGAGGCGGATGCTATATTCCAGGAAATGCAGGCTTATGGTTATAGGCCTAGCTTAAAAGCATACAATGTGTTGTTGGGAATCTTTTTGAAGAAAGGCAACTTAAATCTAGCTGATAAGGTTCTAAAAGCATTAGATCGAAGTGGAATGGGAAGGAACCGAGAAACGTATGAAACCCTTCTTCACTACCATGTGAGTGCCAAGCATTTGGAAGATTCGTGGTCGGTGCTTTCTGAAATGAGGAGGCAGGGGTACCAGCCAAATTCTTTTGTCTATAGCAAGGTTATTGAACTCTACAGGGATCACGGGATGTGGAAGAAAGCAGTAAGCATTGTGGGAGAAATACGAGACATGGGTTTGTCACTTGATAGGAGAATTTATAATAGCATCATTGACACATTGGGCAAATATGGAGAGTTAGAGGAAGCATTACAAGTTTTTGAGAAGATGAAGCAAGAAGGCATAGTACCTGACATCAGCACGTGGAATTCGTTGATCCGATGGCACTGCAAATTTGGACACGTGTCTTCGGCCTTGGAAATGTTTGTCCAGATGCAAGAAGAAGGTTTATATCCTGATTCTAAGATTTTCACAATCTTAATTTCTTGTTTGGGTGAAGAGGGAAAATGGGATGTTATTCAGGGAACTTTTGACAGTATCAAAAGAAGAGGCCATCACAAGAGCGGGGCCATGTATGCAATTCTTGCTGATATATATGGGCAGTTTGGGATGTTTCAAGAGGCTTATGATTGCATCGATACTTTAAGATCAGAAGGTTTTAAGCTTTCAGCTAGTACATATTGTATTATTGCAAATTCCTATGCGCAACAGGTAACTATCTTTTCAGAATCTTTTTCTTTCTTCTGTATAGAAATCCCTTTGATTGTTTTCTCATGATTTTAGCATTTTTTCCCAAGAACCAGGGATCTGTTGATATTAGCTTCAATTGGAACTCATGATTGAGAGGCCTCAAGGGCGTGGAGTGTATATAGGGGCCTCAACTTGTCTGAAAGTTTTTAATGTGTTTCTTGTTCCGAGCATGTCTCTGGCGCTTGACTTCCTCTTTATTTAGAATGAGTTTCTTAAGCATGTGCGCCTCATCCTGCAATCAAACTTTATTTTGATAACATATGCATATTTATCAACTGCTTTGGCGGCAGTAGATATTATAGAATTTAACTTGTCGGAGAAGGCTATCCATATAATCTTGATTGAGTCCATGGCGTCTGGCATGCCTGTAGATTCTCTTGCTTTGACTCCTATCCAGAGAGATACAATTGTAAGTGCAGTAGACGTGCTGCAGTAGTTACTGGATAAAAGCATGCATTCTACTATTCACCCTTCATATTGCCACTTTTTGGTGTGTTAGGACTAGTATGTTGTAGGTCATGAATCTAACACTTGAAATTTGGTTTGCTATTTTCAGCTAGAACTGTAGGGATGTATGGCATTCACATAACAGTAATCCTGGAGAAAAGGCACGAACCTCCCATGAACGACCTAGTTACTACAATTCACTGCGAAAAATGAGTCCTCTTGCCTATTATAATAGAAAGCTTCATTGCAATCCGACTTTTCTTACACTTCTACAAAATTCTTAATCCCTTTCCTTAAAATCAGCAGTAGCTTGACAAGTCTGTTATGTCCTTTATCTTGCCCACTTCATCTCTCCACATTTTTGCTCGAAGCGCTATTTGAATTTGTTAAAAAAGAAAGAAAGTAGAAAACTTTTTGAATTTATCCTCCTGCCTGTTTCGCTGTTGGCAAGAACAAAAATTCTCTGCTCTTCATTTTCTTCATGATGCATCTTCTTATACGATATCTTATGTTGGGAAACTTTACTGAACTTAGAAGGAAGCAACTGATCGTCGTGCATTCAATTCATGGGTTCTCTATTGGTGTTGAAACTGGGAGTGGGAAAAGAGGAGCCTGTGGGAGAGGAAAATGGAATGCCTGAGTGGAGGTGAGAAGATATCGTGGGGGCTAATTTTGTGGTCGGGAAGGAGGGACCCACAGTACCAGAGGAAGGAAAAGTTAAGAATTTTGTAGAGGAAAAAAAAGGTGTTTTAACCAGGCAGTGGACATTTTCAGTTGAAGAAGATAGAGTACGTACCTTGCCATCTAACAGGTGTAATATTCAGGTCCTCTGTAAGTTGGACTGTGTGCCTTTTGCGGGCCAGTTGCATTACTCTAAACAGAAAGAAGTCATAGAATGAGGATCATGCTTGAAAACTCTGTTGCAAATTGGCCTACTTTAAAAGGACAATGAACTTGAGAGTGATCTTTAACATGGTTGTAAGATTATCATCTTATTCACAACAACACTCAAGTCTTTTACCACTACGTGTGATCGGCTGTATGGATCAATCATTTCTCTTCTGCTTTATTTACTTATTTATTTATTCATTTTAATTTTTTTTGCCTTTTTTTTTGCTTTTTTTACCCGTAGTCTAAATCTAACCTTTCTTTTGTGTCTCTTAATACCTAATGCATAATATGCGTCTTTTGAATACATATCTTTCAAAAATATCAGTTCATCTCAACTATGATTCATGCCTAAGTACCTAAAATTCTCACTTAAACCTTATACTCTATACATGACGTCGGCTACATGAATCAACTATCTCCAATGTGCTCTATAAGAGGCATCCCAACCTTTCTCCTTATGTATTCATTTCTTTCTTTATCATTTCTTGTGTGTCCATACATCTATCTTAACATTTTTATTTCCGTCACTCGCATTCTTTATTCATTCTCATAATTGACTGCCCAACAATTAAACTTATACAGCAGAACGGGTCTTAATGCTGTCCTGTACAACTTTTCTTTAAGCTGTAAAAGTACTTTACTATCACAAAGAAGCTCTGTCACACTTCTCTACTTTGACCATCCTGTTTGTATCTGTGATTCACATCCTTATCGATTTTTCCATCTTGTTGTAATATAGATCGTAAATGCCTAAAACCCTCAATCAGGTGAACCTATTAGTCTCCTAGTTTGCCACATGGTTCCAATGTCATTCTTTTGTTGTTGAAATTAAATCTCATATAGACTGTCTTCTTTCGACTCAATTCAAAGTCATTTTTCTCTAGTGTCTCTTGCAACATTTTAGTTTACCATTGATTCCTTAGTAATATCTTCCACCAACATAATGTCATTTTCAAATAGCATGTTCTACGGAACTCTGTTTTAAATGTGTCGAGTGAGCTTATCTCTAATTAAAGCAAACAAATACGGACTTAATGCAGATCCTTGGTGTAAACACACAGTAATAGGGAACTTGGGCTTAGTTCTCCTGGAGTATTTACGTTTGCCATCGCGTTCTCATACATAATAATTTCTATGTGTTAATGCAAACTGATTTTCAAATACACTTGTCGGTTTCAAGTCTGAGAAAAAGAGGAGGGTTGCATTAGGTTGACAACCAGTGTAAAACTTTGTTACTAAATATGATTATGGATCTAACAAGAGATATCCCATCTCATTTAAAAGCTTAAAATGTTAGAGAGAAGAATATTCTAACATTTTACACTTAAAACACCTTCTCATGTGTGGACTTGCTACATATGCATAACAGCAAACGGTTTGCAGTAGACAGTAGCAGCCGTACTAGCAGTAGTGAAGTTTTTCAGAAAGTGGCCTTTATGCAGTAATTCATGATTGAAGTTTTTTCACTTATTTTGTTGTAAGTAGGTTTTATTTGTTTGTTTCCTCCTGTCAAGTAAATGCGTCATCTGGCATCTATGTTGAATTCTGCTACATTTATTTCTTTGTGAAGGGACTATGTGAAGAAACTATTAAGGTTCTCCGTCTCATGGAAGCAGAAGGAATAGAGCCCAACCTTGTGCTGCTAAATGTACTCATAAACGCTTTTGGCACTGCTGGAAGACATTTGGAGGCAGTGTTAGTATACAACCACATATCGGAGAATGTAAGGCTTCTATTTTTATTTTGGGTAACTAACTGTTAAATATTCATGCGTTTCTTCTTATCTCTTGTGTCTACATGAAGGGCCTGAATCCTGACGTGGTTACATACAGCACCCTCATGAAGGCTTTTTTCAGGGCTAAGAAGTTTGAACAGGTATATGTCCATGAGATGATAGATAACAAATGTGTCTTCTGGTCAACTCAGCAGATTGTTTGAGGCCCCTTTGAAACTGAAGGAGAAGCAAAAAGGGTTGCCATGAGTTCTTGGGGGACTTTTTGTTTTACCATTATTTTGCTATTTAGCAATACTTGCAACTTTTTTCCTCCCAAATGGATAATCACTTTTACATTATTCTTATTGGGTCTCATTGTAGATTCCCAAGATATATAAAGAAATGGAACGTTCTGGATGCACCCCGGATAGAAAAGCCAGAGAAATGCTCCAAACTGCGCTGCATATACTTCAGCAGAGACATTAGCTTTTGTTGAAGATTTGTTGGAAGTTAGGAGTTAAAAGTTTGCTGCTTAGCATGGTGTAACAAATGAACTTCACATCATGCTTAAGAATGTCAGGTAAATGTTGCTGTCTGGATTTTTTCAATTCATGTGCTACTTTCTCGTCTCCTTAAGCCTCTCTTGGGTCTCTCTTGGGTCTTAGCTCGTTCTCTTTGATCTTGGTTCGTTCTCTGCGGTTGGGCCTCTTTGTTTACATTTTCGTAATTAGTCTTAGTGAAGAGCTGCTATTGAACTTAATATTTTTGAAATTGGTGATTTTCACATGAGTTCCTGCATAAGCTACCATAAGCAGATCATGTTTTCTAACTAATACATGTGTTCTTTGCAGGGATGTTGAAACACATGACCACCTTTTCTTCCAATGTCCGTATCATTTGTGGTTTGGAGATCCATCTTGAAGCAAATAAGCCAAGTCAAACAGCTAATATATTTTGGGCTATATGTTGCTGTTTATGGGATTTGTTGAGAAAGAGATTAAAGACTCCATCATCAACTTAGAAAGGACATTCAAACACAACAAAAGAGATTCTTCAAAACATCAGATATAGTGCATCTTTTTGGAGAGGTATCAAGAGGAACAAAAAGAACTAGGAGCTGGCCAAACCCGGCAAGGCTTTTTGCAATGTTTATTGAAGATTACTACCTCTGTTTTGTGTATTGCTGTAGCTTTATGGGTATATTTTGTCTTCCACATAGATGTAAAGGCTCCCTACCTCTCTTTTGCACACGGTTGTGGTATAGGATTACGGGAATATTTTGTCTTCCACAGAGCTATAGAGCCTCTCTGTCTCTCTTTTGTGTATTGTTGCGACACATGTGGCGCGTAGAGGTATATTTTGTCTTTGCAAATTGATCATGGACCATGTTGCTTGTAGCTTGGCTATGTGACATAAGGCCTCTTCTTTCCAATAGTATAGGGAGCATCAGGCTAGGATTCCGTAGCCTCTTATGTATTGTAAGCAAGATTTTCTTGGTAGCCGTGGTATGTAAATTTTGTAAATTTATAAAATTTTAATTCAAAAAATAACTTTTCTGTATCAAGTAAGACTGAAAACTTGCATACGATACCAGCCCATGCATTTTACTATCCTTCCATAATTATTATGCTTGATTTGTGCTAGGTTACCTTGGTAGGAGTCGTCAGTATTGGTAGTCGATGGAGGAGTTGAGTCTCATGTATTGCGAGCTTCCAACAGTGAGGCATGCCTTTAAAAACTTAGGTGAGGACAGAGGATAATTCCCCCCTCCCCTCCCCTCCCCTCCCCTCTCACCTTTCACACACAAATAAAGGACAAAACAATCATTAAGCTGAACTTTTGAAGAATGTAGTTCAAGAATCTAGACAACTGTTGGATAATAATAAAACAATGATGACCAAACCAGACTGCTATAAGTAACTCGTGAACAGGGAAAAGGTATACTTAAATACACATTGAGTTGTATAAATTCTTGTACTAGTATTATACCTATTTTAGCACAGTATAATTCTGAGCTAATGGCATAATGAGCCTTTTTACTAGTCTACTTAGGCCCAAGACTACCTACTACAACGAGGCAATCTATGGTTTAAAGCTAAGTCCATGTACTTGGTTTGGTAAACCTGGCTCTTAGAAAATTACAATATTGAGCATAAATCTTTTACTGTCAGTGCAGAGCATAAAGCCGAGCTAAGAACTGAACGTGCCTTTTTACTAGTCAATCTTAGGTCCAATATTACATAATACAACATTTAGCACCTAACAGTTCTTACGTTTGAATTTCACTTGGGAGGTTATCTGTGTTGGTCATCTTATCTTTTAATTATTTCCCACCGTGTTGTTTTCTTTTGCCCCAACTGTAGTGTTACCTCATTACTTCCAGCAGTGTTCTTTCTAATCTCTTGTCTTGGTTCAACCTTTTGCTTTGGTGTCGGTTTCTTTTCCCTTTGTTTATTTACTTATTTATCTGATTGAAGTTGCCTAGCTTCATTCGTTTTTGATGGATGCCCAACCAATGAAAATATGCAAGGTGGCCAAATCTGTAGTTAACTGAAGTTGCCTACCTTCACTTGTCTTTGATGGATGCCCAACCAATGAGCATATGCAAGGTGGCCAAATTTGTAGTTACCTTTTAACTGAGCGCGGACCTTGTAGCAACTGGTAAGGTTACTGCTTTGTGACCTTGATATTACAAGTTTGAGCTGCAGAAACACTCTCTCGGAGTTGGCTCCTACTTCTACACATTATCGCAATTAAGAGTGCTTTGTCCCAAAGTGGTCTTATCTGTAAACAGGGCGTCTCCGATGCGGGTAGCTCATTTTCTCAAAAGCTCAGTGGAGCAACAAGGTAGCTTCAAATTTGGGAATTATAGACTAGTCCTCATTCTATGCTCCATCTCCATGACTAAGTATGCTTCCAAGAATCTGGGGGATTTGCTCCGAATTTCATTTTAGCTTCCTGTGGAGCGTAGCTGGTGTTAGTAGATTCGTGAAGTAAATATTTCTCACGTTGAAATTTTTTGCTAATTCTCCTTTTCTTGTTGCCACCATTACTGTCAGCCGCTGTTGGTCTCCCCCAGTAGCTGCTTTTTTCCCCGAGATTAGATCTACTCACCTCCCACACCCTCACCCCCTTACCCACCGCCAGTCACGTGCCAGCAAAGTGGAGTGGTAAGGCTAGATGGGTGTCACCCGCATCTAGGCTCACCATTCTCTTGCTGCCACGTGCCGGGCGGTGGACAAGAGGGTGATGGTGTTGGGGGTAAGGAGATCCAATCCCTCCTGCCTATGGCTGTTTACGGTCTGGCATCCTCTGTTTTTGACTGCTCCAACTCCCAGTTTTACTGCCAGTTCTCAATTGGATCATGTGTGCTTATTCATTGTTACTATCAACAAGATATTGAGACAACAGAATAAACCTGCAGAGTGGTTGATTTTGAATTAACGAAGATTTGTATATTTTTCTAAACCGGCCATAGCAATTGGTCTATGTTTGAGAGAGATTTTTTTTACTATTAAACTAAATGTTTCAATTAATTTTTGAACCAGATTATATAAATTTACACAATCTAACGACTAAACGGTTTGCATGGAGAAAATTATCATATATGAATTTACGGTCTAAAACGAAGAAAATGTCCTGTTCACCAGGAAACAAGACGTCTAGGAGAGTAGATCCTATTGTCTCCTCTAGAGAATAGGTTTTGAAGAAAGGAAAAGAAAAAGCGAAAAAGGCGGGGGGGGGGGGGGGGGGAGCTTAATAAAATACTAAGGACTAGGAGTAGTTTAATCCGCCATTGTTGTCCCAAAAACGACTTATGAATTCTGTTTGAGTTGTATGACTGTATTTTATGAACAACATATAACGATAGACTTTTATATTTTGTTATAGTCCAGATACAATTCAACACTTGTATATATCCGTCTATTGAAGAGTTCTAAAAAAAAAAAAAAACCCTTACCGCACGTACTTGAAGGTGGATTCAATGTCCATATCGAGGGGATAAGATCCCCTCACCGCAAAGAGGGTGCGATGTCGCGTGAACACACGGCACGTGGCAGTAAGGGTGTGATGAGGCTAAATGAGGGTCACCTCATCTAGCCTCATCACACCCCTTACTACCACGAGTCGCGCGATCACAAAGGAGATGAAGAAAGTGGGGTTTGGGAAGCCTCATCACACCCCTTGCTGCCACGAGTCGCGCGATCACAAAGGAGATGAAGAAAGTGGGGGTTAGGAGATCCCAACCATATAGAGTACACTTTAAAATGTCTTTTTTATTGCGGAAGATATCTTGTGTGAGTCATTGTGTAAGTCATCACTTAATTTAGAAGGTCGCTAGGCTTCTGATTTATATCTTTGACAATATAACAATATTTTTTGAAGTTGAAAGGGTGGATTCTTCGGGATAGGATCCCCTCACCGCAAGATGGTGCGGTGACGCGTGACCGCACGTCACGTGGCATCAAGGGGGTGATGAGGCTAGATGCAGGTAACATTCATCTAGCCTCACCACCCTCCCTTGCTGCCACGTGTCGTGTGGTCACAAAGATGTAATGAAATTGGAGATGAAGAGATCACGGGATTCTTCGGGGCATGATTTTCTGATGTAAAATGTCTTTTATTTTTATTTTTATTGAAAAGAAGTATTAGGAAAGAGGATGTGACATGTGTAGCGGAAAAGGAATTCTTTAAATATGTGTCTTCTCCTTCTAGTAGCCACGTCCCGTCTTTGGCTATGCGTTGATCTTACAACGTGGTACATTGAATTGCGGAATAATGATGGTCTCAAGTATAAAATATCTTCAGTAGCAAAACCTGATTCTGATCGACGAATGTGTTCAAACCAACGGATTTGAGAAAAAGAGGAAAAAGAAAAGATTCATTTACAGACGACATCATGGAAAATTTCCGGCCGAGCAGCGCCGCCGTTGATGACGGCGGAATAAGCCAGCACCACGATATAACTCTACGTCCTCTAACCCACCTGACCGACTACCTCCCGGACCTCGAAACTCACATAAATCCCTTAGACCACAACCCATTCTTCTACCCCACCTCCGGCTTCTACCTCTCCTCTTCCGACGTCATCCTCCGTCAAGTCCTCCTCGATCTCTCCGGAGGCTCCGCTTACCCAACGTCCACTCTGGCCTACCACAGAGCGGGCCCACGCAAGCGGATCTATTTTGACCCGGCTGTCGTCAGGGCAGCGATAGTGACGTGTGGAGGGTTGTGCCCGGGGATTAATAGTGTGATTAGAGAGCTGGTGGTGGGGCTATGGGATTTGTATGGGGTGAGAGAGATTTTTGGGATTAAGGCTGGGTACCGTGGGTTTTATTCCTATGAGCCAGTTGAGTTAAATCCTAAAATGTTGAATGATGTGCATAAGACGGGCGGTACTATTCTGGAGACTTCTAGGGGTGGCTTTGATCTTGATAAGATTGTTAATGCCATTCATCAGCGAGGTTTTAATCAGGTTTTCTTGCTTTTCTCTATTTTGTTTTGAATTTTTATCTATGTTCTGAGGTGGATGTTTGTCTATAGCTCGTGATCAAATCTTCTTCTCAAATTTTTGCTTATAGTTTCGTATTCCGATGTGTTTCTTACATGAGTTTATTATGGACTACGTGTTAGTAAATGACGTTGAGTGAGGAGAGTAGAAGAAGATGTAGAGAGAAATTGACTCGAGGCGTGTAGACACACTTTCCGTAATTGTCTCTGTTGCTACAGAGTTATAGACAATTTTCGATACAATAAGCCAACATGTTTCTAATCAAAAGAAACCAAATGAACTTTCAATTGAGAATGCAATAGGAGAGGAAGAAGATCATAAATGCTTGATTGACAAGAGATAAAGATGTCTTGAAATGTGTTAAATGTGTCTTTTTATAGTCCTTTGAACATCATATCAGAAGTCCTAAATCGTTCAAGGAGGATTGAATATGTTTATTGGTGTATAAGTTGCAACTTTAGATGAAAAGTAACACCTGTTGGATACATGGATCGATGTAATCGATCGATGTCACTTTGATCGTTCGATGTCATTGATCGAAGTCTCACAGTGTGCTCCAGCTTTTCAACCAAGCCATTTCGACCGATATATATAAATCGAAGTCACATCGATCGATTCATGTGATCGATCTATGTTGAATAGTGTACTCCAACTTTACACCCAGGTTACATCGATTGATCAATGTGATCGATTTATGTCACATCGATCGATCGATTTATGTCACATCGATCGATCGATTTATGTCACATCGATCGATCGATGTGATCGATCGATCGATGTGATCGATCGATGTCCAACCTAATACTCAGCTTCATGTTTCAACCACTTGGATCGATCCAAGTCACTTCGATTTATGTCACATCGATCGATCGAAGTCATGACACCAATCACTTTTCTTCTTCTGTCCATTTACTTCACAAACTAATATAACATTACGCATGGGCACGGGATAGCGGGTGGCTGCTGACACGCATAATTCATACAAGGGAATGATTGCATCTTATTTTTGCCGATTTAGAAGTTTTTGTTCTTTAGTGCATGGCCCTAAGGATAGTGGGTCGCTGACACACGTAATTCCATTCAATGTCATACACCCAGATTTACATTATCGGAGGAGATGGCACAATGCGTGGAGCTGTAAAAATATCTGAAGAAATCCAAAGGCGGAGATTAAAGATTGCAGTTGCGGCAATTCCAAAAACAGTGGACAACGACATTGGCATAATCGACAGATCATTTGGGTTCCAGACAGCAGTGGAGAAAGCTCAGGAAGCAATCAACGCCGCTCATGTTGAAGCCAAAAGTGCGGTTAATGGCATAGGCTTAGTAAAACTTATGGGTCGTAGCACCGGTCATATAGCCCTTTATGCAACGCTAAGCAGCCAAGACGTTGATTGCTGTTTAATCCCCGAAATTGATTTCTACTTAGAAGGCAAAGGGGGTCTACTGGAATTCCTAGATATTCAACTCAGAGATAACGGCCATGCAGTTGTGGTAGTAGCTGAAGGGGCAGGACAAGATTTGATACCAAGAACTGATGATCAGAAGGCAGAAAAGGACGAATCGGGGAATCCAGTTTTCTTAGATGTTGGAAGTTGGTTGAAAGCAGAGCTGAAGAAGTGGTGGGAGAGGGATCATGCGGGAGAGCTTTTCACGGTGAAGTATATAGATCCGACGTACATGATTCGTGCTGTTCCAGCGAATTCTACTGATAGTTTGTACTGTACGATTTTAGCGCATGCAGCAATCCATGGTGCGATGGCTGGGTATATGGGTTTTGTTTGTGGTCCGGTGAACGGGAACTATGCCTATATACCATTAAAAGAGGTAGCTGTGGCTAAGAATGTTGTTAACACCAATGATCACAAGTGGGCTTGGGTTAGATCAATCTCTAATCAGCCTGATTTTGTTAAGAGATGAAGGATTCTTGTGAACTGATCAGTCCGTTCATTCTGGAAAGAACCCAATGCGTTCAGGCACTTAGGTCGTTTGGACCATTATTGAGTCGTTTCTGGGTGCGATGCAAATGTCCCGGGGAATTTATTTCAGTCTTGAAAACTTCAAGAAAAAAGATCCACAGGAACCCTGTCATTTTCTTGAATAGGATGAAGCCCCATTATGTCCTGTTTGAATTTCTACCTTATTAGATATGGTATTTTTATTTCGTCTTTTATGATGGATATCTGCAGATTAATTTGAATTTGGTCAAACAATTTGCTCAAACCTAATGTAACGAGATAATGACGTGTATTAATTTGGTCTCATCTAGTGTATTTCTTAATAGTTAGGTCTCATTTAGAGTGTTACTTAATATACCTGTAAGTGCATATACACATATCATTTCCAGACTCTAACGATAGTTTTTGCTGCCGTTGGGATATACTGTCTATGATTGATGGATGATAAATATACCTATAAATATTACCTATGACATTACCTATCACATGACCTTATCTAGCGTGACACCTTATCTAGCGTGACAGGAGGATGAAATAATGAGGAGATGAGGTAGAATATCCTTTACCTGCCTCTAATATGGATCTTTCACTTCAGTTCTGCGAGGCATTCAACTTAGTTTAAGAGGGAGAAAAAAACAGAGACAACTGAAAAGCCTAGGACAACGAAAACTGCTGCTACTGTTGGGTACTTCACCATCATATGTGACTACAAGTCACAAACAAAAGCAAAACAGGGCAGCAACTCAGACGCACCGGGTTACCAAGCTTCATCAGATCTGAGGCAGTATGCAGTCCAGGGGAGTCCACCAACTCTGCAATTCAATAAGCAAGCAGCTTGAGATACTGCATGGATTCCTAAACTATCCATGAAGCTTAACAAAGGCACTCCCCTCTCTGCTAGAGAAGCCATTATCATATAATGGAGGTAAAATCAAAAGCAAAAGCAAGAGGATGTAAACCATTACCAACGGCTATGTTTAGTCTCATTCTGAGCTTTTGGGTCTAGGTAGCTCTTCCAAAACAGTTTCCAGGTGTTGTCGTATGTTTCCTTTCTTATCCTGAAAATTGATGCGGACCAAACAGCCGATGCTAAAGGTTTGCCCATTTGCTAAACACAGCAAGGTTAAACAACTATATGACCCAATGAAGCGCAAAGTGGCCAAGATCAAAGAGCGAGGCCAAAATTGGACATTCTAAGAGTATACGTATACATTGAACGCAGTCATGTCTATATTCGAAGGTAACGCACATAGACGTGTAAATATGAGTAGTGTGTGTGTGTCCTATAGTCGAGTAAATGCCCATTTGATAATGTTACATGATCAATTATCATAAAGACCCATAAAGGCCCTATCAATCATATATTTTCCTTTCTTTTTCTGTGTTGATACGCCAACACTCCCCCTTAAGTTTAGTCAGCGGATCCTCGACGCTTAACTTGCTCAGCATTTCTCGAAATTGTCTTTCCGGTATTCCCTTGGTCAATATGTCGGCTAGCTGGTTTTTTGATTTCACATACGGAAGGCACACTTCCTGATTATCAATTTTTTCTTTTATAAAATGTCGGTCCACCTCCACGTGTTTTGTCCGATGATGCTGAACATGATTTTCCGATATCTTAATGGCTGCCTTGTTATCACAAAGTAACCTTGGAACAATCTTTGGAGGATACCTATTTCTGTTAAAATCTTTTTCAACCATAAACACCTCTGCTAAGCCTCGAGCAATGCCTCGGAACTCTGCTTCAGCATTAGATAAAGTCACCACCTTCTGCTTCTTACTTTTCCATATGACTACATTTCCTCCGATTAGTGCAAAGTATTCCTCCGATTTGACCTCAGCACTTCAATGCCCAAGAAATATCTGAGTAGTCCCGGTCTTTCATTTCAAACTCTTCGAATAATTGCTTCTTTAGGTTGATAATTTCTTTCTCATCATTTCCTGTGATAATCATATCGTCGACATAGATGGCCAGACATGTGGCCTTGTTTTGCTGTCGTTTTATGAAGAGTGTGTGGTCTGAATTGCTCTGCCGATATCCGTACTTTCTCATAGCCATGGTAAATCTTCCAAACCACGCTCGAGGTGACTACTATAATCCATATAGGGCTTTTTGTCGTCTACATACCTCACCGGCGTCGTACTCGTCTGTAAATCCAGGTGGAGGCTCCAGATAGACTTCTTCCTTTAAATCCCCATGAAGAAATGCATTCTTAACATCCATCTGGTACATGGGCCACTCGAGATTTGCTGCCAATGAGAATAGCACTCTAATTGTGTCGATCTTTGCCACTTGTGAGAAGGTTTCTGAGTAATCGATGCCATAGGTCTGCATGTATCCTTTTGCCACTAGTGTTGCATTGTATCGTTCTATAGAGCCATCTGCTAGATACTTCAGAGTAAAGATCCTCCTACAACCTATTGGCTTCTTCCTTGGGCTTATTGTGCACTTCTCCCATGTTCCGTTCTTTTTTAGTGCATTCATTTCTTCTATCATTGTTTTTCTCCATTTTGGTGGTTTTTGGCTTCATCAATTGTTCCCGGGATTTGTACTGAATACAGAGAAGTCCGAAAGGCTTTTGCTGAGGCTGAGAATCCTTCCATTGATTTTGGTGTTGGATAGCTTGAACTTTTTGGAGTATATTCTGGTTCGTATCTCCTTGGGGGAACTCCACGATTCTTTCAAGGAGGGAGCACATATCTGCGATCTGGGGAGTCTAGTTGGGTATTATTAGGATTAGAGGGTACAGATGAATCAACAATGGGAAGATGTGTATTAAAATCAGTGGGGATAGTGGTATTACCTGACCGACTTACCTCAGGATACTCTTTTGGGGTTGATGTCAAGCCATGATCCTTTGCATGCATTGGCTCCCCCTCGTTTTCTGAGGTTGATCCGGTGGTTTGGCCTACTTACTCTGTCGGAACAGGGTCTGGTAAGACTGGTTTGTCCAACCATCCGAGAGAGTCACCCTGAGAAAGCTCCCCCAGATTTCGAGGTGGGTGGTGGAAGTAGTATTCAGACTCGAGAAAATTACAGTCTAATGTGGTATATAGGTGGTGAGTCTATGGGTCAAAACACCGGTATCCTTTTTTATTTATTCCGTACCCAACAAAGACACATCGCACAGCACATGGATCAAATTTCTGGCGTTGGCTTTTGGGGACGTGTGCATAAACAGTACACTCAAACACGCCGGGGGGGGGTAGAGAGAGATGAATGGCTACCGTATGATATTTGGCAAGGGTGTTGAGTGGTGTCTAGTGTTTGAGTATTTTGGTGGGTAATAGATTGATGAGATAGTTAGCTGTGGAAATTGCTTCGGGCCAATAGGTGGTAAGAACATTCGATTCTATCATGAGTGCCCGAGTGATTTCTAAAAGTATACGGTTTTTTCATTCGGCTACCCTATTTTGCTGCGGAGTGTCCAAGCATGTTGTTTGGTGGACCAGACCGTTTTTTTGGAAGAATCGTTGAAACTGAGTATTTATATATTCGGTTCCATTATCTGTGCTGGACAGTGCATGGGGTTGGGAGCCTTCGGTCTATGTCTTTCCAGACTGCCTGAAGTTGTCTGAAGATTCGTTCAAGGGACTGTGCTCCTTGTCTTAAGTTATTTGCTTTGATAGTGAGATCATAGATTTGCAACGGGTTGTGCCTGCTGCTGTATGTGGATTCAATACTCCTCCATAGATCCCACGCAGTTGGATAATCAATGTATTGATTTACTATATCAGCCTCTATATTTTTCAATATCCAAGTGAGAACAATGGAATCTGATTGCCTCCATTGTTTATATGCAGGATCCTCTTTTCTGGGAGGGGGCGTTGATGTGCTTGAGCATGTCCCTTCCATCGATAGCAAGACTAATTTTTCTTGCCCATACAGAGTAATTATGATCATTTAATTTCTATGTTAGATTGATCTGTTGGCTTGATTGCATTTTCTGCAGGGCTCTGTTTGCGCCCATCTTTGCAGCAGCTCCAATATTTGGGACAAATTCATCGTCTCAGGTACTGGTGTGGTTGCCCCTCAGGCTGGGAAGTGCTGGACTGAGGAGTATGGTCGGCCATGGATGGAGGTTTTGTCAGGTAAGGATTTTTCTTGGGTAAGTGATGAGCTTTTGTATTTCACCACTTCAAGGATGAAATACTAGCTCTGATACCAATGTTTGAAGATGTAAAACCATATTTGAAGATGGAAAATGTTGAAGATGGAGAGAAAAATATTTTTTAGTTCTCATTGATTTGATTCTCAGCCATATACTTGTTTAAATACTTACACAAGGGATACACTTCAGGAAAATGTGATGACTAAATAGTTACATGATCAATTATCATAAAGACCCCTAAAGACCCTATCAATCATATATTTTCCTTTCCTTTTTTGTGCTGATACGCCAACCCATAAAATCTTTTCTTTGTAAGTTGAATTTCATTAGATGTGAAAAGATTCTCAAGTAGACATACATCTTTACATTTTACTTTTACTCTGCTATTTCTCAAGAGTAAAAGTAAACGCGACACCAAAGGACTATGACAAAAGGCATTTGCATGGCAATTTCCCAATCCATGGCAAGAACATATTTGTTCAATCTGCCACTGTTTACCTTAACAGCAGAATCCATAAATAGCTGAGGAAACCAAGCAGTCAAGCATTCATAAATTCCAGGGACTTTATGATGTACCTTCAATGTTGGTACAACAGCCAAAACTTCATCCACAGATTCCACCCCCACGTTGGCTATTATGCATGTCTGTAGTTATAACCTTATGTTAGATATCCTCAAAACACAAACATCAAGAACAAGCATAAAGTAATCAAATTAAGGTTGAGCAAGCTCCCAATATTTGCAAGCTGCAAAACTAAGTAAGACGACCAAAAAAAAGTGCAACATCCATGGCCATAAAGGATACTATAGAATTTGTCGAACACCAGCTGAATTGGTCAGATAGCTACCTGTCTTTGCATATGTCAATGCTGTCAAATGAACTAATTTGAAACAGCATAATGAAGAAAACTCGATTAGGAATTAATAACTAATCAACATCAAGTTAAGCAGAAGAAAGTTTTTTATTCATAGGGGAGAATACCCTCTGTAACCTTTACAACTAGAAGAATGGTTTCTATATATACTCACTACTATACAACGGCTATAGACTCTCTAATATACAACGGCTATATACAACCACAACTGACATCACTGTTCAAATGACATGAATAGTGATAACTAACGGTAACATTCTTATTTCTAATACCTTCATATTTTCTACACTCCCCCTCAAGCTTGGTGTATATATTTATACAACCAAGCTTGGATAACAATCTATGAAACAGTCCAGGTACAACAGATTTAGTTAGAATATCTGCAACTTGTTCTGATGATGAAATATGTCGAATGAACAAAGATTGATCTTCAAGTTTTTCCTGAATAAAATGTCTATCGATGAGCAGTGACGTCAAGTCCTTTCTCACTGAAAAAGGAATACATCATCAGACGTCTAACGTCTATACACCTCAGCAAAACGGTATTGCTGAGAGAAAACACCGTCACATTTTGGGAATTGCCAGGTCCTTGATGTTCTCTATGAGTGTGCCTAAACATCTGTGGGGAGAAGCAGTTTTGACTGCTACATGCCTAATTAACAGGACCCCTTCCAGGGTACTGGAATTTGTGAGTCCCAAGCAGAAGTTACTTAGTATATATCCCCATTGTTTACTGTTATCTGAACTGCCGTTTAGAACCTTTGGCTGTGTGGTGTATGTGTATCTTCAAGAAAATAATAGAGGAAAACTGGATAAAAGGTCTATAAAGTGTATGTTCATTGGGTATGCAGGTACACAAAAAGGCTATAAATGTTTCTGTCCAAAGTCTAGAAGAATATATACTACTCTTGATGTTCATTTTGATGAAAATACGCCCTTTTATGGTGCTAATGATCTTGTGAGTATACAGGGATCTGATCAAGAAAACTATTGGAGTATTATTGATATTTCCCACACAGGGCTGCACTCACCAGAGAGAGTTTCTGCTCCAACAAATAATTCAGAGGGTTCTCATGAGGATGAACAGACTCCTAATCCAATGGTAACAGAGTCACCAGTAGAGATACCCTCAAGAGAACTCCAGCAATCATCAACCAGAGGTCAGAACACCATTACCCAAGTGTACACTAGAAGGAAAAATCAGGTATCCACTGCAAGACCTATAACTGAGAATTCAAATTTGATTCAAAATGACTCTTCACATGTTTCTGATCTGTCCGGGCAATGTCAGAATGAAAGTTTGGAATTGCCTATTGCATTACGAAAAGGTCCTAGAGAATGCACCAAGTATATGCCTCCTAAATTTAATGACTATCATCTTCTGAAATCACAAATATGTTCCACAAGTCATCCCTTGAGTACTTCCATGTCCTATAATAATCTGTGTACCAAGTTTAATGCATTCACTGTCAGTTTAGATGCACAGTTTATTCCTACATCAATTCATGAAGCCTTTTGCCATGCTGAATGGAAGAAAGCAGTAACCGAAGAAATGCATGCACTCATTAAAAATGATACATGGGAGTTGGTTCATACACCCCCAGGACATAGACCTGTTGGGTGTAAATGGGTATTCTCTCTCAAATACAACTCAGATGGTACACTCAACAGGTATAAGGCTAGGTTGGTAGCCAAATGTTTCTCTCAATCCTATGGAATAGACTACTTGGAGACCTTTGCCCCTGTTGCCAAACTAAACACTGTTAGAATAATATTCTCTGTGGCTATTAATTTGGATTGGCAATTGTTTCAGTTAGACATCAAGAATGCATTTCTTAATGGGGACTTGAAGGAAGAAGTTTTCATGTCTATTCCACCTGGGTATGAATCTGAACATACAAAAGGTAAGGTCTGCAAATTAAAAAAGGCAATCTATGGCTTAAAACAATCACCTAGAGCTTGGTTCTTCAAGTTTACACAAGTCTTGCTCAAATATGGATTTAAGCAAGCTCAAAGTGATCATACATTATTTGTGTTCTTATCTGGTACTATTGTTACTATTCTTATTGTGTATGTTGACGACATTATAATCACTGGTAATTGTACACGTAGCATTAACAGTGTAAAAGGTCATTTGTCTACCATATTTGAGGTTAAGGATCTAGGAACACTCAGATATTTTCTTGGCATGGAGGTAGGGAGAAATAAGAATGGCATGTGCATATCACAACGTAAATACGTTTTGGATCTTCTTCAGGAAACTGGGATGCTTGGATGTAAACCTGCATCTACACCTCTTATTCCTGGCATATCTTCTGACAATAAAACCGGGACTGTGTTATCCGACATATGTTCCTATCAAAAACTTGTTGATAAACTTATTTATCTTTCGCATACACGTCCTGATATATGTTATGCTGTGAGCTATGTGAGTCAGTTTATGCATTCTCCTACTAATGTACATCTTCAAGCTGTGATGAGAATTTTAAGGTACCTTAAGGGAGCTCCAGGTCAAGGACTATTTTTCCAGAAAAATGAAGATAGAACAATTAAAGTCTATACTGATGCTGATTGGGGAGGATCAAAGAAGGACATGAGATCTACGTCTGGCTATTGTACATTTGTATGGGGAAACTTAGTGACTTGGAGGAGCAAAAAGCAAAGTGTTGTGGCCAGAAGTAGTGCGGAAGCGGAATTAAGAGCTTTAGCTCTTGGACTGTGTGAAGGCATGTGGATCCAAAGGGTTCTGAAGGATCTTTGTCAAGACTCTTACACATCTCACATTACTGTCTTGTGTGATAATATATCTGCAATACATATGGCTGAAAATCCTATTCATCATGACAAATCCAAACACGTGGAGATCGATAGACATTTTATTCAGTTTTCCTCTATTATTTCCTTGAAGATACACATACACCACACAGCCAAAGGTTCTAAACGGCAGTTCAGATAACAGTAAACAATGGGGATATATACTAAGTAACTTCTGCTTGGGACTCACAAATTCCAGTACCCTGGAAGGGGTCCTGTTAATTAGGTATGTAGCAGTCAAAACTGCTTCTCCCCACAGATGTTTAGGCACACTCATAGAGAACATCAAGGACCTGGCAATTCCCAAAATGTGACGGTGTTTTCTCTCAGCAATACCGTTTTGCTGAGGTGTATAGACGTTAGACGTCTGATGATGTATTCCTTTTTCAGTGAGAAAGGACTTGACGTCACTGCTCAAATATTCACTCCCATTGTCCGTTCTGAAATTCTTGATCACTTCATTAAACTGATTAGAAATAAGACTCACAAAACCTTTTAACACAGAACATAAATCAGACTTATGTTTCATAAGGTAAATCCATGTAACCCTTGTATGGTCATCAACAAAGATGACAAACCACCTACAACCATTGACATTGAGGACCTTAGAAGGTCCCCAAATGTCTGAGTGTATGAGGTTAAAGGGTTTACTTTCTTTGTAACATTTAGGAGGATAACATATTCTAGATTGTTTAGAAAACAAGCATGTTTCACACTTAAGCCATTCAAGCTGAATATTAGTAAATAGCTCAGGTTTGATCTTCCTGAGGTACAAAAAGTTTGGATGTCCCAAACGTTTGTGCCAAAGCAAAATAAGGTATATTCTAGGTTGCATACAATCTATTCTAGAAACAGTAGTCCTGTTTACACAAGAATAAATCCTAGAATTGCCTTCAAAACACATCCCAGAACCTGGGTGTTTGGCATGCAGCAAAAACAAGCCATTGTGGACACTAGCAGAACCAATCCTCTCCTTCAACACCTCCTCCTTCATAGCTGTCCCCTGGAAACATGAGGAGGGCAAGAAGAGGCATTTAGATGGAGTAAAAACAGTTAAACATGTATTATCAAGCATAAGTCTCCTTACAGAAATCAGGTTACAGTCTAAGGTTGGAACATATAACACGTGTTTTAAGTTTAGTGTGTCAGTTAGTTTAATATCTCCATAACCCAAAATATCAGTAAAGTGACCATTAGCAACTTTGACCTTCTTAATAATAGAAAACAATGTAAAGGATTTTAATAGCTGTTTATTAAAGGTCATGTGATGGGTAGCCCCTGAGTCAACTACCCAGTGATTGGACTTACCATCACCTTTACCTGTGCTGTCCATAGTAGCTCTAATTTGTCCAGACTCAATTTGAGTCTTCTGGCTTTCTAGAATCCTCGGCATAGCATTCAACTGAGCTGGAGTGAAGATGGGTTCTTGATTGTTCACCTGTGAACCCTCAACAGATGCTCCCTCAGATGGAGCATCAGCCACTGCAGCCTTAGGTGAGGATCTCCAAGAACTACTGTCTGACCTCCAAGATTCATTCATATTAGGCCTTTCAGACGATGCCTGCCTAAAGTTGTTGTTCTGTTTGTGAAAAGAAGAAGGAGGTCTTGCCTTTCCTCCAGGTCTACGATAACAATCTTCTATGACATGACCCACTTTATGACAGAATTTACAGTACTTTTTGTGGTATTCACTGTTTCCAGATTTCTTTGACACAAAGAATGTACCTTTATCTTTGTCATTAGTACTAGCATTAGAAACCAGTGCAGATGACTCGGTAGTTAAAGAAGAACTAGAACCCATCATAACTTTCAACCTACTCTCTTCCTGTCTAACTTCTGAGAACATAGTGTTCATTTGGGGTAATGGCTTGGTGCCAAGGATTCGACTTCTGACTGTGTCAAAATCCTTGTGCAGCCCAGATAAGAAACCAAAGACACGTTTAGTGTCTTTGATGGGTTTGTACAGTTTGTCATTGGTAGTTTGTGGCCATTGATATGACTCCAAAGAGTCAATCTGTTGCCAGATCTGAGAGACTCTACTAAAAAACTTACTGACCATTTGATCTCCCTGTTTCACGTCTTTCAGTTGTGCCTCTAGTTCATATAACTCAGAGACATTGTCCCGTTTAGAATACATTTCTTTAGTAGCCTTCCAGATTTCAGCTGCAGTTTGGTATAACATAAATGTATTACTCACTTCGGGAACCATAGAGCCTAAAAGCCATGACATTATCATTGCATTTTCAGCTTCCCAGCTTGGATATTTTTCACTGGTTTCACAAGGAATGACCATTTTCTCAGAAAGATACTCCCTTTTTCCCCTTCCCATAATGAATAGTTCTACTGCCCTACTCCATGGCAGATAGTTGGCTCCAGTCAATTTTTGGTTGGTTATGGTAACTGGATGAGAATCAACAATGGATCCGGATGCAGCAGTGGTTCCAGATCCAGACCCAGAAGATTTCTCCCCTCCGGATGATACTTCACTTCCTAGATCAGCCATGCAGGATCACAAGGAAGAAGAAGAAGATGCTTGACGGAAGAAAATCTTAGAAAGGAAAGGAAGAGAAACTGGATCTAGACTGTACGAAATTTTAAAGGAAGCAAAAGATCTGGTATTGCTGTACGAAGTTGAGTGTGAGAAGAGGGAAAAATGATGTGGGATGTCAAATATGAGATGACTCAAGAAGCGGTGAAAGCGGTAATAAGTTGAGTGGGACAGCTGTGCTAATCTTACTGGATGGGTATCCGGTGCATTATCTCTTTGAACGGTGGAATTCAGATATTGAGAAAATTAATGCAGAATTTGGTAAAATTAATACCTTTAGCATTTAAAACAGCAAAATATGTTTTTGCCAAAAACAATGACTTTCCGTTAAAGGCAATAAATGCAATAAATGCAATAAAGCAGTAATAGACACGCGAATTTTTTTTTCTCTTCCCTTTATAAAAGAAACGTCGTCGTCTGAGGTCTTCTTCCCAGCCTGTATATTTTCCTGGGTTTTACAGCCTCGTCTCCAACTCTTTTGTCTGCAACTCGACTTTCAAATTCTGGAGAAGAACAGAGATCTTATGAATGGCAATTTTCGGTAGCTGCTTGCATAAAACAATGATGAGCAACCTTGGCTCTGATACCATGAAGAAAACTCGATTAGGAATTAATAACTAATCAACATCAAGTTGAGCAGAAGAAAGTTTTTTATTCATAGGGGAGAATACCCTCTGTAACCTTTACAACTAGAAGAATGGTTTCTATATATACTCACTACTATACAACGGCTATAGACTCTCTAATATACAACGGCTATATACAACCACAACTGACATCACTGTTCAAATGACATGAACAGTGATAACTAACGGTAACATTCTTATTTCTAATACCTTCATATTTTCTACACATAAGACCAGCAACATTTTTAGACAGAGATAGGTGTCTTGGCAACGACATGTTTCAACAAAACTAAAGAGAAGGAAGCAATGGAAATAAAAAAATCCATAGGGTGATTCGGATGGATCAGTCAGAAAGCTTAGTGAAAATGACACACATAGGAAGTATTATGGCTGGATCGCTGGATAACCAAACCACATGATCCTGAATTCTTTCCAAAATCTCAGCAGCCTCACAGTCCATCTAATATTTTGAGTTTTTTGGAAGTTCTGGTGTGCATTAACAAGTCAGGAAACAAGATGAGGGCGTAACTTGAAGAAAAGAGAAATATGTGGAAGTTGCATGTAATATGTAACAGTGAGTAAATAAGACGTCTTCCTAATAACTTCTGAAAGTGAATGAGGCAACTCAAGTTCTCAAACAGCATTGTATATGCATCATGAACGACTGAGAATCGGCTTGATCTTAAACAAGATTGCCTTTACAGACCAAGTGAATCTAAATTATGACTTTCTATTCTCTCTAGCAAATTTGCTCTCACCTCTCTCTAGGATTTTCTGAAACTCTATCAAACTTCTCTTTTCTTCTTTCTTCTATCTCTTCTTTCTCTCACTCAACTACATCTACGTCTTCTACCTAACCTCTGTAAATGGTCATATCCTTCTTGATAACGGTCATAATTCTGCCATTCCCTTCTTTTCACCACCGTTTTTTCTTGTTCCCTCCTGTAGCCTCACGGCCATCCGGCTGTAGGAAGAGCGATCGGAGGGAAAATACTCACCCACACATCTGCAAAATGGCCAAGTCTTCTTGATCTAGCCTCGTACCCAACATGCAGGATTCTATCCGTGCCAAATTGGCATGGGCATCCCTACTGAAACCATATTTCACTCTAGAATTATCTTCTACTCCTAGGCGAAACTGGCGTCGATGTGGAAAAAGGCAAGAAGATCTTTCATATCAGCTCAGATGAAATCGCCAAGGACAAAAAAATGGATCACCTCTATTCTAGGGCAGGTTGTTGGCAACACTGCCTCCTACTTCAATATGAAAAAAATTTGCTGACCAGAAATGAAACTCGAAGGGGTTGATGAAGGTCCAGCGAGTGGAAAACGACTTGTTTGTCTTCAGATTCCAGTCTGAAGAATCCAAACAAGACATCCTAGAGCCATCCCCTCTGCCATTTAGAAACAGAGTACTCTTCCTTTGGCCTTGGAACTTGGACAAACCTCTCCAAAAATTGAACCTAAATGTAGTATCCGTCTGGGTGAAGCTCGCGAAGCTGAAGACACACTACTTTAATGCACATCTTGTGGGAGGACTGGGCTTACTCATCGGAAAACCACTGTTAATGGATAGACTAACGGCTACATAAGAAAGGGTTGCATATGCGAGGATCTGCATAAAAATTCAAGCGGAAGAAGCCCCACCCATAAGCATAAATTACGCGGATGAGTATGGAACTCAATGCACTCAAGAAGTAATATAGGAATGAATGTCTGCTTTGTGCTCACAGTGCAAGGCCTTTGAGCTCAATTGTTCTGCAAGGCCCATAAATGAATCTAGCTAAGGGTTGAAAAGTAATATAATCTCTACATAGATATCTCGACAGAGGTCAATGTATAAATATATCTTTCAAAAAAGGACATCAATCGATCTACGTATAGCTGTTCAAGTTTGAATGTACACTGTCAGATATATCTCTTAGGTTGAAGACATTGATCGATCGATGTATACATAAATCTCTCAAGAAAAGACATCAATCTATGAATGTAGGCAAAGTGCGGAATTGAATAAGATGTCAGTAACTCAGCTTGAAGAAGTCGATCGAACGATATGGCCCAGAATTCAAATTTTTATATCCGTTGCAACAAAATTCAAGGAAGATTTAAAGTGTTTTATCTCTTCAGTCTTACCCAAATTGATTATAGACTTTCTTACCAATAGCTATAATGCTTTCTTGATTATTGTAAACATATATAAGATTTTCTAGGGTGGTTATGGGTTATCAAATGCAACTGTAGGGCGTTGAAGACTATTTGGATGTCTCCAAGACAATCAATAGAGTAGAATACTTTACAGAAGCTGCAAAAACATGGCTCACACACTTTATATACCGAAGAAGCTAAGATGAGACATTTACACACTTTTATCCTCTTTAATTTTCCTCCTCCATTATTGTAAAAAGCTCTTGAAGGTGCAAAAGTGCTTAAAGTCTATTAAGCTTTTGTTGATTTTCTTTTCATTGCTATATAGTGAGACTAGAAGTCTGAAACAAGAGGAATTATACATATTTGATTTTTTGCTTGTGATTTAGACTAGAAAGTGTAATTTCACATATTTCTCGAAACCTATTTGGTAAAGGTTCTTCGGTAGAACTTTGTTGACATTGTAAAGGAGCAAGATGTTTTTCTTGCTTGTAGCTATTGTAGTTGATGTTGCACAAAGTGATTGCGCAATAAGTTATTGTAGTTGTTGCTTACACTAGCCTTTAGTGTAAATGTTGTTGTTGTTATCGTTCTTATTCCTTATTGAAGGTAATAAGAAGAGTTATTGCAAATCTACCTTGTAAACAAAGTGGTAGTAAAGTAGAATCAAAGAAATTTGAATCATTCTAAATCTTGCGTTTTTGCTCATTGCTTCTCATCTGTCTCCTTGTCATCTTTGATATATTGAGAGTTTTTGTGAGCTAAACAAAAAAAAATTCAAAAATAGTCCAACACTTTAATCATTTAGGAGTCCTAGAGTTGTTAATTTGAGAAAAACCTTCCGATGCTCAAGGGAGTTATGGGTTGTTCTAATTTGGCATTTTGTTTATACATGAATTTAGAGAACTTGTCTGGATATGGAAATTTTGTGTATTTTGAGAAGAATTTTCTCTGAGTAGTTTGAATATTTGTCAAAAAACGCACCTCTTGTTTGCTGGAATAAAAGCTTTTGTAGTCGTTTACTGAGCCAATGCATTTTGAGGCAGCTAGACATTGCCAAGTGTCTGTTCCCGCTTGTGCATGTTCACCAGGTGTCTATTAGTTAATGCAATGTGTCGCAATGCCAGGCAAAGCTGCATGCGTGGTAAAGGTTGCCCTAGCCAAGCTTCTTACAATGAGCAGGGCCATACCGAGTTGATTTAACTTTGACTTGAATTTGGTGGGTAATCTAGTGTGACCGATTTGCTGATTGAGGTAGATCTACTGGTTGTAATTGACCTCATATAATGGCCGATGTTAGCGGGACATCCTGCGTCCCTTTGCTAATGTCGGTATGATTGTACGTTTGTGCCATTGTGGGTAACCTGTATCTCAGATGACCTATGTCCTAAGGAGGTCAGCTAGCCCAAATGAGCAATACGCCGACCTGAATATACTTGGAAACTTTCTGTATGTATTGGTTTTTATCTCATCGATATAATTATAGAACTGATAAACAACATGAATTGGAAATATGAATGAAGTGGCCAATTAAATGATATAAATGGTGTTGAAAGTATACCTTTTTTTTTATACCATCTCTCTATCTTTTACTGGTCTACGTCATCATGTCTTAATTTCATGTTCAAAATTCATGCTATAAAACATGTCATACACATATATGTATACATCTACATGTGTGTCTATATATATATATATAGATATGTATGTCTGCAGACAGATATTCGCGTGTGGGAGCATAGGATATGTCGTGTACTGAAGTGAAATGCGCAGTGTGAAGTTCCGTTTGGGAGTATGCCTCCATATCTAGCAAGTTGCAAAGCAATTGGGATATCGAGTCTCCAATCATAAGGCCCCAGCTGGAGCTGGACAATATCTAATCAGTGTAGCACTTTAGCAGACTTGTCAAAAGTTGACAAGGTACTTTATTCAAAAAGACAACCTTTTTTTCTTTTTAAAAAGGTTGAACCCAGTTCCCTGCCACATCCAGTTCCAAAGGTAGTGTTAGGATATAAATCAAGTACTTAACGGCCCGCTAGCAGGAGCTTGGTCATATACACTGTAGTCTGCATAAGGAGCCTCCAGCACTGCAGGTAAACCTACAGGTCAAGAAGCTCCCACACTATGCACTTGATGGAAAGGGGCTCTCTTGCCTTTGGTAAGAATTGAATCTCTGACCTCCTTTTCGAGAACTTCTGCCTAGAACCAGTTAGGCTATTTCCTGAAGACCTTTTATTTCTTTCTTTGTTTTGCTGTTTCCTCTTTTTCTTTCTTTTTAGGTACTGACTGACTGTATAATATGCCTCTTTTAGACTGTGGCATGTTGATTGATGCAAAATTGCATACTCTTTTTCCTTTTAAATATCCTAAATCTGTTACACTATTTTTTATTCATAGTACGATAATTTTATAATGATCTATAAATAGTATTTACACTTTATTCATCCAATATCATTTGAATGGCATATTTTGGAATGCCGACCATAGCCTCACTGTTAATAAATTTTTGTTACCAGAAAATTTATATCCATGGATTACTAAACACTTTAATAGTTTTATATTAACTAATACGTAAGGTGCATGATGATATCTTTATGGCACGCGTGCTTAATGCAAAGGTTCATCCTGCATGTACATTTCTTAATTGGCTAAAAAACAACTGATTAAGATATATGGTAGTGGTATGTCTTCCTTTCTGTTGACTAACTGATTATGTCAATTTTTGGACCATTAAGTCATAGAAATTTGCATGACCTAATAGTCTCCATGACTGAACATTTCATTTATAAATGAAAAATGTCACTACCTAATAGATCATAGAAGATGGAAATGACAGAGATGAGCATGCTGGGTAGATGTGTGGGCATACAAGGTTAGACAGGATAAGAAATGAGATATACAGAAAAATGTTAAGGGATGGTTAGTGTATCAGATAATAAGATAAGAGAGGTAAGACTGAGATGGCTTGTGCATGTCGAGAGGAGACAAACAACGACATCTGTCAGAGCAATTGAATGTCTCACTGTACAAGGGAAGAGGAGTAATGGTAGACCCAAACTGATGTGGGATGAGCAGATTAGACATGACTTATTAGAGTTGCACCTCTCTAAAGACATGATCCACGATAGGAGTTCATGGAGGCATACATAAGATTAAGGTTAAGGAGGGGTAGACATGATATATGGACACATTAAAATATACTTAGATGATTAGATAGTATTTACACTACATGTTGACTTTGTATTTTTTTGTTTCGGTATTTGTCTTTCAACTATGTGTGCATGTCAACTATTATGACAATTTTAATATCGGAAGATTTCTGTTTATGTTTAATAAAATCCCTTCACTAGTATATATTTCTATTATTGTGATATCTAGGCATGTACATTTAGAGCCGAGAATACTCGCTGAAATCAAATTGTCTATCCCTTGAAATGGAGTTATTGTTTGTCTGCTCTCACTCTCTCCAAACTCTAACAATACCTTTTGGTGTCGTTGGAATATACCGAGTATGATTGTTCATCATTTATAATTTATCGTGTACTGAAGTGAAATGTGTGGCGTGAAAGCTCCGTTTGGGAGTATGCCATCAGATCTAGCAACTTGCAAAGGGATTAGGATTGTCCATTGTCACCAATTATTAGACTTCAGCTGGAGCTGGACAATATCCAACAATCAATCAGAGTAGCACTGTAGCAGGCTCGAGAGATATCAAGCTAGTGGGAGGTGAATGGGTAAAGGTCATGGAGATGCTGATCATGCTCCCTTATTTGAAACCAGGGGTCCCAAAGTTATAGCACGGGTGGTCTATTGGGTGTACGCAACTTCAGTAACGGCAGCCATTTTTGGGACATGGATTTACAGGGTAACTCAGCTCCCGTCAGCTGAAGAAAGCTTGAAGAGATGGGCTTGGGTTGGGTTGTTCATGGCGGAGCTTTGGTACAGTTTCTACTGGTTAGCCACCCAGTCGGTCCGCTGGAATCCCGTTTACCGCTTCACTTTCAAAGACAAACTCAGCCAAAGGTACGTAAACCACCAACTTATGACCCCATACTTAATGATAGTCGGAAGACTCCGAGGCAATGAGATAATATTGTTCTACAATTTATAGTATTGTCGAGTAGAAGGCCTTTAATGTTATTAAAGCTTTTAATGTCAAAACTATAGTTAAAACCTTGTTGTAACTTTCTTTTTTCTTTTGATGTAAGAGATTTGAACTTGAGTTATAGAGGACTACATGAAATTGTGATGATAGGGTTTAAATTTGTTTTGACTGTTTTGTGAATTGCGTTAAACTAATAGATACGAGGAGGTCCTTCCGAGCATCGACATCTTCGTGTGCACGGCGGACCACCAGATTGAGCCGCCACTAATGGTGGTAAACACCGTGCTCTCCGTCATGGCGTATAACTATCCGCCGGATAAACTCCACGTGTACCTTTCAGATGATGGGTGTTCAGATTTAATGTTTTATGCTCTCTTAGAAGCCTCCCGCTTTTCCAAGCACTGGCTGCCTTTCTGTAAGAACTTCAATATTCAACCCAACTCACCTGCTGCTTACTTCTCCGGGCTTGACGCCGGCAACCGCACGATCGCCGATAACGTTGTCCTGGCCAGCCGTACGGCCTCCATCAAGGTAATTTCCTTAATGAAATCTTCATGTCTTATGATATACCAATTACATTTTAAGTTTTCACAATTACGCTACGTTTTTTTTTTTTGCTATATTTTCTCTATCGTAATGATTGATCCTAACCATGGAAAAAATATTATATACCCCTTCCTACCTAAAAATACTCTCAAAGTTAACTATTTTTTGATAAATTTGTAAAGCTAGAAGAAGTAATAAATTTTACAATCAAGGCTGTTTCACGGCAGCTTATCAAGGGTTTAGCGCTTTTTCTAAAAGCTTTATTGTTTTGATATATCTTTTATGTTATTGAATGAGTAACATAAAAATTATATTAAAAATAATTGACATGTGTCACTAATAGATATAACAGGAAAGTATGCATATATATATTATTATGTTTTCTATTAGTTAGTGATTAACTATAAAGATTCATTCACTATGTTAAATTTCCTTTTTATTTTAAAATCTATCAAATTAATAAAGTGCCGAAAGAATCACATAGGGAGCAAGATAGAATATGACATCATTATCCACTAGTAAGCAAGCCACTTACGGTTCAAACATGAATATAATCTTTTATTATAAAATGTGTGGTTAGTCAAGACTGATGGAGACTTTTAGGATTAACAATGAAATAACCTATAAAAAAAAGGAAATCATCTCTATTTAAAAGAAATCCTACAAGTTTAGGGCATGGAATTCACTATAAAATGAATACTCTAATAAAATCAACGAGAACTCAATGTTTTTTTACATACAAATATAACTAGTTAACACTTAGTACACAAAATCCTCTCAATTTGTTGGTTTTATTTATACAAAAATATTATTTTATCTCAAATGTTAACATTATACTTTATGTGCTATGATGTCCTTGCTTTTGGGTCTTATACTTTGAATTTACATTTGTTCAACACAACTTTTAATGTGAAAAAATAATGTTGTGTACATCATATCTCGAAAACCTGTACAAATACAAAATTATAATAAAATGAGAACTATTTTTTATTAATTTAGGTCAAGCCATTCAATCACTTCAAGGAGGCTGGGGCCCAACAGCCCTGGCTCAATGACGTGTTTTGTCCAGGGCTTCTGCCATTCTCATTCTATAGTAAATGAAAAGGATATGAAAAAAGCATATTCACTTGGTACATACTAAAGGGGGGAAAAAATTCTGTAATTGCTCCCTTTCTCAAACTATTTCTGAACACTTGTTGGTGATTCAACTTATTTCGAATCTAAATTCTCAAACCTTCTTTTGGACATTGGTTTCTCAGCATAACATCTTTCACAAACTCGAACATGAAATTACAAATACTCGATTCGATAAGTTAATGTTTGAATCAGTTTATATCATTTGTAATCTTAATCCAACCCATACATCCTCCAATATCTCTTGCATCAAAGTTTAACAGAGCACGTAGGCAATCCAAATTTTAAATTCCATATGACCATTGAAACCATAAGGTTAGACTCTGAGTTTATTCCGACACTCCAAAGAATAACTCGTATTTTCATCGTACGAAAGAATAATATATGCGTGTAATAATCAAATACCTTTGTTACAAGAAGATGTTCCACTGATTGTAATAAGGATTATATTAATTGTTTTATATTATATGTATTAGTAAAATGAGAAAATGAGAAACACAATTAACAATAAAATATTTCTTCTTTCTTGTTTGCTTGACCCAGAAACTATACGAAGAAATGAAGGCGAGGATTGAAGATACAGTTAGACAAGGGGCGATCTCAAATCAGCAGCGCAAACAGCACAAAGGCTTCGATGAATGGGACATGGTCTCTAGTAGGACTGATCATCACACCCTTCTCCAAGTACGTACAATGTGAATTTCACATCCTATATTGCATAAGAGTACCAAAAAACTTAATGTTTAAATGTAACTGCTGAACGACACATCTTATATATATATTTGAGTTTGAATCTTTTAAAAACAGTATACATTATGGTTAAAAAGATGACATAACAACAACATTATCCTATGTCTTAGAGGTTTTCGCCTATGACGGGTATGTAGGGTTGGATGTACGCAACCTTAGAAACACACAGATTGTTTTCCGATGACCCATAATGAAAATTGCGTCTGTTGATCAACTGGCTACTTCACAATATAAGAAGCGCAACCAATTTAATGAGTCATTTTGCTTTATTCCATCATATTCCAAAATTAAGAAAGAATGTGTCATTAACTCCATTGAAATGAAAACTTATATACATAATAAAAGATATAGAAAGAAATAGATCGACCATGGAAGGGAAAATCCAAAAGTGGATAAGGACAACAATTTGTTATGTATTGTTTCAACTTATTTGGTATGAAAGGTGGGTTATCCTTGAACGTAGATACTTATACTACAAGACGGAAACAAAGGTGAGGATGATGCAGTGGACGTGGAGGGCAATCCTCTGCCAACGTTGGTGTATTTGGCACGGGAGAAGAGGCCTCATCATCACCATAACTTTAAAGCTGGAGCCATGAATGCTTTGGTAAGTCATTCCATAGATTTTCAATCAATAATGTTGCTTCAGTCATAATCAATTTATATTTTTTTTGCATAAAAAATCAATTATAAAAGTAAATGGTTAAAATTTGAAGTGTTTTCAAACTTTAAGATACACATAAAATTGAAATAACGGAAAAAGACTTAAGTATTTGTTTCTTTTGAAAACATGATTCCACGCTAATCTTTTTTTCTATCATATTGACTAGTTCATATTAAGTATAATTCTAATTTCAATAGATAAACAAACAAAAAAAATCCTCTTGCTATGCTAGGTCCCCCATGACTATGACGACACATACAACAACAACATTATCTTATTGTCTTGGAGGCTCCCGCCTATGACGAGGTATGGGAGGTCGTTAGTACGCAATTTTAGAAAGTTTATGGTCACAACTTTGTACATCGTCGTGCTACTGTTATTGTTGTTGTTGTTGTTGTTATTCTCTCCACATTGAAAAGTTCGAAACTTCATGCAACCATTTTCTGTATATATATCTTCCTTGATGCATTATTATTATTATTATTATTATTATTATTATTATTATTATTATTATTATTATTATTATTATTATTATTATTATTATTATTATTATTATAAGCGCGTATACATCTTACCATGCTGTTTAACAAAGGATACATATATCTTATGCTGTCCACCTAACAAAGAAAAGAAAGGCAATTTTAAACTATTGGACTTTTCAGGAATTTTATGTTTTCCTGTATTGTAGTTCTATGATTTGATTTGACCCTCTTGTTCTAAAAACAACACGCATGACGGTTTATATATATTCTAAAGAGAGACATTTAACTTTTTAACATATTATAGACTAATACAGAGAATTTAAAGGTTTGAAATTTAGTTTAAGGTTCTTCTCCATGTGACTTTTGGCAGGTTTTGAGATACCCTTTCTGCTCTAGTAACTCTAAAGTATACTTCCTCTAACATATCATAACGGTCAAGATACACTGTCTGCTCTAGTAACTCTAAAGTATACTTCCTCTAACATGTCATAACGCCCCATATGACCTAGCTACTTTTAGGCATAATAAGTATCTAAGGCCACCTATATCCTTGATTTGAAATGTAGAGTGGAGATATGTCTGAAGTTCTTGAATGGCAACCAAGATGGCACTTGCGGCCATGAATCATCCATTCCTTTTGTAAATAAGGTATGATCATTCTGTAATTGAATAAAGCTTTGAAGGATAAGGGCATGTGTTAATTTTTCATTCTATTGGCAACTTGTCTGCTTCAGTGTATATAGAGATTTATGTAACTTGCGGACTGTATTAGGTGTAGGAGATTTAATACCTAATGGAAGCTCCATTTAAATCTCCTCATAAAGGTCCCCAAAAAAAGAGCATTATTGACATCCAGTTGGTGTATAAAAGAGTCTTTATATGCAGCAAGTGCTAAGACAAGTCTGACTGTGGTCATTTTTACCACTGGTGTAAAGGTATATATGTAGCCTACACTAAGCTTATGAGTATAATCCTTAGCTACAGTCTGGCCTTATATCTTGCTATAGAACCATCAACCTTATGCTTGATTTTATACACCCATTTGCATCTAATTGAAATCTTTTCAACTGGTAGTTGAACTAGAGACCAAGTGTTGTTGGCTGCCAGGCTTCCAACTCAAGCTACATAGTCTATTGTCAGTCACTTGACTTGGAAGCCTCTTGATGATTGGCAGGTTCTTGATGTAGACCGATACTTAAAACAGATGACCTAAACCCGGGAGACAAGGAATCAAAGGATATGGAATGATCGATAGGATGACAAGTGGAACTGGATGGGTGGCAAGAATTTAGTGTGGTGACTACGTAACTGCAGTAGAAGTCGTGCAAATAAGATGGTGACTTTCTTGTTCTGGTGGATCTATAATGAGTAGGAAGATTGATATATGAGACTTTGGGCATGCAAACCAAGTTAGAGGAAATGGACGTGAGAGAGTTTCTTGCTGATAGCTTAGGTGAGGTAGGGACAATGAGTGAGGATGGTGATGCAGGTGACTCTTTATGACCTTGAATTGGAGTAAGTTTTATATAACCATCATCATGAGTGGAAGAGAGATCAACATGTAAAGATGAGTAAAAGTAAGAATGATTATAAGGTAGAAAAGCTAAAAAAATAGAATAATCATTATGTACAGAAGGTTGAGAGGGAGACTAACAAGAAACAGGAGCTTGCGTGGAATTGGCAAAGGAAAGACATTTTCATAGAACACCACGTCTCTTGATATGAGTGCATCATTTGAATTTAAGTCTTGTATTATATATCCCTTTGTTTTATGTGATATTCCTAAAAATATGCATACTTCTGGAATCAAATTTTGACTTATAAGGTAGCATGTTGTACGTAAAAGTCTGACATCCAAACACTCTCAAATGATCATATGAGTGTGTTGTTTGATATAAGGTTTCACATGGAGTATTTTGGCCTATCATTGGGCTTGGAATGGAATCGATCAGGTAGGTAGCATGTTGCACACAGAACCTCCAACATTTTTCGGCAATTAGGCTTGGAATTTTAAGGGTCTAGCAACATAGAATGTGTTTCTGTTTTCTCTCCACTAGGTCATTTTGCTGCGTGTTGTAAGTGCAACTTTTTGGATGAATTATGCCTTTCTCAGAATAGAAAAAAGTTAGTTCAAACTTAGGGGCATTGTATGATCTAATGACTTTAATTCTTTTATCAAATTAAATGTGAACATAATGGTAAAAGATTTGCATAATATTTTTCGCTTCAGCTTTAGTTGAGTAAGTAAACTTAGGAGAACCTGCTACAGTCATCTACCAAAGTCAGAAAATATATTTGCCTATACATTGTAAGATGTCTATAAGGTGCCCGAGTACTAATATGAATGAGATCAAAGAAACAAAGTGAAATGGATTGAGATAATCAGAAAAGATATTCTCTTTTGTTTCGCCATAGGACAAATTACACATGGAGAACTCATACTGGAAACATAAACAGAAGAATCTATTTTGTTTATCTCTCTGAGTCTTATATCAGATGCATGCCCAAGTCTTAGATGTCATAACAACAACAACAACAACAACAATCATACCCAGTATATCCCAACGATAGCAAAATCTAGCGCTAGGGTCTGAGGAGGGTGAGAGGCAGACAAACAATACCTCTATCTTAAAGGATAGAGAGTTTGCTTCCAGTGAGACCCCCGAAGATGCCATAGAAAAAAAGAATTAAAGAAAGATTTTTTAGTGACTAACGGTAGGATGATCCATGCTTGAGGATGTTGAAGCAACATAAGAAGTGGATGTCATCACCTGTAGTTTAACACTTCCATAAAGGTAGTATAGTCATTTAAAAGTTTAGTTGAACCAATCATCCTCTGGAAGAATTGCAACTAGATGAAACATTGATGAGAGTACAATTAAGCACATATATTTGAAGAGGCAGTAAGTTTGCCGAGAGAGAGAGAATATCAAAGGAGAAAGAAAGAACAAATAGAATTTTAGCTCTGGTTTGCTGTTCTTCTTCATCTGAGCTCTTCTGTTTTCTTTAGTTCAACACAATTTTATTTTGTTCATCATTTACTCAGCTTAGCCATTCTTATTCCAAGTTAGTTCAACTCGGCTGACTGACTTTAGCCACTTGTCTTGTTTCCCAGAATGACCATTATTTTGTTTAAGTCGACACACCTCAATTAGGCTTGTTTCCACAGATTTCATAAACTTATAACCATTTTGTGACAATTTTGTGCTTGTCAATTTTAAATTCTCTCAATCTTTAGTTTGTGCTACCCTCCACGGATACATAAATGTATTTGCTGTGAATAATTACTTTCTTTATGACCACAATTTGATCAAGCAGATACGGGTATCTTCAAAGATTAGCAACAGCCCAGTGATTCTAAACGTGGACTGTGACATGTACTCCAATAATTCAGATTCCGCGAGAGATGCTCTCTGTTTTCTAATTGGTGATGATGAAAATGACTCCAAGTCCCAGCCTCCAATTGCCTATGTGCAGTTTTTCCAACAATTTGACAACATTACCGAGAATGATATTTACGGCAACGAGTTGAGAATAATTGGCAAGGTACTTTGTTCCACAAACCAAGCTCTTTTTTTTTTTGTTTTGTACTTTATATATACACACACATATATATCATTATCATCATCATCCGTACCCAGTATATCTCAATGACAGCAAAAGCTATCGCTATGGTCTGGGTAGGGTAAGTGGCAGGCAGACAATACCTCTGTTCCAAAGGAGAGAGAGTTTGCTTCCAGTGAGACTTCCGGCTCTATATGTACTAGTGAAGCTATTTTATTAAACATATACTGACGAGGTCGGATTGTCTCGCCAAGGTAAAAGTCAAAATATCCGGGGTCTAAGGCCGTCACCCCTCCGTCACTTGTCCTCCTAGGAAGCCTGAGAAAGGAAAGAGAGCGTTAGGGGTCCCAGGGCGCTGCCCCGGGGAAACCCTCCGACGCTCAAATCAGTCGCGGGCATTATAGCGTATGGCTTTAACTGAAATATAGGTTTGATGAAACCTGTTTGAGGTCGGCCAAAGTGTAGGCCGAGCTGAGATGAGAGCAGCGGGGTGTTTTTCTCACTTGAGATTTGGACTTGGATTTTGACCTTACAATTTTTTACTTGGAGCTTCTTAGTGTTGGAGAAGCTCTTTTATAGCTGGCGAAGCTGGGAGCTGCGTGTCTCAGATGGTTGAGATGACGACGTCTGGCCCGCTTGCATGGTAGCCGTGCAGCTGCTAAGGATTGCTGTACTGGGACCTTCCCTCCGTATGATTGACATCTGGAAAGTTGGATATTGCATGTAGACCACGTAGCATACAGCTCTGTGACTGTTGTAACCTGGCCGAGATCAATAATCAGAGCCGTGGTCGAGAGCAGATCTGAGGCCGAGATGTGTTCCTTTGGCCGAGATGGAACTGTTGAGGGCTCAGCCAGGAACCAAGGGCTGGTTTCCTTTGGCCGAGCTGGATGTATATCCGCTCTTCTAGATGTCCGAGATACTGTTATTATGGCCGAGGTGCCATTTTGAAGGGCAGAAATGCCGAGGTCTTGTGATAAAATGCTTGGGCCAAGGTTCTGGCCAGGCTATTCCAGTTGTTAACTGTAGCCGAGATAAGATCCATTGGCCGTGGTAAAGCCATTGAGCCGAGGTGGAACCCTTTAGGCCGAGGTGGAACCCTTAGGCCGAGGTGGAACCCTTTAGGCCGAGGTGGAACCCTTAGTTCCAGTAGGGTGCTGACCATGTAGCCGAGATGGCGTGGGGCCTCCGTGGCCGAGGCGGAATATTTGTCCGCGTAGGACTTGGTCAGTCGTCAGGCCGACCTGCGACACTTAGTCATTTCTGTACTCTTGCTCTAACGTTGACTGTCATTGACTGACGGGTGAATTTTCTGGTATCATCATTTTCCCCCCAGATTAGTTTGGCCGAGCTGAGCTGAGCTGAGGGCAGGCTAATCTGTTGATATCGTTGCCTTCAGCCGAGGTGTTACTCTTGATGCCAATTACTCCGTAACTATCAAGCACAGTGTACGAAGCATCAGTTTGTAACTATACTGATTGGATCAAACTGACCAGGTGGATAATCTTTATTGGCACGTGTCCATCTTGGGTTGGTTCGCCTTGCACAATTATTGTCTGCGCATACCGAGGTGACGACGGTACAGCTTCTTAATATGACGGTTCAGGACTTAAACGTCATCCAGCCTTAATGGTAGCGTGGGTCTCGAGGTCGGTCCTTCCGAGGTGACCTTTGAGATGGCCGAGATCCCTGCCTATAAATAGGTCTTTCCCCTTCATTTTTGCGTTTTGCTTTCTGCTTACTCTGTCTTCCCGGCGCTTGCTTCCTTCTCCGGCATTCCTCCTACATTCTCCGGTCTCCTTTCTTTTCCGGCAAATCGCCTGTAAGTCTTCTCTGCTAGCTTTCATGTCTTCGGCTTCTGACTCACAGAATCGCTCCGAAGGAGCTTCTTATGTTGGTAACGCCGGATCCTTAAATTCCTCATCGGAGAAGACGGTTGTCTCTGAAATCCGTCCTCCAGCTCGGCTTCTGGCTGGTGCTGGTAATGTTGCCGGCCCCAGTGGCCGAGCTCCGCCGAGCAGAGCTATTAGAGTAGTTGAGGTTTCTCCAGAACAAGCAGAAACCATTCCTCCTCCGGGCACGGCAATAGTGCCTAGTAGATCTAGGGTTTCAACTCTGCCGGTAGGAGTTGTCTATAGGGGGTCTCCTTCAGCCGAGGTCCAAGAGTCTTTTTGTACTCTGTCCGAGGTGGACGTCTCCTTGATCTGTGGCATGTATGACATTGATGTTGAACAATTTGACCCCCTCTTACCTTTGCCCAATCAAACAGCCTATGACCCTCCTGAGGGTTATGAGGCTATCTATGAAGAATACTTTCATTCTGGGTTTCGTCTTCCCGTCCCAGTCTCTCTCTTTCGAATTCTTCATTCCTATAACCTTAGGCTTCCCCAAATCAAGCCTAACAGTTTGAAAATTATTCTTTCTTTTCTGCTCTTCCTTAGAGCATCTGAGATCCCCTTTGATCAAAGAATCTTTAGGAGTCTGTTTGCTTGTAGGTCTTCAGAGAGTTGGTATTACTTTACCAAAAGAGTGACTCCTGAAGATTTTAATTACGTTGTACATATTCCTTCCTTCAAGAAGAATTGGAAGGGTAGGTTCTTCTATATTAAGAAGTTAGGGTTACCCCAACTTGACATATGGAAGTCGGGCAGAGCTGACAACATGAAGCCGAGCCCAGAATATTGTGACGAGGCGGCCAAGTTGTACTCTCTGCCTGTAGTTATTGACTGGCATAGAGTTAATGAGTCCGTTCTGAAGGCAGCCGATCTGAGTTCTTTGGCCTCTGGTCCTCATTACAAACCTCTTTCTCCAGAAAATTTGGCAGTAGTCCGGGGTATACTCTACTACTTGTGCTTCTTTCTCATCTCTAACTTCCCCCACTTAACCTTGTGCACTTTATGCAGGCTCCATGGCTCCTGGAGGGAAGGATGTTGCGGCAAAGATTGCTAAGGCCGCAGCTCGCAAGAAGGCTCAGGCCGCGAAAGCAAGGGCCAAGGTGGCTCAAGGTCAGCCCCCAGTTGAAGGCATTGCCGAGGCTGAAGTGAATCAAGCCATCACAATCGCCTCTGGGTCAACCACTCCAGGTATCTAGTATTTTTGTATACTTGAAGTATTGTTTTTTGAGTAGTCTTTAACTTTAAATACTGGTAAAGGAGCAAGGGCTGAGGTATCTCCAATAAACCCTCCTCCAACTGATCTTGGGCTGACACGGTCAATTGAGGGCTCTGTTCTGGGAAAAAGACCAAGAGATGCCCCCGTTCCTGAGGCCGAGATGGCACCTGATCAGGAAAACATAACGGTGGGTGAATTTGATGAAGCCGACACCGTGATGAACCCTGCCACAGCTAGGAAGATGAACAGTTTGATACTACCCATTGACAAACAGCGTTTCTCAACTGCATCTTGGGGCAGCTTGGTCAACTCTGTCCATATCAATTCTGACATGGTATGATTTATCTCTTGTTTGTTTCACATGCTAAAGTTTTTCTAACTCCATTCCGATGAAACAGCTAAAAGTGCAACTGTCCGAGCTCGTTAACCGAGGTGAGGAGTTGCAAAGTCAACTGGCAATTAAAACCAGAGAGTCTGATGCCAATTCCCAGAGCATCGCATTTTTGAAGTCGGAGATCATCAAAATTCAAGGCCAAAAGGAAGAGGCTGAAACCAAATGGGTTACAGCTAACTCCTTGGTGTCTGAGCTGGAAAAGAGGAATGCCGACCTGGAGGCATGCTACAATCAAGTCATGGCCGAGTCTGGGCAGAAAGATGCCTTAATCAAAACTCTGCAAGAGAAACTGGAGCAACAAGCATCAAATTTTGCAACTCAACTTGCAGCGACCAAGTCTGAAGCGGTGGCTGAATTCAAGAAGTCTGAATTGTTCGAAGAGAATATGGTGCTGCTGCAGGGCCCAGTTATGCAGATGGGCCAGACAAAAGCCATTGACGTCTGTGCTGAGGTCTGCCCCCAGCTGAATAAGGACGACCCCAGGCTGGTTGAGCTATATAACATCAATGCTGAAGCCGAGTTCGAAACTCAATTTCAGAAGTTCACTGAAGGGGCTGACTTACGCGAAGATGAAGAACAAATCTAATTTGATTGTAATCTTTCCCTTGTCATGCTAAGCTTGAATAAGAGAATCTTGTGTTGCCTTGGCCGAGATATCATTTAATAGAGTAATTCTGAGCATATCCGTCGTATGCTAGCCGAGGTGAAATGTAGAAATCTGCCCCGACCTTATCCAGATTTGCCAAGGTCATACGAATCTCGAACAAGTTAGTACTCCGAGCTGGCCGTGGTCTTAAGATTCCCCTTTGCAGGCGTTCGCCTCGTTCTTGCCGAGGTCTATTCGTACCCTTTAGCGGGCATTTGCCCCGTTCTTCGCCGAGGTCTTTTTGTACCCTTTAGCGGGTTTTTGCCCCGTTCTTCGCCGAGGTCTTTTTGTACCCTTTAGCGGGATTTTGCCCCGTTCTTCGCCGAGGTCTTTTTGTACCCTTTAGCGGGTTTTTGCCCCGTTCTTCGCCGAGGTCTTTTTGTACCCTTTAGCGGGTTTTTGCCCCGTTCTTCGCCGATGTCTTTTTGTACCCTTTAGCGGGTTTTTGCCCCGTTCTTCGCCGAGGTCTTTTTGGTAAGAAACTTCAGTTCCGCAGAGCTGTCCACAACACAGTTGAATGAACACTTTTTATTGCTGAGAAGTTTCATGTACCAAGAGGTGACTGCTGTACAGGCCAACTATAGGGCCGAGCTGGGGGTTTTCAGATGTATACGAAAATTGGTCCCCACTTTGAACTCAATTAACAATCAAGGCAGCCTAACTTGCTGTTTTTCCACTCAGAGCTACCACTCGGGTTGATGTCCACCTCAAGGAACATCTAAATTGGCTCTACTACGCAAGTTTCATCTCGGATCGTGAAACTGCTGTAGATGGCCGAGCTCAATCTGGCGAGCTATCTCTTTACCGAGTTGCCTACAATCCTCTGTATCATGCCCTATATCATGGTGGTATAGGCAGTAAAGTTGAGGATCTCTCTTATGGAGTGGCCCGACAAGGGGCTGAGGTTCTCCGACCAACCCTCTCTTCCTCATGTAGGAAAGGATATGGGCCTTTGAAGCCAAAAGAGAAGTCCTTTCTCTCCCGTGGCCCCCCATCCGAACTTTGACAGATGCTCTTTCTCGCCGTGAGGCCTGGATATGTGTTCCAGAACTGGAAGGCCGAGATGAGACCGAAGGGCGCTGTATGGTCTGATAATCAGACATCCGTGGTGAGTATCCTGCTTCAGATATAATCTCAGCTTGACATTCAGAATGATACCCTGGCCGAGATGGAGAGTACTTCAAAACCTGCGGAATACTGGTACTGCCAGGAGAGGGTTCACTAATACCTTTTGTTAAGGCATTCCCTCTTAATTCCATTACAGCTTGGAATGCCACCGGATTTTGAGCCACATAGTGTATAGCTCTCATGTGTTCTTCATGTGAGAAGATAATAGGAGTTGAAAACTCCTCAAGCTCCTTAGAACATGAAGCAGTTGGTTGCAAAGAAGACATTTGATTATCTTCTCTGCTCATCTTTCTCTCAGTAGCTTTTGAAGTCTGCTAAGAAGAGTTAGTAGTGACGATATTTCGAAAGTCAAGGGACCCGGAGGTTCAGGCCCTCCTTCTAGCGCCAATTTGACGAGGTCGGATTGTCTCGCCAAGGTAAAAGTCAAAATATCCGGGGTCTAATGCCGTCACCCCTCCGTCACTTGTCCTCCTAGGAAGCCTGAGAAAGGAAAGAGAGCGTTAGGGGTCCCAGGGCGCTGCCCCGGGGAAACCCTCCGACGCTCAAGTCAGTCGCGGGCATTATAGCGTATGGCTTTAACTGAAATATAGGTTTGATGAAACCTGTTTGAGGTCGGCCAAAGTGTAGGCCGAGCTGAGATGAGAGCAGCGGGGTGTTTTTCTCACTTGAGATTTGGACTTGGATTTTGACCTTACAATTTTTTACTTGGAGCTTCTTACTGTTGGAGAAGCTCTTTTATAGCTGGCGAAGCTGGGAGCTGCGTGTCTCAGATGGTTGAGATGACGACGTCTGGCCCGCTTGCATGGTAGCCGTGCAGCTGCTAAGGATTGCTGTACTGGGACCTTCCCTCCGTATGATTGACATCTGGAAAGTTGGATATTGCATGTAGACCACGTAGCATACAGCTCTGTGACTGTTGTAACCTGGCCGAGATCAATAATCAGAGCCGTGGTCGAGAGCAGATCCGAGGCCGAGATGTGTTCCTTTGGCCGAGATGGAACTGTTGAGGGCTCAGCCAGGAACCAAGGGCTGGTTTCCTTTGGCCGAGCTGGATGTATATCCGCTCTTCTAGATGTCCGAGATACTGTTATTATGGCCGAGGTGCCATTTTGAAGGGCAGAAATGCCGAGGTCTTGTGATAAAATGCTTGGGCCAAGGTTCTGGCCAGGCTATTCCAGTTGTTAACTGTAGCCGAGATAAGATCCATTGGCCGTGGTAAAGCCATTGAGCCGAGGTGGAACCCTTAGGCCGAGGTGGAACCCTTTAGGCCGAGGTGGAACCCTTAGGCCGAGGTGGAACCCTTTAGGCTGAGGTGGAACCCTTAGTTCCAGTAGGGTGCTGACCATGTAGCCGAGATGGCGTGGGGCCTCCGTGGCCGAGGCGGAATATTTGTCCGCGTAGGACTTGGTCAGTCGTCAGGCCGACCTGCGACACTTAGTCATTTCTGTACTCTTGCTCTAACGTTGACTGTCATTGACTGACGGGTGAATTTTCTGGTATCATCATATACAAAAGTATTCCGATATTAAAATAGTCATAATAGTGAACATGCACAAATAATTGAAAGAAAAAGACCGAAACAATTTATATGCATCAGTTGAACCCAATGTATGCTTGTAACCAAGAATTGATTTTGAAGTGTTCATCCTTTGTTGTGTGTATGAATCAATACGGATATATGGATGGGTGAATGAATGAAGGTGGAGTTCCCAGGGGCTGATGGAAATGGGGGGCCTCTTTACATTGGCAGCGGATGCTATCACAGGAGAGAAGCAATTTCCGGAAAAAAGTACTGCGGTGAAGATGAAAAAGCTAAAAGTTATACCAAGATCTTAGATTGGAATCATGTAAACACAAAGGCGGCCATTGATAAACATGCGTTGGAGCAATCTGCGAAAGTTGTAGCTAGTTGCGACTACGAAAACAACACTCCATGGGGAAAAGAGGTTTTTTCTCCTTTTTTCAATTATTTGTTTACAATTAATACTGCTGCTGTCTATATTACCCATTGCATTTCAAAAATATTATCCTTGTTTGTTTTGAGTATTCTTTAATGAGCCAATCTGTTTTGGTTACTATTTCGATTAAGCTTTTTGCTCGTTATATAAACTAAAAAAAAAAATACAATAGTAAAGGTGTATGTTTCTGTTTCAAGTACACTCTCCTCTCTCACATATCAATTTTCCTTAGCTGTGTATATTTTCTTAGTTACTGATACATGCTGCAATTTATAACATCAATTTAACCCCATCTTATATTATGAAGTAGCATTTGATTGATATATAGCTTGATGCATCATTATGGGTCATCGAGAAATAACCTCTATGCACCTCTATACGTCTCTAATACATGTGTATGGTTGCGTACATCCGACCCCCCATACCCTGTCATAGGCGGAAGCCTCTAACACAATGAGATAATGCTGTTCTTGTTGTTACATGGCGTGTTATATTTTGTTATTACTTATTATCAATAAGGTTGGTGTTCTTATATGTATCCAGATGGGGTTGAAGTATGGGTGTGCAGTGGAAGATGTGATTACTGGGTTGTCGATTAAATGCAGAGGGTGGAGATCAGTAATGTGCAGTCCACAGAGGGAAGGATTCTTAGGAGTGGCACCAATGACTCTTTTACAAACTCTAATTCAACACAAAAGATGGGGGGAAGGAAACTTGCAGATATTTTTGTCCAAATACAATCCTTTCTTACAAGGACATGGACGCATCCCGCTTTCGCTTCAACTTTCTTACTGCGTTTACAGTCTGTGGGCAGTAAATAGCTTACCAACATTGTATTTCGTCATGGCAGTGCCTTTCTGTTTGATCAGAAACATCAGCTTGTTTCCAAAGGTATGTATTCTGTTATATGAATTAAAGATATTAACGCACTTATATACTTGTGTAACGTGACAATATTTTTGTGACACCGTATAAAATAGAAAATAGGCTAATATTTTTTAGGACATAGTGAGTATTAACTGTTGGAAAAAGTATTTAAAAGTACTTTAAATCATGTGCTCCAAGCTTATATAAGAGTGTATGAAGGTTCGGTTGAAGTTTGAAGTGATATATGAACTTGAAATGAAGATTGAAGCGTTTAAAGATGAAGCGCTTCATGTAGCGTGCAATGTCGATCTAGAAACTTCTGGATTGACATCTAAAGCTACTTGAAGCGCTTCAAATGACTTAAAGCGCTTCAACAAGAGAGCGATATCATTCCAGAAGTCTCTGATTGACTTCGCACGCCACATGAAGCGCTTCATGTGCCCGTCTGTTCATATAAAGTTGCAACTCCTCACTAAGACCTCTCCTTTCAATTTGAACGATAACCAACCAACTTGGAGGTTAAATTCTCTGCAGAAAAGTGTCTTTAAGGTTGTCATTAATTACTTGAAGCCTATATAAAGAAGGCTTTGACATGTTAAAGATAGACTTGGGCAAACACTTGAAGTTTGATGAAACCTTAGAGAATTTCTGCAAAAAATTTATCCTCTCTTCTCCTTCTCCTCTTTCCTCTAACAACAAACACTTCTACAAGCAAGTTCAAACTTTCTCTTGGAGAGCAACCAAAAGGAAGTAAACCGTTATATGCTGGGAAGCATTTTTCTGAAGTTCACCTTGCTCAATGGTGAATGCAAAATTTCTTTAAGTTCAGAGACATCTCAAGTCTCGTCTCGGCTTTATTCTTCTATTTGTCCTTCTGTCAAGCGTCATAATATTGGTGATTTCTTCATTCCAACATCTTTGACTATCACATAGTTGTTGGTTGCATATGTTTATTGTCACCAATATCAATCGAATTATTCATATACTAGACCCCTTTGTATGATGTTCTTAGTCATCTTATTGAACATTAAATTGATGTCATAGAGTTATTTCATTTGAATATCCTTTGTTCATGTTTGGTACTATATCGAACCAAATTTTCCAACATTAACTGAATATCACCTTGATGTATCACATCTTTCTATGCAGTTATGGAGCCTTTGGAACCTACCATATATATACGTGGGAACAGCAACATGTGCCTACAGCTTACTTGAGTTTATCTCCAACGGTGGCACGATCAAAGGATGGTGGAACGAACAACGTATGTGGCTTTACAAGAGACTAACATCCTATGCGTTTGCCGTGTTGGATACCATTTTAAATCTATTGGGGATTGGAAAATCAGGCTTTGTAATAACAGCAAAGGTAGCGGACGATGATGTTTCGGTGAGATACAAGAAAGAGATGATGGAGTTTGGTACCCCTTCTCCAATGTTCACCATTTTGGCAACACTAGCATTGTTCAACATTTTTAGTTTGGTGCATGTTGGAATCACTCAAAAAGCAAGAGCAGCAGAAGCAGCAGATGATCTGGGAGTAGAGTTGATTTTATGCTTCTTGATGGTGATCATCAATTTTCCATTATACCAAGGGATGTTTTTCAGAAAGGATAAAGGCAGCATGCCTCTTTCCACAACATACAAGTCGCTTGCTCTGGTGGCTTTTCTTTTCCCTTTGCTACAGATTGCTTTCTAGCTGCTCTTCCATTCTTCAACTGCCAATCACGAACCTATTTTGGTTTTTTTTTGGATATTGAAGATGTTGATCATCATCTTGTATGTTATTTTCTTTTTTTAGAAGACTTTGGAATACGATGTAATAAAGCAAAATGAATCGCGTACTTCTTATATTGTGAAGTAGCAGTTGATCGACACAGTTTGATGTAATTTTTATTATGGGTCATCATAAACAAATTCTCTGTAATTCTAATAGATGAGTATGGTTGCCTACGTCCGACCTCTTTATACCCCGTCATAAGCAAAAATCTTTTAAGTTATGGGATAATTTTGTTTTTGTGGTTTATTTTTCTGTTTTGACTATGTGTATGAAAAAAATACAAAAAAATGGACATGTGAAAGAAAAGAACAAATACGTAGAAAAGGAAGAATTACAATCATATATTCTAGCTACCGTGAGCTATATATTGTCCTTCTTTGACTTCAAGAACTCTTATGAGTATACTCTGGAGATCTTCCACTGCTTTCATTGTTATATCTTCGGGCGTGATATATTAATGGATTTTATAATAAATCTTTGGTTCTAATACCACTTAAATGTGTTCTTAACTTTTATCTCTGTCATTTATAACTAGTCATCAGCATCAATCATACCTAGCATATCCAACGGCATCAAAAGCTATCATTAGGATATGAAGAGGGTAAGCGGCAGACAAACAATACATCTATCCCAAAGGATAAAGAGTTTGCTTCCAGTGATACTTCCGGCTCTATATGTACATGCATAAGTGGCACAATAATAGAGATATGATGTGCTAGTGTGTTAGTGAGCGAATTCAGGAAATACGAAGAGGAGTCTGTTGATATTAAAATACACATAACGTGTATATATAGATATAATGCAAAACAACGACACAACATAAACAAACAAGTGCAAAGTCAACCTAAAGCGTAGATAGTAACTACGTCTATCTATACCCTTAAATATACTCTAAGGTGCCTCTATATCTGGCGTATCTCGTTAATCTTAATCATCTGCCTCCATGAACTTCTATCATGAACCACGTCCTCACAGAGGTACAAATCTAGTAGGTCGTGCCTAATCCGCTTATCCCAAGTCAGTTTGGGTTTGCCTTTACTCCTGTTCCCCACTACAGTGAGACTTTCAATTGCTCTGTCAGACGCCGTTGTCTGTCTCCGCTTGACATGCCCAAACCATTTCAATCTTCCCACCCTTATCTTATCTGTTATACTAGCCACCCTAACCTTTTCCGAAACACCTCATTTCTAATACAGTATAACCTTGTATGCTCACACATTCACCACAACATCCTCATCTCTGCAATTGTAACATCTTGATGGCTCAGCTGTCTGTTCCATGTAGCATTGCCGGTCGCACTGCCGCCCTATAAAATTTTTCCTTTATTTTAGTTGGAAAATTCTTGTCACACAGCATCCCTGAGGCTGCCCTCTATCTACATAAGACTGCTTGAACTCGGTGTGCTACATCACTATCTATGTTCTCATCCTGCTGTACAAATGATCCTAGGTACTTGAACTTACTTACCTGTGGTACCACTTGACCCTCGATGGTGAGATGACTATTCTCACCGTTGGCTACGCCCCTGAAGTCGCAGTGCAGATACTCGGTTTTAGAACGACCAATCCTTAAGTCTTTTCTCTCTAAAACACATCTTCAATGTATCTAGTCTCATACTCGGTGTATGTCTACTCTCTGTGACTAATACAATATCGTCAGCAAAAAGCATACACCACGGAACTGCCTCCTGGATCAGCTTCGACAACTCGACAAGGACAACTGCGAAAAGAAATGGGCTCAACGCAGACCCTTGATGGAGGCCTACCTCCACCGGGGAGAAGTCCGTATTCCTCACAGCTGTACGAACGATTGTTTTCGTTCTAGCATACATATCGCAGTAGCATATGATATGGTAGTGTATGAAACTGTAACTACGCAATTCATGTATTAATTTATTTAATCAACTAAAATGAAGTTTAAAATTTTTCTTCTACACTAATTCTTAATTGAGATTTGAATCGAACATCAATAAATTCACATTCGGCTCGGGGTCTCTAAAAGTTCAAACTGAGTCACGAAATTTTGGACCCAAATCAAATCCACCTATGCTCTTAGGTATTATTAATTGTACACCTTAAAGAGAATTTTGTTTTGAACCATGAGTTCTCAGAATGGCGGAACTATACGAAGTTTATTTTGGATGCCATCTATTCTCATTTAATGTTGTGAAGTTATAGAAATAATCTAGACTTATAAGGGGTTTTACATAGATGGAATACCTGTAAATAACATACAGTCATTTTAATATCGGCATAGTATACGAATATATATAAGTTGATGGTAACAGGTTTTACTATATGAACTCGAAATTGATTTATTTGTTTAACGAGTCCTGAACTTAAACCAACCTAAATCAACCAAAACATTCAATCATTTTAACTTCGCTAGTCATATAGATGAGTATGGTAAACTTGTTGGTCAAGTTGTTAGAGTGTCGTTAGGTTGGTAGACGTCATGTCGGCATGTCAATTGTATTTTTTTATTAATTAAATATATATTTTTATAAGTTCACTTAAATACAATACATGACTTTGAAGATCAATGTCGGGTTAAACCCGACCATTATCAAAATTTGCAAATGTCAAACCCTTTTTTTTTTTTTGATAAAAGAGTCATTTTTCATTCGTATTAAATCAGCCGTAGAAGCGGCAAGTACATTTTAAGAGAAGTTCTCAGTCCACTCGACTTTTGATGATAAATCTAGACCACGACGAGTCAAAAGATGCGCATGCATATTACCTTTTTGGTAAACATACACAAAATTTACATGAGTCAGACACGAGGCTAAAGATTTAATCTTTACAGCTAATTTCCATGAGGTGATACATGTTATTCTTGAAACAAAATGCGCTGAATTGCAGCCAAGCAGTCGCTCTCGATGGTCAGATTTACAAAACTACCGTTATAGGCACAGATAAGTCCGTCATACATGGCAACTAGTTTAAGATATTTCACGTCCTATGCCTATAACTGTCGTTATAGTCACATATAATTTTTTTTAGATGGTAAATGCGAAACCTAATCTGGAAAAATGTGTATGATTTTTATCGTTTTAGAGATTGTCGTCTCAAAGGAGATGCTAAAAAGAAATCAAAGGCCCAATGAACGCTTTTGAGAATAGGAAGCCAAAGGCCCATCACGGCCCATATTTGCTTCAGCAAACTGCGAAAGACCGAAGATTATGAACGCACGGACTACGACGTTCGCTGTTCAATCCACGGTGTAATATTTCAACGGAACCTCTCACCGGTGCTCTTCAGTGGCCGGCGTGGAAAGAACTGCCCATGGAGTCTACCGAGCAAATTGACGATTGCTCAGATGAAAAGGCCACAGCTGCTGAACCTGGGGAAACTCTTTCGAAGAATGCCCGAAAGAAATTGTTGAAGCAGCAGAAATATGAGGCGAAGAAGGCGGAGAAGAAGGCATTGTTGAAGAATCAAAAGAAGATGGAAGTAGAGCGGAAGAGGAAAGAGTGGGAGGAGACTCTGGCTAGTTTGGAGACTGAAGAAGAGAGGGCGAAACTGGTGGAGTCCAGAAAGGAGTTGAGAAAAGAGAGAATGGAGAAAAGATCGGAAGAGAAATCTAAGAAGACTGAAAGACTGAAAAAAGCTAAAGAGAATGGTCAGAATATTGTTGTTGATCTCGATTTTGCCCATCTCATGACTCCTGCGGAACACAATAGCCTCGTTCAGCAGGTTTTGCTCTTACTTAATTTCACACATTTCTGTAAATTCTCCATTTTGACCACTTTTTAGAGCTTTTCAATGAGCTCAATGATGAGGAATGGTGAAGCATAGGAATTTACTTTGTTATTTTAGAATTTGAATTCCATTGATTGTGTATCTTTTTTGCTCTTTGTTCCATTTTGGGAATTATACTCTCCAGAGGGAGAGCTGCAATGTCTCACTGAACGACGTCAACCGTTGGATGTGTATATCACGTAGGTTTTTATGGACTTATTTGTTTAGGTTCAAGATTATTCTCAAGTGTCTTGTAGGTTACGTTCGATAATTATTATTTAAGTTTCTAGAAATTTGTGTAAGTTATTCAAATAATTGTGGTATAAGTTCGGTATCATTGTGTAGCTTTATCAAATATCATGTAGACGGGAACTGGAGGGATACTGTAGTCCTTCCTCCAGAGGGACAGAGGACTTCCTCGTTGTCTTTGCTTTTAGCTATCTGGGTTGCAATTTGTTTATAGTGAATACTGAAATTGAGAAAATCTTCAGGGATTTTACATCGGGATGATTCTCCTCTGTCGAGCAGTTTACTTGACAGTAATTGTCATGCCTATGATGTTTTTGCTTGTAACTAGTTATTGATCTTTTGTGTTTCCTTAGCATGCCTTTTCTAATATCTTGTGTATGCATTTCAAGCATTCTATGATATTTTTAGGCCTCATAACATGGAAAAGAAAAGTTCCAAATGACTTAAAATTTGGGGTCCCTTCTCTTCCGTTTCTTGTGGGTTTGATCACATGAGCTTTCTTGAACTAAGATACATAGCTTTCTGTTGCATTGTGAATTTTATCGACTAAGGAGGAAGTTGCTCGAGTCATTTATACCTTGACTACCTAGGATTAGGGTGTGATACGTTTTCCTCTTTAGCATGAGTTTTGGTGATGCAGAAACCTCGGAGACAGTGTCATTTTCATGTCCATTGATAGTGTGATGTCTTTCTCGTGTAATTGGCCTGAGTTAAAACTTTTGACTTGCAGATCATGTATTGTTATGCTGTAAACGGAAGATGTGCATGTCCAGCTCATGTTTGGTTGACAGGTTGCCATGGAGAGATGTCAAGTTTACTGCAAAGGCTTCCAGGCTATGAAAAATGGATTATTGAGAAGGAAGATCGGCCGTATTTTGAAGCATTTAGCGATCGGAAGGAGGACTTGGTATATCTGACTGCTGATTCTGATAATGTTATCGAGGAACTTGATATTAGCAAGATATATATAATCGGTGGCTTGGTGGACCGAAACCGATGGAAAGGCATCACCATGAAAAAAGCAGTGGACCAGGGCATCCAGACGGCAAAACTCCCCATTGGAACCTTTCTCAAGATGTCTAGTTCCCAGGTTACCTGAGTCTTGCCTCCTGTTCATTTTGATGTTGGAACTTTCTGATTCAGCAGCATGTATTTTCGCCATTTAATTGTTTCTCTTTAGTCTGTTTTGATTCTTAGGCATCTAGTGAGAAGAAAGTTTGCTTGAAACTAATTAATTAAGTGAAGGGCCGGAGATTGTTGATTTGAAATACCTTTTATTAACTAATAAGCTGAAAGCATCCCAAGGAAGGAAAGACTCGTGTTTGCTTGTTTAGTTAGGATTAGTGATGGATTCTGAGGGGGCCCTAAGTCTAACTAGCAAAATAATATAGGCTGCAGTTACTAGTTGAAAAAAAAATAAACGGTAACCCCCACCACCACTGCAACAAACAAAAGAAAAAAGGCCTTCTGAATCCTTTCTTCGTTAGTTAGGTGTTTCCACCATCGTCATTGGTTGAGTACTGTTGGTTTAGATATCATTTTTATGAAGACATTTTTCCAGTAAAAGCTCATTTGTCTAACCCTGCATCAAGCTGAAATAGTTTGCTATGTCGGAGAACTTTCACTGGTTCTTTCTTCTCTAACTTGTAGATATCGTTGCAGTTTTTGATCAGCCTTCTGGCAATAATTGAATTATATGTTAGCCTGACTAAAGATGTAATCGGTCTTGGCTATGTCCAAATTTTGGCAAGAGAGGTGAAGAACTCTCTGTTTCTTAGATTCATTTATTCTTACTATCAAATGATACTTAATGGCAGAGTATCACAGTTCTGCAAGCTTCTAAAGCGAGGTGTTTGGTTTCTTGAGTGAATGCAGGTCCTTACTGTGAATCAGGTAATGGAGATACTTCTCAAGTATTTGGAAACTAGAGACTGGAAGAACGCATTTTTTCAGGTTATTCCCCAAAGGAAACGATGTGGGTCTGAGGAAAACAATCAGGAGACCACAGAAGAGGTACCTAAGGGAGAGAGCAATGAACAAGATACCAAACGACAATGCATGTAGATTAGATTCATCTAACGAAATTTTGTCTGCCCTCTTTTCCTGTCCAACAAAGCTGATGCTCTGGTTAGTGCTACTGCTTCATCTGCCGGGGCGTTTGTCGCCCATTAATATTCTTGAGGTCTTTCTTTACCTTGCAGGATCTTGTGTTTCCTTCGCTATGTGCTTGTATTAACGAAGTTTGCATATGATAACCGGATGCTGCATTGATGTAAAATCTGTGTCTAGGCATTTTTATTTATGCTATTTAAAGCACCTTCTATTATCAGTTAAGAAAGATTTGATGCGCAAACAGCCCCTAACCAAAGAGAAAAGGTAACCAGAATGAAGGGAAGCAATATATGTTGACCAGAAGAAAAAAAAAAAAAAAAGCAATATTGTTGTTTCCCTTAATTAATAAAATGAGAATATTGTTGAATCACACATTTTCATTCTATATAGTTCAGCTCTTGGCATTTTTTATTATATTTTTGAACTTTTGCCGCAATTATAAGCAAGGAGGTTGCTTCAAATTTTCTTCATTGAACCTTCTAGGTGAGCAGATTGGGCTTGTCGAGATGGCTAATGCTAAGACTCAAGCCATTAGATGTGAAATCTGAGTCTCGTGTGGTAGTATACTGCTGTATTCTTATGTCGAGAACAACAACAACAACATTAGCCTATTGCCTTAGAGGCTCCTATCTATGACGAGGTACGGAAGGGTTGGATGTATGCAACTATATCTATGTGTTAAAAACACGTAGAAGTTATTTCCTGATGTCATATTCACTCACACAAACCCTAGCCTGTAGACACAATGAGTATTTCCAATGTGGTGTAAAGGTTTTTGAATGTTGGCCTAATCTATTACTGTTCCTGCCTATTTTGACTGTATGATTAAGTTTTTTATCTAGTACTTTAGGCACAAGTTATGCAAAAAACTGACTTTGATTCTAAAATTGGCTAGTCATTTCAAGTGAGTGCTGTTATTTACAAATGTACACTTGCTTGAAAGTACTTCTGTTATAAAACAACTGGTAATTATCACCCTGCTAGGGAATGTCTTCGGGTAGTCCATTAATAAACACTAAATATTCACAAATCATAAGAAATGTCACGTCAGTGAGTATGCTAAATATAAGGACACACCTGTATTTATCTATTTTTTTTAGAGTAATAAACTGTTGATAAAAGATACAAGTCTGTAATTTGGATTCAGATCCCCCACCCATCCTCCCTCACCGCGCGACACGTGGTAGCAGGGGGTGGTGAGACTGGATGAGAGTCTCACCACCATCTCTGCTGCCATGTGTCGCGTTGTGGGGAACGCGGTGAGAGGATCTCATCCACTGTAATTTGGGTCACCTCAAGAAAAGATGTTCAAATTTCTATTCTAGTCTTTAAGTAATTATTTGATCTTCTAAACTTGTCTTCGTTAATAATAAAAAAAGATAATGCAACAAATGCTAATCAACCTTACAACAACAACATTACCTAATTATTTCAAAGTCTTTTGCATATGACATGATAGAGGTTTCGGATATACGTAAATATACCTATACAGAGGTTGTTTCTCCGATGATCTATAATGAAAATTGTGTCATGTCGATCAACTGCTACTTCATAATATAAAAAGCACAGCCAATTTAGTGAATCATTTTGCCACAATAGTTTTAATAACTACACAATAGTTTCTTAACATGTTGAAGCTCGGAAAAGAGGGAGGGAGTAGTTATTTCTGTATCATTCCAAAATTGACGTTTGAGTTACTCACCAAGCAAAAACCGAAAGGAAAATCCGAAAATGAAAAAAGAAGAAAGAAAAAGATATGGCGAAACAGACACAAACACAGACTGATGCTATGGTCATCAAATAAACAAACAACAAAGAAGCAGTTTTGTTCAAAATGGTCCTGATGATATGAGAAGGGGGGGTGGGGGTGGAGAACAGAATCAATAAGCCCAGAAATCTGTCAAATCGTTTTCAAATTAAACACACGATAATCCATTTCTGAGTTAGAGTCTCACTCCTTCGGCGCTGGGGCAAAAGGATCTTGAGAACCATTGGATTTGGGTGTCATGGCAGCATGAGATGTCGAACCTCCACTTGAAGGATCCACCTTAAAATGATAACCCTGCGGCCCTCCTCCATTCATCGGCATCACGCCGTAGAAAGTAGCTCCAGGATGACGAGGCGGCAAGTGATGAAAAACAGGGGGTCCATGATAACCCCCGGCAGGCGGATCAACCGCCGGCCTCTTCATCGTGAGCGAGTGGGGATCGCCTCTTAGGGAGCCGCGATCCCCACCATCATACTCACGATAACGGTGGAGGTACAGAGTAAGCGGCTCGACGTAGTCATCGAACCCGAGCTTACTCATGGCCCACAGAACATCCTCAGCAGTGATAGTCTTGCGTTGCTCCCTCTGGCAACGCTCATTGGCTTCGCCAGTGATGAAACTGATGTACTCAGACACACATTCTTGAATGGTTTCCTTGGCGTCATCGGAGATCTTTGCATGTGGTGGAAGTACCTTCCTCATGATCCTGATCACATTAGCTATGGGCATGAAGCGGTCCTGCTCCCTCACAATGCATTGGTCATTCTGATGTTCTTGATTCTCAGGCGTCGGGGATGATGATGATGAATTGTTGATGTTGTTATGATGGTGCAGAATGGGGATGTGATTGGTTTGGCAAGGCAAACCAATATTCATGTTCATGTCTGGTATTACAACATCATTTTGATTCATCATCATTCCCATTGCCATTCCTGCAAAAGCAACATTTGTATATCAATGGCGACTTCAGTACAAATATGACTTCTTGTCGTGAAGAAATGCAAGAGGTAAAAAGAAGAAAAAGAGAGAACGAAAGAACGGCGCCAGATTCATTTCTGTTTGCGTACCTAATCCAGAAAACGGAATTATGATTACATTCATAGAATTTTGCAACACCTAAACGAAATATTGAAATTGGGTTTACATGTGATACCCACAACCACTCAAAACCTTAAGTTGATGATATCTCATTCTTATATAATTCATATAGCACTGAGTGATGGTAACTCGTTCTTATATAATCCATATATTTTTTTTTCTCAAAGTGATGGGTGTTATTACCTTATTCTTATATAACTCATATATTTTTTTTCAAAGTGGACAATGTAGTTAGTGATACCTTATTCTCATACAACCCATATATTTTTTTCTCAAAATGGACGACGTGAAACAATACTATTAACATCCGTCCTCACGTGGTAACGTAGCTTGACATACACACACGTCTTAAAACCCGTCCTAAATAACAAACCACAAGCGAGACATGAACATCTAAACTTGTGTGAGGAGAGACAATAAATAGCCAACGCCCTTACGTAACAACGCGACTTGACATACACACGATTTAGAACACATCCTCAATCACAAACCACAAGCCAGACATGAATATCTGGACTTGTGTGAGAAGAGACAACAAATAGCCAACTATGGGACAGGCAAAATGTGAGTCCACATTTTAAGTCTGCTCTAATACTATGTTGAAACTTAGGCTTACATGAGGTGAGATCATATCCACTCAAAATCTTAAGACAATGGATAGTTCATTTTCATATAACCCATATATTTTTTCACAAAATGAACAATATGTGACAATATTGTCAACACGAAAGAAAAAGGCGTAAAAGTGACAAATTAATCCCCTTTTTTATGACTTTGTATCATAAACTATATATGAGCATTTATTTTGTTTTGTCTTTTTTGTTAATTATTATTTTCACCATGTAACTTATGACAACCATCAGCATGCGTAAAATAAAGTATAGATCGAAATACTGTTTTGGCGCATATAAGTGGTTGGTACACTAGGTGATGATACATTAGCAACAAAATAATAACATACAAATGAGAAGATTTTCTCTAGCGTAATAAATGTAAATCAGTTAGTATATTAAGATAGAAAATGAATTATTAAATTATATACGCTTCTTATATTGTAAAGTAACAGTTGATCTATATAGTTTGGCGTAATTTTCATTATAGTTCATTGTAAACAATCTCTATGTGCTTCTAATGTCATGCTATAAGTAAGAGTCTCTAAGACAATGGAAAAATGTTATTGTATAATGATAATGAATGTAGACAAGCGAAATAATGAATAGCTGAGAGACATAACGAGAGACGCGATAGTCAACGAAACATTGGTTATTTGACCATTAGGACAAAAACATTATAAAAATCTCTCAAAAATTTCATGTCAGACACATCATATCAAGTTAAGAAAAAATAAGTCAAATAGATTCAACAAATGTACCATAATCCTATTCCTTTGAAATTGTGTTTCGACTCTAGTTTCAAATCGTAATTACGATAGTTATTGACCATGGTAATCATTAAAAATCTAAATAAATACATTTGTCGTTTATTAAAATCTACATTAAAAGGTCAATGCACTTGCCCCGTAGGCCCACCGCCTCATCCCAAAAAAGCTTTGTGGATGAAGTAAATTAGGAAGTCATCGATCGGCTAGAAGTCTTTGTTAGAAACCAACTGCAAGGTGTGTACTGTAAACCGGGTCATCAATCCTATAACCTAATCGGGTTCTGAAGCAATGTCCTAACTCGAGTAACAACTGAGTTATGTCTATTAATATACGTTAAAGAATGATCACTATGATTTTCGTGAAATTTGTACTCACTTGTCCGGCATTCATAGTCATTGCCGAAACATACTAAGTTATTAGAAGGATATCATTTATCTTAAAGTTCAAATTATCTTCAATTTTTATTTTTATATTGATTAGTTGTTTAAAAGAATAATTTTTAAATATAAGTTTATCAGTTTATTATAAAAAAAATAGATCGACAATACTAGGACATCATAAGATCCCAAAAGAAAACAATGGACAATGCATTTAGAATGGAAGTACCGATATAAATGAACTTATCATTCTTAAACAAGAAGAACATATACCAGCACGTGTCTCTAATACTACGTGAACTTTATGCCTAATAATTACCGGACACATTATAATTGTAACATAAAATCAACAAGGGTGTTTAGACTCCTAAATATCTGACATCGAATGCAACAGAGTTATTCGTAACGGCAGCCCCTTTTTAAAGTCCACGTCAGTAGCCAACTCAGTTGGAAATCAAGAGTGACATATACACGCAGGTGAAGTGCCAGGTGTACATATATGAAGGCACATATATTTAACTATGGAGCCCTATGCTGCATGATATGCCACTTGTTATGTCAAAACTATACAAAAACAAACAAATTTTAGTGGCCTGAAGTCTGAAGACCGTTACTCGATGTAGTCTATTTAGGCGTTTTGTTTTACTAGCGGTGCTTCTCCTTAAGTTGCTTCAATTCTATAATATAAATTTATACATAATAACTTATATAATATGGACCAATAAACGTTTGACAAACAAATTTTGGTTGGGGGGGGGGGCTTGTTATTAATCTACCAAATATGTGAGCAGTAATTCAAGTCATTACCTTAGTATTGGCTATAAGAAATGTAAATTAATGCAAAAGGAAAAAAAATCATAGTAGTGCTTTTCTTCAAGCGATAATAGCAGTGATTAAATTGGATTAATTAACCATATTAATAAACAATAAACTCAACATAAAGTTATACTCAAGGTTATGCTAACACTATAACAGTCACCAGAGTTATACTCTTCCTTGATTTTAGAATATAATGAAATAAAACAAAATGATTCATTAAATTGGTTGCGCTTATTATATTGTGAAGTGACAGTTGATCGACACATCTTGACGCAATTTTCGTTATGGATCATCGTTAACAACCTCTCTGTATTTAAAGACATAGGTGTGGTGTGGTTGCGTATATCCGGCCTCTCATAATCAGTCATAGACGGAAGACTCTAAGACAATATGGTAATGTTGTTGATGAATTAGTTCTAATTTCTACACTTATGAACTGAATTAATCAACCTACCTATGTTTACCCCTGCACCCCTTTCTTCTTCCTTTTTCCCCATTTAGTGTGTGTGTTTGAGTCAATGTCTACAGTTCCCGAGTTTCCACTCAAATTGTCTGCCTTTCTTCCACCATCCCCCCCCCCCCCTCTCTATATGAGGGGGGAAAAGAGAGAGAACTATACAATGTAGGGGAAGGAAACAAAAAAATAAAACAAAACTACTCGTAATTGTAGGCTGAGGAAGTAGTATGCTCATTTGCTGGGCATGCATGCACACACAGATGATGAATATATCACTGATCTTCGATGTTTCCTCGCAAATCTCCTTTAATTTAAGAGTACCCAAAAGAATGTAGCACAAGTAATATTTACTACCAGATAATTAATTTAATTTAATTAATTTCTGATGAAGGGTTTTTGGTTATGTTCTTACCAGAAGAAGTTTGCTGGGGGAGTTGCCTGCGGTAGCCATGGAAGCCTCCATTTCCTCCGAGCTCCATGATCTGATGATCTCTTTGTCTCTCCAACTTCTGCTTACTCTCACTGATTAGTAGGGAACAGAAAGGGCTTTTTTTTCTTGTTATTTTTCTTTTCTCTTTGGTGAATTTTTAGCTAATAAGGAAACGGCCACATTTATAGAGGGGGGGGGGGGGGGGGTGAGCACGTGGCAAGAGGTGTGATGAACGAGAAGTTTGTATTCGCCGGTGCCAAACAATTCACAGTTGGACATTACTTGTAGTTTAGCGAAATAATAAGAGAAAGTTATGTTTTGCAACGGAAGTTTACTAGTTTCTTGATAAAATTTTCAAGCCTCATTATATTATAAATTTTATGCAAACTTTCTAAGAAATAATCACAAAAAATCAGGTGATCTGCGGTTAGGGGTGTTAAACAAACCGAACAGTTTACAAATTGTTTGAGTTCGATTCGTATTTGATTCGAGTTCATTCGTTAATATACTTAAACGAACCGAGTTTGAATACCTAATTAGGTTTGTCTGCTAAAACAAGCGAAACTGTTCGCGAACTGTTTGGCTCGTTTAAACAATTATAGTGTTTTCGAGCCGAAATAGAACAAATTTTGAAGCTCTACATTAAACGAGCAGAGCCGAACAGTTTGTTTAATTGAACGAATCTGAATTCAAAAACATAATATTCGGTTCGGTTCGTTAACACCCCTACTTGTTGTTTACTTGTATGTTGACAATTCTAAGTACTTTTCCCCCTTCTTCTTCTTTTCTTCTCTCTTCTCCCTCCTCCCCTCTCCCCTATAGCCCCCTCCCTTCTCCTTCCCCACCTCCATAAGCCCCACCTCTCTTATCCCCGCCACTCTCAACCTACACTCCCATAGCCCTACCACCATGAACTTCACCTCTCTCATCCCCGCCACCATCAGCATACGCTCCCACAAATTTCTCTTCAAATCTTGCAGCAAGCAGCATGGCACATAGTTATTCGTTTGGAAGCATGGGACAGATGCAATTTCATGCCAATATTATGAGTTTCTTTTGGACTCCACATAGTAGTCAAATGCACATGCATAACAGGAGATCACATTCAAGGGAAGAACTTTATGCTTCAGTAGTAGAAGCACACTTGGTGAAAACATAAAAACAATATCTGATTCTCATCGATCTCGTTCAGTCTACTCTAAAGAAATCTATGGTTCTATTCCTAATTTTTTGAGCAGATGGAGAAACATGATTAGTCAATGAATTTTTTTTTATAAAGCTATGCAAAGATATCAACTATCTTTAAGTATTCTAGAAGTTAATTATTGCTCTCACGATTATTTGAGATATTTAGTCATAAATACTTGATGAAATTGGGCATTTTGAAAGAGTTCCGGAAATAAAAATTTGATCGAATTCTGTAAAATGATCAGTAGCTATACCGAGAGAAGTTCTAGTTTTGTGAATATCCTATCTTGTAAAGAATTTAACTGCATTGATCACTGAAGATGGTTCGTCCACTCCTAGTGGCGCGGTGTGACGGCGAGGATGTTGCTGGGCTTAGGATGGCAGAGAAGGAGAACAAGGACAGGTTGCAAGGGAGAGGGGAGGAGGGAGGAGAGAGGAAAAGAGAAAGGTGGCACTGCACGAATAGAAGGATGAGGAGAAAGTGAGAAAAAGGTAAATAGAGGTGGCAATCTGCAATCTAAGGTCATCGGTAGGTCACCTGGATTTTTGTAAGTATTTTGTAGAAATTTCTGATAAAAAATTTGATAAAATTAAGCTTGAATAATTTATGAAAAAAGTAGTTAACATTTGGTTGCAAAATGTAACTCTTTCAAAATAATAATTACTCTTCCCAGTTTCATAGTCATGTATTGACCATTTCAAAATTTTGTTCACTTTCTATAGTTAACCATTGAACTTATGTTTAATCCCACATGTATCATTACAATCAACCAAAAAAACTAATGCATTAATAATAAATAGGCAATGCATCAATGGATAAAAATAGAAATTAGAAATAGTTATGATGACTAAAAGATCTATTAAATGTTGCCTCCTTAAAAACTTACTCCCTCAGTCCTAAAAAGATAGAAATTGTAACTTATTAAGAGATATTAAGAGAACCCCGTTGATATATTGTCTCGTTATTAAAAATTACAATACCTTCTCAACTTTACCCTTTGTTTATTTGTTGTGGATCATTAATTTGTTGTTTTCTCTTATAATTAATAAAGCTAATGTCGAAGATCACATCATCTTTAAAGTTCAAAGTTAACATGTTTTTAAGACTTCACAAAAATAAGTGACTGTCTTTTTTAAGGATGAAGGAATATATTTTTTAAACGAGAATATAAAACTACGGCGGAGAGACTAAACAAGAATACTCTTGTAATTATTGTTAATGACACCACTGTGGCTATTTTCTTCCTCCTCCCTCCCTCCACCGTGAGCCACCACTTCTTCCTTCTGCTACCTCCCCCGCCTCTTAGGAAGGTAAAATTAACTTTGGGTATGTGAACCATTTTCTACGTCTTCTTGAATCCTGATTCGGGAACTACGAAGGTTAATTAGAAGTAGTTGGTGTATTAATTAAGTTCATTAATTATGATCCTCCAAACCATGGTTTTAGGCAGAAGAAGCCACTGCCATGAATATTTATGCTAAGACATTGGAAAGAGTTGAAAAAGTTACTACAGGAATGCCACAATTTTCCTTCGACCAAAAGGCCATACTCTGGATTTGAGGACTTCCACCGTTCTAGCTCCAAAAAAAATTATGGAGGATGCAAATCAAAAGCTAAGCAGCCTCCTAGGTTTAGGTTAGGAGAGGATTTACGTAGCGATCCATACAAGCTGTCCTTCCATAAACTAAGCATTTGGTTAGCAGCATTGGAACATCAAACACTGTGCATGTCCGTAGGTGCCACACTTTTCCTCGCAAGTTGAACGTTATGGCTACCCTCCTATAGGATCCACCTTTATTTACAAGTGTGTGGACATTACTAGGGAATTAATTACGGTCAAATTATTTACTTAGAAGTATGACTGAACTAAGAATTACTTCTAGATTTAAGACAAAATTTGACACCATTTGTGCAATCAGAATGACGTCTCTACCAACTTTATTATTTTCTAGTCGAAGTAACAAACTAGGACGGATAGAATATTTAAAGCAGACAAAGCATTAAAACGAGTAATGAGCAATACAAGAAATAGAAAATTGACATTTTTTTTTTTGCAGTTTTACTTATCATGTAACAAATCAACGATGTCATTTTAACATATGCAAACCAGAAGTGATGAAAGAAGTGCCATTTCTGTAGCAGGAGTAACAGACTTTATGATTTCGGAAAATTAAATTATTCATTGAATTTTGTAACCATATGGCATTGTCCGGCCAATCTCAAATCGTCGTCACTATGACAAGCACGGCACAATGTCAATTGAATCGGGTTTTGTTCTTGCTGTCCCAAAAAAGATTAATCCTTTTAACATTTAGAAATTAGATTATACTTATATATAAGGCGACCATCGTATTTCTTTCTAATATGAAATTTTTTGAGTCTTTACATTTCACCCTGCGGAATAGATCAAAGCCCTAGCTACTAAATGACCAAGGTCCCCATAATGTCTTGGATTTGTCCTTTTTCTCGAAATTGAGTATTATTTAATCAGCCAATATAGTGTCTAGAGGGAGACTAAGAGTGAACCACTAGATTAGTTAAACAACTTAGATTGTCCAGAGACTGTTCAACAAGAGCGAGTAGACAGAGCCACCGAGTTTGTCTATAAAAACGTAGACGAGTTCGGCGAACCAATCCTACCACCTGATGAACCTCCTTCGACAAATGTCCGACAAGAGGTAAATAACTCACACTCGAATGAAAGCTCATATGATATCATTAGTAATGATGAACAATAGTGTTTGCCTTACCTTTGAGGAGAAATAAAGGAATACTCCCTGACTAATACTGACCTGAATATGTATCTCGAATTCAAGGTACCCCGTAAACACAGTCAGGGGGAGAATTACAGATAGTGCCAGTGCCAGTTTATAAGCTCTTCTCTCCAATTCTCTTCAGAGGACAATATAAGAAACAAGTGAGACAACCAAATAGAGAAGGGCCGTAGAAATAGAAATAGAGGCTTTGAAAAAGAATGCAACTTGGGAAATATATATGTTATAGTAGGGAAAAATCAGTTTGGTGCAGATAAGTTTTCACTATTATGTATAAGGCAGATGGCATTATTGAGCGATACAATGCAAGGCTACTAGCCAAGGGATACACACAAAGATATGGATCGACTAATCAAAGACTTTTTCTTTAATTGCAAAGATTGATACTATCATGGTACTGTTTTCAATAGCAGCAAATTAAGATTGATCGTTATATTAGTTCGATGTCAAACATGCGTTCTTAGAATGCTGATCATTCATTATTCTTCAAGCACAACAGAACTTTGATTGTATGTTTGATCATATATGTGGATGATATCATCTAACAAGGAGTGATAAGAAGGAAATCAAGCGACTTAAGGAGAATTTGTTCATAGAGTTTGAGATGAAGGATATGGGAAGGCTAAAATATTATTTTAAGGATTGAGGTTTTCTGACCAAATAGAGGAATTTTTATCTTCAACGAAAATATATCCTAGACTTGTTGGCCAAAGTTGGAATGATAGATGATAGACGTAATGATAATCTGATGATGGCTATCAAATTATGTATATATCCTCTAATAACGCTATGGAACTTATACTTTTGTATCACACATCAAAAGAAAGTATGTCGCTAGGTTAGATTCATCGGAACAATTCAATTCAAGTATATGTACTATGCTCCCGCATTTACGCAGGATCTGGAGAGAGGCCGGATCGCTTCGTGATCTGATGTACGCAGCCTTACCCTACACTTTGTGTAAGAGGCTATTTTCGCAACTCGAACCCTTGACCTCAAGGTCACAAAGTATCGACCTTACCAGTTGCTCCAAAGCCCGACCTCATCTTATATTCTCCATTACACCCTTTAAATATTTTACAATACGTCAGGGCGTTTCTGATGCACTAGACTCCCACATTTGCGTAAAGTCCGGAGAGGGGCCGGATCGCTTTGTGATCTGATGTACCCGACCTCATCTTATATTCTCCATTACACCCTTTAAATATTTTACAATACGTCAGGGCGTTTCTGATGCACTAGGCTCCCACATTTGCGTAAAGTCCGGAGAGGGGCCGGATCGCTTTGTGATCTGATGTACGCAGTCTTACCCTACACTTTGTGCAAGAGGCTATTTCCGCAGCTCGAGCCCTTGACCTCAAGGTCGCAAAGCATCGATCTTACCAGTTGTTCTAAAGCCCGCTCGCATCTTATATTCTCCATTACACCCTTTAAATATTTGACAACACGTCATAGATCAGTTAAGACATACAAAATGCTGACCACGAGTTTAGTGCTTTAGATGATGTATATTGTAGAAGGTCGTATGGACTAGTGTATTGTCCATTCATGGTGGATAGTATTTTGATCAAAGTTGTGGATATATCATACATCCTGCGAATATTTGTCCAATTGTCGTTGCTGGTCTACTTGCGCAAGTGTGTGGAGCTATCATTTGGTGTTGATATTCATATGTGAGGACCAGAGTGGTTTCCGTTTGTCTATGATTTCTCAACTGACTAGAGGGAATAATCAATCTCTCACACTCTTGTCGTTCTCAAAACCCTCACTTGATACGGTCCAACGTGTGAAATTGAAGGCACATAAGCCTGTGGAAGGCAAGGCTTTCTTGACTTCTTGTTACATTTGTCACCGTTGAGTAAATTACATGCCTCATTTCCGAGCTAGCAGTAACAAGGGGATGCGATTTTTCTGTGATCTCAAACTATCCCCTTTATCTATCTATCTATCTATATCTATATCTATATCTGTAAGACAATACAATCGTATATTTAACACATATCTATTCTTTTTTGCATAAATAATATACTCCTGATTGTGATAGTTCCATGACTAGTAATACAGTTATGACCAGACAAAAATACCAGGTGCATTTTCCAAAATTTACAGCTGCTCAACAAAAGCAATCGAGTCAGAGACCAGAAACAACACTAAAGCCATCATTGTAGGTAAAATCGGCTATATGGTCGGCTATATGGATCTTCTGTGACCACCCAGGGAAATTGGTGTCCCCCTTGGCCTTGTTGTAATAGATGAATTCTAGCAAGGTGCATATTCATTGTTGATGAGCGGAAACAAGAAAGCCTACTTGAAAACAGGGCATCCTTCAATCACAATTCCTGGTGCTGTTGGGCAGGTTGCTAAAGGACAGTGATCTATTTCTGTTCCCCACCATCTCAAGTTCTTTCCCTCATTTTGCAATGCAAAGAATAGCAGCACCCCCATGAAAGCCGTTCCGGCGTCCAAGGCAGCGGACAGCACATAGTTGTACTTCTGCCACCATCCTTTCCTATATTTGAACACAAAGTAGTTGAAGATGGTCCCAGTAATGATCCAGCTCGCGATATTTGTGGGCGTAGCAGGAGGCATCCCGGCGAAACCATAGGATATGACAGGGATGTTAATCAAGGGGATCCATTTCTTGTCTGGAAAGATTTTGCTTAATACCCAAATGGGCACTGGCAAAAGGGCTCCTACAAGAAAGAGCCAAACCAAGTTCCTGTACAAGCCGTTGTGCCCAAATAGCCTTCCTGGTCCTATGAGCCCCCAAATGACGGATGCATCAAAAGTCACCCTGAATTTAGGACATGTCCATGGACTCTCTGGATGTAGAGCTTCTATGTCACATATGTTCTCAATGCTTCCCAGCATCCACCATGCCACGGCAAGGTTCACTGTGCCGGATAACAATGTCCCTACCAGCTGCAACAAGTGCTTTTTTTTGTCAGAAACACATACAATTTGCAAAGTTCAGTAGTTCGTCATATTAGTTACTCCTCATCCAATAGGATATAGACAAGGAGAAATGACATTTCAAAGGGGTGGTTATACTTAAAATAGGGACCTACTTACTCCTGAAACATTACGAAATTTGCTTAGATGTTTCTTGGTTCTTAGGTCTTGAACTGAAAGAGCATTTGATAATAGTATGAAGGATGAGATAGTAGAAGCAGAACCTGAGCCGTGTACATGCACCGTGGCGGAATTTTCATGTAATGCCCAAGTTTAAGGTCTGCTAAGAAAGACAGGGCATGTATGGTGCTAATCCGACCATATATCTTGAACAGCAAATTGGCTATTGGTTTCCCCGGAAGAACATAACCAATCATGAACTGGGCAATAATGTCATACCCCGGTTGCTGCCACGATACGAGTACTAATAAAGTTAATGAACAAAATTGAAACATAAGTAAGAAAGCGAAAATGCTGAACAAGCCGGATTAAAATACCTGGTTGGTTGTTGCTTGAATGACACCAATAGGCAGTGTAACAATCCAAGCCAGGGCAAAAGCAAATAGCATCCCCCACCATGGAAGCTGCACATCTTTTTTCCATATTAAAGACATCATCAGTGAGAGGCCAATGCTGCCCACAAGCAAGATGAGGAACCACCACTGAGGCACTTCTTTGTAACTCTTCATTAACTTAGCATGGACATCCAATTTTGCATTCTTTACCGCTGATCTGCTTCGCTTCCAAATATCACTGCACATTCAAAACAGCAACCCCTTTAACTCACTAACAACATTCTAAAAGAAAATTTTTGTAACTTCTTTTAACTAAAAGTTATAGCACACTAATTTACCTGCCATGGAACAGAGCTACATGAGTCAGAGTAGCTGTAAATCTTGCGAAACCAGACCCAATGGATAACGCGAACAAAGGGCTAAGGTAGAGCTTGCCATATTTATCATAGGCAGCCACATCAAGATCATAATTTGGGGTCAAGACCTTAGTGGTATCATATTTATGTCCAGTAGATGTGAACAACTGGTTAGAGAAAATCGGAAACTTCCGGGCATCAAAGGTGTTGAACTTCCAGTAACACAGGGGCACAATTATGTAGATAAACATTACAAATCCAACTGCAACATTTAGAATGGATGACCATGGTGATACTAAAGGGCTGCCATGGTAAGCAGAAATCCCTGCCCAATCAAGAGTGAAAGCACCAATTCCAAGTCCATGATAACCTGAACCGATTTGCTGAGCTGTTATGCTCTGAGGCCATGCCCAACATACCCATGAGAAGAATGTTAGAATTGGCAACAGATAACCAGGGAGAGCATAATAGGCAAAGCTGATGCCAAGAAAAACAAGAAAGAATTTCATCCTGGTCATCCCTTTTGAGTTTAAGTCTTTCTCATGGAGTGCCCTGCAGCAACAAAATCATCAGTCATCCCTAAACCAAATATCTCTTGAATCAGTTAGTATCAAAACTTCATTTCCTCTCTTCTAATTAACCACTAATTTCACAACTCCCCAAAGCCATTTTCTTAGTGACTAAAATAAGTCTTAGAATGAAGAAAAAATTAGAACATCATGTGGTACCTGAACAGAGAAACTTGAGCAAGATTTGATGGCCACCACATTTCAACAGGATCAACCAGATACTTCCTCAGCATCCCAGCCCATCCATACCCCAATATCTGCTTGTCCCTCCAAGGAGAGCAAAAATTTTTTATAAGATAAAAAAAAAACAAATACTGTGCTCTCTTTTTCTTTCTTCCTTTTTTCTTTCTGGAATATTGAGATATAAAGGCGGCTTCTTAAACATATACAGCTCAATAAATATACTTGAAACAAGAAAAATCACTCATATTATCCAGTTCAGGTTCAAGAATACAACTTTTGCCAAAAAAGACTCAAGTACATAGTACAGAAACAAATTATTATTGCGATAACTTATGATTAGATTTTACAGAAATGTAATAAACAACAAAAAAAATCCCAATTTTTGTAGAAATGTCATCTTCCATAAGGAGTAAGTGGGTACGAAGGAATTCGAACCGGCTGTAGTAAAAGCCATTGTTCTTCCTTGTGTGGGAGTAGTATAATTTAAAATTTTTCTAAGGAAAAAAGAAAAAGAACAAAAATGAAGAATACCTGGGTAGTCAAGACAATTAGCAGAGCACATAGGAAATTAAGTGTCTGCTTATAATAAGCCTTCATAACAGTAATAGCACCAATAGAATAAGCATCTCCTCCACCAATAGAAACACCACAATTAGCCATAACAGTGATAATGGCATGTTCTTTAATATTGAAAGGCCCTGGATTCAAGCTAAAACTCCACCTCCCTCCAAAAACAGAGTAATTCTTTCTTGGAAGAGTAGCTGCCATGAATCGTCCAACTGGGAGCACAGCAATTTGCATGAGAATAGCAGAGATGGTGAGGGGTTGAGTTCTATATATGAAGAAAGTGTTGAGAAAGATCAAGAGAGTGCAAGAGGATAATCCAAGGAACCATGCACGGAATGTCAAGACTGGGAGGGTAGGATCGTCTGTCTCCGGCACCACCAGAGCCACCTCCTCCACTGAGCACTGTGGTTCTGTTTTTGGCTGTCCATTTTCCTTCGTGTTGGTGGTGGCCATGGAAGAAGAAGATGATTTTCAAGGTGTGGTAGTAACACAGTATGGCGGGGGAATTATACTCTGTCTAGGGACAGGAGGTCTTTTCATTTACGGTTGATTGAGAAGAATCACACAATACTGACATATATATATATGCGTGTGTCAGAAAGAATGAGATAAAGGGAAAAGTTCAAACTTGATTAATGGCAGGAGAAATTAAAAAAAAAAAAGATTTATGACCAGAAATCCAACCGGACCCCTATCAGTTTGTCCCACAGTGCGATAAGAATGAAAGTCAGGTGTATAAGGCCTCCTATGACAGAGTTTGGACTGTTTATGTATTCACACAAGGAGCACATTGCAAGCAGTGCAGTTCCAATACCATGCGATTACCTGGTAAGCAAGTCGAAAATCATACTTGAGACAAAAATCGAACTCTCGTTACTCTCTCGAACCTCCAACACCAGAACCTCTGTCTCATGTCTTGGGGACTCAGGAGAAATTAAAGATGTAAGGTTTTAAATTGAGTGCAAGGAAAACAAAGTAAATGAAGTTCAAGTTTACAAGCAAGTCGATAACATGTGAATGTGGCAAAATTTTGTGTGTGTGTGTCTTTATATATATATATATATATATATATATATATATATATATATATATATATATATATATATATATATATATATATATATATATATATATATATATATATGGACACACAGGGAGAAATTGACATGTTGAGAAGTTGAATGAGCTATAATAGAGTAGTCACATAAGAATATTTGATATCTCATATCTATCAAATTATATGCCATACTAAGTAGAGTTATGCCATATGTATTAATGTTAGATGGAGACCAACTAATAGACATAAGATTATATCATTTAGTGTGATAAAAAATGTGACAAGAATTGAGATAAAAGATCTACGCTTTAAAATTATCTTAGTATTCTATCTCTCATTGATTAATAAGTTATTATCATAACTCATTGACTATATTAAAATTTATCGTGGATGTATGCATAACAAAGATGAGGGATTGACACGCATAAAACTTGGTCTAGAAACCCATACGAGTTCTGAAACTTGGCATGGACCAGGCCATGGGCTAGCGTATTAGCACGACCAGTAGACCAGTTTTCTGAATAAAGTGATTTTCACCGTTCCTATGCAGCAAGACCAACCATATTGCAACCCCCCCCCCCCCCCCCCGGGCTTTTTATTCGGCCCCTGCTGCATAATTTTTAATGCATTATAGTATTGGGCGAAATATCTGCTATCTAAAATTATGTCACAAGCAATAGTAAAATTAAGCTAAGAACAGAGGCACATGTTTCTATGCCAAGCTGTTGCTAGTTCTCTCTCAAAGGAATGCCGAGATAGATCAGAAATAATGTATCACTCAATTTAGAATGTCGCTATGCTCTTGATTTGCATTCTACATATATGATTCTTAGGGATGGGACTGTACGGAAGCCAAGGTAAGGATTTCATCTTAATGCTCCAAGATCAGAAATGATGTGTCAGCAATTTATTTTCCATTTTGCTATTGTGCTTTTTCATTTTATTATTCTGCAATTGACAAGCAAGGCCTTGATAAACACTAGAGCCCAATCACACTCATTCTAAGCTGTTGAGTGAAAGATCTGAGCTGGAAAGTGTCCCAAAAGTTCTTCTCTTTCTCTTTCCATTTTGTTTTTTCGTCCTTTTTTTTCATGAAATAATTTACGTTTATTGTTTGACTGAATCTCATCCTTTTCATACTTTAACGGTAGTTTTTTCTATTGTTTAGATATACTGAGCATGGTTGTTGTTGATTAAAAAAATTAAAACTAAACAGTGTTAATTGTTGTTCAAATCCCTGTTACTTTTTTCGTATGCTTGTATAAAGCAAGTGTCACGGTTAGATATTATAGAATTTTGGCCTAACAATAGGGAAGGGTTATTCCCACCATGTTTTTTTTATATTGCCACCACTTTTATTTTGAAGTCTATATTTATCTCATAGTGTAAAAATTACAAAAATATACCAAACAAGTGGCAATAGTCTCACCCTTAATAATATTAATGGCAAAAAAAATACTCCATTATCTTTCCAAATAATTAATCACCTAGTAGCATTGCTCAAATCCCTATTATCTTTTTCGTGTGCTTCGTGTAAGAATAAGTGTCACGGCCAGATATGTATAAAATTTCGGCCTAATAATATTACTGGCAAATAATATCCCAATACCTGTCCAAATAATCACCAAGTAACGTTTTCAGACAAAGGTAGTTATGTTTGTCTTTGTGGAACTGTACTGGCATTAGTGAAACATGATTTTCGATTATTGTATCAAAGAACAACTTACTCGAATCTTAAAATTGTTTGGTAATTTGATATTTGCACCATGCAGGCGTATACCATAAAAAATGGTTTTGATTTCATGCGAGGGTGACATACTTAATAACCAGGAGAAATCACATAACATGTGAACTATTTTTTATGAAGAAAAACCTTGGAGCAACTGGTGAGGTTGCTGTTTTGTAACCTTGAGGTCACGGGTTCGAGCTGCGAAAATAGCCTCTTGTACGGGTTCAAACCGTGGAAAAAGTCTCTTGCACAAAAAAGTATATGGTGAGATTGCGTACATCAGATCGCGAAACGATCCGGCCCCTCTCTGGGCCTTGCGCAAACGCAGGAGCCTAGTGCACCGAGAACGCCATATTTTTTTTTATTATACATAAAGAATAGAAATGTAATATATACAGAAACACAATAGTTGATAAATAGACCTAACAATTGTTTCTTTTATCTCAAAAATATTGTCACAATTGATAAAATGAAATTATTAACTGTTTTTGTCTACGAAATCTTATGTTTGATTATGTACTTATTGATTACTCCTTACTTGTATGCTTTCTAATATTTTTTCATTCTTTATGCATGCCCTTGTGAAAATTTTTGCTCCAAATTAAATCTTTGGCTTTACGCAAAACCGATATGAAAAAAAAAGGAGAAGGTTCCATTTCATGGTACACCAAAAGTTATCAGCAAACTGTGAAATGTTTACTAATCAAACTTCAAAACTAATCAAAAGATTTATGAATAAGAATTTCCCGTGACACACGCTTGTCATGACATGCTCCACTAGGGCTGTAAATGAATCAAGCTATTCAGTTGTTCGGCTTGTTTGACTCGAGTTCGAGCTCGAGCTCGGCTCGGATAAAAAGTTAATGAACAGAGCTTGAACACCTTTTTTCTGTTCGAACTCGGTAAGTAGCACCATTCGTTTAAGATGTTCGGCTCGTTAATGTTGTTCGTGAGTTAAACGAACCAAGCTTGAACAATTAAATATGTTCATTTAAATAAACGAACAAGCTCGACTCGTTCGCTTAGTTAAACGAACCGAGCTTGAACAACGCAATGCTCAGCTCGTTCGGCTCGTTAACAACCCTATGTTGCACGGACGAGGAATCTCTCAATTATTTAATAACAACAATTACAAAAGGCCGCTAAATCAAACGCAATAATATTCTCGTTTCACATAATTTTACTCATACTTAATCCAAGGTTACAAACGGTGCTAGCCAAATTAAACGGAGTATTTTTTAAATTTTTCTTAAATTCAAACTCGAATTTAATCATAATGTGCTTTTCGATCTCAAGTACAAGCGATTTTTGAGGTAATAAATTGGTATCAAGGAAATTGTTATAAGATTTGATAGTGTTATAGATGAATAATGCAAAATTTGAAGTTCAATTTATAGTAAGATGTATATGTCAGATTCACGTGGTTAGTTACGAAACATTTCATACAAAATTTGAAGTTCAATTTATAGGAAGACGCATATGTCAGATTCACGTGGTTAGTTACGAGACATTTCATGCAAAATTTTTCAATTTATAGGAAGACGCATATGTCAGATTGCGACCATTCAAGTGGCAATAGAAACCTTATGTAGACCTTTTTAGTTCTCGTGTTTCGACTAGGTTCTGACTCTTTAACTTTAGGGGTCAAAACTTGGTTCAAATTATAGTAAGTCTAAGAAAGCTTAGTTTGTTTATGGTTAAGTAGGGATAGGATCCCCTCACCGCAAGGGGGATGCGATGACGATTAACCGCGCGACACGTGGCAGCAAGAGAGAGTGGTGATGTTAGATATAGGTGACCCTCATCTAGTCTCACCATCCCCCTTTCTGATTTCTGATGTATGATGAGAATAATACATGTCATGCGACAGAATGTTCAGTGATATATTATGAAAGTGTAAGGAAATGATATATTATATCCTAATAAAAAAAATATGTTATGTCTCACATGATATCATGGTTAATTTTAGCATAAATGTATGTCATGGTTAAGTCTCCGGTTTAGTTGTATTTTCATATGTGAGATCAAAATCATGACGTATGATGCCAAGCAATGTTAAATATCAAGTTAACTTAGGTATCTGGTTTAGTTGTATTTTCATATGTGAGATTAAAATCATGACGTATGATGCCAAGCTATGTTAAATATCAAGTTAAGTTCGGTATGATAAATGAAATACGTCATAACATGCCTTTCCAAGACACTTATATGCATGTATGACTAGATTATATAAAATTTATGTAATTAAATATTTTTACTTGTCAAGAAAATATTTGAGGACCATTTTAAATTTTATTAATTAGATAAACCGTCAACCACGTTCATCATGAACAGAAACGAGAAAATTTAAGCGAGTTTGGGTTTAACACTCTGTAACCATCAAGTAATCATCTTCTATTTATAAAATCTTTACACTTCTTGATTTATATCTTTTATAAATTAATTTATTAGACTGGACATTAAAAACCTTCATATATAACTTTTTATAGGAGAAGAAAAGAGAACAACCGGAGCAACAATATTACCCTATTTTCTTAGAGACTTCTGCCTATGACGGAGTATGAGAGGGTCGGATATACACAACGTATTACAAACACACAAAGGTTGCTTTCTGATTATATATTATAATACGTTAAGCTATGTCGAACAACTGCTACTTCACAATATAAGAAGCGCAACTAATTTAGTAAATTGTTTTGCTTTATTCTATCATATTCTAAGAATAGTGTGTCATTGACTTTATTAGAGATGTGAAAAGAGAAGAAAAGAGAAACCATAGTGAAAATTGAAGGGCCTTTTCCTTGGTGCCCACCCAGTCATGGGACTGCTAGGCCGAATGCTTGGTTTGTAGGTGTCTTTCTGATGTTAGGCCGAAGGCCTGATTTTGTTGGAGGGCGTCTTGTGTGAGTAATTGCGTAAGATCTCATCCAACCTAAGAAACTGCTAGACTTCTGATTTACATTTTACACACATGCTCTTTAAGGTTAGGACGGTGAATTCTGTTTGAGCAAGGGATTTCAAATTTTGATTGAAGTGGTGGGCTGCTGCTTTTTCAAGCTTGTTACTACCACGTCGACCCATGTTTCTGACACACTTTTGTTGTCTTCCTGACAAAAAGTAACATGTGGAGCCTGTGTTTTCCATAAGAACGCCACAAGTACAACTTCCACATAGGACAAAAGTGGGGCCCCTGAAGTGATAGTAACAAAAATACCATTAAAAACGCTCATGAACTAATAATGTACCAGAAAAACGTTTTACACACATCAAAACCAGTAAAGTAAGAGGGGAGAGGATCTCTGACCCCGTATTAAATGACCCTCCGCCACGTGCCAAACAGGGGTGGTGAGGTTGGATAGGGGTCATCTGCATCCAGCCTCATCACCTCCTGTGTACCACGTGGCGGGCGGTTCCAAATGGGATGAGGAGTTGGGGGTTAGAAGATCTCAATCCAAGTAAGAGACCCTTAAGAATGTAAATATGACAAATGGATAATCCGGAAAATTTCAAACCATAAATATAGGACGAATGAGAAAAAAAAATTCAAACAATTTGAATAGCACTTTAAAGCACTTAAGACACATTCAGTTTTTAACACACACAAACGATATTGGAAACTGAAAAATCGTCATATCCAAACACAAATGAGGCACATATTCCAAAAAAATTAAATGAATAAAACTCAAACCACGAGAAATAACAACAACAACAACAACAATAATGACATTCTCGATGCATTAGCCTTCTGTGTTTGTGCAGGGTCTGGGGAAGGACCGGATCACTTCACAATCTGATGTACACATCCTTATGCTACACTTTTGTGCAAGAAGCTGTTTCCGCGGCTTGAACACGTGACCTTAAGGTCAAAATCAGCGGGTGAGATCAGAGGAGGTTGGAAAGGAGGCAAAATATGAGGCCTCCAATCACGTCCCGCCACGTGTAAAAAAATTGTCTTTTTTTTAAAAAAAAATTTGAATATGGTGGGACCACTGACAATGTTTTTTACACGTGGCGGGACGTGATTGGAGGCCTCATATTTTGCCTCCTTTCCAACCTCCTCAGATCTCACCCCCAAAATCAGCAATCTTACCAGTTGCTTAAAGTCTCGCCCAAAGATAAGAAAAGTACAAGTTAACTTTCATATATTAATTGATGTATAGATAACTATTTAACTATATTTAAATTTCTTTTTTCACATAGAAATATTCATCTTATTGACCGGAAAAATAGTAAAAAAAACAACAACATCATCATTCATCATAATCATCCGTACCAATTATATCCCAACGACAGCAAAAGCTATCGCTAGGGTATGGGGAGGGTAAGTGGTAGGCAAACAATACCTCTGTCTCAAGGGATAGAAATCTGTTTCCAGTGAGACCCCGACTCTAGATGTTCCTGCATAAATGACATACTAATAGAGATATGATGTGCTAGTGTGTTAGTGAGAGAATTCAAGAAATACAAGGAAGAGACTTTCGATATTAAAATACACATAACGTGTATATGTGCATGTAATGCAAAACAACGTTAAAACATAAACAAACATGTGTAAAGTCAACCTAAAGCGTAAATAGTGTCTACGCCTATCTATGTCTCTAAATATAATCTAAGGTGTCCCTATATATGACATATACCTCGTTAACATTAATCTTATGTCTCCATGAACTCTTATCTTGGGTCATATCATCAGAGAGGTACAAATCTAGTAATTCGTGTCTAATATGCTCATCACAAGTCAGTTTGGATGTGTTTTTACTCCCGTTTCCCTCTACAATGAGGCTTTCGTTTGCTTTGACCGACGCCGTTGTCTGTCTCCGCTTGATATACCCAAACCATCTACTTCTTCTCTCCATTATCTTATCTGATATACTAGCCACGCCTAACCTTTCTCGAAACACCTTGTTTATGAGCCGGTCTAGCCTTGTATGCCCACACATCCACCTCAACATCCTCATCTCTGCCACTTCCATCTTCTGCAATTGTGACCTCTTGATGACCCAGCAGTCTGTTCCATATAGCATTGTCAGTCGCACTGCCACCCTATAAAAATTTTCCTTTAATTTAGTTGGAAAATTCTTGTCACACAGCACTCCTGAGACCGCCCTCCATCTACACCAGGCTGCATGAACTCGATGTGCTACATCACTATCTATGTCTCCATTCTGCTGTACAAATGATCCTAGGTACTTGAACTTACTTACTTGTGGTACCACGTGACCATCGATGGTGATCTGGCTATTCTCACTGTCAGCTACGCCACTGAAGTCGCAGTGAAGATACTCGATCTTAAAACGGCTAATCCTTAAGCATTTTCTTTCTGAAACACAAAAAAAATTAAACATAAATGTAATATATAAGCATGTCAAATCATCAATTTTCCTTCGCTTGCTAATCAATTTCACTTTTTTCTCCAACAAGGATCAGTTGCGTTTGCTACTTCGCTATGTGCAGAGAATTGTACAAAGTGAATTGAACAGCAGGTCACTCGAAAAGGGTGGAAATTTTACTAAAAAGTACTCTTTCCAGTTTCCACAATGAGCATCCACTTTTCTATTTTAAAATATCATAAAATATTTCTCTACATGTCATAAATAGCAAAAAAATACTTTAATGATTAAATTATTCTTATTACTTGTGTGTATATTATAAAAGTAAAGATTTCTTTTAATAACAAAGTGAGAAACATAAACGATAAATAACTTTTCAACTAATCTTTTAAACCAAAATTTGACCAACACAGGCAAATTGAAGAAAACAGTAAATAAGTTAAGAAGACACCGTCATTTCTATGACATGACTAGCATATTATAATTGCATAATATTTTTGAGTTTAGTAGGTAGCCCAATTAATTTTCAGATAATATATTACGTTTGAAATAACCAAAAATTAAAAGTAAACAACATGCTACAAGTGTGCGAGTAGAATGGTCTCTTCATACTTCTTGGACATAGCTCACTAAGCATTTAGGTTAAGATTTGCTCTAAGAAATTAAGAGTTCAATTCTATAGACATGCATAGTATGAGTGTTCCATTACTGATAGAACAAAAGCCTGGTTTGGAGACACCTTATATGTGTCACTGCGTAGGTCCTTATCTAATCTAAAAGACCGCTGCAAATCTTTCAAAATGCATGTTGATTAGAGACCGCTGAACTCTTAATTTATATCTTACACAATGTGTAGTCACTTTTTTCCTCCAAGAAAGGTATCCTGATTTGACTTCACCCATATATATATATATAAAGTTACCGCTAGGTGTCCAATAATGCAACACGGTTGCCGAATGGGATCTTCCCCATCTAGCCTTACCACCTCTCCTGCTGCCACGTGTTATGCGGTCATAAGGAGATAAGAGAAAAAGGGGTTCAGGCGATCCGGATCCCACAGTTGCAGTGAATAAAGATTTTAGGATCTAAAAAAACTGAACGAGGTAATAATAATTGATAACCAATACATTATCACAATGTCTTGCCGTAAATAGAAAACTAGTCTAAATACAGCATAGACATAAACCAAATTTAGTTGGAAAAAAATGGTAAAGAAAAAATCTTAAAAGAGTCATTGATGATAACCTTGTTTTACACTGTTACTAGAATAAGTCAGGTAGACTATTGACTGTGCTTGGTTTTGTTATAATTTTGTTATTCTAATTTGTTTTCCATTGCTCTTTAGTTGTTAATTTTACTCCTCTTTACCTTAACCCTGGTTTTATTTAAAAAATAAAAAGAAGTCAGTGCTTTGTTAATTTTAATAATTTTCACATTCACACCGGCTTGCTGATTGGAATTATATCTGCTAAAACACATGATACAGTTGAAAAGGTTAACTTAGGTTTTCATCTTCACATATGAACACTTAAAAGGCTATCTATTAGAAGTTCATGTACGGACCTCTTTACTACATTAAAAAAATACTATGTCATAGAAAATAAATAACCACTTTTCTTACCACAACAACAACCATACCCGATATATCTTAGCAACAGCAAAAGTTATTGCTAGGGTCTGGAGAAGGTAGGAGGCAGACAAACAATATTTCCAGTCCAAAGAATAGAAAACTTGCTTCTAGTGAGACTTCCGGCTCTATATATACCTACATAGATGACACAATAATTAAATTGTGATGTGCTAGTGTACTAGTGAATAGATTTAGTAAACACATATAAAAATGTTTCTGATATTGAAATAGTTATAACCGTGTATATGCAGAAATAATGAAAGAAAAAGACAAATAAAAATTTACAAAATTCACCTAAAGTGTAGAGAGTTACTCTAAGGTGACATATATCATGCCTAAACCTCCTTAATCTTAATCATCTGCTTCCATAAACTCCTATCCTGGACCATATCTTCAGAAAGATGCAAATCTAGTAAATCATGCCTAATCCGCTCATCCCAATTCAGTTTTAGGGTTTTAATACCTTTCTTTGGATTTTCTTTTCCTTTTTTGACTAATTATCCTCTATTTAATGAAATGCTTTATTCTCAATGCAATGAAAGCCCCATTGTTTCTAATTGTTCGAATCTTCAATCCAAACTTCGTAATCTATCGCGGTAGTGCCAACAATGTAAATTTTTTTTTTGTCAACTAGTGACATTCATAATAGTAAACACATCTTCTTTAAAATCGTGGAAAATCAACCATGAAAATATTTATTGCAACTAAGAGTATATATTGATATGTACACATAAAATCAAGAACGTAGATTCAGGTCCACAAAGAAGTCCAACATGATTTCACTCTGGCTAAAGCTGCGGCTGATGAGAGTTGAGACAAAGCATCTATAGCAAGAATTTGATGATATAGAAGCATTGGAAAAAAAAGTAACAGTAAAGCAAGTTGTGTAGTGTGTAATACAAATGGATTTATACCTCTATATGTGCTGTGGGCAGCGGTCCTGCACGTCGTTGGTATTGGAATTGCTTCTCTAGAGAATGCACCAATTTTTATCATTGGACCACCATGATTTGGTGTCAAAAGGCCATAACGTGGCCCAGAGCGCTACCACCGTCTCAACCCCAAAAAATATTGTAGATAAAACAAATCCGGAACTTAGCGACCTTCTAGATCGGTGAAGACTTTACTCAAAGACCCACACAAAGTGTCCTCCCGCAAACTAACCTTTCGGCCTAGTATCAGTGGAACACTCATACTGTGCCTATCACTGAAATCGAATTTTGAACCTCTTGGTGGCAAATCCAACCCGAATATCAACTGAGCTATGCCCTGGAGGCTGGACCACCATGTTTTATATTTATGTTGTCTCTGCTATCGGTCAACGTCCACAATAATCTTGTCACATTGACTCTAAGGGTCTCTAGTGTTCCATTCCTAAAGTGCTTCGTAGAATATGTAAATCAAGACATTCAGCGGCATTTTACAAGGTGTCTGAGCTCAAACTTGTTCCGGTATAAAGAGCTGACAGCATAGGTCAAACACCTATACTGCGACTGATAAGATTCGAATCGATAACCTTAGATTCAATCAATTACTCGACTACGAATTGAGGTAGGCTCCTCCTTGAGAGCTACATTTTTCCTCTGCTCACTTCTATTACTCGACTAATAAGCTTAAGTGATTAGAACTCATATTCTATGACTCAAAACTATTTTGGTTAAACTTTTACAAGTGAAAGGTTGTTTTTAGGTTTATATGCTTTATTCTATTTATTTATCATGTATTATACAATCCACACGATATACTAATGTATATATATTTTTATCTGTAAAGGCAACCGTTCAGTGAATTCAATACATTATCTAATCATTTTACAAAATATGGCTTATTAATGTATCGCTCTGATTGGTCATTTTCAATTATACTTTTGTTTGTATAAAGAAGTATTCTAATGGCGATTGATTGCTTAACAATATGCTAAATAAATGCTGGTTGAAGCGTAGAAACAGTCTAGTGAAATTAAGCGACGAAATTTAGAGATTTAAATACAACAACAACATTACCACATTGTTTTAGAGGCTCCTACCATAGTACCATATCTATGACGGGGTATGGGGTAGAGAAATTTAGAGATTTAAATAATTGCGTTAAAGAGATAAGTAAAGGATTTCACCCGAAAAAACGGCTGGCTGTTTTCGTGTCTAGAAAATGAGGATATCAATACACCAAGATTTCAATACCGAACTACATTAAAACCTCTATAAATTAATACCATTGGGACCACGGAATTTTATTAATTTAGCGAGTTATTAATTAATTGATAAATTGATAATTTATTAAGTAAAGAAAGTATTTTATATTCAGTCAACTTAAATTTAGTTACACAAAAAAACGCATGAATATTAAATATCAAGGACTTGAATCTAATTATGCAATATGTACTGGAATTATATACGTTGAATGTATAATGATGAAAAAAATACTATACAAACAACATAAACATCTTTCAAAATCATAAGCAACAGCACAATGGGTTCCTCTAAAAGGTGTCTGACGAAGTCGAATCTTTACCAAAGATCAGAGATGATACGAACGATAACGTCGTTAGCGTCTCGTAGAGAGGTAGTTGGTTGTCAGAGATAACGTTTCCAGAAACCTGTATGGGACAAACGACGTTAAAGGCCCCGGAGCTACTGACCCAGAGAAAACCCTCTGACGCTCAAATCAGTAGTGGATATCGACATGGCGGTGGATCAAAGATGTGGAGAGAATAACGTGTCTTAAGGTTTTACCATGCTGGATTGTTGGCTTTTTAGGTGGTGTTTATAGCTGATGAGCTTAGCCTTTTTCTCTTGTTCACTTTTTCCTTCTTTTTTCTTTCCATTGGGGGATTGCTTTCTTTTTATGTGTTTCGGAGCGAGTAGTGCATGATGGGAAACGATAGGCGGACGTCATGTGTCTTGCCTTGCTGGCAAGCGAGGTTCGCATGTTGGCCAAATGACACCAAGTGTCGTGTTATTTGGCCAAGTTGCTTGTTGACAGATGTCTGCTTTGGCAACTAAAATGAGCCGAGAAGAGGTCTGACTCTGAAGGCACGACCAAGCATAGAAATTACAAGCAGCGAGGTCTGAGCAAACTTGTGGCGGAAAGCTGGAACATGTTGGTCTTATTACCCTGTGGCTAGGCCGACCTGAAGCGCTTAATGCCTTCGTGGCCGAGCTGAGTAGAGGGAGCAGCTATTTGGACCCACGCTTCTCCACAGCTTGGTGTTGACTATGACGAATCCACCCAAAGTACGTCTGTTTTTATTCCTGGTGGGAGTTTGGCCCATCAGTGTCCAAAAACAAAAACTGACATACCAGAACAAATATAATAAATTCATTTTGATTTACATGTTAATAAAAAAACAATAATAAACTCATACATAACTAAATTATCCTATATACCTTTGTAACTTTAGGATATTATTAATGCATAGTGTTAACGGAACCATAGATCTATATAAAGGTCTTCATAAAAATTATAATCTTATTGTTTTATTGAAATTATTGATTTACATAGTGGCACCAATTTGGAACCAGAAAAAATTATTATTTTAGAAAGATCGATAATTTATCGAGTATTAATTTAAATAGATTCTACTAAATCAAGATATTATTAAATATGTCAATAGTTACTCAATGATCAATTATAAATATATATATGAGTGATAACTTACTGTTTTAACATTAATCATCTTTGTTAACATATCAATATCGCTTATTTGTGTATATATTATTGATTAATAATTATGTATTCAAATGTCCCTTATGCATGATTTTGTTCCAATTGATCCAAAAATTCCATTCCTTGGCCCTGAGGGCCTCCACTGCTCCACCCCCAAGGAGCATTATGGATGATGCAAATCAGGAGCCCAGCGGCCTCCTAGGTTAAATGAGGACTTACGCAGCGACCCACACAATGTGTGCACCCGCAAACCAGGCCTTCGGCCTAGCAGCAGTGGAACACCTACACACTGTGTATGTTCCTGGAATCGAACTCTTAACTTTTTAAAACAGATCTCAATCTGAGTACCAACTGAACTATGCCCTGGGAGCTTGTTCCATCTGATTTGGGGTTGCAGAAGGACATTGTCCAAAAATTGTCCAGGAAAATGTTCTCTCAACTACTCGTTCTTCATTGTCTTCACTTAAATATGGTTTGCGTTGTTCTTCTACCTTTACTCACAGATGCAACGCATTGATCATTTGTAAAAAAGCAAAAGAGAAAAAAAAAACTTTCTACACTTAACGAAAATATTTGAAACAGGAAAGAAACGCATCTTAGGCTGTGCTCATACATGATTTGCTCCTATCTCCGAATTCAATATCTCTATTATAATATTATCTACATTAGCACATAATTTAAAAGTTTGGTATACGAAGAATTAATTAGGATGTATAATACAAACAACTAGATTTATATTAAAAGTTTACATGGAAAAAATATTCATTAATTTATTAGATGGTGTGCAAAACTTCTCTAGAAGATCCTAATGCTCTATCTTCCCCCTTCTTAATTCAATGTCATGGGTTGTTAAGTTAGCTTGTCATGTTAGGCTTTTTGGATTTGAAAAGGACAAGTAGTGGATGAATAAAATTCAGCACAAATAAGAGAGATTCTTATAGAAAGTCGTAGATAATGATGCTATAAATGAATCGGACCACTCGCATGTTTGTTTAGATTTGGATGGGTGATGTAAAGGCTCACGATCCTACATTTGATAATGTAAAGATTATGATATTATATATATATATATATATATATATATATATATATATATATATATATATATATGCGTAACTAATAAATATCAACAATCATTAATCATTAATTATTTTAAGAGAAACGGTGACGACGAAAGCCCCAAAATAGTTGACATTTAATATTATTAAAAAAAGGGTTGAACCCCAACCAGTAAGGATCCCTGCCACACCCAGTCTCAAAGGTAGTGTAGGGATGTAAATCAGGTACCCAACGGCCCGCTAGCAGGAGTTTGGTCATATACACAGTAGTGTAGCACTACATGCGAGCCTACAGGCCAAGTAGCTCCCACACTACGCACTTGCTGGAAAGGATCCCTGCCACACCCAGTCCCAAAGGTAGTGTAGGGATGTAAATCAGGTACCCAACGGCCCGCTAGCAGGAGTTTGGTCATATACACAGTAGTGTAGCACTACATGCGAGCCTACAGGCCAAGTAGCTCCCACACTACGCACTTGCTGGAAAGGGGCTCTCTTGCCTTTGACAAGAATTGAACCTCTGACCTCCCTTTCGAGAACTCCTGCCCAGAACCAGTTGGGCTATGTACTGAGGACGACATTTAATATTATTACAGTATATATACGCTATGGAATAAAATAAAATGACTCACTAAATTGGATGCACCTCTTATATTGTGAAGTACCAGTTGATCGACACAGCTTGACGTAATTTTCTTTATGGGTCATCGAGAAACAATCTTTGTGTGTTTCTAACACATGTGTATGGTTGCGTATATCTAAGCCCCCATAATCCGCTATAGACGGGGGTCTCTAAACAATAGTATACATATTAACGTAATCTGGCTTGAACCGCCGAATCTAAAATCTGTTGAACGAATCTACAGAGGTGAACCATGCAAGACTGGTGCAGTTTACAGCATCTCTTCTACAGAACCACTATAAGAAATGGCACGACCATTCTTCACGGATCTAGGGCATCCTAAGTGTAGCTAGCGACCACTATCACATATACCTTTAGAATCAATTTTTTTTTCAGTGATTACCATTTTGATCATTTGATGTAGCTCATATTTGGGATATAATGGTGTGTTTTGTATTTGTCATGCAAAAAATGATTCCTTGGATGTTGGAAATTACATATACTATCCCTCCCATGTAGACGTATTTTATTTTTTCTAACACCAATTTACTAATTCTGAGATTGTGGAATGCTCTTCATCAGCTTTGAAGCGATGTCCATGAAACACAATCTAGATATATGGTTGAAATTTGGGTTTACAAGAGTTGAAGCTCATGTCCATTCAAAACCTTAAGGTAATGAGTGGTGGTATTTCATTCCATATAAACCATGTGGAGACAATATTTTCAACATCCTCCCTCACGTGACAACGTGGCTTGACATACACACGCGCCTTAGAACCCGTCCTCTAACCACAAGTCAAGCATGAACTTCTAGACTTGGGTGAGGGGAGACAATAAATGGCCAATCATGGGCAGGGAAGGTGTGAATCCACATTTTAAAGTGGCTCTGATACCATGTTGAAACTTAGGTTTACATGAGTTGAAATTCACGTCCACTCAAAACTTTAATGCAATGGGTGGTGTCACCCCATTCTCATATAACACATATATTTTATTTCAAAGTGTCTGATGTGGAACAATATTCTCAAACATATATATAAAACTTGATCTCCAAGACTTATTAGATGGCCAAATACGGAGCATTTAAGATTGATAGCTATTTATTTAAGTCGATTGTTTGAATCTCCTTTTTTTTTTTTTGTGAGATAAGAATCTGGGGTCATTTAATTCAAATTATGCTTCATATCTGTATAGCAGATGCATTTCGTGATTTATTCTTGTATGTATCAAGGGTTTTATCCGCATATCACAAAGAACTTTCCCCTAAACCTAAAAGAAAAGAATAGATAGACGAACTCTAGTAACTCGTTTTCTTTAGGTATTTCATGTGGAAATTGTGTATATTCAAAGCAATTCAGGTGCGTGTTTGCACTCACAGCTTGTTATAAAAGTTGCCTCACGGGTTATATGCTACTTCGTTTCTCCATGCATTCACAGTATATGTTCATGTGATGTCTTGGGCTATCTAATCAAACTATTCCACCATTAACTGTACCTATACACAGGTTGACTGAACATATTAAAGGAAAAAGGTATAAGCCTATGTACAAAAGTTGATAACTTCCTACGTGCTATTATTTCCATTCATAAAAAGGAATAATTTCTATCCTAATAAACATTGTATTTAAATCTTTTTTCATGAAATTCGATTCTATACAACTAGTGAAAGTTAAAGGTGCCGTGAACAAATTCAATGCTAGAAAGCCGATGATTCTTCAGAGAAAGATCGACAACTAAATAACTTCTTCAGTTCTGCGTGGTCTATGTTCTTGCTGTTGTGTTTGGTGGAACTAAAGTCAGTCGAGCTGGAACGAAGCCAAGCTCAAAGAACTCAAAGTTGTGAGCTACTGCCGAACAGAGCTGCCGAGCTGGACAGAGGCAATGCCGAGCAGAGCTGAACGTTACTGCATTGATCTCAGCTCGGCCATATACCAGAAAGTTACAGGATGAAATATTCTTTGATTGGAGATTTGATTGATCAGAATCCTGTTTTGGATAGGAGTTTCCATGTTTATCTTTTCTATAAGAAATATCCGGTAGAGTCCTATGTATGGTATGATAGCGATGTAAAAGGAAAATTCCATAACTCATGCTAATCCTTTTACTCCCATAACATCCCCTGATTTGACGCTGTGCCTTGTAACCGAAATCTCAGAATTGTGATAGTGAATTTCTTGGCTTGCCGCCGCCGTGGGTTTTTCTTCCCCTTGAGGGTTTTTCCACGTTAAACCTTGTGTTCTTCTTTTATTGTTTTCTTTGATCATTATTCATTACTTTTGTGCGTTTTTGCGATTATCGTGGTGGTTGTCTCCACTGTTCCGCAACTCTTTTCACAACAGCTGGTATCAGAGCGAGGTTCTTTGTTCGAGTGGGAGCAATGACCGACGATAGTAAGTCAAGAATTGAGAGATTTGATGGATCAAACTTCGGTTTCTGGAAGATGCAGGTTGAAGATTATCTATATCAGAGAGATCTATATCTGCCTCTTGAAGGGAAAGAGGTGAAGCCTACTGACATGACAGATCAAGAATAGGAGATTCTGGATCGCAAAGCGCTCGGTGCCATTAGGTTGTCTCTGATCTAAACCGTTGCATTCAATATCTCAAAGAAAAATACCACAAAGGATGTGATGGATGCTTTGACAAGGATGTATGAAAAGCCCTCTGCCTCCAATAAGGTGCATATGATGAAAAGGCTTATCAATATGAAAAAGACTAAAAGTAAAACGATGCAGGAACACTTGGATGAGTTTAACACAATCACTAGTCAACTTGAGTCGATTGAGATCGTCTTTAACGATGAAGTTCTAGCCTCGGTATTACTGTCAAGTCTGCCTGACAATTGGGATGGAGTTGTTATGGCTGTGAGCAACTCATCCGGAGAAGGTACGTTGAAGTTTGAAAATGTGGTAGATGTGCTGCTTGATGAAGATTTAAAGAGGAGGAATAGTGGCACCCCTGAAAGTCCTGGAGCCGCGCTGAACACAGAAGAGCACGGCAAACCTGCCAGGAGGGGCAATGACAAAGGTGGGAGATCGCAGTCCAGAAAGAGCAAGTCTAAGGGCTCAAATCTGACCTGCTGGAATTACAAGAAGAAGGGTCATCCTAAATGCGATTGCAGAGTCAAGAAGAAGGCTGATCAGACGGACAAGTATGGGGATGAAATCCATGTCTCTCAATCTTCCGGGTCTGACAGTGATGGTCTGATTCTATGTTGCGAGAGCCGAGCTGACGTTTTTTGGATCTTCGATACTAGGGTCTCTTTTCACGCCACATCCAACAGAGAATACTTCACAAATTATAAAGTGGTAACTTTGGGAAAGTATAGCCCAGATATGATGACTCCTGTGATATTGTTGGCAAAGCGGATATCATACTGACTTTACCAGATGGAAGGCAGCTGAAGCTGCTTCAAGCAAGACACGTACCTCGGCTGACCAAGAACTTGATTTCAGTAACACAATTGGCTGATGATCCTGATATCGAAGGAAGATTCAGCAAAACTCATTGGAAGCTGATCAAAGGGTCTTTAATTGTGGCACAGGGTCTAAGAGCAGGAACTCTTTACAAGTTGTCAAACGAAAGCTCGGCAAATATAGTCAGCTCGGCAAGTGACGCCGAGCTGTGGCATCAGAGACTTAGACACATAAGTGTCAAGGGAATGAAGGTAATGGCATCTAAAGGGAAGCTAGAAGGTCTATCCAACATTGATATACCACTGTGTGAGTCCTATGTGCTGGGGAAACAGAAAGCAGTCAGTTTTTCAACGCACAAGGGAAACCTCAGAGCTGACAAGTTGGAACTTGTACACAGATGTTTGGGGGCCTTCAGATGTGCCCTCACTGATTGGCTCACGCTATTATGTTACTTTCATTGATGACTCAACGAGGAAGATGTGGGTGTACTTTGTAAAACACAAGTCTGACATATTTAATGTCTTCAAGAGATAGAGAAGTCTTGTTGAGAACGAAACAGGGCTGAAGCTTAAGTGCTTAATGTCGGACAATGGTGGAGAGTAATGCAACAAAGAGTTTGAGGATTACTATGCCGATAATGGAATCAGAAAAGAAAGAACAGTGCCGAAGACACCTCAACACAATGGTGTTGCTAAAAGGATGAACAGAACAATCTGTGAAAGGGCAAGAAGTATGAGAATACATGCAGATCTGCCGAAATCCTTCTGGGCCGAGGCGGTGAACATCGCTATTTATCTGATTAACAGAGGGCCATCAACCGCAGTTGATTGTAAGCTTCCTGAGGAAGAGTGGACTGACAAGGTGATTTCACTTGCCTATGTCAAAGTATTTGGTTGCACCGCCTATGCACTGTTGAAGCTGGATGAGAGATCAAAACTTAACCCCAAGTCCAAGGTATGTTCTCTAATTGGCTACGGAGGTGACAGTTTTGGATATAGACTGTGGGATCATGTAAGGAAGAAGGTGATCAGAAGTAAGGACGTGGTTTTCAATGAAAACATACATTACAAGCACAAAGTAAGGAGGAGAAGCAACATGTGAAGCCTAAGTATTTTGAGCAAAGTGACGTTGCTTATGCTGAGCTGAGAAGACCTGCAGAACAGACCCCTGAGGTGCCGACCTCAGAACATGAAACTCATAAAGAGCAAGTCACACCACCCATTGTTGTTCGGAGAGAGAGAAGAACCATTACTGCGCCTACCAGGTTCTCACCTTCACTATATTATTTGCTTTTTACTGATTGTGATGAGCCGAGGTGCTATGAAAAAGCAATGAGTTCTGATAAAAGATAAGACTGGAGGTCAGACATCGAAGATGAGATGAACTCTCTGCAGATCAATCTCACATGGGATCTTGTAAAGAATCCACCAGGGAAGAAAGCTATTCAGAACAAATGGGTGTACAGGTTGAAGCAAGAAGCTAACGGCACCCAAAGGTATAAGGCAAGGCTTGTTGTGAAAGGGTTCCAACAGAAAGCTGGGGTTGACTTCACTGAAATCTTTTCACATGTAGTCAAGCCGTCGACCATCATAACCGTCCTGAGCATTACAGCCCCAGAAGATCTGCACTTAGAACAGCTTGACGTGAAAACAACCTTTCTTCACGGAGATCTGGAAGAAGATATCTACATGATGCAGCCACAGGGCTATGAGTAAAGAAGACCTGGTATGCAAACTACAGAAGTGCTTGTATGGCTTGAAACAAGCTACGAGGCAGTGGTATAAGAAGTTTGACAACTTCATGGCAGAGGTCGGCTACGAGCGCTGCCATGGTGATCACTGCTGTTACTTCAAGAGATTTGAAGGTTCGTATATAATCCTACTACTTTATGTAGATGACATGTTAATAGCAGGAGGAAGCACTGATGAGATTAAGAAGCTAAAGGAACAATTGGCTAAGAAATTATCCATGAAGGACCTCGGTCCAACAAAGAAGATACTGGGACTCAGTATTGATAGAGACAGGAAAAATCAAATACTGAGGCTGAGCCAAAGAGACTATATCTCTAAAGTGCTGAAAAGATTCAATATGGAGAATGCAAAACCGGTGTCTACACCTCTAGCAAGACAGTTCAAGAATTTGTCAAAGAAGCAATGTCCTAAGACAAAGGATGAACTTGAACGAATGAAGAAGGTACCCTATGCCTCAGCCGTGGGTATCTTGATGTATGCTATGGTGTGCACCCGACGTGACATAGCCTATGCAGTGGAAGTTGTGAGCAGATTCATGTCAAATCCTGGTCCTGATCATTGGGATGCAGTGAAATGGATACTAAGGTACTTAGTGGGAACGCAAAGCTTGACACTGCAGTTCGGCAACGATAATCTGAACCTGCTCGACTTTGTAGACTCTGATATGGCTGGAGATGTTGATGAGCGCAAGAGTACTACAGGGTATGTTTTCAAGCTTGACAGTGCTGTAATCACTTATGTATCAAGATTGCAGAAGATTGTAGCATTGTCAACAACTGAAGCTGAGTATGTGGCAGCAGTTGAAGCTACCAAGGAACTGGTGTGGTTGAAGAGCTTACTGAATGAATTGAAGCACCCTCAGGTCAGCTATAAACTATTTAGTGACAGTCAGAGTGCGATACACTTGGCTAGAAACTTTTCTTATCACGCAAGAACAAAGCATATTGACAACAGATATCATTATATAAGAGATATGCTTGAGGGAAAACAGTTCGACTTGGAAAAGATTCATACAAGCTAGAATCCAGCAAACATGATGACGAAGATTGTTCCGAAAGAGAAGCTTGAGATCTGCAAAGCTTCTCTTAGTCTCGTTACTTGATGAAAGTGCTGAAATGGCGGCAGCCCGAAGAAGCGGAAATTCACGTTGCGTCTAAAGTTAAGGTCAGTTCCAAGTGGGAGATTTTGTTGGGTTTGGTGGAACTGAAGTCAGTCGAGCTCAAGCGAGACCGAGCTCAAAGAACTCAAAGTTGTGAGCTACTGCCGAGCAGAGCTGGTGAGCTGGACAGAGGCAATGCCGAGCAGAGCTGAATGTTACTGCATTGATCTCAGCTCGGCCATATACCAGAAAGTTACAGGATGGAATATTCTTTGATTGGAGATTTGATTGATCAGAATCCTGTTTTGGATAGGGGTTTCCATGTTTATCTTTTCTATAAGAAATATCCGGTAGAGTCCTATGTATGGTATGATAGCGATGTAAAAGGAAAATTTCATAACTCATGCTAATCCTTTTACTCTCATAAAATCCCCTAATTAGACGTTGTGCCTTGTAACCGAAATCTCAGAGTTGTGATAGGGAATTTCTTGGCTTGCCGCCGCCGTGGTTTTTTCTTCCGTATGAGGATTTTCCCACGTTAAACCTTGTGTTCTTCTTTTATTGTTTTCTTTTATCATTATTCATTACTTTTGTGCGTTTTTGCGATTATCGTAGTGGTTGTCTCCACTGTTCTGCAACTCTTTTCACAACAACTGCCTCTAAAGACATTCGGAACATCTCATCCTTTTCTCCATTTTACGAGATAATTTCTTTCTTTTTTTTGAAAATTTTATTTGGCCATAGTTATTTCATATACGAATAATCTTCATATGGTAAGATCTATCCTTATATGGATATGTCATGGATCAAGAACCAAAGAAGTAAGCCGTCAAAATTTGAGATTCATTTATAACATCAGTCGCGAAGCGATCCAACTCCTCCCTAGACTCTACACATACTCAAGAGCTTAGACACCGAGAATGTCCTTTTTATAGCATTTACATCTGCCAGTCAAAATCCGTAGCTTTACCAAAACGTTTTGGTTTGTACTTATATGTCAAGGTTTGTCTAACTACACTTTTAAGTCCTCAGAAAATAAAAATGTGTTCTTTGTAAGTAACTATAGCAACTAATCAAATGATAAATATAGCACTAATTTTATTAATTTTTGTTCTTTTTTCTTATAAAGTCCACGGATGATGTATATTCTTCGAGTCATGAACCAATTAATGAGCCATAACAACAGGAAGATCGTATAAAGTAGTCGATGCGTATATCATAGCTTTTAGGATTGTTAAATTATGTCCATAATTATGTCCTTTATATGCCCTTACGTTTTCGTGTAATTCATAATACACTAGACAATCTATTATTTCGTGTAATTCCATATACAATAATGATATGGTCTAATCCATTTTTTATTTTGAATCAGGGTTTAATCCATTCCATAACCGTTCAATCATGGTATGCAAGACTTTGGTAATCTAACGGTAGTGAAATGAGGAATCCTTGATAAATGAATGGCACTTTGATTGTCATAAAAAAACATATTTTTAAACATATTTTGTTTTTTTCACTTCAAGTTCTATTAAGAATTTCTTCAACAATAACAAATTTTTTGACGCTTCCACGGTGTCTCTAAACTCGGCTTCAGCAGTAGAAAGTACAATACACTTTTGCGATTTTGATTGCTAAGCCATGGTTCTCTTAGCAAAAGTCATCATATGTCATGAAGTAGATTTGCAATCATCTAAGCTTCTGGCTAGATGCGAATCTGTATAACTGATCAATATAGACGGCTCACATCCCAAAGTTAGTCTCAAATTCAATTTGTTGCAGAGATATTTTATAATTCACTTCACGGCCTCTCAATTATGTCTTCTCGGATTTGAAAGATAACGACTGACAATACATACAATATGAGCTATATCAAGTCTCGTTCAAACCAGGACATATATCAAACTACCAACAACCAGCGAGTATAGAACATTCTTCATATGCAATTTCTCGTTATCATTAAATGGACACTTCTTGTAACAAAGCTTAAAATGAGAAGCAAGTGGAATACTAAATGCTTTAGCTTTGTCCATACTAAAATTTCGAAGAACTTTGTTAATGTACTTTTCTTGCGACAAGTAAAACTTCTTCGCATGTCTATCACATATGACTTGAATACCAAAAATTTTCTACACTGGCTCTAAATCCTTCATAGCAAAAGATTCAATCAAAATTTTCTTCAATTCTTTGATTTTGAAAATGTCTTTTCAAACAATCAGCATATCATCAACAATGAGTCTCGAATTTTTGGAAATGCCTTTTTTAACATTGCTGAATTTTCAACTGAAAAATCAATCTCGAATTTTTATTGTTCGAATATATCTTGGAGATCTCCAAACTACATCTCCATCATTCAAATTGTGTTTCTACGTCTAAAAAACAATCTATGAAAGTTTCGTGACAATCCAACGGTGGACACCTCATCAAAATTCGATTTACCAGAGACAGTGTCCCTGTTGCTGCGAGCATTTTCATATTTTCTCTCACTCTTTGTCATGTGTCATACATTTTTCAATACTCTAAGTCACCAATATGATCCAAGATACTATCAATAATTTAATGGACTCATGTTCTTAAATTCCATTAAGGTATTAGACCTCCCAAAATAAACAGGATAATCTAACAAATTTCCAGTCAACTGTGAGTTTACCGATGAAAATTTTCATGTTAAGGGATCGAACAACAGGGTGCAATCTGATAGTAGGAACACGGAAGGGTGATCTTTATGTCCTTTCGAATTCTCCAGAACTTCATCTTTCCAACAGACAAAAATCATGTTCAGTAGAGGTATGACATCAACAATTGGGACATCCTCAAGCATCTAGTTTGGAAGTCTTAAGAAATAAAGGGTTCATCGATGTGTCGGGGAGTTCAAAGTTGAAACATCAATTCATACTAATGCACCTGAAGTTGATCCAATTGATAATTTTCCGCAGCAAGAACCAGTTACAGATACTCTTTCATCACAAACAGAGAATGGTTCAAGTGATAAGGCTACGTCAGAGTTGATGCATGCACATCCAATGCTCAATCGATCTCATTGCTTAACCAGTGCAATTCATCCAGAGCCTCATAATATTTGAGTTCCTTTTATGTCATCCATGATGGAAGGAGCTGATGAGTCCAGGAATGCTCACCGAGTGGATCAGAGATGATCCTTGCTGTACATCGTTAATCTGTTGGCCGAGATGGAGTTCTTAGAAGATGGCTCCAGAATTTGTTCCCCCTAAAAATTGGATCCCTTTCCCTGTCTGGAAAGAGGCTTTTTATAGGTGTTTGATGAGCCTCTGTCCAATGATGGGAATGTGATGTGTCTGAGATGGCGGTCTTGTCTGCTGCAGATTCGCAGTCTGATGGGACAAGTGTCTGTGACTACAGCTGTGTCAGTGGCTGACTCTATGATATGTAGGTCGGCCTGCTATGATGACCTTGTACTAATCCAGTCGATGCTTGACACCTGGAAAGTATTCTGCAGAACTGCCTTGGTGGGTCCCAGATGCTAATTGATAATATCTTCTTCTAATCTTATCCGAGATATTCTGAGTAAGGGTTTATGAGAGCAAGGCCGAGACTAGAACTCGGTGCTAATATAAAGCCGAGGCCGAAGTTAATCCCAGGTCGAGCTGAATATATTTCGTTTAGAAGTGCATTGTTGATTCCTTTATTTTCCGAGGTTGATTGTAATAGACTGCTTTGACTAAAGCATTGCCGAGCCGAGATATAATATGTCGAATTGTCCTTAGTCTGTATTTCTAACCATTCTCGGTCATGTTGAGCTAGCGCCGACCTGACTCAGGCATGCGGCTGAGCTGACCAAGGGTTATAATTGAATTTGCCTTAGCCACATTATTAAACTTGCTTTAGCTAAAGTATAAGATGGCCGAGCAGAAGCGCATTCCTGTCGAGCTGCAGGAGTTGTCTCAGACCTTAATTTGCCGTTGACTATTTGTTGACTAACTGACGACTTTGTCTTTTCTTAGTGGGTCAGATTTTGGTTTAACATTTGCCCCCAGATTAGTTTGGCCGAGCTGACCAGAAAGGGTAGGCTAATCGATTCAGAGCTTTTAATGCGCTGTCCTTTCAAGTATGACATGTCCGTCTCTGATTGGGACGTACTGCGCATTTACTCTCTGCGCAGAGTACGAGGCGCCAGTTACGCACCTTTTCATATCCGGCTGTTGTAGGAATCGATGACGAAATTTTCCAGGCGCCGTTTGGGATCCCCGAGATGAAATCGATAAATAAGGCTTTCGAAGGATTCTGTAACCTTTTATTTTTCCTGCTTTCTGCTCTCGCATCCTCTACTTTCTTCTCCGACGTCTCTTCCAAGTTTCCTCCGGCAGTCTTCTCCGGCCGTCCTCAGTTTCCTTCGGTCTTCTTCATCATTTTCCTTGCAAAGCTTTACTGTAAGTCTTCTTTTCCAATTCTTTATCATGTCTGCTTCTCCTTCTCGTGATTCCCAGAATTTCTCTGAAGGCGCTTCTTACACCGGCGGCGATGGAGGAAACTCTAATTCTCCATCTCTGTCTGGTAGGACGGTATTTGCTGATGACCGTCCAATAAGTAATCTGCGCAGGACCACTCGTGACACTGCTCAGTCCAGCAGAGCCGTCACGGTGGTTGACTCCTTGCTGGAGCAAACAAAGGTTGCTCCTGCTCCGGCATCCGTAAATCCCTCAATTCTGCATAGGGCTCCATCTCTGTTTACAGGGATACTTGAAAGGGGTCTGCCTTCTTCTTTTGTTCAAGAATCTTTTTGTTCTTTGACCAAGGCCGATCTGAGTCGGATCTGTAAGACCTACAGAATTGACCGGGATCTATTCGGACCGATTCTGCCTCTGCTTGGTCAAACTGCTTACGATCCTCTAACAGTGATTTCCCTTTCGCTGTTAATATTCCTACCTTTACCAAGAATTGGAAAGGTAAATTCTTCTATGTCAAGAAGGCTGAGCTGCCGAAGGGGAACATCTGGAAGTCTGGCAAGGCAGACAACCTGAAGCCGGGACCAGACTACTGTGATGAAACAACCAGACTTTGGAGTCTGCCCATCATAATTGACTGGCAGAAGGTGGATTACGACATTTTGATGGCGGCTGACCTGAGCCATTTGGCTGTGGGTCAAAATTATCTGCCCATTTCTCCTGATAATATGATCATTGTCAGAGGTTGGTCTTGATACACTTTAAATTCTGTAGTTTTTCTAACTTCCAGTTGATAACTGTTTCACTCTTGATGAAGGCTCAATGGCTTCTGGCAATACCGACCATGCGAGCAGAATGGTCGAGGCGGCAGCCAGGAAAAGAGCTCGTAAAGCTAGACGAGTTGCAACATTTTCTGGGGGAACATCTGCACCAGCTCTGCCCCCACCTGAGATCATGTCTATGGCCGAACCAAGATCTGAGCTGGCTAGGAATGAGCCTGTTGTAGTGGCTGAACCTGAAACAGGTACTTCATTTTTTTTATTTTTTTAGTGTTCAAAATTTCAAAACTTATCTTTTGATACACTTTTTTGCAGCTCTGCCGATTGTGGAAATCATTGATGAGGATGCAGAGACCCCTATTCAAACTCAAGTCTCTGCCGAATCTGATCCACCGGCCGAAGTGGGTGAAGGCATTGAGCAACCCTTCCTTTTAAACAGGAAAAAAGCTCGTAAAGCTAGACGAGTTGCAGCATTTTCTGGGGGAACATCTGCACCAGCTCTGCCCCCACCTGAGATCATGTCTATGTCCGAACCAAGATCTGAGCCGGCTAGGAATGAGCCTCTTGTAGTGGCTGAACCTGAAACAGGTACTTCATTTTTTTATTTTTTTAATGTTCAAAATTTCAAAACTTATCTTTTGATACACTTTTTTGCAGCTCTGCCGATTGTGAAAATCATTGATGAGGATGCAGAGACCCCTGTTCAAACTCAAGTCTCTGCCAAATCTGATCCGCCGGCCGAAGTGGGTGAAGGCATTGCAGGAATCGAGGACGAAATCTTCGAGGCGTCGTTTGGGATGCCGAGATGAAATCTATAAATAAGGCTTTCGACGGATTCTGTAACCTTTTATTTTTTCTGCTTTCTGCTCTCGCATCCTCTACTTTCTTCTCCGGCGTCTCTTCCAAGTTTCCTCCGGCAGTCTTCTCCGGCCGTCCTCAGTTTCCTTTTGTGTTCTTCCTCCTTTTCCTTAGCAAAGCTTTACTTTAAGTCTTCTTTTTCAATTCTTCATCATGTCTGCTTCTCCTTCTCGTGATTTCCAGAATTTCTCTGAAGGCGCTTCTTACACCGACGGCGGTGGAGGAAACTCTAATTCTCCATCTCCGTCTGGTAGGACGGTCTCTGCTGATGACCGTCTAATAAGTAATCTGCACAGGACCACTTGTGACACTGCTCAGTCCAGCAGAGCCGTCACGGTGGTTGACTCCTCGCTGGAGCAAGCAGGGATTGATCCTGCTCTGGCATCTGTAAATCCCTCAATTCTGCAGAGGGCCCCATCTATGTTTACAGGGATACTTGAAAGAGGTATGCCTTCTTCTTTTGTTCAAGAATCTTTTTGTTCTTTGTCCGAGACCGATCTGAGTCGGATCTGTAAGACCTACAGAATTGACCGGGATCGGTTTAGACCGATTCTGCCTCTGCCTGGTCAGACTGCTTACGATCCTCCAAAAGATTATGAATCCACAGCCAAATGATGAGTCCAGAAATGCTCACCGAGTGGATCAGAGATGATCTTTGCTGTACGTCGTTAATCTCCCGTCTAAATCCGTCATTGAAACCTGAGAAGGAAGAGAAACGTTAGAGGTCCCAGGGCGTTGCTCCGGAAAAACCCTCCGACGCTTAAGTCAGTTATGGGTGTTTTGAGTAGGCAATTTATGCTGGAATAAAGGTTTAGATGAAACCTGTAGTAAGATCTCACTGAGTGTTAGGCTATTTAAATGTTGGTTGAGATGGAGTTCTTAGAAGATGGCTCCAGAAGTTGTTCCCCCAAAAATTGGATCCCTTTCCCCGTCTGAAAAGAGTCTTTTTATAGGCGTTTGATGAGGTCTGTCCCTCTGCCCAATGATGGGATTATGATGTGTCTGAGATGGCGGTCTTGTCTGCTGCAGATCCGCAGTCTGATGAGACAAGTGCCTGTGACTACAGCTGTGCCAGTGGCTGACTCTATGATATGTAGGTCGGCCTGCTATGATAACCTTGCACTAATCCAGTCGATGCTTGACACCTGGAAAGTATTCTGCAGAACTGCCTTGGTGGGTCCCAGATGCCAATTGATAATATCTTCTTCTGATCTTATCCGAGATATTCTGAGTAAGGGTTTATGAGAGCAAGGCCGAGACTAGAACTCGGTGCTAATATAAAGCCGAGGCCGAAGTTAATCCCAGGCCGAGCTGAATATATTTCCTTTAGAAGTGCACCGTTGATTCCTTTATTTGCCGAGGTTGATTGTAATAGACTGCTTTGACTAAAGCATTGCCGAGCCGAGATATAATATGTCGAATTGTCCTTAGTCTGTATTTCTAACCATTCTCGGTCATGTTGAGCTAGCGCCGACCTGACTCAGGCATGCGGATGAGCTGACCAAGGGTTATAATTGAATTTGTCTTAGCCACATTAATAAACTTGCTTCAGCTAAAGTATAAGATGGCCGAGCAGAAGCGATTCCTGCCGAGCTGCAGGAGTTGTCTCAGACTTTAATTTGCCATTGACTATTTATTGACTAATTGACGACTTTGTCTTTTCTTAGCCGGTCAGATTTTGGTTTATCAGGAGCAATGGAAGAAGAACTTGCTTCACTTCGACAAAATTGTACTTGGAAACTTGTTCCACATATACCAAATATGCACGTGATAGGCTCAAAATGGGTGTTTAAAGCAAGACTCATGGCTGTTGGTTCTTTAGATCGTCTAAAAGCTCGGTTGGTAGCAAAAGGTGATCATCAAATTGACGGGTGGATTTTGCTGAAACTTCCTCTTCAATCATAAAGCTGATGACAATTTGGATGGTTCTTACTGTAGCACTTGCACATAAGTGGCTTATTCCACCACTTGATGTGAAAAATGTTTTTTTTTTCATGGTTTGATTTCTAAAGATATGTATGCCAAAATCTCCTGGTATGTATGATTCACAATTTCCACATGTATGCAAGCTTCAAAGAGTTCTTTATATACTTGAACAAACACGATGAGCATGATTTGATTGGTGTAGTGGTTTGTTGCTTCATTTTCTATTTCTAATGGATTCAAGGACACACTCTTCCTTGACTTTGGAATATGATGGAATAAAGCAAAATGATTCACTAAATTGGATGTACTTCTTATATTGTAAAGTATCAGTTTATCAACATAATTAACTTGACGCATCATTAGGAGCTATCGGGAAACAACCTCTGTGTGTTTCTAATATATGAGTATGGTTGCGTACATCCGACTCTACATACCCCGCAATAGGTAAGAGACTCTAAAGCAATGGGGTAATGTTGTTGTTGTAGTAAATTGTTGCTTCAATATGGTTTTATATGGCGTGTCCATCATTATTTATTCGTCATATTGATTTTGGATCACTAATTCTTCTTATCCACGTACATGTCATGTGAATTACAGGTTCAACTACAAGACTTATCAACAATTTTATTTAACTTCTCATCAATGGATTTTCTATAGAAGATATCAAAGTCGCATTATGCATTAACCATTTTAGAAAAGACATATGGTAGTATAAGCCCGTATCTACACCTCTTGAATCAAAAATAAATATTTCATCAAATTCAAAAGCTTTGGATGATCCAAATTATTTTTACTTCTACAATACCGGACCTCTCATTTTGTGTGCACTATGTTTCTCAGTTTATGCATGCAACTACTCCTCATTTAAAAATGGTTCGGCTTATTTTTTTGTATGTGAAAGGCACAGTCAATCTTGGGCTAGATTTCACGTCTAATAATAAACTTGATATGTATGCTTTTTCCGATGTCGATTGGGCTAGATACCTAACAACAAGGCGATCCACAACTGTCTATAGCACTTTTCTGGTTCAAAATCTCATATCTTGGTGCGAAAAAAACAGCATACAATTTCTGGTTTAAGTAGTGAAGCTAAATACCGTGTTATGACAAATACAACAGGTGATTTGGCATGGATGACTTTCACTCTCAAATATTTACGGGTTCACCTTCTTTCTACGCCTATGTTATACTGCTATAACTTAAGTGCTCAGCATATGACCATAAATCCAGTCTTTCACACTCGCAACAAACATACCGAATTGGATTATCATTTCGTGTAAGAACCATAAATTCATTGCTCTGGTTAGAGGAATATTCTTCAGATTTTTTTATTTTTCATGATAGTCATAAAGAAAGTCTTTTATGGTGCTTGTAGCCTTAGTAGCTTTCTATGTTATTTGATTCATTAGGGCTTGAAACACATCCATGTTTTGCACGACGCATTGAGCAGCAGTCAGCAGCCTTCACGTTGATTTGCTCTCCATATTGGACAGTTGTTTACAAACTTTTGTAGAAGAAATATGGATAAAATATAGGATTAAGTCTTGATGCTCCTCCTTCCAGAGCTAAATTGGCAAAGCTAATTTCGTCTTCGGATCGAAAAGTTGATCCGGATAGGAAGATAGTGAATGTGCTACTGAAACATGCAAGAATCAGTAGAGTTAGAGGCCTTAGAATTGTTACTCTGGAAAAACCTTCTGACACAAAAGTCATCATGGATTGCTCCACTTTTTGGCTTTTATTTTATGCTGACAATTTGAGAAACATGTCTCTTTGTGGGAATATTGAGTGTTTCAAGAATATTGTTCTTCGTGTGATACCTGAATGTGTTCAAGCTTGCATTCTGTTTGCGGGTAAAATGTTTTTTTGTAGTCGTTGATTGGAGAAATGCATGCTGAGCCACAAGGTGCTGCCAAGTATTCTGTTCTACTTATGCTTGTTGGCCAAGTATAGCAGACTGACGTCATGTGTCGCAACGTCAGGCGAAGCTGCCTGTATGACGAAGATTACCTTAGCCGAGCTGATTTAACTTGGCTTGAACTTCGTGTATATACTGACGTAACCGATCTGACGGTGAAGTTGATCTCGGATGGGGCTAGTGTCAGTGGAACGTCTAGTTCCCTTTGATGACACTAATTTGATTGCATATTGAGCCATTTTGGCTGAGCTGATCTACAGACAACCTGCATCCTTATAAGGTCAAATGGTGCTGACTTTGTGAGGACCGAGCTGATTACATTAGTCGATTCTGTGAGCGTGTCGATTTCTACATCGTGCAGACAAAGGTTGGAGTCTAAGAAAATTCGGCAGTGACGAGTTCCAAGGATGGTGTGATGCGGTAGGTAATCGAAAACATGCCTGACGGTAACTTATTTTGACGGACTCCACATAGGCACAATTTTGTACACATGTAAAGACTATTCAAGGTGCTCTTAGGAGGTTGCTCAACTGATATTCAGATGATATATTGCATTCAAGGTGTTAGAATATTTGATTGATTACGTTACTGATTGTAGTTGCTAAACTTTAGGAAATTAGTTTATTACACATTATTGCACATTATTGTAATAGGCAATCATCATAATTGTAATTAGAATTTTACCTTGTATAGCATACTCATAGGACTATAAATGTATGTACAATTCTACTGATGAATACAAGAAAATCTTTTCCAAAACTGTTCATACCTTGCTTCATGGTATCAGAGCAGGCTCCTTAAGCCTACTGTGATTTTTCCGGTAAGGTGGTGGCTCAGACAAGTCATCATCATTGCTAATCTACCGAGGAATTTTGGGCAACAGTTGGCTCAGAATTTCTTCTCATCATTGCCATACCCTTACCTTCCTTGATCAAGTGTTGTACCTGATCAAGCCATACCCATTTGAACCGAAAACTTCAGGCTCAGAAATATCTTCATTGCCATACCAATCTCCTTTTGACCAAGATCCAGTAGCGTAACCTGCAAAAGCCAAAAATGTCAGCCAACCCAGAAAAGTTACCAGCATTACCAGAAACATCAGAAAACCTCCAAAAATTCCAGAAAATTTTGACTTATCTGCAGAGTTTGCAAAATTCTTGCAGAACCAGATAAACCCACATCCTCAGAATCCTGTTCCTCCCACAACTTCTGAGAATTTAGTAATCAAATTCAAGTTGAACTCAGGCAATTATGCTTTATGGTGCAATCTTATGAAAAGGTCCTTCACGGGAAGGGGGAGGAGTGCCCACATCACAGGGGTTCCTCCACCCCCTGCCAACATACGAAAACTATACGAAATGGGAACAAGAAGACCAGCTTGTGTTCACCTGGCTCATAGATAATATGGAAGAAAGCCTGGTGAACAGTGCCTCCAGTTATCCGACTGCGAAAGCCCTTTGGGATGGGCTCGCAGTAACCTATGGGTCAGGAACAGACCCTTTAAAGATATTCGACCTACATAAGCAAGCCTACACCGTAAAACAGGGGACAAGTACTCTAGATGCATGCTGGGAAAAACTGCAAAGCCTATGGCGCACCATAGACAACCGAAGTCCCAACCCTATGGAGTGCCCAAGGGACATACAGAGATTCAACCAGTATATCCAGGAGCAACGTTTTTACCAATTACTTATGGCTGTGGATGGCCGTTTTGCAGCGACCAAAAAAGAGCTCCTCAAAAGAGACCCAAGACCCACAGCCGAAGTAGCATACGGCGAGCTGCGAAGATCAGAGACAGAAAACATACTGCTAAAACTTACCCCTTCAGCCTTAGCACCATCATCAGAGGTAGGACTGCGGCAAAGATTAGCGGTAAAGGGACCAGGAGGACAGAACAAAGGAAGCAGTGGCCGAAACCCCCGCTCAAGACAACCATCACAGCAGGGTGAGGATAAAAGTCAGATTGAATGCTCACACTGTAAGAAAAGGGGGCACCTTCGCGAAAACTGTTTTAAACTTCATGGTTACCCAGATTGGTGGAAAGATTTTAAAGAAGAAAACAGTAGCTACAGCCTCACAGGTCACCGGAGCAGGTGAGGGAGGCCAGCAGAAAAGGGAACTTACCGGAGGAACAGGGAGAGAAAGGACAGGCAAACCCAGCGAAGAAGACAATCCCTGCGAAGGAGAAGGGACAGCAGCGGCGGCCACAGGTAACAGGGGCTGGGTTGAAAACCCTAGCCCCTTACGGTTTTATATCCCCCAGTTAAAAATATTGCAACCCTACCCCCCCTCTATTTCTGGAAATGTTAGTTCGGCCCTTGCAGGTTCTGTCAATTACAAAAATGTCCCCCCAGATTTTATAAACTCCACAACGACCCCTACTTTTTCAAAACATGTTCACAATAGTCCCAGAAACTCACCCACCACTACTTTAACCCCTGAACTTCAGATAAATTCACCAAAAGCCCTAAAGTCTACCACCAATACTAAAACCACCCAATGGATATTCGACTGCGGAGCTACTGATACGATGTCATACGATCCACAAGATTTTCTTACCCATAACCCTCCTACAAAGACCAGTGTGGCTATCGCTAATGGTTCATTAGTCCCTGTACACAATAGCGACACCATTGATATTACCCCAAATATTACACTCCAAAATTGTCTCTATGTACCCACACTTTCCACAAAACTCCTTTCTATTAGCCAACTTACTAAAGAATTAGATTGCGTTGTTCTGATGTACCCCTCCTTTTGTATCTTGCAGGACATTCATACCAAGGAGATCATTGGGCGTGGTACTGAAAACCACGGACTGTACTTTGTCAACACGGTGGTACAACAGGGACAGTCTAATCTTGCCACCGGGACAGTGACTCGACAGTTATGGTTGTGGCATCGCCGGTTAGGGCATCCATCTTTCACATATTTAAAACAATTATTTCCTTCTTTGTTTACATCCAAACTTGATCCACTGCATTGTGATACATGCCTCCGGGATAAACAAACTCAGGCATCTTATTTTTCTAATAATACTCGTCTGACTCGTATGTTTTCTTTAGTACATTCTGGTGTCTGGGGCCCATCCTCTTACAATACCCCTCTTGGTTTCCGATATTACGTGATCTTTGTTGATGATTTCTCTCGAACGACTTGGCTTTACATTATGAAAAATAAATCTGAGGTTACCAGCAAATTTCTCACCTTTTATAATATGGTCAAAACTCAGTTTCACACATATGTTCAAATCCTCCGCACAGACAATGGGGGGAATATCTTGATCGGGAATTGGGGCAATTCCTAAATGAAAATGGGATCATACATCAAACATCATGTCCTTACACTCCTCAACAAAATGGGGTAGCCGAAAGGAAAAAAGAGTTATTCTAGAAATGGCCCGTGCTATGATGATCGAGTCTCATGTCCCGATGAGTTTTTGGCCAGAGGCTGTGTCCACTGCAGCATACCTCACCAATCGCCTTCCCACAAAAATCCTTGATCTCCAAACTCCCTTTCACACTCTGTCCGCTCAACACCCTCTCCCATCCATATGCACTCTTCCCCCAAAAGTTTTTGGTTGCACTGTCTTTATCCATAACCCTAAACATGATCGTACTAAACTTGACCCTTGCGCCGACAAATGTGTATTTGTCGGCTATGCCACCACTCTGAAAGGCTATCGCTGTTACCACCCCCAAACACACTGCATTCATATTACCATGAATTGTGTCTTTGTCGAAACTGAATTCTATTATTCCACCCAATCCCGGGTTCAGGGGGAGCCATACACCCGTGATGGAACCCTAGATTGGCTGTCACATTATGACTTGTCGAGGTCGTCAGTTCCAACACGGCAAGTAGATGGCGCCGACTGTACTACTGACTTTGATAAAGTACCGCATGTGGCTTCAATACCATCACCCAGTAATCAACTTGAGACGAATGTCGCTACAGAGGTACAAAATGAACAGTCTATATCAGATCAATTTCAATCTTTTTCTGATTAATCTTTTTCTGCACCTTGTGATATACCTGTGATAACCATGCCTGAAACAGAACCGACACAAGAACCCGCTGTGGACCCCACTAACATTTTACAGGAACAGCAGGAGGTGCGGTTCTTGCCTCCGAGAACTAACCGCGGGATACCTCCAGTAAGATACTCTCCAGAAAAGGTATCAAAGACGTCTAGGTATCCTATAAGCAGTACAAGAAAAGGGGTGAGTGATGTTGCCCTAGGGTTCTTGACTTCCATATGTAATGAAAGAATTCCAAGAGATGCTAAAGAAGCCTTGAGTATTCCTGAGTGGAAGGATGCAATGTTAAACGAGATGAGTGCGCTCCAGAAAAATGAGACCTGGGAAAGATGTCCTGCTCCTCGAGGAAAACAAACTGTAGGGTGTAAGTGGGTCTTTACAATCAAATACAAAGCAGATGGAAGTGTGGAGCGACATAAGGCCCGATTTGTAGCAAAAGGGTACACTCAGACTTACGGCATTGATTATTCTGAGACTTTCTCTCCAGTTGCACGAATAGATACCATCCGGGTCTTGTTCTCAATAGCGGCAATACAGCACTGGTCTCTCCATCAATTCGACGTTAAGAATGCATTCCTTCACGGGGACCTTAAAGAAGAAGTGTACATGGAGCCACCTCCAACCACCTCCCGGGTTCTCTTCAGAGTTTGCCAAAGGAGAAGTCTGTCGTCTAAAGAAGTCTCTGTATGGACTGAAACAATCACCTCGAGCTTGGTTTGGGATATTTACTGATGTTATGAAACAAAGTGGATATTCACAAAGCAATGTAGATCATACCTTGTTCATAAAGAGGCGAAAAGGGAAGGTAACATGTTTGATTATTTACGTAGACGATATGATTATCACTGGAGATGATAAAGAGGAGATGGACCGACTTCGGAAGTATTTGTTCACAAAGTTCGAAATGAAGGATCTTGGGGGGCTCAAGTAATTCCTTGGGATCGAGGTGCTTCGGTCAAAATCAGGGATATATATTTCACAGCGTAAGTATATTCTGGATCTTTTGGCTGAAGTAGGAATGAGTGATTGCAAACCTTGTGGTACACCAATGGCAGCAAATACTAAACGTCAGGTAATCGACGGGGATCTTTCTGCGGATAAAGGTCAGTATCAACGTTTAGTTGGCAAATTAATTTATCTTTCTCATACTAGACCTGACATTGCGTTTGTAGTTAGTCTTGTGAGCCAGTTTATGCAGGAACCTCAGGTACATCATATGGATGCCGTCACTAGGATCCTGAGATACCTCAAGGCAACTCCGGGCAGAGGAATTGTGTTCAAAAACAATGGACACCTTGACATCCAGGCGTACACTGACGCCGACTGGGCAGGAAGTCCTGCAGACCGAAGATCCACGTCTGGGTTCTTAACTATGGTTGGCGGAAATCTTGTCACGTGGAGAAGTAAAAAGCAGAGAGTTGTAGCACTATCCAGCGTAGAGGCAGAGTTCCGAGGAATTGTAAAAGGAATAACTGAGGTACTATGGATACAGAAGCTGTTCAGGGATTTAGGTCTTCCAGTGAATCAGCCCACTCCGTTGTTCTGCGACAATAAGGCGTCCATTAGCATATCAGAGAATCCGGTCCAACATGACAGGACCAAGCATGTGGAGATCGATAGACACTTCATAAAGGAAAAGTTAGAGACAGGATTGATTACACTACCGTTCGTTCGATCTGAAGACCAGTTAGCAGATATTCTGACCAAGGCAGTTAATGGGAGGTCCTTCGAAGGAAGTCTGAGCAAGTTGAACGTTGTTGACCCCACGATTCAACTTGAGGGAGAGTGTTAGAATATTTGATTGATTATGTTACTGATTGTAGTTGCTAAACTTTAGGAAATTTGTTTATTACACATTATTGCACATAATTGTAATAGACAATCATCATAATTGTAATTAGAATCTTACCTTGTATAGCATACTCATAGGACTATAAATGTATGTATAATTCTACTGATGAATACAAGAAAATCTTTTCCAAAACTGTTCATACTTTGCTTCACAAGGTTAACAGTTCGAAATCTTGGCAGTCGTATTATAAATATTTGGGCTCTAACATCAGCTCCTTATAGCAGAGTGAGTTTGAGCTCTGACACTTTGTAGACACAAGTTTTGAGTCTCTCATCTAAGAGGTCGTTGAGTAATCTGATTTACATCATAAATGAAACTCTTCGAGACTGAGTCGTTGGAGACCCTTAGGATTAAAGTATGACTTCAATTTTTAAAGTGGCAATCAAATGGTTGGATTATTAAAATAAAAAAATAAAAAATAAACCTAGATTGATCATCCATTTATCACGCCGAAACTTTTGTGCCCATGTGTATGTCAATCGAATCTCGTTACTCGCCCGGTGGCATATTGAAGAAGTCACCGTTTGTCTTAAATTTTGAAGTTACTTACAATATAGTTACAACACGAAGATTATGCTATTCAATTTTCTTTTATTGGGAAAAGGGTTTGAATGCGTGTAAACGATAAATAATCCATGATGATCCAGAAAATATTATAAACAGAGACACGACGAATATTAATATAATGTAAATTGTCATAAAAAAAACATGGACACTATTTTACAACCAATTAAACTAATATAACGATGATTTTAAAAGACCAACCAAATCATTTAAAAATTACAATTGCTCGTGATAAGTGTTGAAGTTGAAAGAGATAGAGAAGAGGAGTGGAGAAGCAAGGTCGTAATATAAGAGAGAAGACACGTGATAAGAGGTGTCAAGTCAGCAATCAACGATTGGAGGTATTAGGAAGCAGAGCCAGCTGGCAGTTATGAACAAGAGTGGCAGTTACAACAGGAAACCGCATTTATCGGAGGAGACGCAAGTGCAGTGCGCTGGAGTATGTTGTTGATCACAAGGAGGAAGACGAAGGCAATCGAAGGAATCAATTTAAATATGTGAAAATGACAAGAAAGTCCTTAATGATATGTTAGGAAAATATGGGATAGAATTGTAATTTCACATACTTGTAAATTGAAATATATAGCAGCTTCAGCTGCTGAACGATGTAATGGTTGTTCATTCTATCTCTGGAAAATATCTGATTGTTCTCTCCCTCAATTGACAAAATTTTCTCTCTTTTATTCTCTCTTATGTGGATTGAATCAATTGTGCTCTTATATTCCGTGTATATTCGACGAATTTCACAATAAGTTTTCATATTTTGATAAGGATTTTTAATTTTCTGAGTCTTGAATTTGGAAAGAGAAAATTTTCAATGTAAGTAATTAAGCAATCACACCTACATATATCCTATTTTACTTTCTACTAATTCTTTACTATATTTATAGCTGAAAAAGTTCTTTCTGCATAGTAGCGATCCTCAAATCTAGGGGTGAGCAACGGTCCGGTTCCGGTTCTGACGGTTCGGGAACCGTCAGAACCGAGAACCGTTTAGCATGTTATTTTTAGAACCGAACTGGAACCGTAAAACTGTGGAACCGTAGAACCGTGGAACCGTTTAAAACGATTCGGTTCCGGTTCAGAACCGCGGAACCGCGAAAGAAAAAAAACAGTTTTTTTTTTTTAAAAAAAAAAAAACCAACTCCATCAATAACTCACCCTTGTCATTTGGGAACACTCAACAGAACAAAACAAAAAATGAATGCAGCAAACAACACATCAAAAGTAATAACTAATAAGCAAAAATAGATGTTAATTAAATGGTTAAATGCCCAGCTCGTATCCTGTCAAGTCATACTATTTTTTTTTGTAAATCTGTCAAGTAATACTAATGACAGCAAGAAACAAAATGAAACATTGTTCCATGTCATCATCAAAAAGTTAGAGATACATAGTTTCCATTCACTTCCATCATCAAAAAGTTAGTTGGATTTTGCATCCTTTAACTTAAAATTATCTCTGATGCAGGCATACAAGAAATAGGAAGGAAACCTTTACATATTTGATACTCGAGACAATTAGATGCAACAATAAAATGCAGATTTAGAACTTCCTAATATAAAAATTTTTAACCATATGAGTCAGTTTTCATTTCACGCAATGCAATGAGTCAATGGCGCAAGTTTTCCACTTTATTTTTTTAAAAAACTATTATTTGTTATTTATATTAATATTATTATTTATACGGTTCGGTTCCGGTTCTAACGGTTTAGAGAAATTAGGAACCGAATTGGAACCGTGAAGCAGAAAAACGGTTCTGGAACCGAACCGTGAAACTTAAACGGTTCCAGTTCGGTTTAAAATCCATATTTTCGGTCCGGTTTCGGTCCGGTTTTACGGTTCCCAGTTTTTTTGCTCACCCCTACTCAAATCAAATCCAGTTTTAAAAATATATACATCAGTGCAATATATCTTTTATCCTACCCCAACTTTTGAGACAAATCAGTTAATTTTTTAAAAAAAAATGAGAATTCTTTTATCTATTACCAATTTCAATTTTGTGTTTTACAATTTGCAACATACTGGGCTTATCCAAACAAGATTTGGGTTTTCTAAAGTCATTACCTAGTTAATCGAGAACATGTTAAATGCACTTCATTGATGCTAAATTAGTATCATGTCATCATCCTGTTATGTACGTGAAAGAAAGAGACACCAAAGTACTAGAGGAAAGAGGAAGTTCATTTTGTGTGTGTGTATATATATATATGCATACTACAAAAATTTACTCAAGATATCATTAAAGTAAAATGACAATTATAGGAGATACCCTAGACCGTGTTAGAAACTGTAATCAAAACCAGTGTACTGTGTGTGTTTGTGTAAATTGACAAAACCGCAAGCAAAACCGAGGCGAGTCTAAGGACTCTGTTCTTAAGACGAATTGCTCCGGTATACTGTGCCCAACCAGTAAAGCAAACGTCTCCCAGGATACAACAGCAAACAGTTCACACGAGCGACACTGCAGCGTAGGAACTCATCAAACCTGTAAATGCACTGACTTCACGATAACTAGAAATAATGAATGCAGCAGTATGTATGCGAGGAAGAAAGCAGAAGAAATTTTCGCAGTGTGTAGAGGTCTGGAGAAGCAGACCTTTAAATAGGAAGGAAGGAAAAGAGCGGTTGAAAGCAGTTTTCGATCTCAGTCGTTGGATCTGACGATTTTCATCCACAGCCATTAGATCGTAAACCGCAACGGTTTTAAACGTAGACCGTCAGATGAAGAAACTGCTGCCAGATACGATCTCAGCCTTTAGATCATAATCCGTGTATAGACTACGATCTTTCAACCGTTGGATCATTTGATTTCTTTTTTTGGAAAAATATAAAAGAAAATTTCTCCAAAAAGATAAAAACCAGCCAGGCCCACGAGCCCCGACGTCAAAAACTTCTAAGTACTGATTTACGAAAAGTCAAAAAATTCTGAAAATACATACAATTCAAGAGGTGAGCCTTGTGAACAAGGCGTTAAGTTAAAGATTGTGGTACACCTAAGAACTGATTTACGAGGGCTGCTGATGACTGCAACTAAATGTAAGTTATGGACCGATGATTGGGTTGTAGAACCCTTAGTATAATGACGATACCCTTAAGGTTGATTCGAAAATCATAGATATATTATGTAATGATTTTAATAAGTAAAATGGCAATGGAAAAAAAAATTACCTTGTTGGTGTACAAAAGAATGATTTTGAGGTTGTAGCATGTGATAAAGAAGTGAAGTGGTTAGCATGAGGGCAAAACGCAAGGAATACTTAGGCTAATCATTATATAGGTGAATGAATCAAGTAGAACCATACTAAGTCAGTGATTACACCATACGCAAGTTTCGAGGACGAAACTTTTTGTAAGGAGGGTAGAATGTGGTAACCGTAGGAAAAAGAAAAAAAGAATTAAATTGAATTTATTACTTAATATTAATTATACCCTAATTAATTACCCATAACCCCCAATTACTCCCCCACCTTCCCCTCAACCCCTCCCAAAACCGTCCACTCCCCAAAATTTCTCCCCCCTATCTAATTAAATTTCCCCAACCCCATCCCAGCAGCCATTCGGCTGTAACAATCAAAAAGGAAAAAGAAAAAGTGCAGAACATGAGAAGAGAGGAGAAGAAGGAGAGGGGAAGAGAAAGAGAGAAAGGAGAAAAGGAAGTAGGCACTACCACACCAAATCCAACCATTGTGTCTAAGAATTCGTTGGTTGAAAGGTAGGTTACCCTCCCCTCTGTCGGATTGCTTTGGATTCCCTCGCATTCTGTATTGGGATAATTTGATTATCACTGTATGTTTATTTTTGATATGGCTGCGAATTCTTTATGTTTTGGTATGAAAATTGCGTGTTTGGCCTTAGATATAGATCACATAGCATGGAAATAGGCCGGGATGGGTTCAGAACGTCGAAAAACGCGCGTTTCAGGGGTGGCGCGTGGGGCCCACGCGCGGCCTTGGCGGCACGTGCCGGACACGTGCTGATGTGTCCTGCGTGTTTGTGTTGTTCGCGTTATGATAAGACAAACCCCACTGGTTTGGGATAAATCGGAGTTAAAACGAAGAAGTTATGGATTTTTGAACAAGTTTAGAATTTAAGGAAATTAAGAAAAGTAATAAAGGAAAAAAAAGAAAGGCCGGTAGGCCAGCAGTAGCAGGCTGGCCTTAAGTTGTAGCAGGCCAATATTTCGGTCCACAAGTAGCAGGAAATAAAAAAAAAAGAGATATAGGACTGGCGGGCCAGACTGCAGGAAACCAGCCTGCCAGCCTGAGCAGGCCGGCGGGCCACTTCAGCATCTGGCCCAAATTTCAAACTAATAAAAAAAAGGAACAGCTTAGCGGGCTAGCGGGCCAGCTTTCCTGGCAGGCCGAGCTGGCGGAATAAATAAGGGGAAAGGGCCAGAAAATTTTAAAGGCCTGTTTATAAGGAAAAAATGGTATTAAATAATGTTAAGATAAATTAAAGTTTAATAAATTTTACTGTAATAAGACTAATGATAATAAGGATGATAAAATAAAAAAAGAAGGTATTTTGTGTCGCATAACGAGGAAAAAAGAAAATATATATATTAAAAAAACAGTAAAAGAATGACACAAGAATAATAATAATAATACAATGTAGAGAAATATATATAATCAATTAAATTATCATTAATAGTGATTTATAAATAAGGAAACTTAGAAACCCACTAAACTTAATTAAAATACAAGAAATAAAAATAGTAGCGGAAGATAAAAATAATTAAGTAAAATATTTAAGTGCTTGAAAGCCTAGGAAAAATAAAATAAAGTGTAGAAACCTAAAATAAAGTCTAGAAAGATAAAATACAGTAATGAACCCCATGCAACATAGGGTAACTACGCAATATAGGTAATACGCAACATAGAACGGAGCATGCAACATAGGACAAACGGAAGTGTGCAAGTGTGACGCATTCATGGCACGAGCATTGCATTTGGCCTATGAGCCGTATGGCCTGACGAGGCGTGTGATGTGTTCGGAAATCAACCGAGATCAATGCCAAACGCGCAGCGGAAAACAAAAACTTGATCTCCGATTTCCTACCAAGGATCCATGTTGTTCGTTTAATTCGATGAAAGAAACTCGAAAATTACCTTTGTAGATCCGAATTACGCAGATGAAGCAGGTGCGAGAATACGATCACCCTCTGTCGGTATCCACACGAATGCTTCCGTCCGGAGTGCTAGCTCTTCAAACGGCGCGGCTGAAGAACTCGTTTTTCTCAAAAACGATTCTAGGGTTTCGTTTTCTGTTCTTTCGTTTTTCTAATTGCTTGGTGTATGAGATACGTCAAGCTCCATACATATATATAGATATCAAAATCCGATTGCAGATCGGATTTGTTAACGCTATCAAAATCCGTACCAGATACGGATTCTGTTAGGATTAGATAAAACCAATCAAAATCCATATCAAATATGGATTCTCTGTTATTATCCGATGATATAAATATATACATAAAAAAACGAAATTAATAGTAATAATAATTAATATCCAATATTAATATTATTAATTTTAAAAACGATAATAATAATAATAATAATAATAATAATAATTAATATCCAATATTAATATTATTAATATTATTAATCTCAGCCATACGCATTCTTGTGTGTGACCCGATAGGTCCATATTAATTGGCAGTTGATTAAATCTCTATTAACCAGCAAGTCGTAATTGGCCTCTAGCAAGGCATTACAACTACCCAATTAATACGAGTAAAGTCCAACTAGCCTAATAATAGTATATGCATTAATCCCTTTGTCACACGATATCTAGTTTGAACATAAGTCATGGTCAGCGTCATACTTATATAGTTCAAACATATGATTACTCGATCTCTAAGTAGACTGATAAAACAAATGATATTGATCACACTATCAATTCATTTGAGCACGGCCATGCATTTCACAGTCTCACTAATCGAGGGGCCCAAAGATATCTCTCTCAAAAGAGAGGGACAAATTCTATCTTGATTGTTCAATATCCTCTACATAATTTCTACCACATTCAATCATGACCTTTATTATTATCCAGTTACGGATAACGTTTGATCATGTCAAAATATAATAGTTCTTATGTTGGAAACTATGACAATCTCAAGTCAAAGGATCAAAACATGACTATCGTGAGATTTACTTATGACGCTAATCCATGTAGTAATCTCATGATGGGTCTATCCAATACACTGTTCTCTAATAAGTATCTATGAGATTGATTCGTATCACCATACACATAATCATCTCATGATTATCAAATCAATACTCATACTGATTATAAATTATTTTATCTCTATAACAATAATGAATCAGGGACATATATCAAAATTGTGTAACATACTAACCAACAATAATGATAATAAAACCTCTTTATTAATAATAAATGCATAACATAAATATCCAAATCATGGCCTAGGGCACATACACTAACATGATGGGTGTTGGTAACAATGGTTACCTTCATCCGATAGTACCCGGCACATGCATAGCATATCATGGAAAAGAAAGAGCATAACATGTGACATTAAATGACTGCGTGTGACACGGAGATAGAAGTGCATGCATCATGAACTTGCGCATTGCATTTATTATTGTTGTGATTGTTTGACTTGTTATTAAGTTGCTTCAGCGCTATTGGGATACGGATCGGGTCGGGTATGTGCTATTTTTTGTTTATTCTTTATTTGCCTTATTATTTATTTGTTTATGCTTCACTGCTTTATTTATCTGCTCCATGCTTTATGTGCTCTATGTGTTACCCGACTCAGTATGTGACAGTCCCTTTTCGGAAGAGACGGGTAACCTACGAGTGACTCCCATCACTCACCCCCCGACCTACCCTCCACAGGTGAGCAGAATTAAGAGTATGTATGTCTATCGAGGCTGAGAAGAGTGAGTTGGGCTCGAGAAGGGATCTTGTTGACCGGAAGCTTGTTCTTGGGATAGTCAGATAGACCTCCACCTAGGTTTATTGTTTGATTTTAGTATTTCATACTTGACTTAGCGGTTTCGTCAACCCTTGTACTTGATTTTATTTTGATGGATTTAATTTAATTAAGATGTTTATTTCTTTAATTATCGTTTCCGCGAAAAATTTCTACGTCAGTTCTGACGTACAAAGAAGTTTGAACGACGCTTTGTAGTCCTCTTAGTAGGCTACGGCGGGTGCACTGTTCCCGATGCTAGGGCTCGGGAGCGGGGCACTACAGGTGGTATCAGAGCTGAGACTCCAAATCCGCCTCAGAAACGCAAGATTAACTAGATCACTTAGACTTAAGCTACGATCTTTTCCTAAAATGACGATTTTACCCTTAAGCTACAAAATAGGGTTAAGTGATGATCTTAGACTTAAGTTGTGATCGGGTTAAGGGGAGTTTGAGCGTTCTTTTGTTTTCTTTAGTTATGTACCATTTTTCTCCTAAACCTCTGCATGCAACCCCTAAGCTGTTCGAAATTCCCAAAATACCATCCTAACTCACCCTGTATTTAAATAAATATATTTTCGACCGTTCTAAAGTCAAAAAAAATCCGGCAAGACATGAACAAGTCGGTAATAGAAGAAATGGTGGTGAGAACCACCAGAATCAAGGGATCATCCCCAAGCACTTGGTGACGCCATAGTTACCATTACTAACACGTTAGCACAGTAACACCAACTGTTGAACTAGCAGGCACCGCCTCCACCACAACACTCGGACCGAAGATTCTTCGACAAAGAGATGTGAAAAAATGGTGGTACCGCACAATTGACACCGTCGATCACTTGGACCTAATTTCGGAATAAGTCCAAGAGGATTACACGTCGAGAGCACGATCTTCAAAGAATGGTTCTAGATCCACGGCGGAAATATAAATTGTGGCCATAATATTAGAAATTTAGTTACGGTTTTCCCCCTAAGTCACAATCTTAAACATAAGTGATGATTTGAACATAAGCGATGATCACGAACATAGATACTGATCTCAGTTATAAGCGATGATCTTGAACATAAGTCACAAATCTTAAACAGTAACGATTCCGATTAAGAGTTGACCCTGTACATAAGTATTGAAGGTAGTCATAAGCGTTGATTCTAAATTAAACATGATTTTAGAAATAAGACATGATCTTAGACTTAGGAGATGATGATACTAAGAACAATCCTAAAAGTAAGTCGCAACCTTAGACATAAGGAGACGATCGGTTACGAAACATGTATACCTAGGGTATCCCATACAATTATACCTTATCTAAGCTGATCATAACTCTTTAAACCGTGATCTTAGCGATCACAGTTGACTACTATATAATTAATTTGAATAAATTTCAATGTTAACCAGAATACCCTGCTGTAAACGCTATGGACATATTAATAGGTCAGGCAGTAACTCAGGCTGCTTCACCTCAACAACAGCATGGGACCTAGTACCATTAGGGTAAAGTAAAGCAGGTCCATATCCCTACTTGGACGGTAGCATTAGAGCAGGCTTGGGTTTAAGTTGAGACAATAGCTACTAAGGAATGAATTAATATAGTATAATGGATACTAAGAGATGATTTATAGAGAAATGATAGAAACTAAGTGATGATTCATAAGCGTTATAATCAGCAGCGCTTAGTAAGAGAATTATACAAAGGAATTGATGGTCTAGGATTAGGATGATGAAATTTAGAGTTATTAAGTAGGACGACGATATTAGTCTTATTAGAGATATTGATCGGTAGCAAAAGGTGCAAACCGGTTAAAACAAGTACAGGGGAACGATGAACTATTACAAACTTTTAGTTAAGTGTTGATTTATAGAAACGTCGAAGCACTTGACTTGAATTTAGTAGCCTTGAACTAAAATAGATCGGGCATGAACGAGCAAAGGTTGCTTTTATGAACTAGAATAAAATTAGTGGTTCAAATAATCAAGTAACAAGGTACACTGGATCAGTGTGGCGCACGGAAGCATGGTGAATTAGAACAATTTAGTCGATCAATAATTAATGTGCCATGCTAGGATTGGACCAATTTAAGTTAAAGATTTTATCATTAGGAGAATTTATCTGAAAAAGAGGATGACCTATAGAATTATACGAAATATTTGACTGATATATTCTTCAAACAGATAACTATTTTATATAAGCACGTACACCAATGTATAACAAAATTTTAACAAGTTTTTAAAAAAAATCTGTCTACTGAAATCTCATTTTCTCGGTAGTCTACTAAACGTTACAAAACTAAATTCTTTTATGTATGTGTAAACCAATATAATGAAAATTTCAGTTCTTTTGACAATCTTAAAAAGAGAAAAAATTTTAAACTACTGATGTTCTTAAATAAAAAAAAAGAAATGTTTACACAAGATTTGAAATTTTTGTTTCATTACATCTATTTTAGTAAAAACAAAATTTATTTTTTTACTTGACGACTATCCATATCGCAAGCAATCTATTCCTTTATCCGCTTGTGATGATCTTACTTTAATGTTATCAAGTCAAAAAAGTAGCTTTCAATATATATATACCCGTTTTTTTAAAAAAAAGGAAGTACCATACTCAAATTGTTTTTTAAAACCTTACCTTATTAAGTTTTCAACTGTTTAAACACAATTTTACCAATTGCGAACAAGTTACATCGTTATAGGAGGTCATTTGAAATACCGCCTTGTGAAAACGAGTATATTATTTCAATTCTTGTGTTTGAAAAAAAAGAGGTATTATTTTAAAACAATTAAAGTTATATTTTAAATTGTAGCCGCGTAGGGCACAATATTTTTTTTATTTAAAGAAAAGTATTGTCCATACACATATTTCGTATATTAGGCTGATGATATTTTCAAAGGAGTAAGGGCATGATCATAGAGTTAATTCGTAAGTATATACGAATTGATTTCGAGGACTTAGTTCTGGGTAACAAGTACCATGTGGGCGTACATCAAGGATATTAGTTTGGTTAATTGTCGGATGAATCATTATAATGAGTTTAAGAATACAAAATTGTAGACTACGATAAGTTGAATGATACACGGCAAGTGGTATAAGTGAAAGTATGTACATACTAATTATAGAGAGTTAAGCTAAGGATTGAGCCCTATAAGGACTAGATCATCTTGTGGGATGCTAGCGATGACTAGATTGAATCATACTAGAGTTAAAGTTACTATGAAAATACATACAATTCAAGAGGTGAGCCTTGTGAACAAGGCGTTAAGTTAAAGGTTGTGGTACACCTAAGAACTGATTTACGAGGGCTGCTGATGACTGCAACTAAATGTAAGTTATGGACCGATGATTGGGTTGTAGAACCCTTAGTATAATGACAATACCCTTAAGGTTGATTCGAAAATCATAGATACATTATGTAATGATTTTAATAAGTAAAATGGCAATGGAAAAAAAAAATTTACCTTGTTGGTGTACAAAAGAATGATTTTGAGGTTGTAGCATGTGATAAAGAAGTGAAGTGGTTAGCATGAGGGCAAAACGCAAGGAATACTTAGGCTAATCATTATATAGGTGAATGAATCAAGTAGAACCATACTAAGTCAGTGATTACACCATACGCAAGTTTCAAGGACGAAACTTTTTGTAAGGAGGGTAGAATGTGGTAACCGTAGGAAAAAGAAAAAAAAAGAATTAAATTGAATTTATTACTTAATATTAATTATACCCTAATTAATTACCCATAACCCCCAATTACTCCCCCACCTTCCCCTCAACCCCTCCCAAAACCGTCCACTCCCCAAAATTTCTCCCCCCTATCTAATTAAATTTCCCCAACCCCATCCCAGCAGCCATTCGGCTGTAACAATCAAAAAGGAAAAAGAAAAAGTGCAGAACATGAGAAGAGAGGAGAAGAAGGAGAGGGGAAGAGAAAGAGAGAAAGGAGAAAAGGAAGTAGGCACTACCACACCAAATCCAACCATTGTGTCTAAGAATTCGTTGGTTGAAAGGTAGGTTACCCTCCCCTCTGTCGGATTGCTTTGGATTCCCTCGCATTCTGTATTGGGATAATTTGATTATCACTGTATGTTTATTTTTGATATGGCTGCGAATTCTTTATGTTTTGGTATGAAAATTGCGTGTTTGGCCTTAGATATAGATCACATAGCATGGAAATAGGCCGGGACGGGTTCAGAACGTCGAAAAACGCGCGTTTCAGGGGTGGCGCGTGGGGCCCACGCGCGGCCCTGGCGGCGCGTGCCGGACACGCGCTAATGTGTCCAGCGTGTTTGTGTTGTTCGCGTTATAATAAGACAAACCCCACTGGTTTGGGATAAATCAGAGTTAAAACGAAGAAGTTATGGATTTTTGAACAAGTTTAGAATTTAAGGAAATTAAGAACAGGCTGGCCTTAAATTGTAGCAGGCCAATATTTCGGTCCACAAGTAACACAAAATAAAAAAAAAGATGTAGGACTGGCGGGCCAGACTGCAGGAAACCAGCCTCAGGCTGGCGGGCCAGTTCAGCATCCGACCCAAATTTCAAACTGAATTAAAAAAGGAAAAGCTTAGCGGGCTAGCGGGCCAGCTGTCCTGGCAGGCCGAGCTGGCGGAATAAATAAGGGGAAAGGACCAGAAAATTTTAAATGCCTGTTTATAAGGAAAAAAGGGTATTAAATAATGTTAAGATAAATTAAAGTTTAATAAATTTTACTGTAATAAGACTAATGATAATAAGGATGATAAAATAAAAAAAGAAGGTATTTTGTGTCGCATAAAGAGGAAAAAAGAAAATATATATATATATATTAAAAAAACAGTAAAAGAATGACACAAGAATAATAATAATAATACAATGTAGAGAAATATATAATCAATTAAATTATCATTAATAGTGATTTATAAATAAGGAAACTTAGAAACCCACTAAACTTAATTAAAATACAAGAAATAAAAATAGTAGCGGAAGATAAAAATAATTAACTAAAATATTTAAGTGCTTGAAAGCCTAGGAAAAATAAAATAAAGTGTAGAAACCTGAAATAAAGTCTAGAAAGATAAAATAACGGTAGAAGATAAAATACAGTAATGAACCCCACGCAACATAGGGTAACTACGCAATATAGGTAATACGCAACATAGAACGGAGCATGCAACATAGGACAAACGGAAGTGTGCAAGTGTGACGCATTCATGGCACGAGCATTGCATTTGGCCTATGAGCCGTGTGGCCTGACGAGGCGTGTGATGGGTGTTGGTAATAATGGTTACCTTCATCCGATAGGACCCGGGACATGCATAGCATATCATGAAAAAGAAAGAGTATAACGTGTGACATTAAATGACTGCGTGTGACACGGAGATAGAAGTGTGTGCATCATGAACTTGCGCATTGCATTTATTATTGTTGTGATTATTTGACTTGTTATTAAGTTGCTTCAGCGCTATTGGGATACGGATCGGGTCGGATATGTGCTATTTTCTTGTTTATTCTTTATTTGCCTTATTATTTATTTGTTTATGCTTCACTGCTTTATTTATCTGCTCAATGCTTTATGTGCTCTATGTGTTACCCGATTCAGTATGTGACAGTCCCTTTTCGGGAGAGACGGGTAACCTACGAGTGACTCCCATCACTCACCCCCCCCCACCTACCCTCCACAGGTGAGCAGGATTAAGAGTATGTATGTCTATCGAGGCTGAGAAGAGTGAGTTGGGCTCGAGAAGGGATCTTGTTGACCGGAAGCTTGTTCTTGGGATAGTCAGATAGACCTCCACCTAGGTTTATTGTTTGATTTTAGTATTTCATACTTGACTTAGCGGTTTCGTCAACCCTTGTACTTGATTTTATTCCGATAGATTTAATTTAATTAAGATGTTTATTTTTTTAATTATCGTTTCTGCGAAAAATTTCTACGTCAGTTCTGACGTACAAAGAAGTTTGAACGACGTTTTGTAGTCCTCTTAGTAGGCTACGGCGGGTGCACTGTTCCCGATGCTAGGGCTCGGGAGCGGGACACTACAGCTACTGCACTTCATGTGAGCAATGTGGTATTCACACAAGTTGGTGATGGGCTTCTTCTTATGTAGCCACATCACCTATTTTTCATTTTCCCCACATTTTTACTCACACTTTAACCATTAATTTCTCATTCATCCAAACTTGGGATTGAGTGATTCGAATCCATTAGTTTTCAGTTTTGATTAACGAACACTAATCATAATTAAGCTCAAAGTATGATGCTAGTCAACTTTTGACAAACCCACTTGTCTAAAAAATTTTCTTTCCTTCCAATTCTCTCCAACTTCTCCAACAGACCGGTCCTTGATTATAATTACATTGAACAGGTTAAAAATGGAGACACTAAAAGACTAAAAGAACTTACTTTATAAAAATAATTATGGACATACAATAAAATTTTACTCAAGATATTATTAGACTTAAAATATATTTATAGGAGAGACCGGCGGCACATGCGTTCGGTGCCCCGAGCCTAGATCCGTCCCTGTCCACGATCTACATTGTAAGAATTTTGGTATGGGATGTTTTTGCAAACTTTTCATTAAAACAATATTTTTGTTGACATTTATAATCTTTTATAAGTTCACAAATCTTTGTATTATTTATTCGCTTCTTCTTCAATCCACTTCACTTTTCAATATTTTTTAAAAAGTATCATTAAATCATATTAGATGATAACATACGCTTATAAATCCACACCCATTTAGCTGACTTGAGAAAAGTCAGATAATCAAAATATGTTGCACCATGATACAACAACAACATTACATCGTTATTTTAGAAACTCCCGCCTATAGCAGAGTAGCGAACATCGGATGTACGCAACTATACCCATGTGTTAGAAACACGCATATGTTGTTTCCCGATGACCCATAATGATGCGTCAAGCTATGTCGATCAACTGCTGCGTCACAATATAAGAAGCACATCTAATTTATTGAGTCATTTTGCTTTATTCTATCATATTCCGAAATCAAGGAAGAGTGTGTCATTGACTCTATTGGAAATGGAAACTATTTTGGAACCTAATGCCAAAATAAAATGTTTAGACCGGTCAAACATATAATAATGGTGAAAAAGATAGGCATTATAGGCAAAAATGAAATTATTCACTGGACAATGTCCGCAGCGGGAAAAAGCAAGCCGGCTTTGGTTGTATAATATTCATCACGATTGAGACTACCACCTCTGACGCCAAGACAAATCAGAAAAATGAAATATGCATCACATAATATAAGTTTAATGGTCTTAACTATTATAAAATAATCGAATTGATATATTTTTGACTTCAAAACGCTCTAGTGTTGCTTGAAACTAGTTTGCGATTGGAGGATATAACCAATTTTGTATGCAATTTTTCATGTGAAAAGTAACTAAGCTATCTTTTTGAGGCAAGTGTATAACCAATCTTTATATATGGTTGTATGTAACTCGAGGTTCAATCTTCTAGCTCCTATGTCATGGTTCAGCTGGTAGTCGGGTTGGATTTGCCACCAAGAAATTCAGAGTTTGACTCCAAAGACACGCACAATGTAGGTGTGCTGCTAGGCCGAATGCACAATGTGGGTGTGCTGCTAGACCGAATGCTTAATTTGCAGGAGACATCTTTTGTGGTTCTTTCCGTAAAATCATCACCAACCTAAGAGGCTGTTGAGTTTCTGATTTGCATTCTTCACAATGTTCTTTAGAACTGTAGCGCTGGAACACCCAAAGACAGGGCATGGCTTTTGACACGAAGGTTCGAATCTTCTACTTTTTTTTTTATTTTAAGAATTGTCTAATACATAGGCTGAGTTTCCGAAGCTATTTAATAGAATACACAAAATCAATTTTGGCCGTCCAAGAAATTGTATGACAAGAAAAGTATAGATCATGCCCCCAGGGGCATAGTCCAGTGGTAAGTGGCAAATGTGATTGGGGCTAGAACCCCGACGTTCCGAGTTCGAGTCCGTGTGGAGACAATCCTTGTTGAAATATTACAAGGGTTGTCTCTGGGCTGTCTCGTGTGTCCTCTCCCTTTGCAGGGCTGCCGGTGGAGCACATCCCTCGATTTACATCCCACCTGGCTAAGGGGCCTCTGATACAGGCGGGGGAAGAACCCACTCCCTCATCAAAGAAAAGTATAGATCATGGGGTTCAGCCTTTGTGAACTAGTGCCAATTAATTCGTGGTGACGATTAAAATTGTACAACGAAATTCAGGGTTCAGATTCGAGGATGACAAACGTAAAAAAAAAATATAAAGCCTTCAATCACGCGTCGTCATATGTACCAAAATAGTTTTTTTTTTAAAAAACAAAAAGTGCAACACCCCTCTTTAAAATACTAATTTTGTATACGTGACGACGTGTGAAAGCTTCATATTCTGTCTCACTTTTAGTCTCCTTATTTCTAAATTGCGAAATTGAAGCAGACAGGACGAAGAGTAATTAGTTTTCACTTTTCACCCTACATCATGGATGGTCACTCCATTTTTTCTGTTTCACCTTCCACCACAAAAGCATCAACCTAAAATTTGGTGAAACGGATCACTGCTTTCTACTTATTTTCTTTTGCTTTCATTGGAAAAAAAAAGGTGACAGTTACGTGTGAAGCTCCAATCAGGAACCACTTTTTTCCATGAAGTTATCATCGCCAGCTACATGGATCTCGATCACCTGACCCCCTTTAGGGGTATTGAATGACCCTTTGACACGTGGCACATAGAGGGTGGTGAAGTTGGATGAGAGTCACCCGCACCTAGCCTCACCACCGCCCCTGTGTGCCACGTGGCGGGCGATCCCAAAGGGGATGAGAGGGAGAGAGGTTAGAGGATCTCGTTCCCAGCTACATAGTCTATCACCTAAGTGGACAAATCCAATTTATAGTTTACGTTTAAACATCTTCCTGATATCAAGTTTTGTGTTTATCATCTAAAAAACGATCGATTTGATTTACCTTATCTAAAAAACTCTTCTAAACTAAGATGTAAAAAGTGATTGTGGTCAAAGTGTGACCTTTTGCATAGACAAAACCAAGATGTATAAACTACTAAATAGCCAAATCTAACAAAGTAACCAAGATCATGTTGATTTTAAAAATATTCTATGTGAATATGTAATTTAGACAAACATAATGTCAAGTGAAAAAAGATCAAGAACTAGAATTGTATAAAATGTAATTATGATATCGTATCGTTAAATTATTCGGTCAAAGTATATCATGTATTATAATTATGATTTAAGCGCTGTCATAACCACTATGTGTGGAATAATACAAGTTGTCCAAATAATTTCTTGTTCTAGTAAAGCAGTGGTTGGATTAGAATGGATCATTTCCAAATTTGGTTTAGAAAGAAAACAGAGGAAATGTCATGCCCCTCATGAATTCGCTTAAGTGACAATTTCCACGTGAAAATAATTAAGTTGGAAATCCCATCAGTTTGGCTAATTAACCATCTTATGGCAAGTACATGTTAAATATAATATAGGAATTCTAAAATGTGCATATCATATGCTAAACATTTTGAGCCAGTCCATGTGTTCTCATCCTCTATGACTACTACTTGAAACTTAACCAAAGCTTTATAGTCTGGTACTCGGATTAAGACATTGTAACTAAACGACGCATGTTCATTCCTGGACGCATACAGCGTGTGTGCAACATTGTTATCTGAGTTTGAATGTCATAGGCCTGATTTCGATCTAATTAGGACATGGATACATGACTGGTTTGCATTGGACACCTTGTGTAGTAAAAAATCCTACCAATAAAGAGGCTGATGTGTTCCTGATTTGTATCCTACACGAAGTTGATAAGGCTAGGGGGGCCTCTAAAGTAGTGTATGGACTTTTGTAACTAAATTTAATCAAAGTTTAACTAATAAATGAAATTCATCCATACTACAACAACAACAACATTACCCCCATTGTCTTAGAGGCTCCCGCCTATGACGAGGTATGGGGGGTCGGATGTACGCAACCATACTCATGTGTTAGAAATACATAGAGGTTGTTTCCCGATGACCCATAATAGTGCATCAAGGTGTGTCGATCAACTGCTACTTCACAATATAATAAACACAACCAATTTAATGAGTCATTTTGCTTTATTCTATCAAATTCTAAATTTAATGAAGAGTGTGTACTTGACTCGATTGGAAATGAAGAGAGAAATTCATTCATAATACCTTTCCTAAAATGAAAGCCGTCCACTATGATTACGCCTATATCATGATCTTTTCTACAAAAACATACCCAAAAAAGCGTATCTATGGATGATATATAAATGACGAGAAGTGACAACCTTGTTTGTTTTCCTTTTTTTTTTATTTTAGAAAAAGGATCTTTTATTAAGATGATTAACAAGAGTACAACACTATGTCAACTATTCTACTATATACTGCGTACATGTAGAAACATAATTTGCACAACAAGCAACGAATAAACTCCGTGTCTTCCGAAGGATTTCACGACAAACAGAATTTAAATTGCATACATGTAGAAACAGAATTTGTTTTCTCTTTTATTTTGTAAGTAAAAGTGTACATACGTTGGTCATAAAGCAAAATATGAACGCACGCTTAAAACAACCCCCCAAATAATTGCATGTTTTACTTATCTCAAAGGCCGGTTTGGTGCGTGTATCTGCTGTGCAGCTGTGGTTGGACTTGGTAATCTGAGATTTAATACTGCTTCATGTTTCCAGCGTGCAAAGGGAGAAACCTTTTCAGCCAGATTTTGACTGCTTAATTACAGGTTATAATACCAACATTGATCGATACAACTACTAAAAAAAGAAAAAATAGTAAGTGCCTAGAAAAATTAACATATAAGTATCATACAAAAGCAAGTCTTTGAATCAAAGGCGGTTACATGTTAACTCACTTAATAACTAAGGAATAACACTCATCTTTTTCGCAACGTCATTGCCATAATCGACATTGACATCACAACAACAATATATACATGTGTGTGTGTCTATATATATATATATATATATATATATATATATATATATATATATATATATATACACACACACACACATGTATGCATATATGAGCGTTATAATCCATCATTAAACTATAATATTTGAGGATAGTGTAATCCAACAAACGAAAACGTTAAAATACGATCTTTTTATTGGTTCACATCATTTGACAACCTCTCACTTTACAATTTTTTGATAAAAGAAGATCATTCTATATGTATTTTGATCAGAATGTCATATTGGCTTAAAAGTTTGTACATTTATTCTATATATTAAATGATTTTTTTAATCAATCGGTTGAATTAATTAATTTTTGAAATGTTAAACAATATAAATTTAGGGTTAATTGCACCTGGTATCCATTGTTTTCCACGAAGTTTTAAGTAGCATCCAATGTTTCATGAAACACACTTGGCATCCAGACTTATAGGGTTAATAGACACCTGGCATCCTGCAACCGGGAAAGCACCTGCTATAGGCGGTTTTTAGCAATTTTCCTTTTATTTTTCACTTTTCTCCCACATGGGGCCCAAAATTTTCAAACCATGGTTAATTCCACTTTATTTCAACCATCTTTCTCTTCCTCCTTTCTTCTCCTTGTTGCATCTGCTGCTGAACGAGACCGTGGTGGCACCGGTAAATTAGCAGAAGCCTTGTAAGTGTTTTATAAATTAAGCCTTGTAAGTGTTTTATAAATTCTCAAGTCCTTCGTAATCATATTTGATGTTCTGTCCGTCAATGTATGTGTGTTCAGATAGAAAATTCTGCGCTGAATAATCTCTTTTACTCCTTTGTCTATAGCCACCCCCGTGCTTACAAAAATTTTGGAGAAGTGTCTTATATCGAAACTTTTCGGCCGCTGTGTAATAGTCTTATTGTGGAGACTGATTGAGGAGCTAATGTACACGCTGTATTGTGGTCTTGGTGTGAGTTTAAAGACCACATGGGTTCGTATGTTTATCTTGACAATTTGATCTTTTCAGGAGGAAGAGAAAGATGGTTGAAATAAATTGGAATTAACCATGGTTTGAAAATTTTGGGCCCCATGTGGGAGAAAAGTGAAAAATAAAAGGAAAATTGCTAAAAACCGCCTATAGCAGGTGCTTTCCCGGTTGCAGGATGCCAGGTGTCTATTAACCCTATAAGTCTGGATGCCAAGTGTGTTTCATGAAACATTGGATGCTACTTAAAACTTCGTGGAAAACAATGGATACCAGGTGCAATTAACCCTATAAATTTATATGCACTAACAATAAAATGAATTATACCATATATATACTTTCTGTCTCAAAAATATTGTCATACTTTCTATTTCGATTTATCCAAAAATATTGTCAAATTTGTCCACTTACGAAAAGTTGTGATAGTTAATAATCAGAATTTCTATAGTACCATCTCAATTAACATTTACATGATTTATTTAGTTTACCTCAATTAACCAAGTAAAGATAGAATAAGAATATTGGCCAAAATGGTTTTACTTTCTTAATCTATGCTTAAACGAAGCGACATTATTTTTGAGACCGTGAGTAATAGATACCATCACATGGTAGAAATACATAGCGTATTATATAAGACAAGTTATTGAAAAAACCGTGCATATATGATATACATTACATGCTAAATATACGTTTAAACTACCATCATAGTGCAAAATTGAAAAGAACATAGTTAATTTATTTTTGAATCGTGAATTCGAGCAGATCTCAAAGATGTGTAAAACTTATTCGGATCGAATCTGAGTATCTATTTCATGTTTGATTGTTCGTAAACCGTGTTTGAACATGTCTAATTTAATACATGTTCGACTCAATCGAACAATGTTTGATTTGGTTTGAGCCCTTTACAACCCTAAATGTAACGGTTCAAATGCAAGATTACTTGATATTTGGACCGGAGCTCTAGTCATTCCCGAATGAGCTCTCGGGTCTGGAGAAGAAAATCCGAATATATATATATATATATATATATATATATATATATATATATATATATAGCATCTCCATTATTTATATAGCATCTCTATTAAATAATGGTACGAAAATGAAGGAGGTTGTAGCGGAAAACGTACGATGAGGGTTGAATTGTAATTATCCAAAGCCAGCACATGCTCACCAAACGGTGAGTGGAAACTCCGCAACGTGCCAATCTTCTACTAAATGTACTAACCTAACTTTTTATTTCCATTATTTTATGTGACGCCATAGATTTCAACGCCCGTATGCTCGATTTCGGTTTCAGGGTATCATTCTGTTGCTAATTGGTTTGAAAATTGTTGTAAGAAAGGTTAAAAGTTCGAATCGGGATACACACAGCGTAGGTACAATACTGATGTCTGGATCAGTAATGGTTGTGTCATTATATCTTGCTCAATTGAATTAAGGGATTGTTGACCCAATTTACAATATGCACCTTGTGTAGGTGCTGTCAAAACCTTACCCACCTAAGAGCCCACCGAGCTCCTGATTTACAACCTCCACGAAACTCCACGAGGATAGACAGTGAAGATCCGTGGAGTCAGGTCTTTTGCTCCAAAAGGAATCCAACGATTTTTTAAGTTAAGGCTTTTGGTAGATAACTTGCAAACTAGGCGAGCAACAATTTAACCTCGATTAAACTGATACTATGAATCACACCTCTATTTCTCTTCTACGTCGGTGCACCTTACTTTTTAAGTTTTTTATTTTTGAAAATATTAGTATGTTAATAGAGAAATAAAATATCTGTTGTCAAGCCAAAGGCCTGGTTTGTAAGACACATTGTGTGGGTAACTGTGTAAGATCTCATCCAATTTAAAAGACTGTTGGACTCCTGATTTACATCCTCCATGCAGTTATTTGTGGCTGGGCAGTGGGGACACTTTGGGTTCATGTTTAAAGGCAGCTAACGAGAAATAAAATAGCGGACAGAAATGACAATATAGCGCTGTCATCACCGCTTACTAAAGCCTCTGTTTTCTTCCATTCCAGTATCACCGTTCAGACTTGGCTATTCTTCTATCGGGATTGAGATCACTCCTATCTGCTACCATGGCTGAAAAGGTACTAGATATCTGATCATATATTTCCTCTAACTCAATTTGGGCTATGGAATTTTGGCAGAATTGTATGATGTTAGTTCGAATTTTGATCATTACTATGTGCAGGTCACACAAATGTTGCTCAAGGTTGATCTTGATTGCCCTAGCTGCTACAAGAAAGTCAAGAAAACCCTTTGCAAATTCCCTCGTAAGTTACCCTCCTCTTTCATTTTTACCTTCAATTCTTGCAATTCTGCTTGAGATTGATTGCTTCAGCTTTTGAAGCTTGATAGCCATCAAAGATCTTCTATCGCACAAATGTTTTATGGTTTGATCGGCTTCATTTGATCAGTCTGGGTGATATAAGGCTGTGATGTATGATGGCAAAACACACCTTTCTATCGTACTTGGATCGAGTTTTGAGGATGTGATTTATCTTTTATGAAACCAGGGCGGCATATTCTTTGCACACTTTTTCTTCCTTTTTTTTTAAATCGGAATGGGATCGTATATTCGTTTAATTGCATTTGATTTCTCAATTTTTTATTTTACAAAGGTTTTTATTATCTTATGGATATAAAGAATTGAGTTCGTCTTTTGTGATGTTGAATTTTTCATTTTTTTATTTTTTGGGGACAAGAGAAATAAGAGACCAGATATATGATGGAAAAAACAACACGGTCAAGATCACGGTGGTGTGCTGCAGCCCTGAGAAGATTCGTGACAAATTGTGCTGCAAAGGAGGCAAGGCCATCAAGAGTATTGAAATTCTGGAGCCACCCAAGCCCAAGGAGCCTGAAAAGAAGAAAGAGCCTGAGAAACCAAAAGAAGCTCCCAAGCCTAAAGAGCCAGAGAAACCGAAACAGCCCGAGAAGCCTAAAGAGAAGGCTGTCGAGAAACCACCCGAGAAGCCTAAAGAGAAGCCGAAGGAAGCCGAAAAGCCTAAAGAAAAGCCTAAAGATCCCGAAAAACCAAAAGAACTTGAGAAGCCCAAGTCCAATGGAAAGCCGGTCAAGCCTCCAGCTGAAAAGCCACCTGAGAAGCCCAAGGATGCGCCTAAGAAGCCTGACCTGGCTCCCGGGCCAATGCCAGTGCCGATGCCGATGCCGATGCCAATGCCGGTACCAAGACAGCCAGAGCCAGGTCCTTTGGCCCCTCCACCGGAACCGGTGGCGGTGCAGGCTTACCCGATGGGATTTTGCTGTCCACAATGCTACGGAGGGAATGCAGGTGGGCCCTGTTATCATGGATATGGAATGCCGGTGGGGCCACCGCAGCCGTGCTATGACAACTACGCTTATGGCGGCTATGGATATGGGCAAAGTGGTTATGGCTACAACAGGGCATGTTATTTGAACCGCTGTGATTGCTTCAGTGAAGATAACCCCTCCTCCTGCGCTATAATGTGAAAGTAACTCATTTTCTATCGCATCTTTTCATGTCTTATAACATTATGTAATGCGTGTAATATCACATATTCAAACTACACATGATATGATTTTATAACATAGGTTAGAAGATGGGTTGTAATATGAAGTAGAAGATTGTAAAAGTGTTAAGGTTGAGCAAGTTATGAAGACGCGGGTTTCATTTCTTTTAAGTATATTCTTTCAGGTTACATATGGTAGCTACAGTTTTGGAGGCGTATGGCCTTTATTGATATTTGGGACCGAAGATCAACTATCTGAATCCGATCTAATTAAATGGTGAATTACAAGTTTGGTTTATAGTCGGTCTCTTGTGTGAGTTGTCTGGTTACGTCTTATCAATTTAGGAGGCCGTTGCTTTTTAACTTATACCCTTCATGCAACTTCATAGAGCTGAGTCAATGGTGTTGAAAAAATATGGGTCGATATGGCATCAAACATGGAATATAATATTTTGACAAATTCATCCAAGAACACTATTGTTTTGTTAGAGAACACAAAATGAATCTGTAACAAAGGGTTCTAGGAAATGATGTACTTCATTGAGAATTTGATATAGAATCAATAGAAAGAACAACAAATCAAAACAGCCGAGACGTGACTAGATTGTCACTGTCCTTAAAGCAATTTTACCTCTATCAGTGAACAAAGGTAGTCTTCAAGCAAATGCTTCACAGGATATAACGGCTTTCTCCCTTTCTTTTGCTCTAAGAGAGAGAGAGAGAGAGAGCTTGTTTGTAGAAGTGAATGATAGTGGAGGATAGAAGAAGAAGTGATGCAGAAAATTTTCACAAGTTTTTGAAGAATTTTCAAGTATATGTTGAAGATAGCAAAGCCTACTATTATAGGCTTTGAGTTCACAAACATGATGTTAAAATGACCCCTTTTCTCCAGACTTATACCCTCCTAGGATGAGCCATGATCGTTCAAATTGAAAGGAGACGTCATATGGTGTAGGAGTTGCATCTTTTATGAACAGACGCAACACTTCAGGCGCCTTATGTAGACGTTCGAAATGTTCTGGAGGCTTCCTAGAACACTTCGAACGCCTACGTTAGACGCTTCATGTCACTTCGAACGCCTACATTAGAAGCTTCATCCCACTTCGAACGCCTATACAAGGCGTACGAAGTGTTATGAAAACTTTCTTCAACACATAAAGCGTCTCATGTGTTTGGAACACTCTTATTTTCTTCCAATGTTTATAAAACGCTCCTATTTTCTTCCAATGTTTATAAAATATAGCATACTAAAACTACACATGACCTGATTTTATAATATAGATTAGAAGATGGGTTGTAATATGAAGAAGAAGCTTGTACAAGTGTAAGGTTGAGCAAGTTAAGTGAAGAAGCGGCTTTCGTTTCTTTTAAGTATATTCTTTTAAGTTATATATGGTGACTATAGTTTTGGAGGCGTATCGCCTTTATTTAGGGGTGTTAACGAATCGAACCGAGACGAATACTAGGTTTTCGAATTTGGATTCGCTAAGCTAAACAAACCGAACCGAGACGAATACTAAGTTTTCGAATTTGGATTCGCTAAGCTAAACAAACCGAACCGAGACGAATACTAGGTTTGTTTAGCTCGAATTTGGATTCGTTAAGCTAAACGAACTATTTAGCTCGGTTTGTTTAGCTAAACGAGCTTCAAAATTGGTTCGAGTTCAGTTCGATAACACTAAAACTGTTTAAACGAGCTGAACAGTTTGTGAACAGTTTCGTTCGTTTAACTAAACGAACCTAAATAGGTGTTCGAAATCGGCTCGTTTGAGTAAAATTAACGAACAAACTCGAACCGAATACGTATCAAACTCGAACACTTTGCGAACCGTTCCGTTCGATTAACAATCCTACCTTTATTGATATATCGGTCTTAAAAGCAAGCGTCTGAATCTGACTCAATTAGAAAGTGAGTTACAAGTTCGATTTGCAATAGGTTCTTTGTGTGAGTTGTCAGGTTACGTCTTATTAATTTAGGAGACCATTGACTTCTAACTTATACCCTTCATGCAACGTCATAAAGATGAGGCAATAGAATCAGAAACCATTGATTTGATCTTCTACTATAGGAAAAATTGTCATATACATACATAATATTCAGTAAAGGGAAATATTATGATCTTCCATATCAGTATCGAAAATTTTTATTTAACAATTTATTGAAGGATATATATTATAGCCTTACGTATCAGGATTGGATATTTTTCTATTTCCACCAATTTTACATTATAAAATAAAAGTGAACTCTAAGGCAAAAGTGGCGAAAATATAAAAATGGTGGTGGATATAGAGTCCCCCTTCTACTTAATAAGAGGAAGTATTCTACTTATTTGTTAAAACGATTACTATCGTACGTCAGTTATATTTCTCTTTTCCTAAGACCCATAATTTTGACATATTTAATCAACAATTATTTTCCAAAATTTACTTTAATTTGATCGGAATTTCGTTTTTAGTCGTTGATTTATCTTAAAAACTCAAATTTTGATTCTGCAAAAAGTTATTTATTCATTTTTTTTGGCATTACAAAAATCTTATATTAAATAAGCATTAATATCTTTTGACATGTTATGATTTACATTTATTACAAAATATAAAAATGTAGACAAAAGCAGGCATACTTGGATAAGCTAAGATATTTACTCACGTTATACAAAGAGAAATACAAGGATTTATGTTATTTTTATAACTATATAATGGAAAATTTCATTAGTATATCTTTTACATTTTTTTGAAATTATATTTACACGGTTTACGTTAATATTGATAAGTCAATCTTAATAAGCTTAGCAAATAAGTATTCTACTGTTTATAAACTTAATTTGATAATTTGACCTAAGAAAAGATTAAGAAACTTTCAGGTTCAAAATCATGTTTATCGATGAATATTGTCAAAAAAAATTTAACTGTATACTAAGCTTTTGTAGTTTGTTTTTCGCCGCAAGGCATAGGTTCGAATCCAGAGACACACAGTGTGAGTGTTCCATTATTGCTAGGCCAAAGGCCTGGTTTGTGTGGATCACTGTGTAAGTCCTCACCCAACCTAGGTGGCCGATGGACTCCTGATTTGCATGTTCCACAACTGGTAGGCCAAAGGTCTGGTTTGCGGGGACCCACATATGTAAGTTCTCATCCAACCTAGCAGGCCGATGGACTCCTGTTTTGCATCTTATACAATGCTTCTTGAAGGTGGGGCTCTTAAAACCAGAAAATGACCTTTTGCTCCAAGCTTTTGTAGTTTTCTATGCGTAGCATGAGTTATATGCTAGTAGCCAGAACCGAAGTCCCAAAGAACATGAACGTGTATCTCAAAAAAAAATGTGTTACGAAACAACACTCCATCTCGAAGAGTATTTTAAATCATATCATATGTGGATCTATAAGAAGATGAGAGAAATAATGAAAACATATATTTTCTACACATTTTTCTCCTCTTATTGATCTACCTAATGTGTATTTTAAATTAATAAAATGTTCTAAAACGTTACTAAAAAACATGAACGGGAGAGAGAGAGTACAGGTGACGGAGTCTAACAAATTCTGTAAATAAAAATGTTTATTTGATCTAGAAGCCAATAACTAATTAGATGTTACATTCCTTTGAAGCGCCGATTGACTTGAGTTGAAAGTAGTGCATGAAGATATAAATCAGGTTAAGTGGTATGTATAATCGTATAACCAACAAATATTATAAAAACAAAAATCAGGTTCAGTGGTAAGTATAATCCTATATTTTTTAAAATTCAATCTGCTGATAAAAACTACTACACGTTCCTTATGAAATAAAGAAAAGGAGGCAATTCAGCAGATTCCAGTTGGTATTCGGGTTACGATTTGTTGCAAGAAGTCAAGAGTTCAATTTTAGGGATGTACACACTGTGTGTTCCTCTGATGCTAGGCCGAAGGCTTGGTTTATAGGAAAACACCTTGTGTTTATGGGGAGACACATTGTGTGGGCCTAGGTTTATGGGGAGACACGAGTCACTGCATAAGATCTCATCCAACTTAAGAGACTGTTAGACTCCTGATTTGCATACTCCACACATACTCTTTGAGGTTGGGGCTGTAAAGACTCCAAAGATGAAGAATTTCAACTTTTGCTCCAATAAAAAGAAGTACTTCAACAACATACACTTCTTTAACCGCAGCTGTGAGGGTCCATCTGGCTAGATTGAGAGAATCAGATGTTAAATAAATGTGTTATTCATTTATTTATTTAATTAAACAAAGGCGTTTTTGGAAGAAAAGGTCAAAACTAAGTTTCGAGTACTCGATGACAATCAACAAAGTACAAAGCGGGAGCGGAAGAGAAATTTAATAATTAATTAAAGAAGTCCTAAAATATGGTACGTATTAAGAAGTTTTTTTTAAGGTCATACTTGGTAATGCCCTTCAAGAAAACCTATGACGACATTATCAGTTACGTCTAAAAATCACTTTTAAACGGCAATGCCAACCCATCGAACTGTGGTTGATATAAATAAAAAACTCAATGACCTCTTATTGGTAAGGAGTTGTCAGGAACCCAGCTCAGTACAAACTGAACCAGTAACCCTTTAAATCAATTGGATCGGATACAACAGCCTAAGCCATTGCTGGTTCAGACAGCAATATTGCATCCGTGGTGCGTGTGTCCCAGTTTAAACTTGACTTTCTAGTCGCAATATCCCAACTCGAATACTAACTGAGCTATACTCTAGATTGCTCATATGTGCTAATTGAAAATTTATTAATGCGTATGTATGGACCCAAAGCTTATTATAGGGTAAAGAACATACTTTATTTTATTTTATTTTTTTGCTAAAAGCTACGTGAAAATCTGATTCATCCGTACAATAAAGAATTTATTGTTAGCTTATCTCCCAACATTCTTATGCTAGTTAGGTCCAATATTAGTTAGGCGTCTTTAAAACATAAGCTAATGATGGTACAACAACTTTATCCATCTCCTCATATGCTTCTGCCTATGACAAGGTATGGGAGGATCGGATGTACGTAACCATACTCATGTGTTAGATACATACAGAGGTTGTTTTCCGATCACACATAATGAAAATTGCATCTAACTGTGTCGATTGACTGTTACTTCACAATATAAGAAACGTAACCAATTTAGTTAGTCATTTTACTTTATTATATCATTTTGCTTACTAATGATGGTACAAAGACATTAACAAAGTCTTTAATTTCACCACGCCCCAACTAATTTAATCTCTAATATTCATCCAAAATTTTTTTAGAAAACCCTCTCGTTCTCTTTTACTATTCATTACTCATTCCATACAAAAAAAAAAGACAAAAAATATTACGATAGGTGATCAAACATGTAATTTAAAAATCGCTATTTAATTTCACAATATTTAAACACATCATTTTACAACGTTGTTATTACATCATTTAAGTTAAAATTCTAAAAAAATTGCCAAGCTATTTTAACAATCTAGCCTCGAATAATGTCTATTAGAATACATGTTCCATCATTTGTGACAATATTTCTGGATAAGAAAGAGTATTTCTTCTGTTGTAGGAAGTAAACTGCCGCATGAGAAAAAATTTACAGCGGTAAAACTGCAATGCAATTTTTTCGCTAGATGCGTAGTCAATTTTTTTGCTTCTTCCAATAAATTAATTATAATTCCTTTTTGTATTTCTATAAAAATAAACAAAAAAAAACCCAAACACTAGAAAAATCTGATACTCCATAATTTATTGGACAAGTTCTATTCATCGTCGCATGTTGATGCTGGCGATTGAGGAAAAGAAAGAATAATTAGGGGATAGGCTGGGGTCCACATTTTGACTTTGATGTTTAGCAGCCATCTAATCGAATAGACTAAAAATGTCCCTCTCAAATTAGTCTTTTCATCCAAAACTATTATTATAGATTTAATATTAGGTTATTCTAAAATTATTGTTTATTTTGTAAAAATAATAATAATTAGTTGTCAAATTTTCCATACTATATTTTTAATTAATATTTTACATGATTTTTTATTTTATTTCAATTAAACAACCAAGATTAGAATAAGAGTATAAACCTGAATAATTTGACTTTTATGTTAAATAAAATTATATTTTTGAAAAAAAAAGTATTTGGTTTCAATAATCTATGAAATAATAAGTAGTCCCAAGTCAAATTTGTTAAGGCGACAAACAGGCCTACCTCGATGCAAATAATAATCCAAATATCGAATCCTTTGACAGTAACGTGACTGGTTTTTCTAATTTTAATAATATCACACTCTTACCAGCAATATTGTCATACATACATACATACATATTTACACACACACACATGTATATGTAGGAAAATAGTATAGGAATATGAACAACCAAGAAAACAATAAAGCCGAGACGTGACGGATTGTCACTGTTCTTAAAGCAATTTTGCTCATACCAAAGAGCAAGGTAGTCTTCACGCATATGCTTTCCAGGATATAACGGCTATTTTCCTTTCCTTTGCTCTAGGAGAGAAAGATTGAACTTGCTTAGTAGAATAAAATGATAGAAGAAGAGTTGAAGGAGACTAAGTGCTGAAAAATTCTCAGATTTTGCAAAGTTGTAGTATATTGCTCAAGATACTAAGGCCTACTATATATACGCCTTGGGTTGTGTTAAAACCAACTAATAAAACTTGTTTCAGCAGTTTAGAACTCCTCCTAGACAGTTGCATGCCGTTCATAGGTGAACAACGATGAACCTTGGATCAAAAGATGCAATTCAAAATGAAAAGTTCTGTCTGTTGGCACATCGATTGATCGATGTCATCGATCGATGTCGGACAGAAACTTTCAGCTTTGAATCCTGCCTACATTGATCGATCTATGTATCGATCGATGTCACATCGATTGATCCATGTGATCGATCTATGTTGGGTAGAAAGTTTCCAGCATTGAATCCACACCACATCGATCGATCGATGTGATCGATCTATGTCCAACAAAACACCAACTTTATTCCAGCTTTCACTTGGTTCGATCCATTCTGCACATGGATCGATCCAAGTGACCTTTTTCAAGTCCAAAATGTTCATAACATCCTTTCAAACTCCCCTACATCATACAAGTTTTATATAAGTTTGGAGCATATTTTTAGAGTACTTTAACGTATTGTTCTTGAATCTGATAAGCTTGTACTTTCCAAGAATGGAGAATTTGTTGGGAAGGGATTTTGCTCGGGAGGTTTACTTATACTTGATGCCGTTTGTGTTGTTAATATTAAGAATGCATCTAGTTCTGCTTATATTGTTGATTCTCTTGATATTTGGCATGCAAGACTAGGACATGTTAATAAGGATGCCTTAAAGAGGTTAAAGTTCACAAACTTGATATCTTATACAAGTAGTGATGACTTTGACAAATGCGAATTTTGTGTAGAGGTTAAGCACCATAAAAAGTCATTTAAGTCAGTTGAAAGAGTTATAGATAAATTGGAACTCATCCATAGTGACTTAGGAGACTTTAAAGGTTATACAAGTAAAGGTGGCAAGAAGTAATATATTACTTTCATTGACGACTTTTCTAGATACACTAGAATTTACTTGTTGGCTCACAAAGATGAATCTGAAAGCATGTTCATCAGGTGTAAGAATGAAGTTGAAAATCAACTAGATAGAAAGATTAAAAGGTTAAGGACAGATAGAGGTGGTGAGTATAATGTATTATCTTTACAAAAGTTTTGTGAAGATAATGGAATTATGCATGAGTTCACACCATCTTGCACCCCTCAATCTAACGGAGTTGCTGAAAGAAAAAAAATAGAATGCTTAAGGATATGATGAATGCCATGATAATAAGTTCCGGTTTGCCTAATAATATGTGGGGAGAAGCGATTCCTTCGGCATGTCATATCTTAAATAGAATTCCACATAAGAAGACTAATAAAACTCTTTATGAACTTTGGAAAGGCTATGCATCTAACTTGAATTACTTCAAGGTGTGGGGGTTTTTAGCCAAGTTTGGAATTCCGGATTTCAAAAGGAGTAAAATAGGTCCTAAAACTAATGACTGTGTTTTCATAGGTTATGCTCAAAGCAGTGCAGCATATAGATTCTTGTCAATAGATAATGGTTCTATTATTGAATCTAAGAATGCTGAATTTTTTGAGCATATTTTTCCTATGAAGAAAGAAGAATTGATAAGTTCAGACTATAAAAAAGGTGAGTCTAGTAAAGTTGCGAATAGTGATAGTAGCTCACCAAGGAGAAGTAAAAGGAAAAGAGTAGAAAAATCATTTGGAGATGATTTTGTTACTTCCTTCATCATAGAAAACAATCCGAAAAGATATCAAGAAGCTATAAAGTCTATAGATTCTAAGTTTTGGAAAGAAGCTATTAATAGTGAACTTGATTCTATACTTAACAATAATACTTGGGAGCACGTAGACTTGTCTAGAGGTGTAAACCTATCAGTTGTAAATGGATCTTTAGAAAGAAACTAAAGACGGATGGAACAATTGATAAGTTTAAAGCTAGGCTTGTTGCTAAGGGTTTTACCCAACAAGAAGGAATAGATTTCTTTGACACATATTCACCGGTTAGCTAAATATACTCATAATTCTAGTAAAGAACATTGAGATGCTTTAAAGCGATTATTGAGATATCTAAGAGCTACTATGGATTTGGGACTTATGTTTAGTGGTTGTCCTGTAGTGTTAGAAGGTTATTATGATGCTAATTGGATCATAGATAATGATGAAATAAACTCCACCAGTGGATATGTATTTACTTTGGGTGGTGGTGTATTTCATGGAAATCATGTTAACAAACTAGTAAAGATAAATCAACAATGAAATCAGAATTTGTTGCTTTAGAACTTGCGTGTACAGAAGCGGAATGGTTAAGAAATCTACATGTTGATATTCCTTTGTGGACTAAGCCTTTGTCTTCTATGTTTATTCATTGTGATTCACAGACAGCGATCGCTCGAGCAAAGAATAAGATATACAATGGGAAGAGCCAGCACATCCGTTTGAGGCACTACATTGTGCGTGATTTGATTAGTTCTGGGGTGGTTAACTTGGAGTATGTGAGAACCGAGTTGAACCTTGCAGACCCCTTAACCAAAGGACTGAACCGTAAGATGGTTCTAAAATAATCGAGAGGAAGGGAACTTTTTCCATCAGATGTGAACTCTCTATGACAGGAACCCAACTCACTATTAGTAGAGATCCTACAAACGGAGTTCAATGTGGTAAAAACACGTCATAGAAGAGTTCTACTAAGTACTATCATATTTGTCCCTTCCTTTGTTGATGTCTAAGGATAATACTTACTGCATGTTTGAGGGTGAGATTCAATTCTCTTAATGGATAATTCATAGTCATTATAAATGGTGGTGTGTTGCAGTACACACTTGATGAATATCACCTATATAAGTGTGGAAGTGGGGTCGCTTCCTACGAGAGCCCGGAAAACTCTTTAGATCACTTATGAATCCTGGGATTGGGTGCAGGGCCATTAATGCACCACGGCGTGAACTTGTATGAAGTTAGATAATGACATGTCATTTGTGTGTTCATATAAACAGTAGTGAAATATGTGGTTCAAGACGGTTGTCACCCTATTTCCGTTTATAATACTACAAAGTGTACTACCAGACAGTTCAAGACGTTTGTCACTGCTCCGTTATGTGTCATTATCTTCGTTTGATAGTGAAGAGGTCAGTTTGCTACCGTTCTGAAATGTTTGCATATAAATTTGGATCAGATGGGGGATTGTTGAGAAAAATACGTTAAAGTACTTTAACGTATATTTTCCAACAAGATATGTGTCCGTACGTGTATGTAAAATACTTAAATTTAACTCTAGTGAGAGGTGTTTAACATTTTAAGAAGAGAACAACAATAAATATACATGTACAAATCAGTACGATGAGATCTGAAATCCGACTACACAACGATTACTACATGAATACAATCAAATAGGTTATATTTATTGATTATCGAAATACTAGTATGTTGTGTTTATTGTGGTTTTACATCACATCTAGAGAAAAATAAAAACAATTATTGTGTAGAAAATTTCATGGACAACAAATGCAATTGCTTTGTAAGAGAATATATGTGCACAGCTTTTCTAATTTGGTATTACAACCCCCTTAGGTTAAAGGAAAAACTCACATGGAAAATTTGTTAAGCAGAATTAAATGTCATAAGACGTATTTTGTTAAATTTTGCTGGTTGGTACACGAGAGATTTATAATGTTTTTACCTCTTTTTTCCATTTTCTCCGATACTAAACTTCAGTATACAGAACCTAAGGGAAAAAATATAGATGTTATCACCCTCTTCCTCCTCACTTTTCCTCAGTATTATGTAATCTTAAAAAAACAACTCTAAAAAAATTCTCTATTACTAAATTCTTTCACTAACACACTAGCACATCATATTCGTATCATTATATCATCTATAGATGTGTATATAGAGCCGGGAGTCTCAGTGGAAGTAAACTCTTTATCTTTTGAGATGGATGTATTGTTTGACTGTCTCCCCCCATCTCCAGACCCTAAGATAGCTTTTGTTGTCACGGGATATACTGGATATGTGTTGTTGTTATATGTTTGTAGATAGCAATAAAAAAAATTAATAAAGGACAAACCCACCCCACACGGATAAAAGCTTCCTCCATTCAATTTCACAAAAGACCTTTTCTTTTCAGTCAATTTTGAAAATACCTTGAAAATGCATCATCATTTTGATATATACATACATACATACATACATATATATATATATATATATATATATATATATATTCATAAATAAAAATTAAACGTGATACGGCAGAAAAGTAAAATGTAACAGAAATCAGGTTTGATGGCAATAGTAGGAGTTTGAACTCATAGATAGTAAGAGGCCAATAGGGTTTCTTGGAGAAGACATACGTCTGAATATGAGTGAAGAAGTGCTGAAGTCCCGAAAAATATGTAAATATGCTTTATATTAAAAAGAATCATATATTAATAATTTAGAGGTTTAATGGTTATATATTCAATTTCATAGATATTTAATATAATTTTGCCCTCAAAATTCACATGTAGACATTGGCTTGAACTATACAAATATGATATATTATAAGTGATCAAATAACTTAGTAATGTCATACACGTATATTAAACAACAATATTCCATTAAATAAGTTTATGTTTAAACATAAAAAAGAGTTATGTTTGTTCCTTAGTAAATAATCATGTTGACCATCATAAAAAAATAAATACTATATCATATAAAGAAAAAAGATAACACAAAGTTTTGACTTGAATTTAAAGAGGATAAGGTAAGGTTTGTTAGAAAGAAGAAGAAAATTAGGAAAAATAAAAAAGTATGAAATAAGTTGAGAAATATAATGGCTTCACGGCTCTTTTTATAAAACAGGGCAAGAGTGTAATATGTAGTAGAGATAGAAGTTTATAGATACGGATTGAAGATGAACATGTCATATACTATTGTTTTGTAACTATTTATATGTCAATAAATTAACATGTCTTTTCAAATGAATTTGTTGATCTTCATTAAAATACATCCGTAATATATGAACTTGAAATATATTACCATACTTTATGTATTCTAATAGTTAAATTAGATGCCCGTGCATAGCACGGGTAGTAGGCTATCTAGTGCCATATTATTACAATCATAAAGATATGATTACAATTACAAATCATACATATTTTACGTTTGCGTCATATTAGTACACTACGTTCCTACGTTTACGCAGGATCTGAAGAATGATCAGATTTTCGCAGTGCACTTCGCTTCCCGTCTCTTGAGGCATCCAAATGAGGATCATTAAAAGCATCTTCGCCAAAGGTTTTCTCCTCTTCTTCATTCTCTTTATCCATCACAACCAAACCTAAATGACTACTTCTCTTGTTCATACGTCTATGTTTCATTTTTCTTTGCGTATTTGTTTTTTTTATTTAAATTCTGTTTGTCTCACCTCTTCATAAGATCTTAGTAACCAATTTTCAATGCAATCACCTATAGATAGGGGCGTATTTCTACTTTCTCTTTTCAATCTACCGTTATGATTAAGTATTTTTGATGGTATTTAAACAATGGCACAGAAGAAGTGTTGACGGCAATGTTCCCAAAGAAATGTGTATTTTAGTTAGTGAAAAAAGATGAGACAATATGGTAGCTATCGAAGGACCAGAGTGAGCCATTAGGCCAAGAAAGAAGTAAAGCTTTCTTCTGTATTCCAAGAATTAAATTGCCAGTAAAGAGGCTGTAGAAACAGCTTATTGTACAAAGTATAGGGTAAAAATACGTACATCAGATCCCGAGACCATGCGTAAACGTATGAGCCTAATACACCGGAAAAGCCCTTTCTCTGCTGCCATATAGCAAAGTGCATATCATAAAATTTGAATCTAATGATAAGCAAGGAAGAAAACGTAGTGATACATATTCTGGGCATCTGTATTCAGGTTGACAAGTTGAAAGATCTGTGCTTGAAGCAAAGGGTAGAGATAAAGTATTTGAAAAATGTGGTACTGTTCCCAGACGTGATGAATTCACCACTAGAGCAACTTCTTGAAAATCAGGGTTCTGAGATAAAGCAAGCCAAAAAAAAAAAACTTATCCCAGCCTTCAGAAGTAGGTTTCATCTCTTACAGGCCAACTGCAATGCTTGCTCAACATCCTGATGAAATAACTTTTGGTATTTTCATTGTTTTCATTTCTAATGGAGTTAAGGACACGCTCTTCTTTGACTTTGGAATATGATGGAGTAAAACAAAATGACTAACTAAATTGGCTGCACTTCTTATATTGTGAAGTAGCATTTGATCGACATAGTTTAACGCATCAATATGGCATCGGAAACAATCTCTGTGTGTTTCTAACACATGGGTATATGTTGCGTACATCCGATCCTTCTATATTCCGCCATAGACGGGAAGCTCTAAGGTAATAGGGTAATGTTGTTGTTGTATTGTTTGTCAGCTTGACAGTCTTATCAGCGTTCAGTGATGACCCTTTAACCGTCATTGCAACATGAGCATTTCCTTGTACTTGCTATTAAGTAAATACCTATGGAATGGATTGAAATCTCATGACGTAATGCTTTTCTTTCATTTAAGAATGAAATCTTTTCTTAAATCTTTTCATTTACAAATCTTACAAGCAGGTGACATCTGTTAATCTTCAAGTATCTGAGGTAATATTTTCTGAATTATGAACTTGTGAACAGAGAAGTAAATACTTAAAATCGATAAGGGCATCACAAATATGTCAAAGGGAGATTCTGCTGACTATATTTCTCTTTGTTTTTCCCTTGTGTTTTCTTTAGCCAAAGTTTTAGTTAAATTTATATCAATTTGGATGCAAGGGGAAACCACATAAGCTTGTGTTCGTTATGGTAAACTTCATTCTCTTGTGTATATCTAAATGGTGGTAGTTAATATGCACAGGTAAAGGCAGATTAATACTCAACGAGGGGATTCTATGATGCTCATAGCTCCCCAAGCACGCTATCATATGATCAAGACGAATCAGCTAACTCTCTGGTATGTCAAACTTCAAACGTCTAAACGAGAATTTCATTCTAAGCCTGATTTTAAAGAAATGCTAGTATGTACACTACTTTGTAGTTCAAACACTGATTTTGCATTTCTCTTTGGCATACTGAACTTCTGATCAACTATACTGAACGATATCAGGATTTTAGTTCTGGCAATCATACACCAGTGGGCATCCAGATGACTTGTTTCACCAAGATTTGAATACTTTTTTAATACCTAATGATATTAGAGAGAAGTTGCAGGTAAACGTACAATACACATATAGGTATAGATTTTGGCTTCAAGCCTTGCACAAGGAAGCTTTCGAAAAGCTCAGACTCTTGCGAATGTTCAAAGTCTTCAAGCAAAACAAGTAGTGCAGCTTGCCGATCAGAGGAAAACAAAGGCAGTGATGCATCACAAATGAATTGTGGAAATAAGTTCAGCAGAAGTGTGTCGAACTGAACTGAAGAAGACAGACCTGAACAAAGGTGTGCCGAGTTGAAACTGAAGAAGGTAGATTTGGATGAAGATGTGCCAAACTGAACTAGGCCGACCTGGACAAAGACCTGAACAAAGTTGGGGAGTGACCAAGTCAGTTAGCCGAGCTGACCTGAACAAGAGAAGAACTGCACTGAAGGTGAAGATGGAAGGACTAACTGAGCTGAAGAAGAACAGACATGCTGAAACAAAGAAGACAAAGTAAAGAAGTGCTGAGCCGCGGTGACGAGGTGAAGCACAATCAAGACAGCAACTCAATAGGCCGAGCTGCCATACTTAGGCGTGTAAATATTGTAACATAGAATAAGTTCACTGTACATAGGCACTGGTAACTATCCATTACCATTAATGTTAGAATTCACTGTAGATCACTGTAGATAAACAGTAACCACAGTTCAAGTGGCAAAAAAACAACCTTTAGTAAATTATTCTTAACTTGAATGAATGCAAATTCTTTCAATTCTCTACATAAATCTTAAATGTAGCAGCTGCTTGCTCATTTAATTGCAACTATGCATCTTAAATTTTCTTGCCAACCTTTGTGTCGTCTCAGAATTTTTGGCTAAACATCATGGAGGATTATAAGATATAATAATGACAGACCTGTTTCTTGTTGAGCAACTGGATGTTCTTATTTGAAATGCTCATGAAAGTATATGTGAAAAAAATTTCCAGCTGTGAGGGAAGCACATATATTCTTGATTGAGATTATTACTTTCCTTACTTGTTTTATGTTGTAACATCTTTGTTTGGAGTCGGAAGAAAGATTAGATATCACACTGTTTATGAGTATTGGTGTAAGCATCTAAATTCAATTAGATTAACCATTTCTGAAGAAGATATGACAACACTGAAAATCTGAAATTCAGTCAGTTTGTAACACTTCTCAGGGAACAACTTCGGTGACGCTGACATAGACGAACATGTCAGACGCGTCCAGTCAGCGTCTGACACATAGCGCTTGATAGACCATAATTAAAACGTCTGTTAGTCAAACAGTCAACGGTTCAACTTCCGTAGCTCATCACTTAGAAGTACTGCAGTTCAACAGTTAAGTACCCAAGCATAGATGTTCAGCCTCGGCTGCACATCAGCAGGGCATCATGACGCCCTCATAACATCGAAGAATATGCCAAGGTTTGCACCTCGGCAACAACTTCAGTTTATGTTCAAATGCTGCACTTCAGACCACCTCAGCGGGATAAGGCCAAGTCATGCCCTTCGGCAAAGCCTAATTATGCACTTCGGCAAAGTTCAGCTGTGTACCACAGCAAAAAAACCAAGCACGATATTACTTCGTGGGACCCTTAAACAGAGGCGCAATTCAAATATAACGACTACATCTGGTTAATCTTCATGAACACGCCAAGGTCACAATGGCCGACCTATTAGTCACATCAGTCAGACTACTGATCACATCAGCAAACCTACGGCGCTATAGGCTTTCTGCCCCAAGCAAACGTCCTTTCCACAATCCACTATCTACTATCAGAAGCCAAAGGCGGGAAAAGTCTATAAAAGCGAGCCAACCAAGACGAAGAAGAGGAGAAGGATCTGGATCCGAAATTGATACATCCATACTCAAAAGCAAATCCATACACTTTGCTCCTCAGCACATACTGTGAGAAACTCCTAACTCACCCTTTGAATTATAAATCTCAGTGAGATATGACCCAAACTGACTTGAGCGTCGGAGGGATTTTCCCGGGGCCAACCCCCCGTGACCTCTGACCTGTGCTTCTTTGTGCAGGATATTTGGTGCTATTCCAGCTACGCATTCTCAATCCCAATTAACAATTCTTCACGTTAACTGACGAAGCTAATTTGAGGTCGTCTAGACCTTTGGTGAAGATCCGGCTTCATCAGCGCTGCAGCAGGGTCCATGTCGGTTTAAATTTTTTTTTACAGAGAGGACACATGTCAGGCATCCATTAGGCGCGTCTAACGCGTCCGCGTCACTGAATCTGAATCCCACTTCTGATACCCCACTTTTCCTATGTCAGATTGAACATGGTACGGTGGATAAATAGCCATTATGGCTTGTGCATACTTAATTTCAGGTTCAAATTCTGAGACGTTACAACCAGGCATGTCAATTACCTTAAACTTTGCTCTTATCTCCCCACCCACCTTGCTCGAGTGAAAAATCCCTTCCTCTCAAAGAAGAAAAAGTAACAACAGTAAAAGGGAACTGCACTTATTTCTGGCATCATTCCTGAATTAGTATATCTTATATGAAACACCTGACAAATGCTTATTACCATGCACCGATCTTTTTTGAGTATATCAAAAACAACTCCATATACCAGATAGTAGATAAGCAAATGTTTGGCCCTTGATTGGCATAGCATGCTGAGTAGTTAGTTGATGAGGGCAAAACCATTATTGACACTAACAACAAGTGTGTCTAGCTCGGTTGTCAAAGTCAATGTTACTTGCCTGCATAAAGGCATAGGTCGCCGCAAGTACATCTTTCTTTCAACTGTAGTGTCCCGCCCGGGACTAGGGTCTCGGTACGTGCACCCGCCGTACTCTACTACGAGAAGTACAAGGCGTCGATAACATCGATATGCACGTCGACATAAACATGTATCGAAATAACGGAAGCATCATAAAATATACAAAGCGCAATCAACATGCATCATAATGAAATAACTAAATCCGAATTCATTCGCATAACGCATGACACCCCTCAACATCCGTCCTACCATTGTGTCACTAACTGCAGCCTATTTGACTGGGCCAGAGGGTTAGCCCAGCCATCTAACAACGTGGCTGACACGTGCTCCAGCCACTCGCTGTGGGTCATCTCAGAATTAACTTCGCTGATCGGCCATGCCTTCAGGTCCACGGGCACCTCTGCTCAGCTCAGCCAATCAGGCACCTGCCAGAACAGGCATCTGCAGCAAGCAACATTAGCCATGCAACGTGGCACATGGCGCTAAGGGACAACCATGTAAATGCGACTAGCCAACGGGACAACACACGTGACGCACCCGCATAGCTCCTCAACATGCACTGGTTGTCCAAAACATATAAAAGGGCGAATAACATCCCCTGAAGAAAAAAGTTCGATCCACCATGCAAAAAACACAGCTATAACAAGCAAACTGAGATATGTTTCTCTATATTTCCAGCATACAATTATGACTACACCCACAACTGACTTGAGCTTTGGAGGATTCTCCTTGGAGCAACAGTTCTGGGACCTCTAACGTCGTTAGACTTGCACAAGTTTGTGGAGACGTTATTCCTGAAAACAAACTGCGTTCGAGTAAAGACGTTGATGGTGTTTTTTATTTTCTGATCACCTCTGATCAGGGTGAAGATTTGACTTCGCTATTAGTGATTGCCATTATACAATTATTTGTCAGTTTTCAATGGATTTGGCACTACATACAGAATAAAAATAGTGAAAAGGAAAGTTTATTACAACAAAACAACACCTAGGACTGTTTCTTGTTGAAGTTAGGTGCCGGAAATTTGCCGGACTTAGCTGCTCTTCGGGAGGTTCTAGTCCTTTTCGTATTTTAGCCATGTCTAAAAGAAAGGGGGCATTTTTTATTTATTCATTCATCCTTTTTAATGCAGAAAGTGTATAAGTTGTATGGCTAAAATTGTTTACCATTAAATCATGCAAAAGATCTAGAATAATACTAATTTGTACATCTTTGAGAATATAAACTAGGCAATGAATTAATTGCTAAAGAACACAATAACGCTTTGATCAATTGAAGGTTTTGCTCGACTATAAGAAATAAGGCAATGTTAATTTATTTATTTAAAATTCTTTTGTTTATCATGCATTACACAGTTCAAATCCAAAATAATGCAAAACATTTTTTCCTTCAGTCCTCAAGCTTCCCCATCATTGAGCGCCATCTTCACTACCTGAAAAACAACTGCATTTCCGTCCACAAATTGTACAAAGAAATGTCAGCAAACGATATATGTTTCATTTAATCATATTATATGCTGAACATAGGACAGGAAGCATATATAGTTTGGTAACATGTGAATAAAGGACGCTCCCGGTACACTAGGTTCCCGTGTTTGCACAGAGTCGGAGGTGGCCAGATTGTTTCTGTAGTTCGAACTTATGAGTTTAAGGTTACAAAACAGCAACACTACCAATTGGTTCAAGTCCCACACTCTCTAGTAACAAGTGAATGAAAGATATAAACTTACATGATCCAACGGCCAAAACAGCGAACACTACAAGCACGAGGTGTTCAGGCTCAAACACTTTCTTGCCAAGTCCCTTGCGCCTGATGCTCTTTTCAAATTTTGCTATTTTCCTCTCTGCAAGGCGTTTGGAGGTAGTCTGCACTCAAATCCAAACAACAGCTGTGTTTAAAATCATAATAATGACTTTGGTGCTGACAAATGACAACATAAGTATAATTGAATGCATTGAGTCACGACAAATACCACCGGTTGAAAATCCACATTGGCTAATTTGAGAAAAAATGCATGGCTTATATTAGGATGATGTACCACCACCTATTGCCTTAAAGTTTGTGGATATGGGCCTCACCTCATGTAAGCTCAAGTTTCAACATGGACAGGTTTAAAAATGTGACTCACCCCTTGCCTGGTCCATGGTTGGCCATTTAATGTTTCTCCTCACCTAAGTCCAGATGTTCATGACTGGCTTGTGGTTTGTGATTGAGGGCGGGTTGTAAGGCGCATGTGTATATCAAGCCACATTGCCACGTGAAGGCGGGTGTTGAGAATCCCACATTGGCTAATTTGAGAAAAAATGCATGGCTTATAGGGCGGGTTGTAAGACGCGTGTATATGTCAAGCCACGTTGCCACGTGAGGGCGGGTGTTGAGAAGCTTATAGGGCGGGTTGTAAGGCGCGTGTGTATGTCAAGCCACGTTGCCACGTGAGGGCGGGTGTTGAGAATCCCACATTGGCTAATTTGAGAAAAAATGCATGGCTTATATTAGGATGAGGTACCACCACCCATTGCCTTAAGGTTTTGAGTGGATATGGGCCTCAACTCAAGTAAGCTGAAGTTTCAACACCACCAAAATAATCCAGCTACTTTTATTGCACAAAACTTACACATTTGGACCTGTTAAACATAATGATAAAATAACAAAAGGATGATCTAGGATGTTAATGAAGCGAGCCGAACCGAATACTAGGTTTTCGAATTCAGATTCGTTAAGCTAAACGAACTGTTCGGCTTAGTTCGTTTAGCTAAACGAACTTTAAAATTAGTTCGAGTTTGGCTCGATAACCTTATAACTGTGTAAACGAGCCGAACAGTTCACGAACAGTTCGGCTCGTTTAACTAAACAAACCCGAATATCTGTCAGAATTCGGCTCGTTAACAAATAATTATCGAACGAATACGAACCAAACACGAACCGTTCGCAAACTGTTCAGTTCGTTCAACAGCCCTATGATGATCTTTATTATGCAAATCAGTTTCCAAATGTGTCATAGACGTATCGGCCAATTAAGTCGTTTTCTTTCATAGATGATAAGGTAAGCACAACATATGATGAGCTCCAACATAAAACAAGATACCATCAAGGGGTGGGGGGGGGGGTGGGGGGATTCATGCCAAATTTTTATTACATCTTTAAAGGAAAACAAGATTTCAAAAGAATCATGACCCTTTGTATCCTTCCTGTATGAAAAAGGAAAATAGAAGACGAGTAGTCAATGTAATCAATGTAGTCGTCAGAACTTTGAAAACATATACATGAAAGAAAATAAAATCAGCGCATATGCACACCTTAGGTGAAATACACACACATATATATATACATATGTGTGTGTGTATATACACACATATACATATACATATGTGTGTGTGTGTATATGTATATATATGTGTGTGTGTGTATGTGTGTGTGTGAGAGAGAGAGAGAGAAATATATCATGTATGAAACTCCTTGTTAATATTTCAATTTCCAGTTAAGATTACTTACTAATATGATAAACACTAAGGACACACATGATCATCTTGTGGCAATAATACTTTTTCAACGCATAATCCTGATAGTTGTATTTTTGTAGTGTAATGCAAGTTCAAACTTTATCAAACTCAAGAACAAATAAGATATAAGTACAATATTCTCTTTTACAATAAGTTGCCAATTGTCAGCAATATATTAAAATTTAATCAGTTAAAGAAAAAAAGAAAAACCTTTCCAACTACTTAGACTAGGGACTGGTGACAAAAGTCAAGAAGGTCCCACATGTTTGACTTATATATAAAATCTAGAATAATCCATAAAATTTTGAAACCAGAAAGATTTTTGAGACCCTAAGCATTTGACCTACTGAACAGGCATAGCCAGGAGAGGAAGAATTTATTTGACTTCTAAAGGGAAAAGAAGCTACACGAGAGGCCGGAGAGGGTCTCGTGGAATTTCCTCTTTTTCTGTACTTAAGTAGCATATTTGTGTAAAAATATCTTCGACGTTTTAATATATTATATTAAAAATTCAATGATAACAATAATATAAAATTATTTTTGGTAAAAAAATATTCTATTTTACAAATTCATTTAGATGTCTAACCATACGCCTATTTGTCAAAAGTATGTAAGATGCATGAATGTTGCCAGATTTCAATAAAATAAAGATCACCTGAAAGATCACACTCAATACAAGTCAGGGAATGGGTATTATGCTCCGTTACATAACTCAGTTGATATTTTATTTATTCCAATAGGTCAATAGTTTTAATTTAGGGACACACATTGTGGGTGTCCCACTATTGCGAGTCCGAAGTTCTGGTTTGTGTGGAGGCACCTTGTGCATCCGAATGTCTGGTTTGTATGGAGGCACATTGTGCAGTCACTGTGTAAGTCATAACCCACCCTGTTTTCAACCTGTTTTCTAGTGGACTTTTGATTTAAATCCTCTATAACGATCTTTGAGACTGAGACGGTAGAGATCCACAGCGCCTTTTGATCCAAGGGAATGGGTATTATGTGAGCCGAGAGGAGGGCAAGAAAAACCTTTTTTCCGGTGGTCCGCAAGATTGAAGCAACCTCTGTTAGGTCCCTCAAGAGGGCCTCAAAATATAACGGCAAACAAGTCCATACCCGCGTATATACAAACACATATATGCACACACACTTATATAATATATATGTATATTATATATAAAAGAAAATGGTAACATACAGTGATTAGAGAATGATGACCCAAAGAAAGGGTATAGACATGACGGGCGATCACATCCATCCCCACAAAATACAGACGTCCGATATTCAAGCGGTTCCCTCTGAATTAATGCTCTTACCAGGTATAAGGATCGATAATTACCAAAATTCGAGACAGAATTTACTGAATAACTTAAGGGGAAAAAAACTGGCTGGAAAAAATAATTCTGGCACGTAAAGACGATGGCCTGAAAATATAACAGGCAAAGAATCACACACAAAAGAAAAAAGTGAAAGAAAAGAACGTACCATTTTCCTGTGTTTGATTGATGCTGTAAAACAGAGAAGGGGGGGGGGGGGGGGAGGTCTCTCTACTTGTAACGCTTTCTTCTAGCTGTAAGGTGGAGAAAGAGGGCCGTTGATGGAGTATAGTAGTTAGAGAGATATATAACAATAAGAGCCGGGAGGTCATGTATAAATACTTGTAACATTATACAGCATTTACTTGTTTTGTCCAAATTGTGAAGTAAATCGACACAGTTTGACGTAGACACAGTTTGATGTAATTTTTATTGTAGATCATCGGAAAATAACATTTGTGTTTCTAATACATAGGTACGGTTGCGTACATCTGACTCCCATATCTTGCTATAGGCAGGTGACTCTAAGATAATGAGGTAATGTTATTATATTTGTTTTTGTCCAAACAAATAAAGGCAAAAGACAATTTAATACCTTAATTACCTGTACCATTGGGAATATATTAGATTCACAAAATTTTCATATCCGGTGTACAGATGGAATAACCCGGAAATTGTCGTTGATCTGCATGTATTTATTAATATAAGTTATAATTTGTGTTACTTAGTCAAACACAAATGAAGAACATGCCTTTAAGATTGTCTTTTTATTAGGTATATATACGTGTATCTTTTTGTTTGTATTGTTGTTAGCGAGTAAAAGGAAATGATGAGAGAGGCTTGGTTAAATTCACATCTAATGTTCTTTTTTTTTAGGAAAAAATTGTGGAGGAAAATCGAACTCGAGACCCAAGAATGAAATAAATACTACTCAACCGTTACACCTAAACGTTTTAAGAAAGTTGTAATATTTCAGTCGCTTGGTATCTCTTCATATTTTCTTACCTTTCATTTACTCTCCCCCGCCCCCCGCCCCCCACCAGCCTTTTCCCTTTTTTTTTCTTTGTCAACTTCACAAATACTTCTTCTGACTCAAAAAATATTGTCACCCTGCTAGTAAAAAAAGTAGTATATCAGACATTAAGAACAAATTTTCAAAATATTTAACACAATAGTTTATCAAATAGTCACGTGATTTAACACCAAATTCTGATAAATAGTGTGTATACTACTTTGCGAATTTGATTTTAAATAATGTTTGATTAGATATAACAATATTTTTGAATCAAAAGAAGTATTGTTTATGCAAATAGCATATTGATCATTAACAAAAACAAGGGTGAATTGCGCTCCACTACATCAAAGAGGTGTAAAATTACGTAGAGGGCCCAAGTATTTTTGCATTTTCAACGCGGTATATCAAATGTCATGTTTTGCTGGTGTACCCTTAATTCATGTAAAGATTTAAAAAAGCAAATCATGAGGCATTATACACTACAAGAAATCATCAATTTACAGACCGTATTTAGCGATCTCTTTATACGCAGTCGCTAATTTGTGACTGTTTGGGAGGACAGTCGCAATTTTGGTAACCAAGCGATGGTTTTTCCAACCGTCCCAAATACAGTCACAAATTTGTGACTGTCTAAAAAAGGGTCGCAAATTTATGACCGTTATGAAAACCGGTGGCAATTTAGCATCCGTTTTTGCGACCGTCCCAAAAATAGGGGCAAATATGCGATCGTCTCGAGAACGGTCATAAATTTCCGACCCTAATCAAAAACGGTGGTAACTTAGCATCTGTTTTTGTGACCGTCCCAAAAATAGTCGCAAATTCACGATCGTCTCAAAAACAGTCGCTATTGAGTGACCTTTTTTGCGATCGTCTCCAGAGCAGACACAAATTTGTGACTGTCTCAAAAACAGTCATAACTTAGCGACTGTTTTAGCGACCATCCTCAAAACAATCGCAAAGTTGCGATTGTTTTTGAGACGATCGTGAATTTGCGACCGTTATAAAAACAGTCGCAACTTAGCAACAATTTTCATGACCATCTAAAAAACAGTGAATGAGGCCATTAACTACCCCCATTAACTCCCAATATCTCTCCCATGATTTCCCCCCATAACCGATTTTGCCATCTTAATTAAAAAATTATTAAATCATTCCATAAAGGGCTCAGCCGAGCCCCACATTCACACACCATCACTTTACAATTGCAAACTTTCGGCTAAGAGCAAGGAGAGGGCGCCAGGAAGAAAGAAATAGAAAGGAGAGAGAAAGAAAGAGAGAAAGAGGGAAGAGAAAGGAGAAAAGAAAAAAAGAAAAGGCCACGCGCATCAAATCCAACCCATTTTGATCAGCGAATTCGTATCCAAGAGGTAGGTTGCCTTTCCCTCTGTCGGATTGATTTGGATTCCCTCGCATTTTGTATTGGGATTATTTATTTATTAATGTATGTTGTTCTTTATATGTTTATCATGAATTCTTTATGTTTTGGTATGGAAATTGCGTGATTGCCTTAGATATAGATCACATAGCATGAAAATAGGCTGGAGTAGGTTCAGGACATCGAAAAACGCACCAAGAGACTGCGCGTGTAGCACACACACGGCTGTAGAGGGTGGCGCGTATGGTCCACGAGCGCCCCTGAGCGGCGCATGCATATCACATGCTGACGTTTCAACGTCAGTATGTCCGGAGCGTTAAACGGAGTCCAATGAAATTGTTTTAGGGTAAATCGGAGTTAAAACGAATAAGTTATGGATTTTGAAGAAAATTAGGAGTTAAATAAATAAAAGCAATAATATATAAATTTTAAAAAAAATTGAAATGCAGTACATAAAATGAAATATATATAAAAAAGGAGAGAGAGAGATAGATACGGCGCTGAGCCAAAAAAAATAAGGAAAAAATAATATAAGATTATTATAATGTAACAAATAGTAGGAATTCATTAAATGAAAAAAAATAAAAAAAATTACAGTCAGCCGTGATCCAGTTTTTATTTAATTAATTAATATAATATTAATAAATTTAGAAGGTTTATAAAATATTAAAAATAATAATACTAATAAAAATAATAATGATAAAATACAGTGTATAATAATAATAAAAAAAAGGGTGAGGGTACCTGTGAGTCGCATAAAGAGGAAAAAAAGGGGAAAAAAGTAAAAATAGTAAAAGAATGATAAAAGAATAATAATAATAATAATAATAATAATAATAATAATAATAAAATATGGATAAATATATATAATCAATTAAGTTAACATTAATAGTGTTTTATACATAAGGGAATTTAGAAACCCACTAAATTAATCAAAATAAAAGGGAAAAACAGTATGAGAAGATAAAAATATTTAAATAAAAAATTAAAGTGCTTGAAGGCCTAGAAAAATAAAATAAAGTGTATAAACCTAAAATAAAGTCTAGAAAGATAAAATATCGGTAGAAGACAAAATACAGTAATGAACCCCACGCAACATAAGGTAACTACGCAATATAGGTAATACGCAACATAGAACGGAGTATGCAACATAGGAGAAACGAAAGTGTGAAAGTGTGAAGCATTCATGGCACAAGCATTGCATTTGGCCTAAGAACCGTGTGGTCCTACGGGACGTGTGGTCTGACGAGGCGTGTGATGGGTGTTTGGTAATAACGGTTACCTTCACCTGATAGGACCGGGACATACATAGCATATCATAGAAAATGAAGAGCATGACGTGTGATATTAAATGACTGCGTGTGACACGGTGATAAAAAAGCATGCATCATGAAGTTGCGCATTGCATTTGTTATTGTTGTGATTATCGTTGATCTTGTTGTTAAGTTGTTTCAGTGCTACGTTTTGGGATATGGATCGGGTCGGGTATGTGCTATTTCTCTATTTATGTTTTATTGCTTTATTTATATATTCCTTCTTTACATGCTCTATCTGTTTACCCGACTCAGTATGTGACAGTCCCTTTTCGGGAGAGACGGATAACCTACGAGTGACTCCCGTCACTCACCCTCTACATCCCCTCCACAGGTGAGCACGATTATGAGTATATATGTTTATCGAGAATGGGACAGATTACGCGAGCTAGGGAGAGTGAGCTGGGCTCGAGACGGGAGCTTGTTTCTTGAAATAGTCAGATAGACCTCCACCTAGGCTTATTATTTGATTTTAGAATTTCATACTTGACTTAGCGAGTTTCGTCAACCCTTGTACTTGATTTTATTTCTGATGGATTTAATTTAATCGAGACGTTTATTTCTTTTATTATCGTTTCCGCGAAAAATTTCTACGTCAGTTCTGACGTGTAAATAAGTTTGAACGACGCCTTGTAGTCCTCGTAGCAGGCTACGGCGGGTGCACTGTTTCCGATGCTAGGGCTCGGGAGCGGAACACTACAGATGAAGTATCAACCTTACGGTTAGTGAAAATCTGTTTTTTAGTGCTATGTTATTTTATGTGACCACTGTAATTCTGAGAACGCGACATATGTTTATGTTAATAGTATAATAGGTATCACTAAATAATAACAGATACATGATCAGTTGATAACGTATGTACAAAAGACAAATCAATGATTATTAGATAGATTGTTCAGTTAGATAGAATGAAAACAATATGGTACGAGTATCCAAATTTTGGTAACTTTGATACTTTATTGTTTCTATAATTTTTTTTTTTTTTTTGCATTGTTGTCACTGTATTTTGATAGAAACTAAATTGATTGTTGTTGCAATTCTAAACTTAATAAACAGTGATCATAATTATGGTGAACGAACATATGAAATTCGGTGAATGTGATGCTTGATTGTTTCATTATAGAATTTTTTGTGTTGTTGTCACTGTATTTCAGTAGAAACTATCGTTGTTGCAATTCTAAACTAATAAACGGACATAGTAATTATGGCGTAAGAGCATCCGAAATTCGGTGATTGTGATGCTTGATTATTTCGTTATACACTTTCTGTTGATATAGTTATGGTATTACGAAGAATGTTGTGCAGTTTATTTGGTTTTAGCTAAGATACAAAATTTTGTGAGTTAAACTAAACAAATGAGGAGAAGAAAAATTCCATTATTAAAAAAGATTTTATTACACTAATAACAAATAAGGAGATGAATTACTAGTCGTGAAGATGAGAGTCTATTGATTCATAAAGATCTTCTACTTCTTCATTCATCCGGACCTTATACGGGTAATCTCTCTTCGTTTTTTTCCATAGTGTGATGAGCATGTTCACATCTTCAAGAAATGAGATACTGGTTTGTCGCATGGCTAGCAGCGATAGCGTGGTAAAGTTGTTTGAGACCCCTGATTGCCCTCTTGGCATTGGAGTATAGGCATTTATAAATTGAGTGGACATGTCAAGCCAAGTCCTTGTTACTAGACTTCTTGTATTTGAAGTCCTAACTATGGTCCATGGTTTGTATGAAACATTTCATGTTTTCAGCTTTTTATAGTTCAATGTTTTCAAAGATTTTCTTGAATTCAGACAGATATGTCATTTTTTTTTTGGGTTTTGGGATGGGATGTTTTAAGATTGTTATTGGTTACTGAAAACTTATGAGAAGAGATGTATATATTGTAGTTGAACAGATGCAGAAGTCCAAGAGTTAGTTGGTGGAAGAATGGTATATAAGAATTACGGTGATTTTTTTGGCCTTCTGGACACCAGATTAGGACGACTGTTTGGTTGTTTGGACGCCGAACTACGATTATTTGGTCTTGTTAGCAATAAGAAGCAAAAAAAAAAAAAACGTTTATTTTTTGAATTTAGTGGAAATAATGAAACATTCTCTTTCGTATTGTATCTTCAAAAGGATACGGAGTTAATTTGACAAACGATGCCGTAACTTTTCTTCTGCTTTTGGATTGGCCTGCGATGAAGTTCAGTAGCGCCCGAAAACGAAAGCTAGAGTTGAAGGATAGGAAAGACAAAGCTCCCAAAACAATGATTTTATTTTATTTCTTTATACAGAAACAACATGACTTCATTTATCAAACTGAGAAGCCATTGAGACATTATACTGAGAATGCTCCAGCATGATCTTGGACTCACCAACAAATAACGCGGCATTTGATCTGGCTAACATCTTCAATCTGAAACATTTTAAATTTAGATAGTGAATCACTTTCCAGCACTGCCTTCGGACAGGCCCTGTTAGCACTCCATCCACATGCTTCCTTCATTGCCATGGCTTCTAATACACCCACTTCATTTTGATTTGGAATACGCTGCATCATTGCTTCAATGAAACCTTCTACATAATCTTTTATAATAGATCCAACCTATTTTCTTATCCACAGCTGCATCAACAGTAATTTCTTCAAGAAATTTGGAGCAGTGTTTGACAAACGCACCGGATCAGTCCTTTTTTCCTTCATAATACCCCTCCTTCATCTTCTTCCATATTAGCCACTAATAGCCGAATCAGTCTTTGTTGCTTCATAATACCTTCCATTTATGTTCTCGTTGAAACTGGGTTTACATCAGATGATGTCTATATTCATTTAAAATTTGTTACTTTTAAAAGAAATACATGGATTATGTAAGGATGACATATCACCACTTATTGTCTTAAGGTTTTAAGTGAATATATGACTCACCTCATTCAAGTCCAAGTTTCAACACAGTATCGGAGCCAGTTTAAAATATAGGCTCGCGACTTGCCTGACTCATGATTGACTATTTATTATCTCTTTATCCAAGTCCAGATCTTCGTGTCTGCCTTATGGGTTGTGATTGAGAAAAAGTTCTAGGACACGTCTGTGCGTCAAGCTACGATGTCACGTGAGGTCAGGTGTTGAAAATATTATTGTACGCTAATTACTTTGAGAAAAAAATATAGGTTATATGAGAATGAGGTATCACCATATATTATAATTATCGCCTAATGTAAGTGCAAGTTTCAAATATTCTTCCACGTGAGCCAGATAATAAATCTGAAGTGCTTTGAGAAATTTTTTCATTTTCTCAAAATGATTCATATCTAGTTCAACATCAAAATACAAATTCTCCACTCTGACAACAGTATGAAGCTTTTTAATCAGTCTGTGCAATCCTTTTTCGAAAAACACAGTCCTCAACAAAACAATGAGACATAACGTAAAAAATCAAATACTTCTTGAGATGACTCGTGCTATGATGCTTGAATCCTAAGTTTCAAATTTTTTTTGTCCTGAAGCCATAGCAACCTCTGCTTACCTCATAAATCGTCTATCCACAAAAATCCTTCACCACAAACCCCAATACAAACACTAGCTACTCAAACCACCATTTCATCCATTATAACCCTTTCACCTTGAGTCTTTAGGTGCTCAAAGTTTATACACATTTCAAAAGAAATAAACAATATAAGCTTGATTCATGCACAGGGAAATGTATCTTTGTTGGTATGCCGCATATAAGAAAGGGTATCCATGCTATAACCCCGTCACTTGTCAAGTTCATGGCACCATGGGCTGTACATTTCTAGAATCTGAATATTTCTTTTCCTATTCGAGGGGTAGATGGTCATTGAATCACTAGACTGGCTGACCAACTTAAGTTGTCTAGAGAATCTTCCAATGGAACAGGTAGATAAAGCCACAATCTATCTCTCTTAACATAGGTAGCCAAACCATTCCCAACGACTAGTGATTCACCTTCCTCGGATGACCGACAAGAGGTAAGTGACTCGTATTCTGATGAAGGGTTATATGATGTAAGTGCTACTAATATTGAGAATTCAGATGAACAGCAGGTTGAGAACACAAGAGAACACCATGTGTTTGTTTTACCACCACGAAGGAATAGAGGAGTACCACGTGAGCGATACTCACTGAACATTTGTCTCAAATCACAGCAGGTACCCGGTGAATACAGTGAGGAAGAGAATGTAGATAGTGCACGTGCATTCTCTACTTTTTCTTTTCGATAGTCCATTTCGAGGATAGTACCGGAAGCAAACACAAAGGCTGAATGGCGATAGACATTAGATATGGAGATGAAAGCCCTGAGGAAGAATTAAACGTGGAAGAAATGTATACTGCCGAAGGAAAAAACCAGTGGGGTATAGGTAAGTTTTCACCATTAAATACGAGACAGATGACACTATTGAGTGATACAAGGTCAGGTTAGCAGACAAGGGATACATGCAGACATATGGCACGAGCATTGGTACCATCAGTTTAGTAGCAACAAATAAAAACTATAATGATCAACTTTCAAGAACCAACATATTTAAAGAATAGCTTCATAATCTAAAGTGAAATTCTTATGATACCTTTCTCACCAAATTCTTCCAAACACAACCAAGACAACATTAGCTACAAATTCTTCCAAACCACAGCTAAGACAAAATCAGCTGTGATGATTAGCTGGTATTTTGCATGGCCTTTGTCATCAAGTGTTCTTGGATAAAAATATTACGTAAAGGGTATCAAGGAAATAATAGAATAGATCAAATGGCGCAAGCAAAAGGAGGAAATGGTATGTACAAGAAAAAGCTTCATTATACATCAGTTCATGCTCGTCTGTCTAGAGGTCTGACTTCTTCCTTCTAGTTTGAAAATGACGTTCCCGGTACATTAGACTACTGCATTTGCAAAAGGTTCGAGGAGGAACTAGATCGCTTCGCAATCTGATGTAAGCATCATTTCCCTTCCACTTTCATACCATTACTTTTTTTAAGAATTCCTAATATGTTGTGTACCTTCCATAATACATCCATCAAATTTCTTTTACTTCTATGGTTGTAAACAACCAACAAAAACAAGGAACTAAATGACAAATAATAATATATTTTTTTATGAATCTATATTTTTCGTATAGAACTACAAAACTGTGACAAAGAGAATATATCGTTTCAAAAGCAATTAAGAGTATTTAATGGTATAATAGGACATTGGATGAGATTCTCTGCTCCACTTTCATATCTCACTCTCCTATCTTATGATTAAAATTTGGTCTTTTATTTTTTTCAAAGACACCTTTTGTTTTTATACATTAGACATAAAAGTGTTGACAGAGTTGGACTAAAAAAATTCCCATTCTAGTTGTTGGGAAACATCTAATTGTTCGGAAAGCATTTTGAATTGGCATCGCAGAATGCTGACAAAGTTCCATAAAGAAAACAAATACAAGATGTCTTGACATGGATAAGGTAAAGGAATAGAAATAATATAAGCAAAACACACCACCACAACAACAACAACAACAACAACATTACCCTATTGCTTTATAGGCTCTCGTCTATGACAAGGTATAGAGATCGGATGTACGCAACCATACTCATGCGTTAGAAACACACAGAGGTTGTTTCTCGATGACCCATAATGAAAATTGCGTCAAACTGTGTCGATCAACTGCTATTTCACAATATAAGAAGCGCAACCAATTTAATGAGTTATTTTGATTTATTTCATTATATTCCAAAGTCTAAGAATACTGTATTCTTTGTTTCTATTAGAAATGGAAAATAAGCAAAACACACAGACAAGTTAAAATGTGACCCATTCAATTCCTTTTGCCCAAAACTTGAAACCAAGTTTTCCCAAAGGTTGGAACGCTAAGAGCTATTTTTGAAGTTTTCCTAAAGGTCGGAACATAGTTTTTCTCGACATCGATACTGTAATCTTCCTTTGTTCTATCTTAGCCTTGACAACCAATAAAAGAGACAGTGGATTTTGATTTGAGAAATCTGAAAGATTTGTCTGGATACTTAAGGTTTCATTTGATATGTGATTATAATCACGACAGTAATCATGTTAATCGAAATGATAATTTTATTTAGTTCATGATTTGAGTGACAAATTTTGACTTTTTTAGTTTTATTTACGTAGGTCCCAAATTTCTAGCCTTGTCATGAATGTATCAAACTATATTTAGTTCCAAAAGTATCTTTGGGAAAAAAAGGACCAATGAAAACATTGCATTAGCCATCAAGAAATAAAACTAGACATTGGACATAGTTTTAATGATCTGACAACAACATCATTACCTCATTGCTTTAGAGGGTCCTACCTATAGCGGGGTATGAGGGTCGAATGTATGCAACCATACTTATGTGTTAGAAACACACGGAGGTTATTTTCTGATGGCACATACTAAAAATTGCGTATAGCTGTCTCGGTCAACTGCTACTTTACAGTATAAAAACTGCAGTCAATTTAGTGAGTTATTTTGATTTATTCCATCATATTCCAAAGTTAAGAAAAAGTGTGTCTTTGACCCTATTGAAAATAAGAACTAATTCTAATGACGTGAAATGAAATTAAACGATGTGTCCTAAATAACTTAGACCTTCTAAACTAGACTATCATTTTGAGATGGAGAGAGTACATATTTGTCATGATGAAGCTTTTGGTGAATACAAAATTGAGGAGCGAATTACATATCCTTTTGTCCCACTAGATGGTTTTATTCTATATATATGTATTGAAATTTTTTTTAAAAAAATTAAATACATAGTATGATCTTACTTAGTTTGAGAGGAAATAGGAGATTATCAAATTTTCAATAACTTTCAACGAATCACAATGTCCAAATATAATCCATAAAAAAAGTTAAGAAGTTGAGCTTGAAGATTTTCTTTTTCTAAAATTGATCCACGTGTTTACCTATATTTATTTTGACCAATTAATTGTTATTATCTTTTTTTAGAATAACCAGCGAGATTTGGGATGGGATCTCTTGCCCCACATTCCCCTCACCCCATGTGTCACCACGCGACACGTGGCAGCAGGGGGTGGGTGGTGAGGCTAGATACGATTGATCCTCATCTAGTCTCACCACTTACCACTGGTGCCACGTGTCACGCGGTGACGCATGGGGTGAAGGGTTTAGGGTGACCGGATCCTAACCGCGAGATTTTGCTAAAAAGAGATCAGCTGTGCAAATAGCGAACCGAAACAATTTTATTTATCCTACCGAGTATTTGCTTTAAAATCTTTTGAGCTTGAACTCAAACACAGCTATTATATGCTTTTCGATCTCAAACTCAAACATTTGAAGTCGAGTCAAACTTGAACCGAATTTGAACTTATTTTAAAGATATACAAGTATAATCATTCATTTTTAGCTTAGGTTATCGTAAGAATAGTACTTTTGACATAAAAGCCTTATTATCTCATTCAAATAATTATCAAATTGTCATGCTTAACATGTTTTACATCAAAAAAAAAGAAAAGATACAATGTAAAATTAAAAGATACATGACTTTTATATGTATTTTAAGTTTGAGCATGTTTATTAATTAATGAATTGAGCATTAACATGCTTAAGATTGGCTTGTTAAACATTTAAGTCAACTCGAATTTGATTTCGAGTTTTACTGAACTTAACTAGTCAAAAAATCTAAACCGAACTCAACCGGCTCAATGACCGAGTAGCTTATTTAGACCCCTGAGCATAATACTTTAAGACGGACGACAAAATTTTCTTGATTTTGTAAATTGATAGGGAGAAATTGCTCATAACACAACTTTAAATATGCAATTCCTCCACACTACACTCTTTGGTCCTTTTTTCCAGTCAAAAATTCATTTACAACAACAACAACAATATTACTCCATTGCTTTAGAGACTACCGCATATAATGGAGTATCGAGAGCAAATATACGCAACCATACACATGTGTTGGAAACACACAAAGTTTTTTTCCTGATGACCCATAATGGAAATTGCATCAAACTGTAACGATCACCTGCTACTCGCAATAAAAGAAACGTAGTTAATTTAGTGAGTCATTTTGTTTTATTCCATTGTATTATAAAGTTAAGGAAGTATGTGACACACTTAGAAAGGTAAACACTTCCAAAAATACATCTACGTAGGGAAAAAAGAAAAACTCATACGTTCATTTTTTTGTTTCACCATTGTTTAGCGTCTGTTTATTTCAATAGGTTCTATTATTGAGATATCAGTACTATGATTGTTGTTGTTGGGGGGGTGACGAGTGGCGGAATCGGAGTGGGTCGGGGGTTAGGGGTGGTAGAGATGGGGAATGTTGGTGGAGGACGAACGTAGAAGTAGAGAAGAAGAGGTTGCAGTTAGTGGGATGAAAAGGGCGGGGGCGGTGGCAATGGGAGGAATGAGGAGAGTAGAAAGAAAGGAAGAGATGACAGAAGATGATCCATTTGGAGAAAGAGGGGCTTTTTTTGCCTCTATATTATGTTTTTACGATAACAATTATACAAACACTAGGCGTACGAACATTACAATTTAAGATGGAAATGGTTTATTAGTCTACATAGTCCTATAAGTAAAGAGTTTTTTTAATACAATATGAAATAGTAGAGAATTAATTTTTAATAGAACTATTTATTTTATCATTTTATCCAATGAGTTTGATAGATGACGTGGGCCAAGAAGGAGAGGCATTTTTGCCTCTTTAAACATTATACAAACACAAGGCATGTGAGCATTTCATTTTTTAAGGTGGAAATCATTTATTAGTCTATATAATCCTATAAGCAAAGAGTTTCTTAATACAAAATGAAATAGTAGATAATTATTTTAAAATAAAACTACGTATTTTATCATTTTATCACATAGATAAGAGGGTAGATAGATGAGGTGGGTTACGTTGAAGAACCTCAACCGATGTCAAATACTTAACAACCTCGTACAGATCCAGCCTACAATCTACATGGACTTGTCATGTCAAATTCAAGTACGCAACATTCCTTAGTAGTATAACACCAGAAGATCTTATTCACCGTCTTATTTCTACAGTAGGAAAAACCAACCAGCTACCACTAGTTAACACACTTAAAGGTGAGACCTGAACCTCTGCCCAGAATGTGGTACCTATTCCGTGTCCAGTAACAAAACGGTATAGTTTTGTTTAAAGAAACTTACACTACATATGCGTAACATGACGCATAATATAGTGTATATATTCTTTTGACAAAACTACGTAATTATATTACCAGAATTGACACCATCAACTGGGCAGAGGATCAGGACTCATTAAATTTGGCGCGAAAGAGATGGATGATCAACAATGGTGATCCATTTGATTACCATCTTCCACTGCACTTGCCTTTATGCTCCCCATACAGACGAAAGAGACTAAAAGCTGACATCCCAGATAGAACCACCATGCTCACACACACTATCAGTGCACTGGCTATTCCTTCTCCTACTCTGTCACAGAACTTTCCGTACATGTCACATATTTTCATCCATTGTAGCTCCGGTTGCCCTAATTTGGCGAAAACCGCCGACTGCACCGCCGCTGCCACTGCCGCTAATGTTAAGTACGCCATCAACTGCATGTGTACCATTCATTTGAAGCTCATTAGAGTCGGGGAAAAAAAACACACCATTAATCACTTGCAGTGTTGATAAATTCTGTAGACTATTACTTTTGACTCGCTCTGCAGGATTTTGGTCAATTATTAGAATTAAGATGCAAAAATTCACTCTCTTATTTCCGGATCTGTACCATGTACCAACTAACAAATATCTACCAAGCCAATAAAATAAGTATAATCCTCAGGTATACTCCCTCCTCTTATAAATCAATCATCAATCAATCATATCGGTATATTCCAACGGCATTAAAAGCTATCGTTAGAGTTTGAGTAGGGTGGAAGTCATGCAAACAATACCTCTATCCCAGTAGATAGAGAGTTTGATTCTAATGAGACCTCCGACTCTATATATCCCTCCTCTTATAAAATTGTGTTGAGAATATTATCCCACATTGGCTAATTTGAAAAAAAAATGCATGGCTTATATGAGGATGAAGTACCACCATCCACTGCCTTAAGGTTTTGAGTGGATATGTGTCTCACCTAATGTAAGTCCAAGTTTCAACATGGTATCAGAGACAGTTTAAAAATGTGGACTCACCCCTTGCCTGACCCATGGTTGGCCACTTAATGTTTCCCCTCACCTAAGTTCAGATGTTCATGCCTGGCTTGTGGTTTGTGATTGAGGGCGGGCCGTAAGGCGCGTGTGTATGTCAAGCCACGTTGTCACGTGAGGGTGGGTGTTGAAAATATTATCCCACTTGGCTAATTTGAGAAAAAATGCATGACTTATATGAGGATGAGGTACCACCACCCATTGCCTTAAGGTTTTGAGTGGATATAGGTCTCACCTAATGTAAGCCCAAGTTTCAACATATTGTTCTAATTTCTATTTTGATTTGTTCCAAAATTATTGTACTTTTCGTACACATTAACATATATTAGTAGTCAATGTTACTATACTACCTTAACATAACTAAAAGGGCGTTTTCGGTTCATTAGACTTCGATATTTGCGCAGGGTCAAGAGAGTCCGAATCGCTTCGCAATCTGATGTACGCAGCTTTGTCCTACACTTTGCGTTTTCGTGGCTCGAACACGTGAACTCATGATCTTAAAGAAGCAAAAAATTTGACCGGAATAGAAATAATGACTAAAATGATTTGACGTTATTAAATTATGTTCGAGTCAAATTAGACACTATTTTTCAGACAAAAAGGAGTATATTGTCATTAGTTTTCAGCACATATGAAATAATTCAACTAGAAAAAGTAGGTGAAAAGAAGGTATAAGACGTGTTCTTAGATGGTAGCAGCTTTCAGGGAAATTGGACTTAATAGTAAAGATCATTACACTTATTGATACTATTTACCTATGAGTTTTCAGAAAAAGGACAACAAAAGATGGTAGAAGCTTTGAATTTCTATGGATATTGAAAGCCAGACATCTTAATCAGCACAATAAGATGAAAATTACACTTAAGTACCTGGTCGCCGGAGAAAATAAGCCAGGCCAGAGGTTTGGTAAACAGAGGATCTCCCTTCATCATACTAACAATACATCTAAGAACTTGAGCCAGTGAGTAGGCAGCAGCTATCCCATTGGCTATAACCACAAATCTGAAAATCAACACAAACACAACAGAAGAACAAGTAACCCAAGAATTCAAAACCAATATATGTATATAAATTTGAGGAATCGGAAAGAAATAAAAGTGTGTTATATAGAGCCGGGTCTCACGGAAGCAAACTCTCCATCCTTTTGGGATTTATTGTTTGTCTGTTTATCATCGTACTCAGACCCTAACGATTTTGCTATTGTTGGATATAAGAAAGGAAAGTGAAAACTTACACAAGGGCTTTCATTTCAGTGAATTTAGCAACTTTCTTGATGGTGAAAATCTCTTTGACTTGAATGTCAGTTGCTATAAGAACAGAAGCAAGAACACCTAGCCCACAAATCATACACCTCAAAACCAATTCTACAATTCTTACTGTTCTATCAACAACTCTCAAATTGCTTCCATGATACACAGGAACATTTCCTGGGCTCACACCGATTCCTAAGTAACTCATTTTTTAGTTATTTACTTGAATTTCACAGGAGATATAGAGAGTGAGTCACGGTGGGAGCAACCGCCACCTACCGACCAAGAAATAGGAAATTAGGAGAATCCCACTAAAGCTAAGGTCAGTAGTGCACCGCGCAACGCACAAAAGCTAAAGGTGCACTATCTGCACCTACTCCCCATTGCCTCCTTTTATAGGGTATTTCTGAAATTCTTCCACTTAAATTTCGTTTCAAAAAAAGTTCGAACCCCAACCAGTAAGAGCCTCTATCACACCAGTCCCAAAGGTAGTGTAGAGATGTAAATCAGGTATTTAACAGCCCGCTAGCAGGAGCTTCTCTGCCACACTCAGTCCCAAAGGTAGTGTAGAGATGTAAATCAGTCCCAAAGGTAGTGTAAAGATGTAAATCAGGTATCAACAGCCCGCTAGCAGGAGCTTCTCTGCAACACACAGTCCCAAAGGTAGTGTAGAGATGTAAATCAGGTATCCAACAGCCCGCTAGCAGGAGCTCCCAAAGGTAGTGTAGAGATGTAAATCAGTCCCAAAGGTAGTGTAGATATGTAAATCAGGTATCCAACAGCCCGCTAGCAGGAGCTTGGTCATATACACAGTAGTCTGCATAAGGAGACCCGGCAAGCCTACAGGCTAAGGAACTCTCACACTATGCACTTACCGGCTTCTCTGCCACACTCAGTCCCAAAGGTAGTGTAGAGATGTAAATCAGTCCCAAAGGTAGTGTAAAGATGTAAATCAGGTATCAACAGCCCGCTAGCAGGAGCTTCTCTGCAACACACAGTCCCAAAGGTAGTGTAGAGATGTAAATCAGGTATCCAACAGCCCGCTAGCAGGAGCTCCCAAAGGTAGTGTAGAGATGTAAATCAGTCCCAAAGGTAGTGTAGATATGTAAATCAGGTATCCAACAGCCCGCTAGCAGGAGCTTGGTCATATACACAGTAGTCTGCATAAGGAGACCCGGCAAGCCTACAGGCTAAGGAACTCTCACACTATGCACTTACTGGAAAGGGCTCTCTTGCTTTTAGCAAGAATTGAACCTCTGACCTCCTTTTCGAGAACTCCTGCCCACAACCAGTTGGCTATGTTCTGGGACATTAAATTTCGTTTCAAATAGTAACATGTTTCTTGGCGAGCTATATTTTTTAATTTCTTGGTTGTGTTATTTTTTCTATTTCTTTTATATGTTATATTTTGTTAACGTGTTTTGATTATAGTTTTTTAACAAACCGTAAAAGATTTGGAAACACACAAACATCAGAGACTTAAAGTATATAATACAAAGCAAAAAAATAATAATTAAACGTATATATGACGTGGTCCTGCTGTTTGGTTGGATCTATGGTAACATCATGATTTGTCAAGCCGATTTCAAGCATGATGTATGTTCATGCCTAACTAAGTCACTTTGGACAAACACAACTAAATGTAAATTAATCATTGGGTAAATCGCGTCAACCTACAATTCAAAGGGACGAAATTGCACGGAAGATACATATTTTGTTGGGCTTTCATTAGGATACATTAAATGACACTTTTTTTATATTTAGCCTTAACGAAGAGAAATATATTAACGGATTTTTGTGTCTAGTGATTTACTAATTAATTCAAATGAAAATATATAATCTAGAAACTATGACTGGCGAGACAAACTTAGGAATTCTGAAAAATTACTTTTTATGTGAGATAAATCAATTGGTAGTAAATATATGAATTAATATAATATAATCTTCTTGTCACCGTATTTCTGTAGAAACTATATTGATCGTTGTTGGATTTTTAAGTTAAATAAAATAGTCACTTTTATTATGACGAAAGAGCATCTAAAATTTGGTAACAACGTAGGTTCATTATTTTCTTATAGACATGTTTGTGTCTCGGTTACCATATTTCGGCATAAACTATATTAATCGTTGCTGGAGTTCTAAGATAATAGTGAAAGAGCATCTGAAATTTGGTGACAACGGGGATTCATTGTTTTGCCATAGATGTGTTTGAGTCACTATCACCATATTTCACTGTAAACTATATTTGTTAGAGTTCTAAGTTAAATAAAATAGTCACATTTATTATGGTGAAAGAGCTGTTGAAACTTGGGCTTACATGATGTGAGACTCATATCCACTCAAAACCTTAAGGCAATTTGGGATTCTCAATACCCGCCCTCACGTGGTAACGTGGCTTGACATACACACGCGCCTTACAACCCGCCCTCAATCACAAACCACAAGCTATGCATGAACATCTGGACTTAGGTGAGGGGAACCATTAAGTCTCAATACCCGCCCTCACGTGGCAACGTGGCTTGACATACACACACGCCTTACAACCCGCCCTCACGTGACAAAGTGGCTTGACATACACACGCGTCTTACAACCCGCTCTTAATCACAAACCACAAGCCATGCATGAACATCTAGACTTAGGTGAGGGGAACCATTAAGTGGCCAACCATTGGACAGGTAAGGGGTGAGTCTACATTTTTAAACCTGCTCTGATACTATGTTGAAACTTGGGCTTACATGAGGTGAGTCACATATCCACTCAAAACCTTAAGGCAATGGGTGTTGGAACCTCATCCTTATATAAGCTATGCATTTTTTTCTCAAATTAACCAATGTGTGATTCTTAATAAGAGCATTCCAAATTTGGTGACTACAAAGATTCATTGTTTTTTTATAGACGTGTCTGTATCCCTGTCACCATATTTTTGTGTAAACTATGTTGGTCTTTGATGGAGTTTAAGGCAGATAAAACGGTACTCTTCATTATGGTGATAGGGCAACCGAAATACGGCGACTGCGAAGATCTATCATTTTGTTATAGATGTGTGCGTCTTTCTCAATGTATTTTGGTGTAAAATATATTGATCGTTGTTGGAGTTCTAAACAAATAAATTGGTCATCTTTATTACGGTGATAGAGCGTCTGAAATACCAAGTCTTCGTTCCTAAACTTAATGTATTCGAAATACCAGTCAGGATCTTCGTTGTTGAATTCGTTCTCCATGGCTTACATGAAGCACTTGAGTTTATCATAGTTCTAAGTTTTTCCAAATATTTTCTTGAAGCCAGAGAGCTAGGTCAGATTAACTTTTTTTTTTTTTTTTGGGTGGAAAGGTTTAGAATTGAAAACATATGAAAGCATTTGCATATATTTTTAGGCGAATGTTGGTCATGTCACTAATTGGTAAAGCAGTGAATTGTTGATTTCGTTCAAGGGATGTATCAGCAATTGGTAGGAAGTCTTGAATCCTTGGATCACGCTAGATTCATCATCAGCCGGAGCAGTTGCAGTGTGCATGTTCAAATTAACATCAGCAATGGAGTAATGTATATTTTTCGCATTTTGTTACTTTGTCTATTGATTCGATTAAACGATCCTATTCAGGGATTTGTTAAAGGAAAGATGATGTCATTGATTGATATTGAAAAAGGAGATTAACGTATATTATGAGAGCCCAAATATGGTGTCAGTTTATGTTTTAACGAAAGTTCGTTTGAATTTGAGCTTTTTTAGTTGTGATGAAACCGGATTTTGACTAGAGGTCTAGACGACCTCAAATTAGTTCTATCGGTTAATCTTGAAGAATTGTTAACTGGGATTGAAAGTGTGTAGCTGGAATAGCGTCAAATATCCTGCACAAGTAAGCACATGTCAGAGGTCCCGGGGGGTTGACCCTGGGAAAAACCCTCCGACGCTCAAGTCAATTTGAGCCATATCTCACTGAGATTTATAATTTAAAGGGTGAGTTAGGAGTTTCTCACAGTATGTGCCAAGGAGCAAAGGGGTATGAGCTTGCTTTAGAGTATGAATGTTTGAATTCTGGATTCAGATCTTGGTCCATTCCTTTGTCTTGGTTGGCTTGCCTTTATAGACTTTTTTCCCGCTTTAAGCCCCAGGTAGTGGATAGTGGATTAGACGCTTGCTTGGGGCAGAAAGCCTAGGACGCCGTAGGTCTGCTGATGTGATCAGTAGTCTGATTGATGTGACTAATAGGCCGGCCCAGTTGATGTAACTAGTTGGCCGACTGTTGTGACCTTGGCGTGTTCATGAAGATTAACCAGCTGTAGTCATTATATTTGAATTGCACCTCTGTTTGAGGGTCCCACGAAGTAATATCGTGCTTGGCTCCTTTGCTGTGGTACATAGCTGAACTCTGCCGAAGTGCATGTCTAAGCTTTGCCGAAGTGCATGACTTGGCCTTATCCGCTGAAGTGGTCTGAAGTGCGGCATTTGAACATAAACTGAAGTTGGTGCCGAGATGCAAACCTTGGCATATTCTTCGATGTTATAAGGGCGTCATTATGCCCTGCTGAGGTGCCACTGAGGCTGAACAACCATACTTGGACGCTGAACTGCTGAACTGCAGTACTTTGAATGCTGAACTACTGGAGTCAAACCATTGACTGTTGTTGACTAACAAACGATTTAATTATGGTTTATCAAGTTGTAAACACACAAACGCCTTAATAGTTATATACTAAAATACAATTTGTTTGATTTACATTATATGTGTTTTATGGGCGAAACATTGAGAGGTTCGAAGTAGGTGTATAAACTTTCTTACAAAACAGAGAAACATGCATGCCCCCACGTGTAGAAAAGCAGAGATGAAGCTATGGAAGTTCATGGTGAGGAAGATGAGGATCATTGAATGAAGGCTGATGAGCATTCAATGCAGAGCAATCCTGTCTGTGTCTGCATTTAAAGGCCCATGAAACACTTTGCCATGGTTTTAGTTATCCCTTTCTCGGTAGTGATAACCTTTCTTGGTCCCAATAAAAAGGGAAGAGAGACATGTCGAAGTAAAAGAAGTTCCCATCGTACTAGGTTTCTATGTTTTCGTAAGGTCTGAAGAGGGCGATCCGATGTACATAGCCTTACTTTGTACTTTTTTGTGCAAGATACTGCTTCCGCAGCTTGAACCTGTGACCTAAATGTCACAAAACACCAAACTTATCAGTTGCTCCAAAATATGTCCAGATATCATGCTTGACTATCAAATCACAAATAGACGGGAATGGGATAGAGTCCATGACCGACTAAAAATACGTGGACATCTGTCTTGGAGCAAAAGGTCATTCTCTGGTCCTAAGGGTTTCTTACGTCCCAGTCTCAATGAACATTGTCAAAGATGCAAATCAGGAGCCCAACAACCTTCTAAGTTGGATGAGGACTTACGCAGTGACACACACAAGGTGTCCCCCGCAAACCAGACCTTCGACCTAGCACCAGTAGAACACCCATATTGTACGTGTCCCTAGAATCGAAATTTTGAATTCTTAAAACAAATCCTAACCTGAGTATTAACTCAGCTATTTTATGGAGACCGTGGACATCTGCCTTGTAATACAAGAGTAGGTGGAGCTAAACAAGGGACCGGGACAAGGCTCTCTCAAAGGTTCACCTTTTATTTTCTTTTTTTTTTAATTTCTTTCTTTTTAGTACACTTCTCCTTTATCAAACTTTAAGTGTAATTGTATCTTATACTATATAAAGAACTAAAAGTCACATAGTATATAACGAGTGTATATGTCCAAAAACAATTTGAGTGAAACGTCTATAGAGAAATAAAAATCATATTAGAAACATATAAATGTAATCTGTTATAGTGATTAAAGTAATACGTGTGATAAATCGATGCACCCATCTTGATCCAGACCCAGAGGACTGAATAGAACAATGCATGTGGCCTTTATAGTTAAAATATCAAATTACATAAGATATCTATTTGAAGAATTATACTTATGTTAGCATGATAATTTAATAGAATATGGTAACTTGATACGAATCAACTCATATCTCAACATCTTAATACCTCGTTATTAATCGAACAGAAAAAAACAAGCAATATTTTGGCGCTCATGTCTTACCAAATTAATACTATCTTTTTTGTTTGATGGTAGTGACTAATAATGCTGGGTAAATTTTACCGTTGATTATTAACTGCTAAACATTTTGGTTGAGACTATATGCCCAGTGCATAAAAATAAAAACCACTTATATCATCCACTATCAAAAATTGTATAATTCTTTTGAAGTAAATATAAATAGTATCTCACAACTAGTCAAATATGTAGACACACACACATATATGTATATATATATAACGACATTAATTACTTCTTGATTATTCCAATCATGACTCTCTTTGTAGACACATGTATATCTTTACGTGGCATCATCATATAGCGATATTAACTCTTTACTGTTGTTGGCCCTTGCGAACGGTTCGATGCACCAATCCCTTCAACCTTTTCAGAGAAATACGACTGAAGGAAAGAAAATCCATGGACGGAGCCATCCTCCCCACCTCAGAGGAACTATGAGATCACCCAAGTAGGGTTGTTAATGAGCCGAGTCAAGTTGAATAGTGGATTTCTTAGTTCAGGTCGATAAGGTTAACAAGCAAAATTGGCTCGGTTTGGCTCATTTAATATGCCGAGCTCAAATATTTGTTCGATTTTCACTCGATAACGTTATACCTCCTTAAACGAGCCAAACTTGACTCAACTCGATCCGCTAAGAAAACAAAGCCCAATTAGACGTTTGAACTCGACTTGTTTAATTAGAATTATCGAACGAACTCGAATAGAATACGAACCAAACTCGAACACTCAATTCGTTAAACAACCCTATTCCAAAAATGCCTTCGTTATCTGTGGGTGATGGATCAATCATGGAACCCTGTTGAATTAGTGTAACAAATTAGATTTTGAAGTAACATAAAATGTCTCCATCCACTACATTTGACATCATCGAGTGCACCAAATTTTAATTATTAAGATAATGAAACGTTATTCAGTACCATCCAAGATTTTGAGATGAAGATATTACAAAAAGCAAGTAACAATTAATTATCTGTCACCAAAAAACTTGCGTATATGTTAACATTTCTTATGATATTGGAGAAAGGTGCTTTTCCTTTCTCTATTGGAAACGAAAAGAAGAAGTGATAAAGAAGTCTGAGTGAGTATATTTAATGAGAGGCGTAATAAACACACTCCTTGCAGGCTTGGTTTGGTGGAATTAATGATGCTCCATTTAGAGGTTCGCAGTTCAAAAAGGCCCATTAAAGAAGAATGGAGCTATTGCCTTTTTCTCATGTATGGCTTACACGAGAGCGAGCTTTGTACCAACTGGTAACGTTGATTTTGTGTGATTTTGAAGACACGGAATCGAGCCGCATAAATAGTCTATTGCACAAAAGTGTAAGAAAGTGCTATGTATATCAGATCGTGAAGTCGATCTGGCCCTTCACAGACCTTGTGCAAACGCGGAAACATAATGCATCAAGAACGTCATTTTTGATACGTGTCTTTCATCTATATGTCTATATCTATATACTACTTTATATGGGTGTGTGGGATTTGTTGTACAGTACCTTTAGTGGCTAAATATTTAATGAAGTAGCTGGAATGTTTATAACGATTTGTACTTGAACTTGTCCTGATCAAGATTTCTTTGGAATGCTGGGACTTAAGTCGGTTCTTTTAGGTGTACTTTCAGTTCCTTAGATTGATGCATCACTTTTTCTTTTTTGGGTTACATGATGAATCACTTTTGGATGATGTTATTTCACTTTTAAAGATGATTAATTTGTATAATAAATGATGGTAGATACATAAGATGTTGATATTAGTTATTTTCTAATATTAATCTGTTCATTAGTTTTGTTATTGTTGATGAAGCTGCATATACATACACAATTCCACACGTACACATACGTGTATATATATGTGTGTATTAGTCTATGGCTAGAGAAAAATAAACTAAGCCAAGCCAAGATATTGATGTCATTTGCATCTTTATGAGACAATTTGCATCAACTGGTAAGGTTGCTGTTTTATTATTTTGAGGTCATATATTTGCGTCGCGGAAGCAACCTCTTACATGAAATGTAAGCTAAGGTTGCATACATCATATCGCCAAGCTCTCCAGACCCTACACAAACGCGGAAGCTTAATACACCAGAAATTATGACTATAGAGTACCAGGCTCGTATTGCATTGTGACCCCAAACTTCCCAATGTACGATTTAAGTTTTGACGAATATATCGATGTTCTTTCCCTTTTAAAAATATTGTTAGAATTGATTTTTTTAATATAATGTAATTTATACAATAATGAAGAATCAAATATGATAATATTTTTAGGACGAATGAAGTATTTGTTTACATCTATTAGATTAGATCCAAGGATTTCATAATTTCCCAAATAATTCATCTCTTTCAATAATATTTAAGAATGTTCATATTTCCCTTTCACACTTTTGATACGGCAAATTTTGAAGAATCTGGACTCAGATATTTCCCTTTCATAACCATGCATTTCTCTTACTTGTAATACTGGTCAAAAAATGCAAAAGATGGAAAACCACATGTATTAATAAATGCCGGATTTCTCCCATTTTTTTGTTCTTCATTGCTGCCTTGTGAGTAAAATGTAATTAGGTATATTTTAAGTTGATATAAATCTACCAATTATCAATGCTTTTATTATCATCACTAATTGATATTGTTCTCCCACAATATAAGAACTTTTTAAGATTCCAAATAAAGGAACAGTCCTATGGCATATCTTACTTAGTAAAATGCAACCTATTATAAGCTGCCAAAAATCAGAAACGGCCTTCATTAGTGGTCCGTGAAGCTAATGCAATCCTCTCGCACATTTTATTTTCTAATTTTATAGGATTTGTGATTGTGTAACATTCTCCCCCAAAATGATGAAACAATTGCATGCTTTCTGATTTGTTGATCTCTGAGTTTCAGCTGACCACTTATTACTGCTCTACAAAGCTCGGAATCATTTATTCATCTATAGATATAGGAATTACGAACATCTTAAAATAAAGAGAAAAGACAACTGCAGTATATACAATAACTTGATATGTTCTATGGCTTCCACACATAAGACGTGTGTAAGTCTTTGAATTCCTACAACTTTTGCTAGCTAATTGACTTAGTTGTTTGTGGTCTACCCAAAGTTGGCAATTGCCCTATTTGGACCTAATGCAAGTTCCGACAGCATAAATAGTTCTATTTTATGCGTCTCCAACTTGTCCAATCTACTCAGCTATCAATTCACGTACGTGCATATTTAGATTAATTATTAGCCTCACCCACTTAAGAAAAAAAAAAGAACAGAAAAGGAAAAGGATGTAACTTCAGCATAATATTATTTAACCTTACACTGATTAACCAAAATATAATATCATCAAGACCATTACATCTTATCCCTACCATATGCACCATCATCCGAACATTATGAAACAGGAACCCCATTTTAGAGACATGTTTAGGATACATACCATTGTAATATTACCGTCGTGATAGTACCTTGTGGAAAACTATGTTTCTTTAACCTACCATCTACCGACTGTTACCCAAGATGGATCAAACTTTTGTAATAATCATTATTCCTGGGTATAAACTAGACTAGAGTTTTTCGAGTTAGGCTAACTGCAAAGAGTAATAATCACAAGAAAGATAACCACTTATTGAGCATCTTAGTTGTCAAGTCTTGAAAAGTTGATTACCAAATACTGAAACAATTAGACTAAGTGACAAGTTAGGTCCGAAATAAAAGATCTGCCAGCTTAATGTGCATTGTCTTTTTTCTTCTAACTCATCCAACAACATAACATGTGTAGAACCACTCACTTACAACACCGGACAAGGCCCAACCAGTGCCACTTTGCTCCATGCTCTACATATCGTTACTCAGGCCAAATTTGTAAATTCAACATGAAAAGCGGAAAGAGAGAAGAAGAAGAAGATCCCCTTACATGAGTGGGGTACAGAAAATCAAAATAGAAATAAACTCCCGTAACTTAGCGATAATGGTTAAAATTGCAGTGAAGGGCCTGAGGGCTCATTTGCTTAGCACACTTGTTTGAGGAACAAATATGCAGAAAAACCTTCATTGTTGCATTGGATCTAAGCTAGGGGACTCTGTGAACATGTGGTTGTGCAAAATGAATCACACTTTTTTTTTGGCAAAGTACATCTTTACATGGATCAAAAATGATCCAATTAATGGGGAAACACCGTCAATGTCTTATACAGACATGGTTTGTTACCAAAACTAACGTTTTTAGAAATCTACACAAGTTGAACAACGTTAGATCAGGTCCTGAAACTATTGCTCTAGAGAAATACCTCTAACGCTCAAGATAGGTATGAGTTTTCCGATGTTTGTATACTAGAATATTAAAGAAATGTATCTCAATTTTGCATTGTGGCTATAATTTTTGTTCGCAAGTCTCCTTCTATTGGACATTTCTGGTTCTTTTATACGACCTCGACAGCCAATGCATATTAATAAGCTACGGAAAAATGTCAATTGTCTTGTCTAGATGGTGTCATGTTTCTACATTGAAGTCAGGTGGCGTCATGTGTCACGTTGTATGGCTAGACTTCTCGCTGGCACGTGTTCTCTTTCCCGAGCAGAGGTGAGAGGATAAAGACCCAAGTAACTGCCCTACCCGTTGAAAGTGGTCGGGCTGCTTGCTAGGGTTGATGTGACCATTGTGGCCGATGCGACATCAGTGGTCGGAGCAGCTAGCCTTTGGCCAAGATGATTGGCCATGTGCTGGTATATCTGATACAAATATAAGATCGTGGCCAGCGCCGAGGTGCCTTGGACCTCCTGGGCCGCGCTGATCCAAATGTGTGGTTTGATCCAATCAATTGGTGCTGAGCTTTTGGATGGGACTGGTGTCCACTGTTAACAAGTCGGGCAGCAAACACTTGACTTTTACTTGGAGTGTTGGGTTTTGTCTCTGTAGAAATGTTGTAAATACTGTATAGAAACTGTGTATAAATAGAGCAGATTGTGTATATAGCCGTTGGTACAGTTATAGCCGTTAGGATGAGTTTGTTTATTATTCTTTCTCTTCTGTGTATAAATACACCACTGTAAATTGTAAAGCTTCTTCTTCTTCAATGCCTTTGAGCATTTTATTAATAAAAGAGATTCTTCTTCAATTATTTCTTCATGGTATCAGAGCAAACATAAAGAAGAAACTGCATACGGTTGAATCTCTTCAAAACTCTACCTCTTAAAATTCTGTACTCTGTATAAGGCTTATTCAGCAGAAGAAAACTCAAAGATCAACCTTCCTGAAAAAAGGGGGGGTTATTTAAGGTCTGCGGAAGAAGAAAAAAAACCTTCTCAAGGATTTATAGCGCAATATCAAAATCTGACAAGAAAATTCTCTGCAAAAATTTCGAAGAGAAAGGCTGTGAAGAAGAAAGCCTGCGAAGAAGAAAGGAAGTGTGAGATAAAGTGGTTAAACGGTGTTAACGGAAAAGTTGCGTTAACGGGAAAATTTTCGCCGTTTCCGTTCTCATCATTGAAAGTCTTTTATCTGTTTTTTATTTTACACATCATTACCTATTCTTCCTTCACGTGGCTAAAGTGCTTTGCTGTCTCTCTTGCATGTAATGAGAAGCTACAGCTGGACATCAAAAGTCCCGCTTTTATTGTCATTTTCAGTACCCGAAGTTTTTAAAGATTTGATAAAATCTTTCCTCCTCTGAAGTCCACATCTCATTTATTACGGTGGAAGTTTTTTGTTCTTTCCTCTCTTCTGTCGCAGTCTCATTTACTGCATATACTGGGCTTCTCCTCTTTATCAATCAACTAGCAAAGCAGTTCAACGCTAATCTTCAACCATCCTCTCTCTGCTTTGTTCAAACCCTCATCTCCTATATTCCGCCATTTTTCTTTTCTTGAAACTGCATGGCAGAACAGAGCAGTGAAGTCACATCTTCTAGCACTGGGGTTAAACAACCCACAAATTCCTTTGTTGATTCCACTCCAATCACCATCACAAATCAAAAACTTACTGGGAGTAATTATCTTCCATGGAGCAGAGCTGTAGAGCTCTTTATCACTGGCCGGGGGAAAAAAGAATATATATCTGAGAAGATGGTCATTCCCGCAGAAACTGATGAGAAATTTGCTACCTGGGAAGCTGAGAATTCAATGATAATGTCATGGTTGCTGGGCTCCATGACACCAGAAGTTGGAAATACATTCATACTTCATCAAACTGCAGCCAGTATCTGGAAATAAATCAAAGAGATGTTTTCTAAACAAGACAACATCTCTGAACTGTATGAGCTAGAAGCTCAACTGAAGGATATTAAGCAGGGGGATCAGTCGGTGAGCAAGTATTTTGGCTCTCTCTCTCAGATCTGGCAGCAGATTGACTCACTGGAAGCCTATCCATGGACATGCAATCAAGATAACCAACTGTTTCGTTCAATCAAAGACACTAAACGCATTTTTGGGTTTTTATCTGGCCTTCATAAGGACTATGACGCAGTAAGGGGCAGAGTCTTGAGTACAAAACCTTTTCCCACTATTAATGCTGCGTTCTCAGAAATTAGGCAGGAGGAGAGCAGGATGAAGGTTATGCTTGGATCTGGATCTGGTTCTGGTTCCATGTCTGAAACGTCTGCTCTAATTTCACAAACTACTGAGAATGATAAAGGAACGTTTATGGCCTTGAAGAAAACAGGACCAGGGGGATATGTCAAGAAGTTTTGCAAGTTCTGTCATAGAAATGGACATGTGGTGGAAGAATGTTATAGAAGGCCTGGTAGTACTGTGAAGCCACCTTCATGGTACAAGCAAAATAATCTCAGGAAGGAAATTCTGGACGATCTGATTCAAGTGGCTCATGGAGGTCAGAGTCTGATTCTTGGAAACCTCTAAGGGCAGCAACTGCTGATGCAAATAAAACTGAAACAAACAAAACTGAAACTGCTGAGGCTGTCTTCACTCAAGCACAGATGGATGTTGTCTTAAGGGTCTTGGAGTATCAAAGAGCACAGACTCATGCACAAGGTACTGGACTTCCTAGTGATCAGATAAGAGCCACAATGGCTTACTCAGGTAATGTAGGTAAGCAAAACATATGGATTATTGATTCGGGTGCAACTCATCATATGACTTACAGCAAAAGTCTATTAACATCATTCAAATGTTTTACTGATTCTAGGAAAGTTAAGATTGCAAATGGAAAGACAATTGATATCCTAGGATATAGTAATATTGGTATATTTAGACACCTAGTTCTTAAAAACGTGTTATATGTCCCTCAACTCAGCAGTAATTTAATCTCTGTAAGGAAGCTTATGTTGGATAATAACTGTTTCACAGTTTTTACTCCATCTATCTGCTACTTCATTCCTTCTTCCTCTTCTTGCTTTCAGGAGAAAGCTTTGAAGGAGAGGATTTTGAAGGAGAAGATTGGCTTTGCTAAGCTTCAAGATGGACTGTTTGTTTTTGAGGACCTGACACCAAGCTATTTTGAAGATTGTTCTAGTACTTATTCTTGTGTGAACAGAACTTCTGTTTCTAGAATAAGTAGAGTAGACTCTAGAATAAATCTTATTCTGTTATGGCACATGAGACTTGGACATCCTAATTTTTTGTATCTCAGGAAACTGAAACCTGAACTATTTGCTGGTATTGACTTTAATGACCTTAAATGTGAAACATGTTGTTTTGCAAAACAGACGAGAGTACCATATCCTGCAAAAGGTTATCAAGCAAGTGCCCCTTTCAACTTGGTCCATTCGGACATATGGGGTCCTTCAAGGACTCTAAGTGTAAGTGGTAACAGGTGGTTTGTGATATTTGTTGATGACCACACAAGGGTGACATGGCTTTATTTACTAAAACATAAATCTGATTTACCTAAGGTGTTAAAGACGTTTGTCTGCTTGATTCAAAATCAGTTTAATACAGTTATTAAGAACCTTAGAACTGACAATGGCAGTGAGTACCTTGACACTGAGGTCAAGATTTTTTTGGAAGGCAAGGGGATACACCATCAAACATCAAACGTGTATACCCCGCAGCAGAATGGTCTTGCTGAAAGAAAGCTTAGACATGTCCTTGGGGTAGCAAGATCTATTATGTTCACAATGAATGTACCTAGATACTTGTGGGGTGGGGCAGTTTTAACTGCAACCTACCTGATCAATAGGATGCCATCAAGGGTACTTGGATACATCAGTCCAAAACAACAATTACTTACTGCTTATCCATGTTGTTTATTAATGTCTGAACTTCCATTTAAAACCTTTGGGTGTACAGTGTTTGTTTATCTACAGTCACAGAACAGGGGGAAACTTGATAGAAGATCTCTCAAATGTGTATTCATTGGATACTCTGGAACTCAAAAAGGCTATAAGTGCTTTCATCCTGATTCCAGGAAGATTTATACTACTCTTGATGTTATTTTTGATGAAAAAGCTCCTTATTATTTAACTAACAGCCAGTTGAATTCACATAGTACAGGTGCAGATAATTACTGGAGTATTATTGACGTCTCTACAATAGGGGGATCATCTACTGATGTTCACTCTAATCCGAGAGAAACCATCATGACAAATACTGAACCTGATGGGACCTCTACACAGGGTGAACAAGAGGCTGAAGATACAAGAAGCTTAAGACCTCCAGTAACTCAAGTGTACTCCAGAAGAAGACATCCCAGTCCATGTCTTGATCTGTCTGGTTCTGAATATACCCCTCCTATTGTTCAGGAGCTAGCAGGTAATAGTAATGATAATTTAGAATCTGAACTAGAGCTTCCTATTGCATACAGGAAAGGTACACGTGAGTACACCAAAACCCCATTTCATAGGCTGCTAAAGGCTGAGGTATGCCCTACTAGATACCCTTTAGACTCAGTCGTTAACTATGATAGGTTATGTCCTAGTTTTAAGACCTTTACTGTTGCTCTTGATCATCACTTTATTCCAACTAATGTTAATGAGGCTATGAGGAATAAACATTGGAAACATGCTATTGATGAAGAAATGGATGCTTTAATTAAAAATGAAACGTGGGAATTAGTACCTAAGACTGCTGAACATAAACCAGTCAGCTGTAAATGTGTGTTTTCATTGAAATACAACTCTGATGGATCCTTAAATAGGTATAAAGCTAGACTTGTAGCAAGGGGTTTCTCTCAAGCTTATGGCATAGATTACTTGGAGACGTTTGCACCAGTTGCAAAACTTAACACAGTAAGAATTATTTTTTCCTTGGCTATAAACTTGGACTGGTCATTATCTCAACTAGATATCAAAAATGCATTCCTTAATGGGGAATTGAAAGAACAAGTATTTATGCATGTTCCACCTGGATATGAAACTGAGGAAACAGCTGGAAAGGTTTGTAGACTTAAAAAGTCTATACATGGATTGAAACAATCCCCAAGAGCATGGTTCTCTAAGTTTGCACAAGTCTTGATTCAATATGGTTTTACACAAGCCCATAGTGATCACACCTTATTTGTATTGAACTCTGAACAGCAACTTGTTATACTCATTGTTTATGTGGATGATATTATCTTGACTGGCAACTGTGTACTTAGTATCACTAAGGTTAAAAGGTATCTGTCAACTATATTTGAAGTTAAAGACTTAGGATCACTACGTTATTTTTTGGGAATGGAAGTATGAAGGAACAAGAGTGGAATGTGTATTTCCCAAAGGAAATACATTCTTGATTTATTGGTTGAAATAGGGATGGCTGGATGTAAACCAGCTGTCACTCCCCTTGAAGCAGGCTCTGTACAGTCTGAAACTGGTTCCCTCCTTACTGATGTCCAGTCCTATCAAAAACTGGTTGGTAAACTTATATACCTGTCACATACACGTCCGGACATATGTTATGCTGTTAGTTACGTTAGTCAATTTATGCATGCTCCCACTAACATTCATTTTCAAGCTGTGATGAGGATTTTAAGGTACCTTAAAGGAGCACCCGGACAAGGCTTGTTCTTTGGAAAGACTGAAGATAGAACCATCCGAATATTTACTGATGCAGATTGGGGAGGCTCAAAGGGTGATATGAGATCAACATCCGGGTATTGTTCATTTGTGTGGGGAAATCTAGTTACTTGGAGAAGTAAAAAACAACCTGTGGTTGCAAGGAGTAGCGCTGAAGCTGAACTAAGAGCACTTGCACTTGGTATTTGTGAAGGGCTATGGATCAAGAGGGTACTTAAAGATCTACAACATGGCAACAGCAGTTCACCTATATTTGCATATTGTGACAATATTTCTGCTATAAACATGGCTGAAAATCCTATTCATCATGATAGGACAAAGCATGTGGAGATTGATAGGCACTTTATCCGTGAAAAACTTGAAGATCAATCTCTTAGACTACAACATATTTCCTCACAGGAGCAACCAGCAGATGTGTTAACTAAATCTGTCCCATCCAGTATTTTCAAGAAGCTATTATCCAAGCTTGGGTGTCTCAATATCTACACCAAGCTTGAGGGGGGTGTAGAAATGTTGTAAATACTGTATAGAAACTGTGTATAAATAGAGCAGATTGTGTATATAGCCGTTGGTACAGTTATAGCCGTTAGGATGAGTTTGTTTATTATTCTTTCTCTTCTGTGTATAAATACACCACTGTAAATTGTAAAGCTTCTTCTTCTTCAATGCCTTTGAGCATTTTATTAATAAAAGAGATTCTTCTTTAATTATTTCTTCAGTCTCATCAATTTAGAAGTCATAAACTGACCTACATTATGGCTGGACTACAATATTGTTGGAATTAGGTCTATTTCCACATGCAAACTGTTCTTAGATACGTATGCATTCTAATATGTTACGTGCTAAAATAGCATGGATAAGCATATTAACGAGTGAAATAACATTTTAATTTGGTGGCGATCCAACTCGACATGTTTCATTTATGCTAGGCATACAATATTCTCCTAATTCTTTTCTTCATGGTGATCAGGCTGCCACTCTCTGTAATCTGTACCTCCACCTCCAGCATATGTGGTTGCAGAAAATGCTATAGTATCAGAGTTGAGGCTGTTAGGAAATAAATTGTGATTGATTGACCAAATAAATGTAATTGATTTAGGAGATTCTTGATTGATTGTAATTAATAGGAATAGGAGGAATTAGAGGAAGTTTCCTTGTATACGCTATACTCACTCTTGTATAATTACCCGGACATGGATGAATGAATATACACAGAGAAAATTTTTCCATATCTTGTTAATTGCCTTGTTCTTGACAGAGGCTTGCTTGGGGGATTAAGAATAAGGACTATATCTGATAGTGACTATATAGACTAATGCGTGAACATTATATATACTTATCTTGCTGATTATATGAATTGCAATCCATCCCAAAAAAAAAAAAGCTCCTTACGGGCTGAAAACACTTGCAGACAATAATTAATATAGTTGGAGAACACGATATCCGCCTTTTTGAATAACTAAGTTTGCGTTGTCGTATTTTATTATTGTTCTACTTTCAATAACCAATTGGCATTGTTTAAGGACATTACGTGTAACATTGAAATTTGAGAGCGGTTGTGGAGCAACTGGTAATGTTGATGATTAGAGATCTTGATGTTACGAGTTTAAACCGCAGAAACATCCTCTTGTACAAAATATTGGATAAAACTGCGTACATCAAATCGCGAAACGATCCGGCCCTCTCCGAATGCGAAAGTCTAGTGCACTATGAACGCCTTTTCATGTGTAACATTGAAATTTAATAATCTAAATACAAAGTACGAGTGTAGAACAGTTTAATTTATATCTGATGTCAAAACCCAAACCAGATATCCCAATGTGGCATAATCCAACGAACATAATACTTATAACCGCACTGTAAACATTTTTATTGAAAAGTGAAATGAACAAAATGCTAACAATTGAAATATCCGAGGGGAACACCAATAAAGTAGTAAATTAATTTTACTTGTTACTTTTTGTTGACGGTTTGATTTTATTTGTATTTCCTTCTTTTGAAGTGACAAAGGCTCGTAATTTGAGAAAATCGATACAACCAAGTCCCTGGCTTGAAACCTTTGATTCAAAGTTCATGGAAGGATCTCAAATTTGCACGCACCATGACCTGTAAATACAAAACAAATTCACTTTAAGTAGTGGTTAGTTCAACAATTACAAATATGTATTTCTATATGTTCACACATATAAACATATATGCATGTATGCTTGAAACTGACGGAGTGGGATCTCCTGACCTCCCATGTGGGACAGTAACAAAGGACCGCCTGCCACGTGGCAGTCGGAGGGTGATGAGGCTGGGTATTGCTACGTGTCACGTGGTCACAATGGAGGTGAGAGGGCCGGCAATCAGGAGACCGGACCGAAACTGACATACCATCAACTTTATTTCTCTCGATTCTGAAGTTGCTTAGGTGGCGTTTGGTTGGGGGAATGGGAATGAGGGAATGGGTTTGGAGGCCTCCAAACTCATTCCGGCTGTTTGCTTGGGGTAAATGGGGGAATGGATTTCATTTTGATATCCAACTATTTGGTAATGGATATCGTTTTTGATATACTAGGCCCCCCCTTATCTATCAAAATGTGAGAATGGGAGAATGGGGAGCCGCCGGACGACGCCGGTCAACGACGCCGGCCACTGCCGCCGGCCGCCGTCCACCGCCAGCCCGCCACCAGTCCACCGCCGCCCGCCGCCAGTCCGCCGCTGCCCGCCGCCAGCGACCACTATTCCGACCGGTCACTATTCCCATTCCCACTTTAATACCAAACAACTATCACTTTTAACCCCAAACTCATATCCTCCAAACTCATTCCCTATCATACTCATTCCGATTCTAATTTCGATTCCCAAGTGTCAACCAAACGCCACCTTAATGTAATGAATTATCTCTAATCAAGATAGACAATGAAGAATCAATAGCGTACACAAAATCATGATACTATTTTTGTCTCAAAATATATGATGTTTCAACCTATTGTAATTTACACTATATTTAAAAATCAAAATAGACTTATATTTTAAGATGGAAGTAATATTCTAAATATATGACTTAGGTTTCTACATATTGTAATTTACACTATATTTAAAAATCAAAATAGACTTATATTTTAAGATGGAAGTAATATTCTAAATATATGACTTAGGTTTCTGCTACTTTCGTATGAAAATCCCATTAGCTGGTCACGTGTGAAAACCAATGCTAAAATATAAATCCATTATGATACCACCTCCGTCCCAAAATATAAATCCATTTTGATTTTGTAATTAGTACCAATATTCTACTAAACTTGGTTTCATATTTTTTTCATGTGTTGCTAGAGGAAAATATACCCAATACAAAAGGAAACAAAACAGATCCACATGTGTCTTATGTAGATCCTATATGTGGAGCCTTCCTTTATATAAGTGAATGAAAGTCCTGATACATGTGTTTAACCGAGACAAATGGACTTACAATTTTTTTCATAGGTTGTTACAAAAGGAAAACGAGTGTAAAAGACCAAAAAAATAAAAATGAAAACCGAGTCTTTACTTGTGTAAATGGACCAGAGTGCTCATAAATGTTGATTTAATCAAACTAAACTTATACTTCTCCAAGGGGAATTAAAAGAAAAACGAACCAAAGGAAATTTCTTATTTTCTTCGCATATGCAAGTATTTCCTCGTCCTAAAAATATTGTCATGGTTGACTTTTCAATAATCAAGTTCCTACTATGTTGAACAATTAAATGTAATAATATTTTTGAGATCTTGGGAGTAGCATTGCAAGTTAATCAAAGATGATGCTCGAGTGAATGTATTTTGGTCCACCAAAAGTATGAAAAGCTCATGTTTCATTCTCTGTAAGTTAACCAGATAAGATGGTGTTCAGGTCTGAGGAGGCTAAATGTGAGATAAAATATGAAGTCTCTAATCACGCATCGCTATGTGTACAAACACCTTGTTTTTAAAGAAGATGTGCTGCACTTCTTTTTTTTTTTAAAAAAAAATTGTTTTTATACACGTGACAACGCGTGATTAGATGCCTCATATTTTGTCTCATATTTAGCCTCCTCATATATGAATCGAATAAGATGCGCTAGACATGACGGATCTCAAGAAACATAGACTTAAGATTTCACATAGACACCAACTTTATTCCTAAAACTAATGATATATGGTCGATCTTCTTTTAGCAGATTTTTATAAGGGAAAGGGATATTTTATTAGGAAAAGGGAAAGTTGAAACCTGGAGAAATATGTCAATTCATGATAAAAACCATTCCAATCCTTAAAAAAAAAAAAAAAAAAAAAAAAAAGGAATCAATCACGGGGAGCAATGGTGTCAGTTGATTATCCAGAGACCTAACCATGTATTAGCTGGAGGATGTGCACTTTTTTTATAAAAAAAAAATTATTTGTTTTAAATATCAAAAAGGGCCATGCTTTAGTCCCGTGAGACATACAACAACATTACTATATTGTTTTATAGTCTTCCGCCTATAACGGATATAGAGAAATCGGATATACGCAACCATACTCATGTGTTAGAAACGCACAGAGGTTGTTTCCCGATGTCTCATAATGAAAATTGCGTCAAGCTGTATCGATCAACTGCTACTTCAAAACATAAGAAACACAGTCAATTTAATGAGTCATTTTGTTTTATTACGTAAGTCCTCGACTCCATTGAAACAGGAACAAGTCCGATATGTTCTACCAAAATTATGAAATTTATGTTGCGGATTCCTATATGCCCAAGCCTGTTTGTATATGTGAATTATGAGCTTCCAAATCAAACATGAGCATAATGCTAGAGATTATACAGTTCATTTAATTAAATAAAGACACGAACGTATAGACTTACTTGGATCTTTAGCGGTTAAAACTGCAGCAGAATTGAAGTAACAATTGCCTCCTTTGTGTTTGAGCCTCTGATAATAGCTGTTGAAAGCATAAGAGGCATGATCCTTCATGGTATTAGGAAGGTAACAACCCTTGTTTACTTGAATCATAGTGCAGTTTGCGCCGTTTCCGCAAGCCCAATCCATGGCCTTCTGCAAATCTGCATCTGGTGTCTGTTCATCTGCTATGCACCAGTCCTCAATCTGCCCATCTACCATAAATAAAATAATCGATAATGTACTAACATGATACTGTTTCTTTCCTCTTCTGACACGTGCGATCTGCTACGTCAAAACCAACTGAACTACGTCTTAGGGGAGCTAAAAAAAAGGGGCATGTGTGTGTGGAGAGAGGAGCCAGATCGCTTTGCAATATGATATACACAGCATTACGTTACACTTTGTGCAAAAAGATGTTTTTACGGCTCGAACCTGTAACCTTAAGGTCATTAAGCAGCAATCTTACCAGTTAATCCAAGGTTCGCCCTCATCTTAGTGGAGCTAAATGGTTATACTGTTTTGAGGCACGTTGCATCATGCAAAAACATGTTGCTGCTATGTCTAGATTCAAGTTTGAGGAAGGAGAATTTTACCTGATCTTTGTGCAAAGGATAGGAGGAATAGAGTAGCCACCAGAATCATTAGCAGCAAGGGAGATGAGAGCTTGTAATTGAATGTGTTATGGAGACATAATTCTTGAATTGATCTTGAAGTGCCCATTTCTTTTACCAACAATACAAGTGTCAAGTACTAGCACAAGATCTTTTTTAAGAATGTACGATGAAAGATCGTGCTTTGCTTTATATACAAAAATAATGTGTGCCAAGTGACGTATCTTTATTCCCCAAGTCACGTGATTAAATCAGGGGAAATTGTTAAAAGAGGGGAGTGCATGATAGCTGTATGAATACAACATCAACAACAGCCTTACCTAATATATTACAGTCATAGCAAAAGCTATCGTTAGAGTTTAAAGAGTTATATATTACAGCTATATCAAAACCTATCGTTAGAGTCTATGGAGCATAGGAAACATGCAAACAATACATCCATCTCAAAAGATAGAAAGTTTGCTTCCAGTAAAACCTCTAACTCTATATGTAGTTGTATAGATTACGCAATACGAATTTATCAAAGGAAGATGCCAGAAATATTGAGTCAATCACGCTGTGATGTATACCCTATGCTTATTTTTACCTAATCTGTTTGATGCATTGCAAACTTTATTAAGTACCTCCTAAATCAATGGATCACGTAGTAAATCCTGAAATCTCCATTTGTGTAACTTATCTTTTTTTTTTCTGTTTAACAAAATTTTGATACTTTTCTACCAAGTCATGTCTCATCTGGCAACAAAACTTATTAGTCGATAATATTAAAGGATTTGTTCTATATTCCTTGGGATGGAGTATTGTTTACCTGTCTCTCACTCTCTCCAGACCCTAGCGATAATGTCGTTGGAATATACTGAGTGTGATTGTTGTTATATAAAAGGATTTGCTCTTTCTTTTCTCTACAAGTTTTTGCTAGATAGCCCATATCATCATAAACACCGACGCTCATAGCGTGCATAAAACGAACCGGCAGACATTACTTGGACGAAGAGTATGTCATAAAGAACATAAGAAAACCATCCCAAAATCAAGGTGCAGCAGAGCCCACATGGATGAAGGAAGCTTCAAAGGCAGCCTTGCTTGGTCAATAAGAGCATCAAGCTTGCCCGGTCAAGAAGAAACATCAAAGCAGAAAAGGTGGAAAAGCTATCCCACAATTACAAATAATTAGTGACTAAATATTCCACCCTGTAGGTATCTTGGTTAGCTGCATGATTTCCAGCAGTTAACCCAAGACAAACACAGGAGACAAACTAAAAAAAGGTGCCCGAAATGATATCAACAGAACACAAATACTCATCTACCTTAAACATGTCAAAGGCGTTCTTTAGTTCACTCTGAAATCAGAAAAAACTACAATTCTCCAAACAGAGTCTAAGCGTTGTAAGGATTAAAATACAACATGAGTACCATTAGTCGATACTCGAGGTAAATTAAACATGCACAATGAAGGAATAGCACCAAGAAAGAGGAGATCATTTGATTGGTCCTCCATCCGACGGCAGGCTATACATGTTCTTAAGGAGGTCTTGTATTTTGGAATACATACCTGAACTACTACTCTGTGATGTCCTTGAACTCTCTTGAAGCTTTATCTTCTCGAACAAAAACTGCTTCTCTGCCTCGGCTTCGTTTAATCTTTGCTTAAGATACCGGCTAGCATAGTCCTCTTCCGCCTTCTCTGTCTTTGCCAGAGCAATCCTTTGTAGTCTCTCTGCTTCTCTTCTAGCTTCGTTTGCCTTAAGATCAAACATATCTGCTTCAGCCTGTTTAAGCCTCACAATGCCTTCAAGCTCATCAATCTGTTGCTTCTTTTTCTCTCTCTCTAATTGTAGCGTGGTTACTTCCCTTGTTTTATCCTTGAGCTCCTGATCACAGGCATCAACTGCAAGTCGTGCCTTCTTTACCATTCTCAACTTCTCTTCCGCCACCATTTCCATCTTTCTAATTGCTTCCTGGACCACATCTGCAATCCTGTTGAAGGCCTCCTGTGGGGCTATGAGTCGACTGCCATCTTCAGCTTCTTGATTCTTTGAAGGATCTATCTCAAGCTCTAGTGATTTAAAACATCAGCAGAAAATCAAAGACCAGAAAAGGAAATGTGATCTTTTCATACTGAACACGTCCGACCATTCAGACTTTTTTTTTTTTGTAATTACGACCACTCAGGCTGAAATCACCAACACAAAAATAAGGAAAATGATCTTCTATCTCATTATCTTCTCATTACCCCAGCCTCTATTAAATCCTCCGTCACACAAGGTGTGATCTTGACATGTGTATCAAAGACTATGAGATAGAAGATCATAGTCCTCTGCTCCAAAAATAACGGCTGGATTAAGACATTTTCATTCACTAACATTTGGATGCTGACACAAGATCATAATAGAGTCCACTATTGCAAAGAAAACTTTATGCAAGATGACATTCCAAGCTTCCTAGACAAACAAGGGAAAATTACAGACAGCAAGAACACTTAAGTGTATTTTATTGAAAGACAGGTAACCCATTTAACAATGGTTTGGAGAAACTAACCAGCTCGGGGAATCAGATTTGTCCTTATAGCCTAGAAGAACACCAGACAATGTGACAAATTACAATCTACAATTTCAAACAATATACCAAAAAAGCTAAATTTGAACAGCACTTCAGCATCTTAACTTTTGACCCAATACTGAAATGATATTCAATGTTCAAGTCTTAAGCACCACCGTGTTATACTTCCTCACCAGCAATTTATATTTGATCGGCCAAGGAGTTCAAATGATCTAATCTTTTGAGAGATACCAGTAAGAAGCAAAGATTGAGGTTCTAAGCCCCAATCCAGAAAAGCATATTCTATCAAGTGATCTGATTATACCCACCATGAGAGTCTGGGAAGCGCTTCCTAAACTTGATGGGGTAATGGGGCTACTGAGATAACTATAGCTACTTTTTCCCTTTCAGTTACAATCTGCTCCATTTATGTTGCTTAATATTGATGTATCTTCCAACTGACTGCAACAGCAATTTATACTCATAATGATTCCATTAACTTAAAAGCATAACCAGGGAAAACATTAAGGTCCACTAAACTAGTACCATTGTACCGCTTAGGCCAATAAAAAAAAAGTTATAAAACTAAAAAATCACAAGTTAATAACTCAACTAGTAGACGTGTAACATTTGGGTCATTTTTTATCCACCCGCGCTCTGTAAATTGAGCAGTGTAAGGGCGAAAACGACAGATCATCTATTTTGCTTTTTTTCCTTTTCTTCCCAGTTTTCCCATCCCAAACCACTCTCATTGAACAACAAATAGCCAGCCTGGCCACTGAGATCACTGGATCATATCAAAAATAAAGGACAATCACGCTTCGTCCCATGAATATCTACTGTGGACTGCCACAGACAGTCAAACAGGAAGATGGTAAAGACAGGCTCCTCGCCAGTGAATCCTTCCCTGAATTCCTGGTGGCAAAAACTGCTAATGATGGGGGTTGAAGTTGGGCATGGAGATGCTAAATAAGCTTGTAAGGTCATATGGAGTGACAGGAAAAATGTTTAAATCTACAACATTTGCAAGAACCACCTTCCACTTTGTTGCCACTCCAATCCCCAATTTGCGGGCCCCTTTATGTGCAGGGAGTATTGATGGTGCTGCAGCTAGTCTTTCTCATGGAAAGAGTGACCATGAGAAGTGATTTATGGGCCCACCGGGAACAAGAACTCTACTGATGCAGAAACCAGAGTGACGGTGACTCTAGTGGGTGCTGGAGTTAGTTGATTGTCATGTTGCAAAGCTAATTAGAAATAGGAAGAAAAGGAGGTAAAGAAATGACTGCAGGAGAAGAAAGCTTGACAGTACTAGAAAGAGCGGGTGGGTGAGGGAGGGGTTTGCAGGCCTGCACTGTGCACATGGAAGAAGAAGATTAAATTGGGAAGCAGTTCTAAGAAAAATGTAATACAACACTAACAGAAGATCTTTCTCTGCCAGCAATCAAGTTCCAAGAGAAGTCATTATGCAATATTCTTAGGAAAATATTTTGCCAATAGATTCTAGACTGGATCGGGTTAAAGGGAAAAAGTGCTCTAATTCTCGGTTAAATCCAAAGCAAAACCAGGAAAAAAAAAATTAACCTTACTGGAAAATTTTAACTCAGAAAGCAACATCTGAGTTGAGTCACTTCCTTTTGCTCTGTGTTCTTTTCAGCGTTTCATATAGACAGCTAGACCATAAACCAGAACCTGTGGACTAAAATTACTATTTGAAATATAATGAAGTTCTCCACAATCTCATTGAGACTAGGTGGCAGGCTTGCCATAATCATCACTCTAAACCATGCGATCTGAGCAAAAGAAACAAGTACCGGCTGATGGTCAATCTTAAGAATCAGCCATCTCCACAAAAGGCAAGGTATTCAGTCCATTATTGATGCAAAGTTTCACTCATGATTCAAACAGGCACCAGCATCAACTTGAAATATGTGATATTTTTTAGCACTATTTAGTTCCAGGGAGGGAACATATATTACCAAGAATAGAATGAGAGAGACAGAAATGCTACCAGAAATATTTTATCAAACTGCACTAAACAAAAGTATAAGCTGGCCCGTACTGAACTTAACAACCCAACCCAATATCTCCAATCTAAGTAAATAACTTTCCATGCACTGTGAAATTGAGTTGATCATTGTACATATTGAAAAATGATGTCGCAAAACAACAACCAAAAGTTTACCTTGAAAGAACATCAAAATCGCTTTACAAGCCATTGGTTCTGCTACTCCACTGCTGAGCTTTTCAATGAGTTCCTCGCACTTCCAGAATAATTTCCTACCCTTGGGGTCCTCACTGCCACGAAAAATTCTACGCACATAGTCAAGCTCCCTTATTAAAGCATCCCTCTCCCAGCTGGGTGCACAATGATGAAACACATCTTTAACCCAACCTAATAATTCTGACGTCCGATTGCAAGCACAACAATGGAAAAGTATCTCTGCGGAACTGGCCCCATTCTTAATAGCAGGTCCTTTACCTATATGCCCATTCCGAATGGCACAGTCCGTATGAGTCCAGTGAGAGCACAAGTCGCAACCTATCCATCGGCAGGTGTTCACCTCAAAATCAAACTTATTGCAAATAACGCACATGCACAGATTGCAAAAGCCGTTTCTTTTGGAACAAATCTCACAAGTACATTCCTCTGCTGGAATTGAACTTCCACAGGCAATGTTTCTACATCTTTTGTACAAGAAGATGTCGATAAGAGAAGCTTGAGACAGACTAACACTTGGATGAAGAAAAGCTTGAATTCCTGTCTTGATTGCCACTAAAATTTCTATCTGGACCCTATGTGCCAAAGTCAGTGCCTTGTCAGTCAAGTCATTCCTACTTTGTACTAATTTCTGAAGACAAGCAAACTCCTCCCTGTGCTGAGAACCGCCTAATCCCTCGAGAAGAATACGAAGATCATTCTTGATTTTTTCCAGATAGTCATCTGGAATATTTTGCATCCTTTCGGCTATAACATCCACACTTTCTCTAGCCACATCACGTAGAGACAACTTATCTGAACTTGACACATGTCTGATCACAGAATGTTCAGCATATCCATTCTCTCTCTCCTTGTCCTTTTCCATCATTTTACCCGTCAAGCCGTTGTTAGTTGGCCAAGTTTCGCGAGAACTTGCGCTCTCTGAAGGAGAATCACGGATTTGATCAGAATTAGAACCTCTCTCTTGAAAGTTAGGCGAGCCACTAGCATCTGGTGATACAAGAGACAGCGATGTCTGTAGTCGGGGCTGTTGACGAGGAGGCAGCATTGTAGGGGAAGGTTGATGGTTAAAGTGAGAACCAGAAGAAGTTCCCATCTACAACCTAAAAAGGGAAAGCATTAAACCATGAAATTTAGCAATCAATCATATTCTTTTTCTGCATTTAACATGTTCAAGCAAAAAGGGGGGGCATCATCAGATGTCATAAATGAGAGCAAGTCAAAACATGCGAACCTGAAGCAGTCATTTCTCTAATAGCTAATCACACATAGGAATTCAATTCCTTAGACATGTGCGCAAGAGCAACAACATGAAAAATAAGGAAAATGTTCATTTCTCCGAATCAAACAACAAAACCAAGCAAAAATATTAATCCTGAAAAAATTTAAGCTTCTAGATTACAGATCACACAAATCAGAAATCAACTAGTAGTATCAGGATAGAGAAGGCCCGAAAAGTATATCAACAAGCAAGAAATTTCGATAATGCCATATGTGAATCTACAAATTAAAGGATGACCAGCCCATGAACAAACATGTACAAAAAAAATGAACAAATAAATAAAAAGGATCAGCTCAACGGAAGCAGTTAATAACGGAGAAAAAGGAAAAAGCTTCATCTGATAAATGAACTACCCATAAGTCTATCTAATACCAGATCAAGAAAGCAGTCATACCCACCAACCAAAAACCCAAAAAAAAAAAACCGAATTACTGGAAGAAGTAGCCATCAATCACATCATAAAACAAGATCTGTGAGTTGGTAAAAAGACAAAACCCTAACCAGATGATCCAGAATTGACCAGCCCAATCAAACTCAATCTGTAAATTGACAAACAAAGACAGGAAAAGAGGGAATCTTTGTCAAAAATCGAACCTAACCCACTTGTTATAATTCGATTAGATGTAGAAAAAGAAACCCTTGGGGAGGAAAAAGCTGGATTTGGGGTGGGGGGGGGGGGAGGAGCTGAGCTACTTTTTGGTGTTGTGTAGTTCGGGTTCACCTTCTGTACCGGTCAAAGATAGAGGATGAAGATTGGGGAGTTCACAGCAGCGTTGACTGAGCTAGCAGGTTGACGGTGGTCACCACATCTCTTCGGCTGTCGCGGCCATTTGGGCTTAGCTCCCACATTCTACGACGTCTTGTTTCCCTTCCATTTTCTGCAATTTTTTCTAATTTCCCCGCGTGTTTGACTTTGTGAATCCTGAAAAAGACGAATCACCTGTAATAATTAGATGATTTATTTATTCTTGTGTAAGTCTAATTTCTAAAATAGTAATAACGAAGTTTTCATTACGGTTTTCATAAGGTGTTGTATAATAACTTGAATTGGAATATACGTTTAAAACATAACGGATATGGACCAATAAATTAAAAAAAATAGTGGGTCTATACAAAATTGTAATGAAGAATGAGTAAACCATAGTAGCTACTTATCAACCAAAAAAATATAATCATAAAAGACAGACTTTATCATCTCACCGTTTACATAAGGTTCCCTATAATTTATGTAGAAGTCCTTCGTACTTTGAAAATCATCAAGTCGACATACTAGGTTTGGCTGCTGAGGTGTCTGGTGTACAGTATTCACAATGGTCTGTACCCCTAGTTACCTTTATCATTATAAGGTGGATTTTGCACATTATGATGGCTTGCTTTTGTTCTGTTTTTAAGACAGCTGCTTCCAATCCCAATCTTTCTTTTGCGTTCATCGTGCTTAAGTAGCTGATCCGAGTCCAATATGGCGTTTTTTATTAGATAGGCTATTCAGTCAGGTAAGGTTTAATTTCTTCTTTATTAGATTAGAAGGATAAGCACGGTTATCACTGTTTGTCCCAACATTCAACCGAGGTAGGCTACTAACTTGCTCGCTATAAGTAGTTAACGAATGCCATTTGACGTTTATAAGTGAAGATTAGTTGGATGCCTGCTCTGTGCGGAAAAACCCAAATCGATATGAATGGAAGATGCTTCTACACTATATACGTAATTGAATTGCCATTCGTTGATGATAGATTCCCTTTCTTTCTGCGTGACATAGGTGATATCGAACTCTGACTGTCAGAGTTGCCAGGGTTCCCCTTAAAAGATAAGGCTTTGTCGATTACCGTTTTGACGCCTGGGGGAATGTCTAGTTTATACATTGACAGGGCAGACGTTCCAGGAGAGAAAGGGACAACCGTACAAGCATCCTTCTTCCGGATGCATACGGCTCTATACTAAAATTGACCTAAATTGGCCTCCTTGTTGAAGAAACAAAGAGAAATAAATAGAATTTATTAGATCCATCTTGTTAAATGATCAAAATGCCGCCCTTCATTTCGGAGTATGTATAAAATACTTTGCTTCGAGACACAGAGCTCTTTGGACAAATCTATTCTATTCAGGAATCCACTCTGTGAGCGGGATGTTCTATTGAGACCAGTCAGTGATCAATGATAAATGTCTATTACACAACAACAACAACAACAACAACAATCATACCCTGTATATCCCTACGACAACAAAAGTTATTGCTAGGGTCTGAGGAGGGTAAGAGGCAGGCAAATAATACCTCCATCCCAAAAGATAGAGAGTTTGCTTCCAGTGAGACTCCCGGCTCTATATGTATATGGATAGATAGTACACTAATAGGAATATGTACTAGTGAATGGATTTAAAAATATAAATCAAAAGTTTCGATATTAAAATAGTGAACAGTAGATATGCACAAATAGTTAAAAGACAAACACCAAAACAAAAAAGTGCAAGTCAACCTAAAGTGTAGAGACTATCTAATCCTCTAAGTATGTTTTATGGTGCCCATATATCCTGTCTACTCCTCCTTAACCTTAATCATTGGTCTCCATGAACTCTTATCTTGGACCATATCCTCAAAGAGGTGCAACTCTAGTAAGTCATGTCTAATCTGTTCATCCTACGTCAGTTTGGGTCTGCTTTGACTCATCTTCCCTTCTACAGTGAGGCTTTCAATTGCTCTGACAGATGTCGTTGTTTGTCTCCTCTTGACATGGCTAAGTCATCTCAGTCTTCCCTCTCTTATCTTATCTGCTACACTAGCCACCCCTAACCTTTCTCTGTATACCTCATTTCTTATCTCGTCTAGCCTTGTATGCACACACATCCACCTCAGCATCCTCATCTCTACCACTTCCATCTTTCGTGACTGTGTCCTCTCGATGGCCCAGCAGTCTGTTCCATATAACATTGTCGGTCTAACTGTCACCTTATAAAATTTTCTCTTTAGTTAAGTTGAAAAATTCTTGTCACACAGCACCCATGAGGCCGCCCTCCACCTACACCAACTTGCCTGAACTCGGTATGCTACGTCACTCTCTATGTCCCCTATCTTGCTGTACAGATACTCAGTCTTAGAACGACTAATTCTTAGGCATTTTCTCTCTAAATCACCTCGCCACTCTTTTAGTCTCATATTCAGGTTATGTCTATTTTTCGCGACTAATACAATATCGTGAGCAAAAAGCATACACCATGAGACTATCTCCTGGATCGGCTTTGACAACTCGTCTAGGACAAACAAAAAATAGGCTCAAAGCAGACTCTTAATGGAGGCCTACCTCCACCGGGAAGAAGTTCGTATTCCTTACAGGCGTATGAACGGTCGTTTTCGTCCTAACATACATATTCCTGATCATGTCTATATACTTTATAGGAACTCCTCTAGCATCCAGACTATTCTATATCAGTCTACGTGGCACACTATCATACGCTTTTTCAAGATCAATGAAAACCATATGTAGATCGCACTTTTTCAACATAATATGTCTCTCCAAACAATACAACGTTGTTTTTTATCGGTCTATGTTATTTATGTTCTTAAATTTATATCGATAATTTCATGTTCTACAAAGTATTACTCTTTTATGTCTTATAGTAGACCTGTTGCAACAGGAACACGAATATAGTAATTATCTAGATTTGAGAATAATTCATACTCCTCCATCTAAAAAAAAATTATAATTTCTATTTTGGTTTGTCTCAAAAATATTTTTAACTTTTTAAAAATAAAAATATTTCAAAGTCAAAGTTTCTATACTACTATTATCACTTACATGATTTTTCTAGTTTGCTTTAAGTAATCAACTAAGTGTGAATAAAAATAGTAACATACAAAGTTTGAGTTCATCAAATTATGATTAACTCAAGCTATAACAATATTTTTAAAACTTAGTGAGTACCGGATTTGAGTATACGGAAGTGACAATAGGAAGAAGAAAAACGACGCATTATATACATTTGATAGGTGTCCGAGGTTTACCTATTATCGTTGGCTGTAATCTTTTATGTACAGTAATACTTGAAATTCATCGGGTGAGATCTGAGGAGGTTGGAAAGGAGGCAAAATATGAGGCCTCCAATCACGTCCCGCCACGTGTAAAAAAATTGTCTTTTTTTTTAAAAAAAAATTGAATGTGGTAGGACCACTGACAATGTTTTTTACACGTGGCGGGACGTGATTAGAGGCCTCATATTTTGCCTCCTTTCCAACCTCCTCAGATCTCACCCCGAAATTTAGCTGACTTTAAAGTTAGTTAGTTGTTATATATATTTTAAATGGAGTTAAAGACACAATCTTTTTTAATTTTGTAATATAATAAAATAAAGTAAAATGACTCACTAAATCGGCTGGTCTTCTTATATTATGAAGTATCCGTTGATCGACACAACTTGACGCAATTTTCATTATGAGTGATCATTAAGAAACAACATCTATGTGCTTCAAACACATACGTATGGTTGTGTATATCCGACTCCATACCCTGTGAAAGATTATGAGTGAAGGGGGTAATGTTAACGTTGTTGTTGTTAGTTGTTATATATTAAATAAGCATAAATTTAAGTTCTAACGGTTGGACGAAGTTCCTTCACTCGAATACGCTAATCTTTTAAGATTTTCGACACAGGATGAAACAGAAAAGTTCAAATCCAAACATCATTACATAATTCAAAGATTACGTTATAGTTTTTTGACCAAATTGGAATATTTTTCCACTCAGCCTTGTTCCAGCAGATTTGCCAGCATTCTAGTATCACATTTCTTGAACATATTCTTGGAACAAAGGTCATTCGAGGGTCTCCACTGTTTCTGCCGTAAAGAGCATTGTGGAGGATACAAATCAAGAGTCCAACGACCTCTTAAGTTGGACGAAGACTCACGCAGTGACCCACACAATGTGTCCTCTGTAAATCAGGCATTCGGTCTAGTAGCAGTGTAATAGTGTGTCCCTGAAATCGAACTCTTGACCTCTTGAAACAAATCTCAACCTGAATACCAACTGAACTATCCACTCGAGGCTTCTTGAACATATTCTATTTGCATTAGTAACGAATATCGCTTTAAGTTTTTTTTTAATGAAGTTGATGTTTTACTTTATTAAAAAAATCAATAGTTATTAATTTAGTTTCGAATAGACCTGTATGATGCTATCGCATCTCGTTAGATCAAATGCTAACTTGCATTATTCATACAGTTGCGTAAAATGACATTACTGCTTTTAATCTTGAAAAGCAAAATACAATTATGCATGATCTTTCTCTGAATTCATTAAAATAATCAAATAATATTTGTTTTCTTTATCTCGGCTTTGATGAAACACTAGTAGCAAAGAGCAAAATTCCAGCATTGCGTTTCACGTTTTCTCTCCTTTTTTTAGTTAATACTACATTTTGTTCAAAAAAAAAATTTGTTCTTCCAAAAAAATAAGTACAATTGTCGTTCTTAATATGTCATATGTAACAATCTTGAATTTTTTTAACCGATTCTAAAACTAGTGTATGTTCAGACGTCTTTATAAAGAAGCGCTATTTAACATTTAAATCATATTTATAAATCATAACACCTTTTTTTTCTCCAACTTGGGTTGTTTTGAGGGCCCTCTCTTCTCTTAGTGGGCCAGCGTCCTCGCCAAACCTCTCTGAAAGACTATAGTTCTCCTAACATTCAATTTTGGCCTTTTTGTCTTGACGACATTATTCAGTTTTAATTCGACGACATTATTTGATTTTAATATCCATTATAAAGACCTAGATTTACCTAGTCGATTATCAACATAAAACTCCTATAAATCCAATTTAACCGGAAACTAATCAACTGAGAATGATCATGGAGGCAACAACACACGTAAAAAATCAAAACAAAACAAAAATATTACAGACGAAGAGAAGTGTCAACATCAAAAACAGGGTAATCAAATTTACATAAATCCAAAGTGCTACTGAACCCTAAACTTGTACCTACAGGCCACGACTTGGTGGGACCCTCTATTCCATCATTGCTAACCGTTGGATCCGCCGGCTTCATCATCGTGGACTCCGGCCACAATGAAAGAGACAAACGGGTCAACGGTGGCCGATGGCGACTCATGATGGGCTCGGAGTTGGAGGAGTTGCCAGAAGATTCTGATGACTGCAAGGGTTGCATGCAACTATAACCATGATGATGATTATGATAAACATAGCGACGGTGTTGATCATAATAAAACTTTGCCGATGATTTGATATTCAGAAGTTCTTTTTCTTTTCTCATTTCCCTAATCTTTTGAAGCCTTTTGAATCTCTGTTGCAGCAAAGCAACCGATGATTGGATGCTTGTTTCTTCATTGTTTCTTTTGACCATTTGTCTCTCTATGAAACTTTGTGATTGCTTTTCAGCTTTGGTTTTGCCTTCTGACTAATAGAGAGACAAGTAGGAAAGTGTATTATGGTGTCAGTTTGAATATAAAGTTCTTTAAGATTTGCCTTGGTATTTATACAAATCAGGTCAAGGGTAAAATCGTCTTTTTACTCATACATGTTAATGTATGAAATTTGAAAACAATATACCAAGCGCTGGCCTTTTCTCCATGCGTTTCTCGGTATGTTAATGTTAATTTGAGATAAGAGCGTTTCCGGTGTACTAGACTCTCGCGTTCGCGCAGGGTCCAAAGAGGGGTTGAATCGTTTCGCGATCTGATTTACGAAGTTTTACCCTGTATTTTTTTGTGTGTAAGAGGACATTTTGCAGCTCGAGACCGTTTCCACAGCTCCAATTCGTGACCTTTAGGTCACAAAGCACAAAGCACCAAGTTTATCAGTTGCTCCAAGGTTCATTCTCTTAATGTTAATTTGAGATAACTAATCCAATTAAGATGGAGAGACACCTCCTGTTAGTTATGTTACTTTGAAATGTTGACCAACTTACATCACACTTCTGAAATGTTAACCAACATACTTATAACTTATTTTTATTGACTCTTATAACGGTTACATACTCACTTATCTCTTTTCGCAATTGTGATGCTTATCTAGAATTTGGATTCGGCCACAAACACAATTTTCAAGTATGATAATTACTCGTGATAGAAGTAATTAAGTTAAACTACCTATTCTGTAAAATTATATTCTTATATAGTTAGTACAAGCTGTTATTCATTCGTATACGATCCAATCCAGTATCCTAAAATTGTGTGGGATAAAGCGTATTACCAGATAATTACTTCCCTTTTTTAGTTGAATTTCAGACTTGGTGTGGAGGGAGCTAGGGGAAAGTAATATCAACCTAAGAAACGTGCTACACATTACTAAAGGGTGTTCCTGCTACAATAGGCTTTCGCATTTACGCATGGTCCAGGAAAGGATCGGATCACTTTGCAAATTGATGTACACAGTCTTACCATGACACTATGCTCCTGAGTTTACGCAGAGTTCAGAGAAAGACCAGATCGCTTTACGAATTGATATACACAGTCTTACTTTACGGTTTGATACTTTAACTAAAATTTTTAGCACCTGAAATCTGTTTAAAGAAAAGCAATCGACAATTAAAAACGTATACAAGGGAAAAAAAAGCGCCCCCAGGGACATAGTCTACTGGTAAGTGACAAGGTGATTGGGGCTAAAGAACCCTGACGTCTCGAGTTCGAACCCGTGTAGAGGCAATACTTTGTTGAAATATTACAAGGGTTGCTTCTAGGCTTCTGAATCTCGTGTGTCCTCTCCCTTGTAGGGCTGCTAGTAGAGCACATCCCTCGATTTACATCCTACCTAGCTAAGGGGCATTTGGTACAGCTGGAGGGAGAACTCACTCCCTTAACAAAGGAAAAAAGCATTATGCAATGGACACTAAATCCCAAAAGGAAAGGATACCAGCAAAATCTTAGGGAGAAGTAGCTTGTCTTTCTTTTTTATTTTATCCTATAGTAGTAGAATGCTTGGAGGGGGGGGGGGGGGGACAGAGGCTGAAGATGTACGGGAAGAATGGTTCCAAAGAATAAAATCCAAAGGAATGTTAAAAGTAGTGCATGGAGTGGCGTGCCCTTGTGGAATAAAGAGGTGATGAAGCCATGCGAGGATTTTTCCATGCGTTTGGTATTTGGAGGAAATTGGTAGCAGCATGTGATAGCTATATAGAAACGACAAGCATTATAATGCTGGTGGGAAAATATCGTATGGCCGTAGCTCATGATTTATTGGTGGAACCTAAACATACGTTCATCTAAGTCAAATCAAACATCATCTATTGTACTATTTGAATTTTTAGATCCTAGGGTTTCTACCGTCTAGTTCCATGAATTTTATAGACAATGTAAATCAGAATCAATCAAAGATCTCACATATAAGAGTTATAAGATTTGATATCCATAAAGAGTTTAGATCTATCAAGATTCAAACATGTAATTTTGGATTGTAGATCTACTAGTAACTGGTAGGGTACTCAGGCGTACAATTTGTTTTTTATATAAGTTTTAGCTGGTTGGAACAGACGGTAAGGTAGCTGTTTTGTGACATTAAGGTAACGGGTTTGAGCCGCAGAAACAGTATCTTGTACAAAGTGTACAGTAAGGCTGTATACATTAGATCGCAAAGCGATCCGACCTCTCTCCGGATTTTGTGTAAACGCGTGAGATTAATATGCCGAAAACGCTCTTTATAAGTTTTTACTTGATCACATTAATTCCAAAAAGTATTTTAACGTGTACTATGTATATCTATAGAATGGTATTGATGGAGGTGAAATGCAATCGTTTTAATGTGTGGACCATGAGTCATTGGTAGAACGTAACGATAGGATCTTGCTGCTCAAGTCCAACATCATTTAAGTGGAGAGGTGTTTTAGAGAGAAAGACTTAAAGATTAGCCGTTTAAGACTGAGTATATACACTGCAACTTCAGCGGCGTATCAGACAATGAGGATAGTCAGCTCACCATCGATGGTCAAGTGGTACCACGGGTAAGTAAATTTAAGTACATAGGATCATTTGTGCAGCAGACGACATAGATAGTGATGTAGCACATCAAGTTCAAGTAGGATGGTGTAGATGGAGGGCTACCTCAGGGGTGCTGTGTGACAAAAATTTCCCAACTAAATTAAAGGGAAAATTTTATAGGGTGGCAGTGCGACCGGCAATGCTATATGGGACAACTGCTGGGCTATCAAGAGGTCACAATTACAGAAGGTGGAAGTTGCAGAGATGAAGATGTTGAGGTGGATGTGTGGGCATACAAGGCTAGACCGGATCAGAAACAAGGTGTTTCGAGAAAGGTTAGGCATGGCTAGTATAGCAGATAAGATAAGGGAGGGAAGAATGAGATGGTTTGGGCATGTCAAGCGGAGACAGACAACGACGTCGGTCAGAGCAATTGAAAGCCTCATTGTAGAGGGGAACAGGAGTAAAGGCAGGCCCAAACTGACTTGAGATGAGCAGATTAGACACGACCTACTAGATTTGCATCTCTCTGAGGGCATGGTCCATGATAGGAATTCATGGAGACATAAGATTAAAGTTAACGAGGTATAAGTCATATATAGGTACACTTTAGAGTATATTTAGGGACATAGATAGTCGTAGACACTATCTACGCTTTCCACTTGGTGGCGTATTTTATACCGTTGTTTTACATTACATGTACATATACACGTGATGTGTATTTTAATATCGAAAGTCTTTTCTTTGTATTTCTTGAATTTTCTCACTAACACACTAGCACAGTATATCTCTATTATTATGTCATTTTTGCAGGTACATATACAGCCAGGGGTCTCACTGGAAGCAGACTCTCTATCATTGGGATAGAGGTATTGTCTGCCTACCACTTACCCTCCCCAGACCCTAACGATAGCTTTTGCTGTTGTTGGGATATACTGGGTCCGGATGATGATGATGATTAGCATACATTTATACTATTGATCGTGTTTCTATTGTAATGTAATTAAGGTATAAGTTTTAGCAAGATAACATTCCAAAAGAAAAATATTAATGGTGTACTAATACAAAGGTATCGATGGAGGTGAAATGATTTCGAAAGGATAAATTAAGTATTATTGATTTAATATTAAATACATTTGTGAAATAAAAGTTAAATTATAAAATTAATTTTATTGTAAATCACGACATAATAAAAGTTAATATTCCATGCTCGTAGAACTATCATGACGGCTAAATCTGTAGCGCCAAAGGAAGGCCATAGAGACTACCATCAAACGGAATTATGTGTCAATAATTAAATAGCATTATATGAAGGTCAATCAAACAGTTCGCAAACTGTTTGAGTTTGATTTGTGTTTGGGTCATATTCGTTCAGTAATTGTTTGTAAACGAGCCAAATTCGAACATCTGTTTGGGTTCGTTTACTAAACGAGCCGAACTATTTGTGAACTATTTGGCTCGTTTAAATAGTTATAGTGTTATCGAGTCAAACTCAAACCAATTTTAAAGTTCGTTTAGCTGAATAGTACGTTTAACTAAATGAAACCGAATTCGAAAACCTAGTATTCGGTTTGGCTCGGTTCGTTAACACCCTTACATGTCAATTAGGGCTGTCCAATGAACCGAACAGTTCGCGAACTGTTCGAGTTTGGTTCGTATTCGTTCGGTAATTGTTTGTAAACTAACCGAATTCGAACAGCTGTTTTGGTTCGTTTACTAACACGAGCCAAGCCATTCGCGAACTATTCGGCTCGTTTAAACAGTTATAGTATTATCGAGCCAAACTCGGACCAATTTAAAAGTTCGTTTAGCTAAACGAACTGAGTCGAACAGTTTGTTTAGCTAAACGAATCCGAATTCAAAAACTTAGTATTCAGTTCGGTTCGTTTCGTTAATACCTCTAGTGTCAATAAATAAATAGCATTATATGAAGGTTATAAAGACTAGTATCACACGGAATTATGTGTCAATAACTAGATGTGTGTGACAGACTAGCGAATATTGTGACTCATTAGGAGAGGAAGGTCATGAAGACTACTATCCAATATAACTATTATGTTCATGATAACGGTTTGATGGATTAGTGAAACATGTTGACTCACTAAAAATGGTTGATTGAACATCACTATTCCAAATTAGTAAAATGATGTAATATACCATATTAAAAAGGCTTTCTTGTTGACTAGGTTTCTGCGCTTACGCAGGGTTTGTGAAGAGGCTGTATCGCTTCGCGATCTGATTTACGCAGTCTTATCTTACACTTTGTTTCAAAAACAGTTTCTGCAGCTCGTACTCGTAACCTAAGGTCACAGAACAACAACATTACCAGTTGATTCAATGCTAGCTTTCATATTAAGTGACTGCAAATTTAAGTATACAGTGATAATTTGGATTAATCATCTTTTGGTGATGCATCTCAAGATTTTGCACTTAGATTAAATATATTTTTGGTGCAGGGCAACAACCTTAAAAAAAAAAAAGTTTACATTGCCATGTCATAATAGCATAGTAAAAATTTACGTGCAGTACGTAGCACTTATATTCGAACGAGATAACTTATTTTTCTTCACAAAAAATTCTCACGTAGGCTGACCAATCCCTTAGTTTTCTCAGTCCCTTTCCGTTGTTCTTTTCCTTTTCTTTACAAATTTGTCCTGAAGCAAATGGATTGTAATGGCATGAAAGATGAAAGCTGCAGATGCTCATTATCCTTCTTCATCGGATGCCTCTCTAATTTTTATCCTGAATTGTATCCCCAGGCTATAATGCTATTATTTATTGTGAATTATTATAGATGTTAGTGGGGTTAGTGGATGTTCAAACATTAACACACATTAAGGATAGTGAAGTAGTGGGCATTAATCTTAAGAAGATGTTACAATTGCAATACCCTATAAATAGGACAACCTATTGTAAGAGTTGATATACCTTTTGAAGAACATATTGTATACAATCTTCTTCTTGTTCTCTTTATATCATCGTTCGAGTTTATAATACGTTATCAGTACGGCGCTTTAACTGCTATAAAAGATCCATCGTGGTAAGAATATCCAATGATTTTTCCTTCTCTTTCGTTGCTTCCAAGAATTAGATCCCAAATGCATGAAAGTTTCGAACCAATAAATGTTTCAGTGATACCTTTTAAGAACATATAACATACAATCTTCTTCTTTTTTTTTATATCATCGTACGAGTTAATTATTATTATTATTATTATTATTATTATTATTATTATTATTATTATTATTATTATTATTATTATGGAATGTCGTACATCGGAGGGCCACCTCTCTTTGAAGTACTGATAAAGCATGGACAAGGCGTGCGTTTCATGTGTATAATTTGTCGTTCTTTTGTTCGCCCAAGGAACATTCCGACCTGGGTGGATGTGAGGCTCCTTGGACGTAGAAGAATTAACATATGTCATGTTTTAATTGGTTTAAAAATTGTAAATAAGGGACATTTATTCGTTTACTCTTCTGTGATAATAAGATTTGATCCTACCCTTTGGTCCCATGAGTTGTTTCTTTTTCTGTCATATAACTATACCATACCAATATTGACCTCTAAATTGATCCATACTCATTGACATATGACAATCATTTTTATCCTGCCATTTTCACATATGGCAGTAGTCCTTTTTTTTAATAAAAAAAAATTAATATTTGATACGATTGTACTAAATCAGTGTAATCTTTACTCTGAGTTTTGTCATATTAACAACCTAGGAATCATTACTAAGGAGACACTGGTCCTAGGGCACATAAACTCATAAATTGGGGGTTCTTGATCGATTCTCAACATGTAAGTTTTGAACCAAAAAGTGAAATCTCTCGTTCCGGAGGTCCGCATTATTCCAACTCCAAAGTGCATGAGTGGATGATGCCAATCAGGAGTCCAGCGGCTTCCTAGATTGGATGAGATCTTACGCAGTAACCTACATGAGGTGTCTCCTGCAAACCAGGTCTTCGGCCTAGCAGCAGAGGAACACTCACATTGTGCGTGTCCCTAGAATCGAACTTTTGACCTCTTAGAACAAATCTCAACCCGAGTACTAATTGGACTATCCACTGGAAGCACCTCTACGTTTTGTGAATATACAAAGTGGATGGACGTGTACACCTCATTAGTGATACTTATTTCCCATACATTTTCATAAACATTGGTCTGAAATAAACATTATAAATGGTAGTGTTTCAAAATACGAGATAGAAAAAGGCGAATAATTTGAACGGTTTCTCGGCCTTTTAGATTTATTATACATGACAATATTATTGTATGAAAAATTTTATCAATGTGCTTGCCAATCGTACTTACCGTGCAACTCCAATCTGGTAGCAAAAGGTCATACTCTGACTTTAATAGTCACTACAAAAAAAAAGAGATATAGCAACATACAAAAATCATCGCAATTTCGTCGCTAAAGATATATAGCGACGAAATTGCGACGAAATCTGTAGGTCGTTATACGGCTTGTCGCAAAGTGATTTTCGTCGGTGAAGCGTCGCTATATTGCGACGAGAAAAGACTCGTCGGCGGTTCGTCGCACAATTGCGACGAAAATCTGTCAGGTCTGCGACCTGTTATTTCCATCGTCGTTTCGTCGGTATATCTTTTGTCGTCGCTATTTTAAAATTTTTGATTCTTCTTTATTTCTGGTCTCCGACATTTTTTTTTCGTCGCAAGTTTTCATCGGTATATCTTTTGTCGTCGCTATTTTAAAATTTTTGATTTTTTTTATTTCAGGTCTGCGACATTTTTGTTTCGTCGCAGGTTCGTCGCTATTATTTAAATTAATATCAAATATTAATTTAATATTTAATATTAAATATTAAATATTTATTAATAATATCAATATATTATTAATTAAATAGTTTTTATTATTATTTAATTTTTATAATATATTTTATTTTGTATATAAAATCATTTGTACGAATATTATACAGAAATACGGTATTTGCGTATTGAAGTTCGTATAATTAAACAACACAAATGAAATAGAATCCGTATAAATGTCAGATAAAATATAAAAGAACAAAGAATATGTCAATATAATAAATGAAATAGTCAGTACGAAAAATCAAAAAATGAAATACTATGCAGAGGAAGATGGAGGTGGATCATGCGGAGAAGAGTGACCATCAAGAGGGCGAGGCTGAGGCTGCGAGGAGCTGGAAATGAAAGAGATGATGAGATGCGATAGCTGCGAGATTTGCTGGTTCGTCGCCTGCTGCACCTGCATCGTCTCCTTCTGCGCCTGCTGAAGCGCCTGCTGAACCGACTGCTGCAGCGCCTGCTGGGTCTGAGTCAGCTGCGACCGCAGTGCCTGTACACTCTCCTCATGCTGCGCCTTGATGGTCTCCATCTCATGCTGCAGCGCCGCATGATCTGATTCCAGGCGCGAAATATCCTCTGGCGTCGCAGAAGGCCCGGAGGTGCTGGCCTCAAAGGAAGCACCTGGATGCAGAACTTCAGGAAAGAATCGCGGCGCTGCTGATCCAACCCCGTACACCTCCCTTTTCTTCTTATTCTGAGGGCCGATGGTCCGAACCGCATCCCAATAAGCACGGTTCTTGTCGGCCTCTTCTCCCCTATGTGCGAGTAATCTGCTGTACTCGTCCTGAAATGAGAATAAGAATTGTTAGGGTTTAGGGTTTAGAAATAAAACAAACTAAGGAAAAAACAAATGATATCGTAGTCTATTTACACTGATGTCGCAGGCCTTCGCCGTGATCCAGTCCTCCGTCCCGTCGGAGGCTTTCTTCCGATGCGTCTTGTAGAAGAGATCGTAGGAGGCTGGCCACTCCCCTGTCTCCTCATGCTGAAAGAATGAAATAAAATATGTTAGTGAAATCCAGAATTTTAAAAAATTCGGCATGACCTATTCGTTTATCGGAGGTATCTCGGCCTTAAAGGCCTCTCCCAAATCAAATCAAAAATAAAAAGAAAAAGGCAAATGAACACATATACTACTTAAATTAACCATATACGAATACCAAAAAAAACAACAGCGCAACATAAGGAATCAATGAATTTTAATAATCCACTTAAGTCAATGAATCTAAATAATCCACTTAAGTCAATGAATCTAAATAATCTAATTAAATCAATGAATCTAAATAATCCAATATTAAAATACTTACCATAGTACGCATCGTGGTGGCGTGAGAAACCGAACCACCTGAGTGTGTGGCAGGTGCTGGGCCCTGTAGATTGCCACTGCGCCGGTTCGCCGCGTTCCGGGCGCTGCGGGCTTGGTTAGCATGGTCCGTCCACCCTTCTATCCACCCCGCCCAGGTGGCCTCGGATACGTAGGGAGGCCTCGCAGAAATGGGGTCACGCTCCCACTTGGTCTTGTGCGAGTTGACGAAGTCCCTGTAGCGTTTGGCGGCCCTCTGGCGCCAGGCCTGCTCCACGTCGTGGGCGATGTCGGCTGGCCAGCTGTACGCCTTCTGTAATTATTATACGGTAGAAAAATAAAAATGTGGTTAGAAAAGTAATGATCGATTACGCATCAAAAAGTGAAATTCATCAAATTCGAATACCTGAAACTCATCCTAGTAGAACCTACGTGTCTGCGGGGTGACACGGGACCAGACATATCCAGCTGGGTCCTGCCTCAGGTGGAAGGACCGAGTGATGCAACCGGAAATCTGGACCGAGTCCGGTGCAAACCTGAAAGAGGTGAAGTTGTTAGGAAAAAACAACGCGTGAAATATATTTGAAAACGTGCTAAAAAAATAAATCATTACTTATGTATGGGTATCATGTGACCAAGGGAGGGCACGACGCCCTGGTATGACACCCTCGTCCGATGCCGCATCAGACGCCGGATGAGGTGCTGAACCGGTGGGTGTGGGTGGCGTCGTAGATCTGGGGGGTGCGGACCTATCGGTAGACCTAAAAGGTCCGCGTCCGCAGCCAGAGCGGCGGTCGATACCGAACCAAGCAGATCATGCTGAGAAAGAAACAGATTAAACTCTCCTGAGAGGGCCTGTGTAGCTGGTGGGTAGGTGGATCGAGTCGGTAAACCCTCACTAGCCATCAGATCTGCAAGGGTGAAAAATTTAAAAGGCACATTCAACAAGTTTAGGGTTGGTTGGCCAGACAAATAAGATGTCCAAAAAATGTCAAGCGTTTACATATATTTAATGCAAGATATTAATAATTTTGAAAATTTTGGCATGACCTATTCGTTTATCGGAGGTTTTCCGGCCTTAATGGCCTCTCCAAAGACAAATCCAAATCCAACAACATGACATGATTAACCAAACTACATAATCAAACTTCATCATCAAATTACACTTCAAAGTATACATCACTTGAACTTGATACTTAAAGCATAAATATGCATCACCTCTAAACAAATTACACTTCAAAATATAAATCACCTCTACATCCTTATGATACATAACTTGTAACATGAATTATGCATAAAAATAGTAAATTAAAGAGAATTATGGGCTGCCCAAAATAAACACAATTCAGTTTAACAACAAACAAGCTTCAACCATAAACTAGCTAAACAAAATACATGGCTTCAATAATATACATTATTTGAGCTGCAAACTTGAAAAATAAATAAAAACTACTTAATAAATCACTTAGCCACATGATCACCAACATACTTGCTTCATATGTCGTCGGACATGGAAACCCAACCCCGCACCACCCAGTCACCCCCGCCAACAGCCACTCCCGCCACAGCCACCCCCGCCAACAACCACCCCCACAGCCCACCCCCGCCAACAGCCACACCCGCCACAGCCCACCCCCGCCCACAGCCACCCCCCGCCAACAGCCACCCCGCCAGAGCCAACCCCCCCGCCCACAGCCACCCCCGCCAACAGCCACCCGCCACAGCCACCCCCCGCCAACAACCACCCCCACCGACAGCCAACCCCTTCGCCCACAGCCCACCCCCGCCCACAGCCACCACCAACACCCACAACAAAGAATTCAATCTATAACTAATTAAAATCATTAAAAACGAAATAGAAAGAAAAACTAACCGGGGAAGAGAGGTCACCGGAGAACTTGACGGCAGTTGCTCAGAATTTCGCGGGGGAGGGAGGGAGATTTCGTCGGGGGAGGGAGGGAGAATTCGCGGGGGAGGGAAATGGGGAAGAAGAAGGGGGATTTCAGGTTTAAGTTCAAAATTTTGCGACGAAATAGCGACGGTAGTTCGTCGCTATTTCTTGTGTCGTCGTTATTTCAAATTTGCGACGACGATTTTCGTCGGTAAATCGTCGGTGCCTTCAGTATTGAAAAAATAATAATACAAAATATAAAGTACTTACAGACACACATTATGTATATATATGTGTATAAGTACATCAACACATACACACTTTCACATAAAGAGGTACATAAAAATTTTGACTAACGTCAATCTTCATTGTCATCCCGCATCCTCATACGTATCTTCATTTTCATCTTCATCTACATGCTCGTCGTCCTCTTCATCCTCGTATTCGTCTTCGCCTACATCTTCAATATTGTCAGCCGGTTGTATGTTGAGATGAATTTCGATGAAACCGCCGTTGGGGTCATTTAGAGGGAGGTTGTGCAGTTCAACATGTGTCGTATCCACAACACGCGGGTTTTCTTCTTGAAATGCAGCATCCATGCCATCTGAACCTGGCTGGATACTGACATCAAACTTGCTCGATTTCACTTTGCACACGGCTAGCCAGTCTTTTGAGCTCGCATTCATCCTCGTCGTCGGATACGATAGATAGTACACCTGGTACGCTTGACTAGCCAAAACGAATGGATCGTACTTTCTGTACCGTCGCCCTTGGTGTATGTCTACCAACTTATATCGGTCGTGAATCTTTGTACCAACACGATAACCTTCCCGAGTTGGATCGTACCATTCGCATTTGAATAGCACCACCCGCTTTATAGGCAATGCGGGATATTCGAGCTCAATGATGTCAATAAGGTAGCCGTAAAAGTCATCCTCGTCCGGGCTATTGTCATACCGCTTGACACACACTCCGCTGTTCTCCGATGATTTTCGGCTGGCATGGGAGACTGTGTGGAATTTATAACCGTTCACAAAACACATGTCGTAGCGCGTGACTCTGTTCAATGGACCCTCGGCTACTGGTGTCAGAATGTAACCGTACTCTTCGTCAGCCAGATGACCTTTGCTCGCCTGTAAAACGACAAGTAAGTATACATCAGTGGGGCAATAAATGTGTATCACATGACGTACACGTAACCAGCAAATATGTAAACTTACATGCCATCTGAACCAGTCAGCAATCTTGGCAGCTAACTCGTTGTTTATTGCATCGCTCGATATACCCGGTGAACGTTCTTGCAATAAATCAACGAACAAGCTGAAGCAAATTACGAATGAGTACCCTGTATACCTTTGTAATATAATGGATAGAGTAGCGCAAGGTATTTACAAATTAAAATTGGATATCGTTTATACCTCTGGAAACGATCAACTTGACGGTAGTTGCGCAGAACATAAGAATGAGCAATCTTTAGATCACTGTCCCCCAATATTATTTCCTTTCCCTGTCCGTGAAATCTGATCGGATGTGTGAATATTGGGAGGACACCGGATCTGGAAATGCCATCGTCGTTCCGGGGAACATCTCTGCACCTCGACGGGACATCTGGCTCGAAGTAATGAGACACGAAGGTCGAGGCTTCCTCCGTCAGGTAGGCATTGCACATCGAGGCCTCGACTTTTGCCTTGTTCCTGATGTTCAGCATCAAATGCCTGAGATATCTGTTCATATAGTGAATATCTGTTCAAATGCTCGCGCTTAGACACATAAGAACGTCAGGTAATAAATAAGAGTACCTCTCGAACGGATACATCCACCTGTACTGAACAGGACCACCAACGCGTGCCTCGTATGGTAGATGAACTGGCAGGTGTTCCATTGAATCAAAGAAGGCCGGAGGGAATATAATTTCCAGCTTGCATATGATCACTGGGATTTTGCCCTCCAGCCTTGACATATCATCCGCCCTGAGTCTCGTGGATGTAAGACATCTGAAGAACAGACTCATCTCGGTAAGTGCTTCCCATACATTGGTTGGAAGCAGCTCGCGGAATGCAATGGGCATCAACCGTTGCATGAATACGTGACAGTCGTGGCTCTTCATCCCATGCAAACCGCGTTTATTCACGTCGATGTTCTTCGACAGGTTCGAAACATGACCGTCAGGAAATCTAGCCGTCCCCAGCCATGCTAACAATGCACTGACCTGCTCCGCAGTCAGTGTGTACGAGGACTTCGGCATGTAGGATGTGCCAACGGGATGCAGCTCCGGTCGCATTTTGAGGTCGTGCATATCAAGTCGTGCCTTCAAATTGTCTTTCGTTTTTCCAGGCACATTCAGCACTGTATTGAAGATGTTGTCAAACACGTTCTTCTCAATGTGCATGACATCCAGGTTGTGTCGGATCATATTGGTCCAGTACGGAAGCTCCCAGAATATGCTTCTCTTCTTCCACCCGATACAGTCACGGGCCAGGTCTGCGTTGTGGCTGCTGTCCGGATCATCAGCGACCCCCATGAATCCACAACTGTCTATCTCCTCCAACACCTCTGCACCCGTGAGAAGCTCGGGGCTTCGTGTCCTTCTCGACGATGCCAGGCATGAACGCCGTCATGTTCTTTCTGTATAAATGACGTCTGGTCAGGAACTTCCTATGGCTGTCGAACCAGCAAATTTTACGTCCATGTTTCAAGGACATCGTCTTCGCTTGCTTCATGAAGCAAGGGCAAGCGTATTTCCCCACTGTGCTCCACCCCGACAACATAGAATAAGCCGGGAAGTCGCTGATCGTCCACATCAGCGCAGCGCGTAGCTGGAAGTTTTGTTTGGTCGATAAATCAAACGTCTCCACGCCAAACTCCCACAACCACTTCAGCCCTGTATCAATGGCTGCAGGTATAGGTCGATCTTCTGTTTCGGATTTCTAGGCCCCGGTGCGATCAAAGTCAAGAACATGTACGGCTTCTTCATGCACATCCAAGGTGGTAGATTGTACGGCGTCACGATGACAGGCCACGATGAATACTGCTCTCCCAACTATCCGAACGGGTTGAACCCGTCGGTGCATAACCCCAACCTAATGTTCCTTGTCTCCGACGAAAAACCCAGATGTGTCGCATCGAACGTCCTTCAAGCTTCGCCGTCTGATGGATGGCACATCTCACCGTCTTTCGTGTAGTGCTCCGCGTGCCACCTCATCTGGCTAGCTATGGCACCGAATGCGTAGAGCCTCTGTAGTCTAGGGACGAGAGGTAAATAGTAGAATTGCTTTCTTGGCACGTTCCGGTTTCTTTTGTTCATTCTCCACCTGCGTGTCCCACAGACCCTGCACTTGTGTTTATCCTCGTTGATGCCCCAGTATATGATGCACCCCTCCGAACAACAATCGATCTTCTGAACCGGCAGTCCCAACGCCTGCAGCTGTTTCTTCGTCGAATAAAAACTGTCGACCATCGTGTTCCCTTCGGGAAGAGATTCCCTCATCAGCTGACACATCCCATCGTACAATCTCTCCGTCATGCGGTGCTCCGTCTTCATGCTCGTCATCCGACTGATCATGGACATCTGTGTGTGACTACCGTAACTGGGATACAGCGGCGTGTTGGCGGCATTCAGCATCTCAAAAAATTGTCTCGCCCGAGGGTTCGGATCTTCCTCCACGAATATACGCGGCTGTTCGTCCGGATCCTGTGCACGTTCATACCCGACATGAGATTGTAAGTACTGCTCTCCTGTAAATGCGCCGGCGGCTGCGTCTTGCACCATCTGCACGTATGGGTTGTGAGATCCCTCGCCTATTTCTTCGACATCAACCTGACCGGGTCCCCCTTCGACGTGAACAGTTGCAGATGTAGACGCCCCCTCATATTCGCCGTGGTAGTACTATGTATGGCAATTGTGCACGAAACCTTGTTTCAATAAGTGAACCCTCACGTCACCCGGATGCATATATTTACGGTTCTTGCATTTCTTACACGGACATCTAATCTGCGTTTCACTTTCATTACTCGTCGCAAAATCCACAAATTCTTTGAGACCTTCAACAAATCTAAAACTCCACTCCCCGTTGTTTACTCTCTCGTACATCCACTTTCTATCGCTCCTCCTCGGATCCATTTTCTCGCTATACGTTCAAAATAACAGCAGCTATCTTTTCTCGGTGTGGAAAACCTCAAAATCCCACACAATAAGATATCTTCCTTCTATATTTTCGTTGAAAAGTGATGATTTATGTGTTTGAAATGGGAGAAGAATGGGAGAAGAGTGGAAGAAGAAAGATGGTTTTATGGTTCTCAGCCTGCAATATTGCCGACGTCTTAGCGACGCCATAGCGACGACCAAGAAACACAAATACCGACGCTTAAAAGGAAACAAACAAACACAAATACCGACGACTTAACGACGCTTAGCAACGAAACACGTCGTATGGTGTGCGTGTCATTGCTTACCGACGCTTTACCGACGGAATAGCGACGCATAACATATCTTCACACCATACGATGCGTTTTGTCGCCGTAAGCGTCGCTATGCAATCCCAACGGCAGTGTCCGCACAGTGCCCGAGTGTTCTTACCGACGAAATAGTGACGCACGACGCGTTTCGTCGCTGTATGCATCGCTAAGGCGTCGCTATGCGGCAGTGTCCGCACAGTGCCCGATTGTTGCAACTTACAATGCATTTATGTCGCTAAGTCGTCGCTATGTCGTCGCTGAATCCCCCTATATAAACAGCATCCTACCGTGGCTCCCATTATATAGAAAACAAAATCTCCTTTCTAATCATATAAAAAGAGACAAATATGGTTCGTACTAAAGCACAGGCACGCTGTGGTAGTGGTCGTACATACCCAAGACGACCTCTTCAACCACCCGCACCTGCACCGGTTCCTCCACAACCACAAGCACCCCCACCGGCTGACTTATGAATCTTAATTTAAACATGTGTTTAATCCCTTACGAATCTCGATGACGCTAAAATACAAACGACGCTAAAATACAAACGAAATGTGGTTCGAAAAAATTTGGGACGACTAATTCACCGACTAAACAGCGACTATATACCGACGAAACTTAATAAAACGACGAGAGCCTAATAACCGACGAATTTATTAGCGGTGTTTGAATTTAGCGACGCTTACCGACAAACTAGCGACGCACGACGTCTCAATACGACGATTTTTGTCGCTATAGGCGTCGCTAAGGCGTCGCTAAGTAGTGTCTGCACAGTGCCCGATGGTTACAACGTACGATGAATTTACGTCGCTAAGTCGTCGCTAATTCGTCGCTATTTCAAACGAAGTATCACGCCCGCACATCTTCCGGTGTTGAGTAACAGGAAAAAATAATTCATCGCGATGTCGTCGCTATGTCGTCGCTATTTTTACTATATATATGACCCCACAGCCTTCTGTTTCACATAAACAAAGTTATAAAACTTCATAAACAAAATACAAAGTATGTCCCGTCGTTATATAAGAACCCCAAGGCGTGGAGGGGCAAACAGTGCACCTCCACAACGGACTCCTCCTCAACCACAACGGCCTCCTCCTCAGCCACAACCCCAAGAAATGCCGGAACAACAGATCAACTACAGTACAATTATAGCAAACATGCAGCAGCAGTCGAGGCAACTGCACGTCGTGAATAGAAGGCTGCGCAAGTTGAAAGTCAGATATTACAATCTGAAGCGCCTCCTTAAAGAGTTCGCGGAGAATGTGGCGGCCACTCTTTCTTCCGATGACGAAGAGTGAACGGCCCATCTCCGCTTCTCTTTTATATTTCTTTTTTTAATTTTTCGTCTTCATAATGTAAATTTTTATTTCTAAATGAATAAATTTTTTTCCCAATCATCGCTTTCTTTTTTCTTAATTCATATTTAATCCTCGACGAGTCTGCAACGACACAGCGACGAATCAGAATACGAACGAAAAGTAAAACAAAACATTTGCGACACGCGGGTTTCATCGACAAAAAACCGACGATACGCAACGCCGAGAACCTACTAACCGACGAATTTATTACCTTGTTTATCCGTGTTCTGGAATTTTAGTGACACATTATCGACGATATAACGAAGAAACGCTACAAACTAAATAGCGACGAACAAAACACACAGAGTAGCGACGAACCACCGACAAAACACCGACGAAATTGTAACGAAAGGATTAACCTGACTATTTTTTTGTTAGCGACAATGCATTTCATCGTAGTTTCGTCGCAATTAACGACAAAAATGCGTGTATCGCAATTTCGTCGCAAATTACCGACGAAACACCGACATACCTTGTTTCGTCGGTGACTTTTTCGTCGCAAAACCAAATTCTTTTTGTGGTGAGTCTCCACCGTCCTAGTCTCAAAAAGTATTATGGAGAATGCAAATCAGAAATTCATCGGTCTTCTGAGTTGGTGAGGATTTTACGCAAAGATTGTACAACTCCAATCTGAATAACATATAAAATAGGGTATGCAAGTCAATAAAGGGGATTAGAGATTTTTATTTCATTAGTTTCATCTCACTATTATCCTCTCACTTTACTGAATTAATTAGCTTTGAAATTTCTAAGTTGTAAATTTAGAGAACTTTTCGAGTATTTTCATCCCTTATAAAAGGTGGTTAGTTGTTTAATGCATAATTTATATATCGCTGGTACTGAAAACATTGACCAAGAATGTCAAAGTTTCGGGCAAAGTTCTAAACAGATAAACCATACAGTATGTCATTGGTCTTGAAGAAACTGAACAAGAATCTTAATTTCGAGCAAGGTCCTAAACCGGTTTGGATCTAGAGAAGCTCTAAGTGAGGCAAAATATAAGGCATGCAATCACACGACGCCATATGTTGCAGTTTTTATACATGACGACATGTGATTGAAGACCTTATATTTTGCATCACCTAGAGACTTCCAAGATGTGAACCGATCCTAAGCATATACACCATGCAAGATCGAAGTGATGGAACCAAATTTTGAACTTAAACGGCTTTCTCCTTCCCTCAAGTTTTGAAAATACATATATTTTTTCGAAAATATATCAATGATTGCATGTCTACTTTTAATGTTTCGTTTACCTCAATCCAAAGAAAATAAGGTCTAAAGTGTCAAACCCCGAACCTTTAAGCTGAAGATGTCACATCCATTGTATTTCTTCTCCAAAAGTATAAGGTTTCTTTATATTGAGTCATAATCGCGTCAAACTACAATAATGTAAATAAAGTCTAATACTACGATAATGTAAATAAAGTCTAATAAAAATAACTAACGCAGTCATCGTATTTCAGAGATGATATTGTAGCGCCCCGACCCGGACAGCGGAATCCGAACCGGTGCACCCGTCGTAGCTTACTGAGAAGACTACAAGACGTCTCATCTCTCGAATACACATCATCACTGACGTAAGCGAAATAAGTGCGGAAACATGTATCTAATGAATCTCCACCATCAATTCCATACATCAAATGATAATAAAATCTCAAAAGAAATAACAAACTAATCCTCAAGTGTATAAAAGAACTGGAATTAATAACAACTGTCTCAACTAGCTCCCAACATGTCTCTATATATCCCATTCAGCCCACTCGCCATCGTCTTCTATGAATATCATGTCGTAGCTAGGCTTATTTGCAATCACAAAGGTAGTACCCTTAGCGAAAAAAACGCTAGCAAGTAACCCGCTTATAAGACATACGGGATCAACACATGGCAAGACATGAGTAATACATATAATTCCAGGGAGTTGTGGGGCACATGTCTTGTATAACTTCCAAAGATATAAGCGAATAACATCATAGAGCAAGTACAGCAATTCGTACGCAAATAACAATTCAATGGCTATCAAAGTACCACGCACATCCATACCACAACGACTCACATGATGCATGTCAAAATATGCACTACACTACACAATCACCAATGCATGAGCCATTTCTTTTCAAAACAGTGCAATGCATGTCACAATGTCCGGTCTCGTAACTTTATACCCTGTAACGCACCCCGGCTTACATTTCCATCCCGGCTAACGTTACAGACAACTTTATACCCTATGATGCACCTCGGATTGTATTTCCATCCCGATTAACATCACAGACCTCGTTATACTCTGCAATGCACCTCGTCTTATATTTCCATCCCGATTAACATTGCAGAGGACTTTATACCCTGTAACGCACCCCAGCTTATATTTCTATCCCGGTTAACGTTACAGACACTTTGTGCCCTGTAATGCACCTCCGCTTATATTTCCATCCCGATTAACATTACAGGTCACCTTCGCAAATCTGTGCCAAAGCACAGCTCTTTCAAAACAATATGCAAATGCAAGTGCCATGATGCAAGACTCTTCATTTCAACACATTCTTCGTTCACATATTCAATTCATGTTCACATACTCAATTCACATTCAGTAATGATCAACCACACAAGATTCCCCTCACTTACCCATCATTGCTTAGGCTTCAATTCTAGGTCGTCAACGCTTAACCTTGATTCTAAAATTCAAAACTAAAGTGAAAGTCCCTACCTTCCTTCATTGAAACCTACAAAACCTCGTACGTTCATCTCCTAACCCTCCTAGACCATTCACGTTGAAATCAGATTCGAATACTCTTCAAATTCTCCAAACTTGATTCACCATCTTAGGTCACGTTCCCAAGACTTAGATTAACTTCAATCATGTTCTATGAAGTCCCTAAGGTCACACAAAAGGTCCCCTAGCTTCCCTCTTTCTTCCCTTATTTTCCCACAAAACTGCAGGATGTCATTCCCTGACGTCGATCGATCGACGTACGTCATACCCTGACGTCGATCGATCGACGTACATCTGAGGCACGTCGATCTCTCACTCTATCCTACGTCAATCGATCGACATGCATCTGAGGCACATCGATCTCTAATCCCTCACACATCGATCGATCCACGTTGATCTGAGGCACGTCATCCCCTCACTTTCTATACGTCGATCGATCGACGTACGTCATACCCTGACGTCGATCGATCGACGTCCCCAATTCCAGCATCCTTCATCCTGCGATTTCTGCAGAAACTGCAGATCTAATTCCCAATCGATTTCCAACTTTCTCCCAACCATTTCAAGCCTAATCCTCCCTATCAATCCATACTTAATTCATCAACACAAACCCTTCTCAAACCAATCACGGATCCAAGCCTAAAACACACGTCATTCACCAAACGAACCCAAAAGATCTCACCTTTCCCCCCCTTTTTCCCTTTCCAACCGCAAATAGCACAATGGGGATTCAAAGGTTTTGGGTTTTGCATAATCTCACAAAAGCAACAACAATAACAATGCTTTTCAACATATAATGGCCAAATCTCCAAAACCAAAACACAGAAATCACATAAAGAGTCACAGAACGAAATTATTGCATGGTGATCCAATTTTGATATCAAAAGTAGGTCTTTTTTCTTTCGTAAATCGTAAGAACTTATTAGATGATTACTTGCCTTTGATTACTTGAAGGGAAGACGAAGAACGAATGCAGATTGAATGAAGATTTGAGGCCTTCTTCTCTAGGGTTGATGGAATCGCCTATGGGAGGGACTTGGCGTCGGTTTCTTTCTGCTAATGGGGAGAAACTGACGTCCAGTCAATTTTTATATGGAATGGGGAAAATTTGGAGTTCCTAAATTATATCTTATTTTCTTATTTATCTTAAAGGATAATCTCCTAATATTTAATTCCAAAATTAAATACCAATTAATTCCGATATTTAAACCTCCAATTAATTCACATTAATCCTATTACTTAATTTGTAATTCATTACTGTTGACCGTCATTAATCTCATTAAATTCCTTCTTTGTCTCTTACTTATCCTACGGAGGGTGCGGGACATAACATTCTACCCCCTTACAAAAAGTTTCGTCCTCGAAACTGGCGTACCTTATTAGAAAATGTGTGGATACAGCTCTTTCATTTGCTCCTCAAGCTCCCACGTGGCTTCACGTTCCGTATGGTTACTCCACTGAACTTTGACATACGGAATGACGCGTCGACGTAGGACTTGATCTTTTCTATCTACAATCTTTATTGGATGTTCTTCGTAAGTGATATCCTCCTTAACATCCAACGGTTGAGCTTCCAGGATATGGCTTGAGTCTGATACGTATTTCCTTAGTTGAGATACATGAAATATGTTATGGACTTGGGACAAGCTCGGAGGTAAGGCTAATTTGTACGCTCTTTCACCAACTTTACCAAGCACTTCATAAGGGCCAATATATCTAGGGCTTAATTTGCCCTTCATTCCAAACCTTGCAACTCCCTTGGTGGGTGAAACTCGTAGATAAACCTTTTCACCTTCCTCAAACTCCAAGGGTCGCCTTTTTGTATCGGCCCAACTCTTATTACGATCTTGAGCCACCCTTAACCTCTCTTTTATTACCTTCACCTTCGCAATGGTTTGTTCAACCAACTCGGGTGAGTGATGGTCCTTTCCCCAACTTCGTCCCAACACACCAGGGACCTGCTCTTCCGTCTGTATAAGGCTTCAAATGGCGCCATGCTAGTTGCACTGTGATAGCTGTTATTATATGAGAACTCCATCAACTTCAGCATGCTATCCCAGTTTCTTTTAAAATCCAAGGCGCATGCTCTCAACATGTCTTCCAAAGTTTTGATGGTCCTCTCGGATTGTCCATCCGTTTGATGGTGGTATGCAGTACTCATTCTTAACTCCGTACCCATGGCTTTCTGGAATGCCCTCCAAAACTTAGAGGTAAACTTGGGATCACGGTCCGACACAATGCTGACTGGGACTCCATGCAAACTCACAATGTTATCCACATAGGTGTCGGATAGTTTCTCATACGAGGTGCCATGTGGCATGGCTATGAAATGAGCTGTCCTTGTCAAACGGTCCACAATCACCTAAATCATCTCATTTTCATTTCTGGTCTTGGGTAGTCTCATCATGAAGTCCATAGTCACGTGTTCCCACTTCCATTCTGGAATCTCTAGTGGCTTCATTAAACCACCAGGTCGTTGATGTTCGGCCTTAACCTGTTGGCATACCAAGCATCTCTCCACATACTTTGCCATGCTTTTCTTCATCCCCATCCACCAATAGTTCTGTTTGAGATCCTTATACATCTTTGTGCTGCCGGGGTGGATGGATAACCTTGAGTTATGAGCTTCGCGCAACAACTACTTTCGAAGCTCGTCATGGTTAGGTACACACAACCTATTCTGAAACCATAAACTTCCATCTTCTCGCAATTGGAAATCTTTTACTGGTCCCGCAGCTAGTTTGTCACAGATTCCTCTTAGCGCTGCGTCACCATACTGCGCCTCTTTGATCCTGTCCACCAAGTCTGGACTGATGGATAAAGCCGTCAGAACGTTCGCCATTGAGTCCATCACTTCGAGGTCAAACTCCTCAATCTCTCTTTCCAATGGAGACTGTCTTGTTTGGCTAGACTTTCTGCTCAATGCGTCCGCCACTCTGTTGGCCTTACCCGGATGGTAATTGATGGTTAAGTCATAATCCTTAAGTAACTCCAACCATCTTCTCTGACGCATATTTAACTCCTTTTGCGTGAATATGTACTTTAAACTCTTGTGATCAGTGAATACGACACACTTTTCTCCATATAAGTAGTGCCTCCAGATCTTAAGAGCAAATACCACAGCTGCGAGTTCCAAATCATGCGTCGGGTAATTCTGCTCATAGGGTTTCAACTGTCTTAACGCGTATGAAATAACTCGTTCATTTTGCATCAAGACACAACCTATAAACCATAAGTTAATTCAAGACTAGCATAAGTATATACAATGCATTAATTGTAATGATGTACATACCTAGTCCTTTCTTGGACGCGTCATTATAGATCATAAAACCGTCGGTGCCGGAGGGTTGTGTGAACACCGAGGCTGTGGTCAATCTCTTCTTGAGCTCAGTAAAGCTCTGCTCGCATTCAGCAGTCCATTCGAACTTAGTCTTCTTCTGCGTAAGTCGACTCAATGGAACTGCTATCGTTGAGAATCCCTCAACGAACTTCTTGTAGTAGCCTGTTAAGCCTAGAAAGCTTCTCACTTCAGTCATGTTGGTAGGCCTTGGCCACTCCGCGATGGCTTCTATCTTTTTAGGATCTACAGAAATCCCATCTTCCAAAATTACATGACCGAGGAAGGCTACACTCCTTAGCCAAAATTCACACTTGCTGAATTTGGCATAAAGCTTTTGTTGCCTCAGAATTTGCAACACCACTCTCAAGTGTTCAGCATGAGCTTGTTCGCCAGGGGAATAGACCAAGATGTCGTCAATGAACACCACCACGAATTGGTCCAACTGTTCTCGGAATACGGTATTCATCAAGTCCATAAAGGCTGCTCGGGCATTAGTTAGTCCAAAAGGCATCACTAAGAATTCGTAATGCCCGTATCGAGTCCGGAAAGCCGTTTTAGGTACGTCTCGGGCTTTCACAAGCAGCTGATGATACCCTTGACGAAGATCAATCTTTGAGAACCAGCGAGCTCCCTTTAGCTGATCAAATAAATCCTTAATCCTTGGCAAGGGATATTTGTTCTTGATGGTAATCTTATTCAGTTCTCGGTAATCAATACACAACCTCATGCTGCCATCTTTCTTCTTTACAAACAACACTGGAGCCCCCCAGGGTGATACACTAGGGCGAATCAATTTATTGTCTAACAACTCTTGAAGTTGTCCCTTAAGCTCCTTAAGTTCGGCTGGAGCCATTCTATAGGGTGTCTTAGATATAGGCTCAGCTCCAGGGATCAAGTTGATTTCAAACTCCACTTCTCTTGCTGGCAGAACTCCCGGTAAGTCGTCTGGAAATACGTCCTTAAATTCATTGATTACCGGAATTTGATCAATGGAGGGAACTTCTTGCTTAGCATCTACGACATACACCATATATCCCTCTGCTCCTTTTTGCAAAGCCTTAAAGGCCTTAATCGCCGTCAAATAAATCTTCTTTGGGGCTTTTGTTAACTTGACGTTCCCTTGTACCGTTATTTCATTCATCTCGGGGTCCTTAACGGTCACTTGTTTGAGTTTGCAGTCAATATTGACATGATCCTTGGTCAGCCAGTATAACGTCGAAATCCTTCATCGGAATGGGAACCAATGTCACCGAAAACAACTTCCCATCCAATTCCAAATCACAATCTTTGTACTGGTGGTGGGAAACCAGTACTTGCTCTCCTGCTGCCTGCACTATGAAGGGGGTGTCAAGCCATTCGGGTAGACAGTCGAGTCCTTTGGTGAATCGCTTAGAGATGAAGGAGGATCACACCTAAGCACAAAAGTGTAGCACATGAAGGTCTCATATAAAACACATTTAATCGTCAACTTAAAAGACTAAAATTCAACTTAAGCTACTATTATTAAACTTAAGTCGTACCTGTCACTACGTTGGCGTCCTCCTGTACCTCAACGTCCGTCATCGCGTGGACTCTCGCATTGGGCCTGCCTCTCTGCTGCTGGGCCGGCCCCGCTCCTGTTTGAGGCTTAGGGTTCCATTCAGGCCAATCCTTGATCCTATGGCTCGCCCTTCCACATTTAAAACACGCTCCGGTTATTTTCCAACATTCACCCACGTGTCTTTTATGGCAGTGGGGGCATACTGTAGGTGCCTGACGATCAGGCTGATTCTGTTGCGGTGCCCTCTGAACTGGTCCCGCTTGCCCCTTTCTAGGAATCTTGACCCAACGTCCGGGTCTACCACCACTTTGCTCTTTCCTCGGCCTCTTGCTCGACTCTTCACGAGCCTCTTTAGGCTGTGACCTGCGCATGTCACTCTCCACACGGTAACATGCATCCAACATCTCCTCAAAAGTCTTTAAACTGGACCCCGCTATTGCCGTCCGTATGCGGGGATTCAAGCCTTCCTCAAACTTCAACATCTTCATCCGATTGTTTTCCAATACCATGGGTGTGAATTTGCCCAAGGCATGGAACCTATCCGCATAGTCATAAACAGACATCCTTCCTTGCTCAAACTTGTCAAACTGCCTCATCTTCTCCAAAATGGCAGTCTCAAGCACATAGTAGTCCTTGTATGCCTGCACGAATTGCCTCCATTGAATGGGAAGAGTCATCTTTGGCAGTATGCCATTCCACCATGCATTGGCTCTGCCGATCAACAATGGGGTGGCAACATCCACCTTGAGTTCTTCAGGAACTTGCACAAGCCTAAAGCATTTTTCTACTTCATCGAGCCAAAACCCAGCCACCTCTGGGTCAGTGGTCCCTTCGAAATTGGGGGCATGCATCTTCCGCATCTCCCCAATATAATATCTGATGCCTTGTTGGGGAGGTGGTGAAGGTGGTTGCTGTGGTTGTTGCTGCTGCTGAGCAACCCCTTGCGCTATCACTGTGATAGCATCGATTAACGCTTGCGGCACTAAGACTGGTGGTGGTGGTGGTGGTGGTGGTGGTGGTGGTGGTGGGTTCTCGTTCCCATTTCCATCGTTTCTTTGGTTGTCTCTTCTGGGAGGCATTTTTCTGCAAAATCAACGCTTATTAGCATTCAGCAGTTCCAAAAATAAATACTGAAAGCCCATATGCGTTGTATAAGGTGGAGTTCGTGCCTTAAACAAAGCAACGTTTATTGATTAACTTTTATCGCGCTCGCACACACCCATCCCGATCATACTTACATATAGGATCGCATACTTAGACCTAAAGATCAAGTTAGGGTAAAAATCATAACTTAGGACTCTAAATGACATAACCTAGGTCTCCGAGGTAGATCTGAAACCTAGTCTCTGATACCACCTATAGCGCCCCGACCCGGACAGCGGAATCCGAACCGGTGTACCCGTCGTAGCTTACTGAGAAGACTACAAGACGTCTCATCTCTCGAATACACATCATCACTGACGTAAGCTAAATAAGTGCGGAAACATGTATCTAATGAATCTCCACCATCAATTTCATACATCAAATGATAATAAAATCTCAAAGGAAATAACAAACTAATCCTCAAGTGTATAAAAGAACTGGAATTAACAACAACTGTCTCAACTAGCTCCCAACATGTCTCTATATATCCCATTCAGCCCACTCGCCATCGTCTTCTATGAATATCATGTCGTAGCTAGGCTCATCTGCAATCACAAAGGTAGTACCCTTAGCGAAAAAAAAACGCTAGCAAGTAACCCGCTTATAAGACATACGGGATCAACACATGGCAAGACATGAGTAATACATATAATTCCAGGGAGTTGTGGGGCACATGTCTTGTATAACTTCCAAAGATATAAGCGAATAACATCATAGAGCAAGTACATCAATTCGTACGCAAATAACAATTCAATGGCTATCAAAGTACCACGCACATCCATACCACAACGACTCACATGATGCATGTCAAAATATGCACTACACTACACAATCACCAATGCATGAGCCATTTCTTTTCAAAACAGTGCAATGCATGTCACAATGTCCGGTCTCGTAACTTTATACCCTGTAACGCACCCCGGCTTATATTTCCATCCCGGTTAACATTACAGACAACTTTATACCCTATGATGCACCTCGGCTTCTATTTCCATCCCGATTAACATCACAGACCTCGTTATACTCTGCAATGCACCTCGGCTTATATTTCCATCCCGATTAACATTGCAGAGGACTTTATACCCTGTAACGCACTCCGGCTTATATTTCTATCCCGGTTAACGTTACAGACACTTTGTGCCCTCTAATGCACATCGGCTTATATTTCCATCCCGATTAACATTACAGGTCACCTTCGCAAATCTGTGCCGAAGCACAGCTCTTTCAAAACAATATGCAAATGCAAGTGCCATGATGCAAGACTCTTCATTTCAACACATTCTTCGTTCCCATATTCAATTCATGTTCACATACTCAATTCACATTCAGTAATGATCAACCACACAAGATTTCCCTCACTTACCCATCATTGCTTAGGCTTCAATTCTAGGTCGTCAACGCTTAACCTTGATTCTAAAATTCAAAACCAAAGTGAAAGTCCCTACCTTCCTTCATTGAAACCTACAAAACCTCGTACGTTCATCTCCTAACCCTCCTAGGCCATTCACGTTGAAATCAGATTCAAATACCCTTCAAATTCTCCAAACTTGATTCACCATCTTAGGTCACGTTCCCAAGACTTAGATTAACTTCAATCATGTTCTATGAAGTCCCTAAGGTCACACAAAAGGTCCCCTAGCTTCCCTCTTTCTTCCCTTATTTTCCCACAAAACTGCAGGACGTCATACCCTGACGTCGATCGATCGACGTACGTCATACCCTGACGTCGATCGATCGACGTACATCTAAGGCACATCGATCTCTCACTCTATCCTACGTCGATCGATCGACATGCATCTGAGGCACGTCGATCTCTAACCCCTCACACATCGATCGATCCACGTTGATCTGAGGCATGTCATCCCCTCACTTGCTATACATCGATCGATCGACGTACGTTATACCCTGACGTCGATCGATCGACGTCCCCAATTCCAGCATCCTTCATCCTGCGATTTCTGCAGAAACTGCAGATCTAATTCCCAATCGATTTCCAACTTTCTCCCAACTATTTCAAGCCTAATCCTCCCTGTCAATCCATACTTAATTCATCAACACAAACCCTTCTCAAACCAATCACGGATCCAAGCCTAAAACGCACGTCATTCACCAAACAAACCCAAAAGATCTCACCTTTCTCCCCCTTTTTCCCTTTCCAACCGCAAATAGCACAATGGGGATTCAAAGGTTTTGGGTTTTGCATAATCTCACAAAAGCAACAACAATAACAATGCTTTTCAACATATAATGGCCAAATCTCCAAAACCAAAACACAGAAATCACATAAAGAGTCACAGAACGAAATTACTGCATGGTGATCCAATTTTGATATCAAAAGTAGGTCTTTTTTCTTTCGCAAATCGTAAGAACTTATTAGATGATTACTTGCCTTTGATTACTTGAAGGGAAGACGAAGAACGAATGCAGATTGAATGAAGATTTGAGGCCTTCTTCTCTAGGGTTGATGGAATCGCCTATGGGAGGGACTTGGCGTCGGTTTCTTTCTGCTAATGGGGAGAAACTGACGTCCAGTCAGTTTTTATATGGAATGGAAAAAATTTGGAGTTCCTAAATTATATCCTATTTTCTTATTTATCTTAAAGGATAATCTCCTAATATTTAATTCCAAAATTAAATACCAATTAATTCCGATATTTAAACCTCCAATTAATTCACATTAATCCTATTACTTAATTTGTAATTCATTACTGTTGACCGTCATTAATCTCATTAAATTCCTTCTTTGTCTCTTAATTATCCTACGGAGGGTGTGGGGCATAACATTTATAATAGTTGTCAAAGATATACATAAAACAAAGATGTAAACTGAAACAAGCATCAACATCTTCTTCATTCATTGATGATTGGATCATAAGTAAACAACTTTTCAGTATTGGTTTGTGGTGCCTGAGATTATGATGATCCTGAAGTATTTGGAGGCCATTCTTAGATTGTTTTTTATGTTATCATAGAACGTCTTTGGGGCCGTTCTATGGATCATTCTCTAAATGCAGTGAAGATAGCTCTTCGAGTTTTGAACACAATATCCATTAATACACGTCTTTTCATTTAGAATAAACTTTAAAAAAATGATAATTTATTATATTACGCCGAAAGTCCAAAAGTCCAAAAAATAGTGTGTTCCGCGTAATTTCAATCTTCCTCCATAAATCAATCAATAATTGGTTACTTTGTAAAATAGCACACTAATGTAGCTTGACTGTAGTGAAAATTAAAATACATTGAATATCCATGTATCTATATACAACTTACTCAATCACAATATTGACTTTAAAAAGATAAAATACTTGACGAAAGCACGGAATAAATTAAGATCATAACTCATCATAAAATATTAAATAAAGTGCATTTCAACCAAATTCATAAAGTGTACCGCCCAAAAAGAAAGAACATAAATTTAAAGACATGAAATGCATGGACCAAATAAGAAAAAGATATATAGTTGGCCCCTTACAAGAAATACATCATCCTTCTTCTCATTATTGGTCCATACATTCATGTTCATAAATAATCACAATAAAAGATATTCTCGGTACAATAGGCTCCCGCGTTTGAACAGGATCCAAGAAGAGGCCGGATCGCTTTACGATCTGATGTACGCAGCCTTACCCTACACTTTGTGTAAGGGGCTGTTTCCACAGCTTAAACATGTGATCTAAAAGTCACAAAGCAGTAACCTTACCAGTTGATCTAGTGCATGTCCTCCTAAATAATCACAATAAATAGTTGATAATATGCATTTATTGGTCCATACATTCTTGTTCATGTTCATGTTCATAAATAATCAGAATAAATAGTTGATAATATGTATTTAGGGACATGAATAATACGGACCCATTAAGCGAATAAATGTGTGTCTTATGGGTCCACCATCCCTTTTATCTTTTTAAGTAGTACATATGTTATTCAATGTCTTCAAATTTAATTTCATAATCTATATTCTTTTGCAACACCAATTTTATTTGAGCCAAATTAAATCTAGACTTTTTTTAGGGAAAAATACACTTCTATTTAATTCAAATCCGTCAAGTGGGCATCAAGTACATGAAGGGGTCAACCCACATAATCTAAAGTCTAAACTTAAACTGGACCAAATTAAACGAGTAGAATCAAACTGCAGATTTCCAGTAATCAAGTTTTCCACCAAGATAGAGAAAGACACAAGGTGAAAAAGCTGAAGTTGTAAATCATCCGACTCGAATCAAATATTTAATTACTGAAATTGAACATATTTGAACTCAGATTAAGATCGTTTGATTATGGAATAAAACGTTTGAGCAATTAATCGCAACCGGCGATCCCCCTCACATGAATTGAAGCTGAAGCTTAATTTCTAATAGCTAAATTGTTCAAGACATATGCATATAACTTTCAAATTTTACTAACAACAAGAATAACGCATACCCAGCATATCTCAAAAACAGTAAAAGCTATTGTTAGAGTCTGGGGAGGATGAGAGGCAGGCGAACAATACCTCCATCCCAAAAAAATAGATAGTACGCTTCCAGCGAGACCCCCGGCTCTATATGTACCTGCATATACACATAATAAACGAACAAATAATGAAAGACAAAGACAAACACAAAAAAATGCAAAGTCAATCTAACGTTGAGAGAGTATCTAAGTCCCTTTATATACTATAAGCTGCCTCTATATCCTACATAAACCTTACTAACATTAATCATCTATCTCCATGAGCTCCTATCCTGGACTATGTCCTTAGAGAGGTGCAAATCTAGTAGGTCATGTCTAATCAGTTCCTCCCAAGTCAGTTTGAACATGCCTATACTTCTTTTTCCCTCTACAATAAGGCTTTCAACTGCTCTAACGGACGCCGTTGTCTGTCTCTGCTTAACATGCCCAAACCATCTCAGTCGTCCCTCCTTTTTCTTATCCGCTATACTAGCTACCCATATCTTTTTCCTAAATACCTCATTTCTGAGTCTATCCTTGATCATGTCCTCAGAGAGATACAAATCTAGTAGGTCAAGTTTTACTAACAAAATCTTCAAAATTAAAAGCAAAATGCATAAATTACTGTAAATAAAATGCATAATCAATAATTTATTAAAATATTGGATAAAAATAAATAAATACTATTTATATTATGTGCTAATAATGTTCGATAATATTCGAATCAAGCTACCAAATGTTCGAGATCGGTTCCATTTTCTTAATAAGCTGCTAGACTTGGACTCGAGATTGTTTACTTTATTCTTGAAGAATTACAAGCTGAGTACCAGAGGTTCATGAGCTGTTTGGATAATTTACATTCCTAGAAACGAGTTTGCCTAATGAAATAATCTATTGTACGTACCAAGCCGATTGTTTACGCCCAAACTGCTCCATTTATAAGTCAGGTCCAAATTGCTCCATTTATAGGTCCAATTTATCCAACACCTTACAACAACACAAGCATTACTCATTGGTTTAGAGGCTCATGTCTATGGCGGAATATGGGATATCAGATATACGTAACCATATCCATGTGTTAAAAACATACAGAGGTTGTTTTCCGATGCCCCATAATGATGCGTCAAGTTGTGTCGATCAATTACTACTCCATAATATAACAAGCGCAGCCAATTTAGTGAGTCACTTTGCTTTATTCCATCATATTCTAAAGTCAAAAAAAAGTGTGTCTTTGACTCTATTGGAAATGAAAACAACTTATCCAACAGTTTACAAACATAAAATAAAAACGTAATGCTTAAATGAAATCCCTTGAAAGAAAATATATTTCTATCTAGGAGTCTACTTTCCCATATTGGCACTCGGGTGAATACTTTAGTATGTGGAAGATAGAAATGATCGTCATGGCAGAGGATATGTGACCTTCGGATATTTTTAGATGGGTTATCTAAAGTTTTTTAGTGGTTTATTGATACACACAAGATTGTTGGGAGATTTTATAAAATAATACAATTTTAATAAAAAATTTTGCAAATATGGTATGAATTGAGAAAAAAATTTCCAAACAAGTAGGACGCAGTTAGATTTTAGGAGACACAAGACGACACTGTCAGTCGCGTCTAAAAATTTGCCTTTGGATAGCTTTGGCAGTTACACCTAAAGGATAGACGGTTTCGTGCTATTGGAAGGAAGCAAAACCGTCCAAATGCAGGACAACGCTCACAAGTGCATTCCAGATCCTGGACGGCGCCATTAGGCTCATCTTGGGCGTTGGACGGTATTGTTAAACGCATATTGAACGCTGAACGCTAAAAATAAAAAGAAGGCGGTCATCCTCTATTCATTTCACACGTATCAATATATTTTGTAATTTCTTGCTATAGTGGGTTTAAGCAGGAAATCTTGACAGATAAGGGAGGTACGACCAAACAAGAAGGAACCTACGACCGAACAAACTAGTAAAAGATTTTTATTTAATTAGTTTTAAATTTGATATTTACTATGTTGTTATTATTATTATTATATTGTTGTTATTACGTTAGTATGTTATTAATATGATTATTTATTTTTGTGTTATTGTTATTATATTATTGTTATGTTATTACGATGTAATTATTGTGTTATTATTGTAATTATGTTATTGTTATAATTATCGTGTTATTATTTTGTTATATATTATGTTATTATACTATTGTTGTGATTATATTGTTGTTATTATTATTATTGTTATTATTATGTTATTTTTGTTATGTTATTATTGTGATTATATATTTTACTGATGTTATTTAATTTATGTAAATTAATTAAAATGCATGTATTTAATTTGATCAATTAGGATTTATATTAATTGACCATGTATAATATGTTACATTTTGTGTTTAATTTTGCTATGGTTTGATTTTATTACGTTAAATGGATATGTTTTTAATATATAATCATGTTACATGATTCCAAATATAGGTATACTTATGGCATCACATGCTAGAGCTAGTGATAATGGTGGTGGTACACGACTGATGGAGGAGTTGAGGCCTGAGATTAATGATTTATTGATTCTTCAAAGAAAGCATATGACACTTTCCTTAGGAGTAGTGATAATTATAAGATCTCGGATCATATGCGCATGTTTGTGGAGAGCTGGAGACATAAGACCTACACATTTCATCTACCTGTAGGTGAAGTAACTGTTATGTTATAAGACCTAACGATTCTCTTTGGGTTGTGGGTTTGATGGTGAGCCTCTTATGGGGATGGAGCCTAGATACACTATATTAGGGCGCACAGGATATATGCGCATCGATGTTCAGTTGGACCCCTAACGATAATGATTCCAGAGAAACTCGTATACATCATAAGAGGCTCGTGAAATGGATAAGGAAAACCTTCCTCCCAGATGACACATCTGACATGGAGGTTGAACAGAGAGCACAGGCATTGATGCTCCTCCATGTCGCGGTATTATTGTGTGATTGCTTTAATAGCCATGCTTAGTTGGTATATTTAACTGCCCCGTAAGACTTCGCATCTAGGTATTCTTGGGGAAGCGCCATGCTTACGTGTATGCACAACAACCTATACGGTGCTGCTCTTCTTAGTTATAAGCATGAGAATGCAAGATCGCTACACCTTCTACAGCATTGGATATGGGAGAGATTCCTTATATTGGGGTCTGCCATTCTACTGACAAAAGTTTTACAACATGTCTTCCGGTTGTTACTCTCGATACTCATTGGGCGACCTGATGTCTTAATACACGTAATTTTCAAGAGGTTACTGGGCACACAGTTGATGCTCATTGCAACCAACTAGATAACAGGTAGGCGTGATTTCATATAGATGTCCTACACGAAGGAGGTCATTATGTCGTTGCCGAGCTTGTATTGTGAGAGTTCGGAGTTGTGACGTGCTGGGTGCCACTTATACTATGAGAGATAGTTATGCTATGTGTGCCAGATAGGGGCCATGCGACATTTTGGTTTGGCATAGAGAGTTTCAGATCCTGTCGATACATGTATAGAACTGCATTAGAGAGATCGATTACGATAGTTGATTATCATGCTCAGATTTGGCAATATATAAATCAGTGGGTTAGACGATATGATAGTATGGTGCATGGGCAATGTTTCAAGGATAACGTGGTGAGTCACTCGCCGTATATGTTGTGTCGCAGACCCCGTCCACTTACTCACTTGGTCGATGATGCGTTCAGCTTATTGGCGATGACGGATATCATGGTTTTTCAGCTAATCTATATCGTGTGATATGCTTATCGTATTTTAAATATAAAATATTGTTATTTGTTACATTAAACTCGACCACATGCTAATATGTAATACTATATATGGATACCCTATCGCGTGTGTATTTCGTATGTCAGGTCAGAGATATAGCCACCGCTATGTGTTTTAGTTTTGATACTCTGCGATCCAAGGGTTTTAGAGATCTTTTGGAGAATCTTCTGTTAGATGCAACCATGCAGCAGAGCACCGATGACTGTGTCCCACGGTATGTACCCAGACACAACCCTCGACGCACACATCTGCCAGGCCTTCGGGTGAAATATATTTCTGCACACTAGTTGTACCTCAGAGATACGCATTTGCCGAGATGACGATGGCAACGACAAGTTTGTAACACAATTGTTTGAATAAATTCTTATGCACAGAATGACCTACTAATCTTTGTTCGAACTCACAGGTTTGATATGTTAGTATATGTGCCCTAGGCCATGATTTGGATGTTTTATGTTATACATTTATTATTAATAAAGAGGTTTTATTATCATTATTGTTGGTTAGTATGTTACACAATTATGATATATGTCCCTGGTTCATTATTGTTATATAGATAAAATAATTTATAACCAGTATGAATATTGATTTGATAATCATGAGATGATTATGTGTATGGTGATACAAATCAATCTCATAGATACTTGTTAGAGAACAGTGTATTGGATAGACTCATTATGAGAGTACTACATGGATTAGCGTCATAAGTAAATCTCATGATAGTCATGTTTTTAATCCTTAGACTTGAGATTGTCATAGTTTCCAACACAAGGACTATTATATTTTGACATAATCTAACGTTATCTGTAACTAGATAATAATAAAGGTCTTGATTGAGTATGATAGAAATTATGTAGAGGATATTGAACAATCAAGATAGAATTTGTCTCTCTCTTTTGAGAGAGATATCGATGGGCCCCTCGATTAGTGAGACTGTGAAATGCATGGCCGTGCTCAAACGAATTGATAGTATGATCAATATCATTTGTTTTATCAGTCTACTTAGAGATCGAGTAATCATATGTTTGAACAATATAAGAATGACGCTGACCATGACTTATGTTCAAACTAGATATCGTGTGACAAAGAGATTAATGCATGTACTATTATTAGGCTAGTTGGACTTCACTCATATTAATTGGTAGTCGTAATATCTTGCTAGAGACCAATTACGACTTGTTGGTTTAATGGAGATTTAACCGACTGCCAATTAATATGGGCCTATCGGATCACACACAAGGATGCGTATGAGCTAATATTAATAATATTAATAATATTAATATTAGATATTAATTATTATTAATATTATTATTTTCGTTTTTTGGTGATTATATATATATATATACATATATATA
>AP025056.1:10015546-10315252 GCA_036186865.1 Eustoma russellianum
AGGCGAGGTCAACGGTAAGTGGACGAGAACCAGTAGAGAATTCCACATGTAGAATGGAAAGACCTGGGCTGCTAGTGAGTGCAATGGGGATAGTTTTCTCTATTCATAGTAGGTACGACGAAATTCGAATACGTAACATGATCTCCCCCACCCCTACTTTAGACATATTAGACATAAAAGGAAGGTTGAAAACAACTAGTTGTTTAGTGACTAGCTTAGTCGCTTTACTTTGAGGAGCAAAAGGAGGAATCCGCCCGAGGAGGGGCTCGCGTCTGATTAGCTAGTTGGTGAGGCAACAGCTTACCAAGGCGATGATCAGGATTTTCGAGAGAAAGAATCAAATTAACTAATAAAATGAACCATGGATAAATCCAAGCAAGCCGGAAACCGCTTTAACCAAAACTAGAGGGGAGGTAAATGTCTATTTTCAAAACACAGGGAAATTTTTGGCGAATTAACCAAATCACAGGAAGGTAAATGTAATTATCCCTATGAAAAAATGAATAACAAATAAATTATGGAGAAACTTGACGTCGTTAGCCTTTATAAGAAAATGAATGAGTCGCATATAATATGATATAGTTATTTGCTAATGTATCGAGGCATTGTTGAGGTCCCGAAAGATGCATATGTTAAATGAGTAAGGAGACCATGCAATACCTAAATGCAGCTCATTTAGTAAGATATGACATTTATAGGTGATATTTCAAAAAAAATATTATATTTTAAAGATAAAAACTCGAAATATAATATGAATTAGAAAAACAACCTTGTACAGCAATGTTAGTTGCGTCTAAGAGGATAAGTGGTTTTCAGAAGCTGGAAAGGCTCTTTGGAGACGTAAAACCATCTAGACCTAGGACGGCTGTGACAGGTGCGTCCAAGGTCTGGACAACATTGTCAAGTGCGTCGTACGTCTTGGACTGCAGTATCAAAACCATCCTGCATCTTAGATGACACACATCAACAATTCAAAATTTGAGTTAGGGTCTGAGGTATGTTAATGTTATGGCTTAGGGAAGGGGTGTTAACGAACCGAGCCGAGCTGAATACTAGGTTTTTGAATTCGAATTCGTTTGGCTAAATGAACTGTTTGGCTTATTTTGTTTAGCTAAATGAGATTTAAAATTGGTTCGAGTTCAGCTCGATAACACTGTTCGAGTTCGATTTGTATTCGGCTCTAAACGAGCCAAACAGTTCACGAATAATTCATCTCATTTAACTAAACAAACCCAAATAGGTGTTCGAATTCGGCTCGTTTAAGTAAAATTGACGAACAAACTCGAACCGAATACAAATCGAATTCGAACAGTTCGCAAACAGTTCAGTTCGTTTAACTAAACGAACCCAAATAGATGTTTGAATTCAGCTCGTTTAAGTAAAATTGACGAACAAACTCGAATCGAATACAAATCGAACTCAAACAGTTAGCGAACTGTTCGATTCGCTTAACAGCCTAGTTTAGTGTTATGGCTAAAGTTAGAGTTTGAGCTAAGATTAAAGATAGATTCAAATTATAGCTTATGATTAGGTTAGGGTTAGTTTGGGCATAGCGTTAGATTTGGGTTTGGAAAATTGGAAAGATTGCAAGGGACCACGCTTACAACAATCTTTTCTTATGGAGTGATTTGACTCTCTGCAGTGCAACTACGGGAGCAGAACGATGAACCTCTACAACCTTATGCAGCCTGGTGGAGGAGGGTTGAGATCTCCTAACTCCACTTTTCTCATCCACTTTGTGACCACGCGAGGCAGCAAAGAGGGGTGGTGAGGCTAGATGCGGGTGACCTTCATCTAGCCTCACCATCCTCCCTTGCTGCCACTTGTCGCGCGGTCACGCGTCACCGCACCCCATTTGCGGTGAGGGAATCCTATCCCGGTGGAGGAATGCACAATTCAACTGAGTGCAATCCCGGATAGCTGTGTGTTTCACTAGAGGAGAACACAATATTTCAACACCTTTTCCAGCATGCTTAGGCTTAATATTTCCACTGATGCCTGTCGGGACACTAACTGTTGAGAATATTGTCTCACATCGGATAATTTGAAATAAAATACATGGGTTATATGAGGATAAGTACTACCATCTATTTTCTTAAGGTTTTGAATGGATATGAGCCTCAACTCATGTAAGCCCAAGTTTCAATATAGTGAGCATGTTTAAAATGTCAACTCACAACTTGCCTGACCTATGATTAATCATTTATTGTCTCCCGTCACCTAAGTCCAGATGTTCATGCCTGGCTGGTGGTTTGTGATTGAGGGCAGGTTCTAAGACGCGGCCTATGATTGGTCATTTATTGTCTCCCGTCATCCAAGTCCAGATGTTCATGCATGGCTGGTGGTCTGTGATTGAGGGCGGATTCTAAGACGCGTGTGTATGTCAAGACACGTTGCCACGTGAGGACGAGTGTTGAAAATATTGTCCCACATTGGACAGTCTGAGATAAAATACATAGGTTATATGAGGATAAGATATCACATCTATTGTCTTAATGTTTTGAGTAGATATGAGACTCATCTCATATAATCCCAAGTTTCAACACTAATCCCCCTCCGGATGTAATTGATGCTGCAGTTGCATGCTTTTTTTTTTAAAAAGGGTTGTCCCTTAGGAGGTATCCCGGCATTAGCCAGACTAAATCCCCCTCGCCCTCGGGTCAGCACACGAAGTGGTAAAGGGCTGGCCAGCTGGCACCTTCTATGCGCACAGAAGCGAGGGAGCGATTCCTGCATCAGGGGGAATCGAACCGTCGCCACTTGCTTAAAGGACGAGATGCTGAACCACCACGCCAGCCACGCTGGTTGCAGTTGCAGGCTTTCAGTAATGGAATAAAATGCCTTTTCATGTTTTTATTTAAAAAAATAGGGCATTTATTTATCATTCTTCTTAGGGAAAATTACCTTTCCTCCCTCGTGGTTTGGTGAAATCGCCAAAATGACCCCTTACGTTTGGAAATATACATTTGCCTCCCACGTTCTTTGGGTTAGTTGTGTCTCCGGGATAATATGGGCAAAGCATAGGGGGCTGTGACTGTCACGCGCTAAAAATGGCCAAATTCCGATGGATATGAACGGAGGAAATGCATAATTGGTTTAATTATTTTGTGGACTTACCATTTTGCCCTCCCAACAAATAACTTAAAAGGAGTCTGCCATCCGGATATTCAAACACCTTCCCTGCCATTGACAAAGGTAACCTGCGAGGAGGAGAAATTGAAGTTCACAGAAAAATCGAATGCATCGTCTGAAGGCAAATCAGGAAGGAAGCTGGTAATTCTCATGAGAATCTAGGTAAGGATGTTATAACCAAAATCTTGTTTATGCCCTTTTACAGAATGATGAAGTTTCAATTTATGAGTTGTCATGGTGGATTGCAGATTTCAAAATGATATTCAACCTCGTTAAATTGGTTTCTGCTGATGATTTAAAAATTATTTGTTTACAGAAAAGTGTTTGTAGGGTTATTTAAAGTTGCAGATTGGTTGTTTGTTTACAGAAATGTCAAACTCAAACAAAAGGGATAGAGGATGTAGAGACCTGCGGTTTCAATATCCGAGATGCAACTGTGGAATGAACGCAACACTGAAGATCGTAGAATTTACAAAGGATAGTTGTGGAATGCTTTATTTCACGTGTAGTAGATGTGGATTTTGGAGATGGTGCTACCCCGTGCGAAGGGGTGGTTTATTCCAACGTCAGTCGATGGATGAATCAAGTTCAACAGCTACACCAAATGCTCCAAGAGGTGATGTGTCGAGAGACGATGAGCCTAGAGATCCTATGTTGAGCATTGTTATGCAGAGAATGGAGAAGATAGAGAGATTAATCTTATGTATATGTGTGGTTGTCTTAGCTATGGTGGTTGTTGGTATGTTTAATTGAGTGGTTGTATTTGCTATCGTTTTAGTTATTATGTTTAAGTTAGTTGTGTTAGCTATGATAGTAGTTGGTATTCATGCAATGAACATTTCAGTTGTGGTGGAGCAATGATTAATTTTCAGTGCAGTTTAATGTAATGAACATTTCGTTTGTGTTGGAGGTCTGATTATTTTTCAGTGCTATGGCATTGCTGTTGATAGGAATGCAGCTATCAAGCAACTACTTTGAAGCTGTCATTTCGTTTGTGTTTGCTGCTGTTCAAATGACAATGGCAATGATATTCCAAGCTGCATTAATATTTTAAGATTTCTGCACCAAATGTAATGGCAATGATCCATATAACAAACTGGAATTAGTAATGTCAATGATCCATGTAACAAAATGGAATTAGATGCAACACTATTGTTCATACCATTATCATGGTTTTAGGTGCTTGATAGGAATGTAGCTATCAAGCAACTACTACCATGCCCATTGCACACCTTTACAAAAGGTTGCCAAAGGCAACTACAAAAGAGGTGGCTAACCCAAACCATGACACTATATACGACCTGTGCATAACCATTGCACCTACAAAAACAGGTTGTTAACCGCAAAATAGGTGGCTAACAGCAACCATGACACCATAACCATATACGACCAGACCATAACAGGTTGCTAACCACAAAAAGTTGACAAAGGCAACTACAAAACAGGTGAAGAATTCAAGTCCATTTCTGCCCCTGATGCTTGCGTAAAAATTTGGCTTGTTTGACTACTTGAATGTCCTGGTATTTGAGGATCCCATGTTGCAAATGGTGTGTCCCTGTTTTCCACGCCTTTACTCATCCTTGGGCTCCTTCTTGGCTGATTTTTCATTAGAGATTGTACTTTCTTCCTGACCTGCTTGTGAATCCTGGTTGCTGTGACATTCATTCCAAGGGAACCATCGGTTTCTTGGGTACACTGGGTACCATCATGCTCCACATGCTGCTCCACATTCTGCTCCACATGCTGCTCAACATGCTGCTCAACATGCAGCTCCACATGCTGCTCAACATGCTGCTCCACATGCTGCTCAACATAAAGCAATGGGAAAATTGGAAAACATAAAGCAATGGGAAAATTGGTAAATGAAAGTAGCTAATGAAAATTGAAACCAACCTGTCCAACCTCAGCCAGACACATGCTGCTCCACATACATATGTCTAATGCAATACCTATGCTCTGAAGCTGGGAACAACTCACTTATTGCTTGAACTAAGCCTTTCTGCCTATCTGATATGAAAGTCCATCTGCCCCCTCCAAGATCATCTTCTAAGTGTTCAAGAAACCATTTCCATGAATCATATCTTTCTGCTTCAACCACACACAATGCTATAGGAAACATATTGTCATTGCCATCCCTTCCAATTGCACTCAATAGTTGGCCACCATATGTCCCTTTCAAGAAACAACCATCCAATCCTATTATTGGCCTGCAACCTGTCAGAAATCCTCTCTTGCATGCAGCCAGACACATATACAGTCTCTCGAAAACCCTCCCTTCAGTCACATTCAAAGGAAATCCATCTCCATCCATCTGCATAGGAACATCCCGTAACTTAATCTTAAGAGTACTCCCAGGATTGCACTTTCTGACAGTTTCACAATAATCCCACAATCTGTTGTACTCTTTTATCTCATCCACCCCGCTCAGCTCCTTTGACTTTCTTTTCGCTTTATACAATTGCACCTTGCTAACCTCTACATTAAGGTCTCTTTTCACCTCTTTTTGCAATGCTACAAGAGACAACTTAGGATCATCTGTTATACGGTTAAGATATTTTCTTGCCACATAGGTAGAGGTAACGTGTTTGTTCTTGTATTGCCTACCACATGTATGCTCTCCTTTCATTGTTTTGATTCTAAAAGTCAGTTCTCCTTGGACCGGAGATGCATGAATTCTCCAACTGCAACCCTGAGCACATACAGCAGTCACCCTACTTTTTTCATTCTTAACATATCTGAAAACAAACCCCTCCCTTATAGCCCACTCCTTCAAAACCTCTCTAAATTCATGTGCAGAGCTAAAGGTGTGACCTATCTTAAGTTCAAATTTTGGTTTTTCAAACTCTGCCTCCATGTCAAAATCCGGATACAACCCACCCTGAGAGTCTAGTAGATCATACTCATTTACAAGGCCACCCTCATCATCAACAATGTCATTCTGCTCATTCACATGTACATCCTCTGTTGATTCATGGCCGTCATCATTATGTTGAATATCGTCGTCAACATCCGATTGCCAACAAAAATCATGTTCATCATCACTCTCACTTCCACGATCAATATCTTCTAGACCTCCCCAAATTTCTTTCTCAAAATTTGCCCTATACTCATCATCAAATATTTCATGCAGCTCCATTTCAACCAACAACCTAAGTACAGTACCAAAAAAAACTGTTATTGCTATTCTGTATTCTTTGATGACAGAACATGAAACTGACAAAGGGAAGACCAGCAGAGTAACTTTTCTTATATGTACAGTAAATAGAAGGTCTCAACTTCATCGTCACTAACATGCATGTGTGAATATCTAGCTTCATCTGACAAAAAATTACAGCAACAAGTACCTGGTGATGTTGGTACGCCTAGGTACACCACAATCGCCCTTTCACGACCACCCCACAATCAGCTTTGATCACACACAGCTGTGGTCACACTCAGCTGTGAACAACAACCCACATGCAATCAAGGTCATTTGCCAAGAACAATCAAAGTAATACAAGCAACAAATAGTCATTTGCCAACTGCAATCAAAATAATACAAGCAACAAATGAGTTCACCTACCACATTGCATTTGCTGCAAATCCTCAGCTTTTCACTTCGTATCCACATCTTCCTTCGTTCTTCACATGGTGACCAGATTACGATAATCAGTTGATGATTTTCAAAAGGAAAAACGAAAAACGATTTACTGCCAAGATTGTGCAGGGAAAAACGATTTACTGCTGTATTCGTTCTTCACATGGGGAAAGACAAAATTTTTGCTTTTTGAGTCCAACTTTCATTGTTTTTTGTATATTTAAGTGAATGTTTGTGATTTTTAGACAAGGGGCATATCGGGAATAACAGTCACAGCCCCCTATGCTTTGCCCATATTATCCCGGAGACACAACTAACCCAAACAACGTGGGAGGCAAAGGTATATTTCCAAACGTAAGGGGTCATTTTGGTGATTTCACCAAACCACGAGGGAGGAAAAGGTAATTTTCCCTTCTTCTTAATCAAAATATAACGTTGAGTATTATTACATTTCTATCTTTTTATTACAATTGAACCAAAGATTGAAGTATAAGATTCATATTGATCAGTAAAATTGGTTATGCAGTGCTTGAAAATAACAAACCATATTTGAAGCACCTGTGCTTGAAAACCTATAAAATTTTACTTGGATTTTTGACCGGACAACTGTTACGACCGTAAAAGAAAATGAAAAAAATAACAATAATAGTAATAGGTAAATGAAAATAAAATATACATGTCATAAATAAATGAAACAAATACAACAAAAAAAGTGGGGCGGGGGTAAGTGAAACTGGGTAAGAAAAAGAAAATTTCTTAGTTGAAATTACTTAAGATAACTACTATATCCTAATTCCTCAATCTACCACAAATCAAATCCCCAAATACCTATCAAAATCATAATTATCTTTACTCCTAAAATTCCTCCCACCCTCCCCCTTAATATATCCCAACCGTGTCTCCCCCCTAAAAAAAACGGCAGTAGCTGGTTAGGGAGAGGAAAGAAAAAGAGAAAGAAAGGAAAAGGGAGAAGAGAAGAAGGCCAACGAGATTCCCAAGTCCGAGTCTTAATCCGTCTAGCGTCGATTAAGGTAGGTGCCTCTTCCCCCCTCAAACGGATATAATACATGCATGCTTTGATGATATATTTATGTGATTCGTTGTTTTTATTTGTTTAATATGTGAATTTTGTCGTGTTTTATATGAGAAAGCATGAGATGTGTTGTATATGGCTTTATGTGTATGTGCGTGTGTATTGAAATTGATGGTTGTTTTGATTCGGATTGGAAACACCCTTGAATCAAATCAAAAGGTTGAATATTTTCACACTTAGGGTTCTTTAAAATTGCGTTTTGGCCTTAGAATAAGTTCATCTAGCTCGGAATAGGTTTGGATTGGGTTGAAAGTCAAAAAAATGGGTCTGACGGACAAGTTTCAGGGGGTGGCGCGTGGGGCCCACGTGCGGCCCCTAACGGCCGCGTCCGGACACGTGATGACGTGTCCACCTTCAAATGTTGCGTCTCGTTATAAAGAGTCCAACGCAATTGGTTTGAGGTAAATCGGAGTTAAAACGAAGATTTTATGGGGGTTAGAAGGAAATAGAAAAAAAAAAGAAAATGCTGTTGGACCGGCCAGGCTGCCGGACCGGACCGGATGGCCAGCGGACCGGACCAGGTAGCAGGCCGGCCCAAACCGGAAAAAATAAAAAAACAAATCTGAAAATTAATTTCTGAAATGAATAAATGATAAATAATTAATTAAAATTAATTTAAAATTCCAGAAAAATATATTTATTTATCAGAAAATTCTAAATAAATTACAGAAAATATAAAAGGTTAAAATTAAATTATTCCCACTTAATTTCTGAATTTTGATAAATGTAAGTAATTAAAAATAATTAGTAATAAATAGAATTAAATAAGGGAAAATTAGTAGAAAATTCTAGAAAATTAATACAAGCTAAGGAAAAATAAGGAGATGTTAAATAACAACTTTCCAATATTCAAAAATTTTACGAAGCCAAATATTGAGTGCCGGAGATGGAGAGGATGGGCGTGCGGGCCCTAGGCGACTTTGTTGTTGCATTCATGGCACGTGCATTTGCATGAGGTATACTGCGTCTATAGGGCGTGGGTATCGGGATGACTTACCGTGTCTATAGGGCACCGAGGTCATGAGACATACTGCGTCTATAGGGCGTGGGTGTCCAAACGGCTAGTGGTGGCTAGAGACCACGACGCTGGATTTAGGACCCGGGAGCATGCATTGCATATAGGTCTAGAGGCATAATGCATGACATGATTCTCGTTGCGTGTGACACGTTGATTGAGCATGCATCATGTACTTGCATATTTTTATGTGGAGTGCTCTAATTATCGCACTTACTTTATCTTATGTGGTTTTATCTTATATTTATGTGCTATGTGGCTATATCATTTTGGCATGTACGTTTTGTATTTGTTTGAGGCGGGCATCTATTGGGTGATTTCTGTCACTCACCCCTACTTCCCAGGTGAGCCGGATGAGGACTACGAGCGCATCTTCGTTGAGGACGGGAAGGACATAGTAGAGTGGGCTGGTTGATAGCTGCATCTAGGATACGATGGGACTCTGCAGCTGATTGTTCTTAGTTATCTTTGGGGATTTTCACAGACTTCTTTATTATTTTATTGTCAGACTTCCTTTTATTTAGTGGTGTAATAACAATTATTCGAGTTTAATTTAAGTTATGATTTACGTTTCCGCGAAAAAATTTCTACGTCATTTCTGAAAAGTAAGAGATTGATTCAACGCTTTGTATTCTCCTTAGCGAGATACGGCGGGTGCACTTTTCCCGAGGCTAGGGCTCGGTAGCGGGGCGCTACAGGTGGTATCAGAGCCGAGGCTTCAGATCCGCCTCGGAAACGCAGGATTAATTAGAACACTTAGACATAAGTTGCGATCTTACCCCTAATAAACAAAGTAGACTTAAGCGATGATCTTAGACCTAAGTTATGATCGGGTCATGGGAGGTGTGTGTCGATGGTGAGCTTTTCTTGTCTAATTATCGATTTATCCGCGTTCCACCTTTCAACTTATTATCGAATCGTCTCACGAACTCAAATTCCAGATAATGCCTCCACGACGCGAGCCGCCAGCTGGAAACGGAGGACACAATGGCGATGATCAGCAGGGTCAGAGGACCATTCCTCAGGTCCTTGCAGATACCTTACCCACGCTGACTATATTGGTGGCCCAGCAGCAGATACAGATGGCTCACATGCAGCAACAGCAGCCACCACCAGAACCACCACCCTAGGGGGCTTCAATTTTTCTACCGGGAGATGCAGAACTACCGGATACCTATGTTCAGGGGTAACACACGACCAGAGGAGCAGAGATCTGGCTCAACAACGTGTCTGAGTAGTTGAGGTTGATGCAGGTTCCGAATGGCCTGAAGGTTGCTGTGGTTGTACCATTCTTAGAGGGTGATGCCGAGCAATGGTGGCAGGGCGTGGCACGCAGACTGACAGCACCGCCGACATGGACCCGGTTCAGAGAGGAGTACCAGAAGCATTATGTTTCTGAAAGTGTCATTCAGAGGAGGATGACGGAGTTTCAGCTTCTGGCACAGGGGTCCATGACCGGGGACCAGTATTTTGAGAGATTCCATGCACTTGCGAGAGACACGCCCGTCATCATGGATAACGAGAAAGCGAAGATGCTGAAGTTCAAGACCGGCTTGAGCTCTCGCATTAAGCCATTGATCATCTGCACCCAGCCTACCTCTTTTGGAGAGTTGTTGGAGGTGTGTCTTGAGGTCGAGGGTGATCTTGAAAGGGTTGCAGCAGTCAACAGGACTAAGAGACCGTGAGAGGAGTTCTGTCCTGGGAGATCGGAGAGATGACTGAAGATTCTGTACCGCCATCTGACCAGGAAATCTTTCAGACCACCACAGCAGCGACAGGGATCGGCGTCTCGACCATTCATGATTGAGGGTCCCGCAGCGACGGCGGCATAGCCACTCAAGACAGTTGGACCGCCACCCCCAGTAGGTACACATTGTGGTTATTCACACATAGATCAGTGCTGGAGAGTTCAGAAGGTTTGCTGCAACTATGGCAAACATGGACATTACGCTAGAGAGTGACCTACACTGGCACAAGCCCCTCCACCACAGGGTCAGAAGTAGCAGAAAGCAAAAGGGAGGACATTCCGGTGGTATGAGAATTTAAGGATGGCTTTCCTGATGAGCTACCAGGTTCACCACCGAGCAGAGAATCAGAGTTCGAGATTGATCTTATACCCGAAGGCGAAACGATCTCGAAGACGCCACACAAGATGGCATCAGTAGAGTTAAAGGAGTTCAAGGAATAGTTACAGGAGTTGCTGGACCGGAAGTTCATCAGACCTAGTGTTTTGCCTTAGGGGCACCGGTATTATTTGTGAAGAAGAAGGACGGTAGTCTAAGGCTAGGCATCGATTATCGTGAGCTTAATAAGATCACAATACAGAATAAATATCTACCACCAAGGGTCGACGATCTATTTGATCAGTTGAAAGGTGCCAGAGTGTTCTCGAAGATTGACCTCCGATCAGGCTACTATCAGTTGAGAATTAATGCGGAGGATATAGCAAAGACGGCATTCCACACTCGATACGGGCACTACGAGCTTCTTACAATGCCCCTTTGGACTGACGAATGCACCTGCGGTCTTTATGGATTTGATGAACACAGTGTTTAGGAAGCAATTGGATCGTTTCGTAGTAGTGTTCATCGAGACATCTTGGTGTATTCACCTGATGAAGAGACGCATATTGAACACTTGCGGGAGGTATTGGAGACTCTCAGGAAGAAAAAGTTGTATGCAAAGTTCAGCGAGTGCGAGTTCTGGTTAGAGAGTGTGACTTTCTTAGGCCACGTGATTTTTGAGAAGTGCATTTCTGTTGACCCAAAGAAGATAGAGGTGATTACAGAATGGCTCCGACCTACTAATGTAACTGAGGTACGCAGTTTTCTTGGCCTTGTCGGTTATCATCGCAAATTCGCAGCACCTCTAAGTCGACTGACTCAAAAAAAAAAGACCAAATCCCTATGGACCTCCGAGTGTGAGAAAAGTTTTATGGAGGTTGACGACTGCACCAGTATTGGCACAACTCTCTGACACTGAAGGGTTTGTCATTTATGGCGATGCCTCAAAGAATGGGCTAGGGTGTGTGTTAATGTAGAGAGATAGGGTTAGTGCATACGCTTCGAGGCAGCTGAAACAATGTGAACAAAATTTCCCGACTCATGATCTGGAGCTGGCAGCGGTGGTGTTTGCGTTAAAGATCTGGCGTCATTATCTATACGGTGTAAAGTGCAAAGTCTTCACCGATCATAAGAGCTTGAAATATCTATTCACACAGAAAGAGTTGAATATGCGTCAAAGGAGATGGCTTGAGCTACTAAAAGATTTTGACCTGACCATCAGTTACCATCCAGGAAAGGCTAACCGAGTTGCAGATGCCTTGAGTGGAAAGTCTAATCACGCCAGACAGACATCATTGGAGAAAGAGATGGCAGAGTTTGATCTTGACATTGTTGATTCCACTGCTAATGTTCTGGCGGCCTTAGTTATTACACCATCTCTAATTGAGCGGATTAAGGAGGCGCAGAAGGAGGATGTGACGCTCCGAGATATCCGAGAGAGAATGTGGACCAGTCTGATTGAGGGCTTCCAGATTCATGATGATGGCAGTATCTGGTACCAAGGAATGTTGTGTGTGCCTGATGTGGAGAGTCTAAGGAAGGAGCTATTGAAAGAAGCACACAATTCGAAGTTGTCGATTCATCAAGGTGCTACGAAGATGTATAACGATCTAAAGAAACACTAATGGTGGAGTGGATGAAGAGACACATCGCTGAGTTCATTGAGAGATGCCTTGTTTGTTAGCAAGTTAAGGCAGAGCATCAGAGGCCGGGAGGTTTGATGTTGCCGTTGGATATACCGGAGTGGAAGTTGGAGCATATGACGATGGATTTTGTTATAGGGCTTCCTAAAAACAAGAAACGACAACGACATGATCTAGGTGATTGTTGATCAATTCACGAAAGCTGCTCACTTTCTACCTGTGCCGAGTGACATGACCTTGGAGAGATTAGTGACACTGTACACCGATGATATTGTCAGTCTTCATGGAGTCTGAGTTAGTATCGTTTTAGACCTTGATCGGAGATCCACCTCTCGATTCTGGTCAGCTTGTCAGAGAAGGTTGGGGACGGAGCTGCGATTGAGTACCGCTTTTCATCCACAGACAGACAGACAGTCTGAGAGGACTATTCAGACCTTAGAGGACATGTTGAGAGTGTGCGCATTGGACTTCAAGGGGAACTGAGACGGTATGATCAAACTAATTGAGTTCTCCTACAACAGCAGTCACCACAGTGCCATCGGCATGGCACCCTTTGAGGCGCTCTATGGACGTAAGTGCAGGTCCCCTGTTCATTGGGATGAGGTCGGTGAACGCGTTATTACCGATCCTGAGTTGGTTGAACAGACTAGAGAGAAGGTGAAACTGATACGTGATAGACTCAAGGTTGCTCAAGACAGGAGCAAGAGCTGGACTGATTCGAAGCAACGTCTTTTAGAGTTCGTTGTGGGCGAGAAGGTTATTTGAGAGTGTCACCTATGAAGGGGGTTTCACGATTTGATTTGAAGGATAAGCTGAGGCCCCGCTACATTGGTCCATATGAGGTACTCGAGAGGGTCGATACCTTGGCCTACCGATTAGCGTTACCCCCTGCCTTGGCTCAGGTTCACAGCGGGTTTCATGTTTCTCACTTGAGGACATATGTTTCGGATCGGAGCCATGTTTTAGATGCGCCACCGTTGAGAATTCGACCGGACACGACCTATAAGGAGACTCCTATCAGGATCGTGGATCGCAAGGACCAAGTTGAGACACCGAGTCATCCCATACGTTAAAGTTCAGTGGACTAATCACACCGAGCCCGAGGCGACTTGTGAGCTTGAGAAGCAAATGCGAGAGAGATATCCACAGCTTTTCGAATAAGGTCTGTCAAGTTTCGAGGACGAAACTTTTTGTAAGGTGGGTAGGATGTTACGACCGTAAAAGAAAATGAAAAAAAATAACAATAATAGTAATAGGTAAATGAAAATAAAATATACATGTCATAAGTAAATGAAACAAATACAACAAAAAAAGTGGGGCGGGGGTAAGTGAAACTGGGTAAGAAAAGGAAAATTTCTTAGTTGAAATTACTTAAGATAACTACTATATCATAATTCCTCAATCTACCACAAATCAAATCCCCAAATACCTATCAAAATCATAATTATCTTTAATCCTAAAATTCCTCCCACCCTCCCCCTTAATATATCCCAATCGTGTCTCCCCCTAAAAAAAATGGCAGTAGCAACCAAGGGAGAGGAAAGAAAAAGAGAAAGAAAGGAAAAGGGAGAAGAGAAGAAGGCCAACGAGATTCCCAAATCCGAGTCTTAATTCGTCTAGCGTCGATTAAGGTAGGTGCCTCTTCCTCCCTCAAACGGGTATAATACATGCATGCTTTGATGATATATTTATGTGATTCGTTGTTTTTATTTGTTTAATATGTGAATTTTGTCGTGTTTTATATGAGAAAGCATGAGATGTATTGTATATGGCTTTATGTGTATGTGCGTGTATATTGAAATTGATGGTTGTTTTGATTCGGATTGGAAACACCCTTGAATCAAATCAAAAGGTTGAATATTTTCACACTTAGGGTTTTTTAAAATTGCGTTTTGGCCTTAGAATAAGTTCATCTAGCTCGGAATAGGTTGGGATTGGGTTGAAAGTCAAAAAAATGGGTCTGACGGACAAGTTTCAGGGGGTGGCACGTGGGGCCCACGCGCGGCCCCTAACGGCGCGTCCGGACACGTGATGACGTGTCCACCTTCAAAAGTTGCGTCTCGTTATAAAGAGTCCAACGCAACTGGTTTGAGGTCAATCGGAGTTAAAACGAAGATTTTATGGGGGTTAGAAGGAAATAGAAAAAAAGAAAAAAAAAGAAAATGCTGTTGGACCGGCCAGGCTGCCGGACCGGACCGGACCGGATGGCCAGCGGACCGGACCAGTTAGCAGGCCGGCCCAAACCGGAAAAAATAAAAAAAACAAATCTGAAAATTAATTTCTGAAATGAATAAATGATAAATAATTAATTAAAATTAGTTTAAAATTCCAGAAAAATATATTTATTTATCAGAAAATTCTAAATAAATTACAGAAAATATAAAAGGTTAAAATTAAATTATTCCCACTTAATTTCTGAATTTTGATAAATGTAAGTAATTAAAAATAATTAGTAATAAATAGAATTAAATAAGGAAAAATTAGTAGAAAATTCTAGAAAATTAATACAAGCTAAGAAAAAATAAGAAGATGTTAAATAACAACTTTCCAATATTCAAAAATTTTACGAAGCCAAATATTGAGTGCCGGAGATGGAGAGGATGGGCGTGCGGGCCCTAGGCGACTTTGTTGTTGCATTCATGTCACGTGCATTTGCATGAGGTATACTGCGTCTATAGGACGTGGGTATCGGGATGACTTACCATGTCTATAGGGCACTGGGATCATGAGACATACTGCGTCTATAGGGCGTGGGTGTCCAAACAGCTAGTGGTGGCTAGAGACCACGACGCTGGATTTAGGACCCGGGAGCATGCATTGCATATAGGTCTAGGGGCATATTGCATGACATGATTCTCGTTGCGTGTGACACGTTGACTGAGCATGCATCATGTACTTGCGCATTTTTATGTGGAGTGCTCTAATTATCGCACTTACTTTATCTTATGTGGTTTTATCTTATATTTATGTGCTATGTGACTATATCATTTTGGTATATACGTTTTGTATTTGTTTGAGGCGGGCATCTATTGGGTGATTTCTGTCACTCACCCCTACTTTCCAGGTGAGCTGGATGAGGACTACGAGCGCATCTTCGTTGAGGACGGGAAGGATAAGTAGAGTGGGCTGGTTGATAGCTGCATCTAGGATACGATGGGACTCTGCAGCTGATTGTTCTTAGTTATCTTTGGGGATTTTCACAGACTTCTTTATTGTTTTATTGTCAGACTTCCTTTTATTTAGTGGTGTAATAACAATTATTCGAGTTTAATTTAAGTTATGATTTACGTTTCCGCGAAAAAATTTCTACGTCATTTCTGACAAGTAAGAGATTGATTCAACGCTTTGTATTCTCCTTAACGAGATACGGCGGATGCACTGTTCCCGAGGCTAGGGCTCGGGAGCGGGGCGCTACAACAACAACGCAGATTCTTTTTTTTAACAAATAAGTTATACATATATTATGTAACACTTATATATATGTATGTATGTATATAGAGATATGTATATGCTATGATTTCGATTATGATATCAAAAGTGTTCCAAACAACATCGTTGCAATAATTTCTGTTCTCGTTTTTATATCAAATTGATATGACTTTACAGATTAATTCATTCTGATTCTACCATATATCATTCCGATATCGATAGTTTTTGCCGTCGTTAAAATATACTGGATATGAGTTGTTCTTGTCGTTTTCATCATAATCACGTTTCAAATAGTAGAATCACGAGACATGCATTAATTTTGATTTGAAGTAAACGGATAGCATGTCCTGGGCCTTGCTTTATGACGTGTATGTATCTTCATAAAGAAACGAGATCCCCTAACTCCCAAGTCCCTCATCCCTCTCCAGACCGCCCGACACGTGGCACACATAGAGGGTGGTGAGGCTGGATGTGGATGACCCTCACCCAGCCTTACCATCCCTGTGTGACATGTGTCACCGGGTCCTTAAATACCCCCTTAAAGGGGTCAGGTGATTCAGTGATAAAGTGGACCTCATCTTCTTCAACAATCACTCCCTTTATTCTTTGTGCACGTGCGGCAGAAGTATTGACAGGAGTAACACTAAACGCAAGTGAGACCGGTCCCACAACTAACTTCTTGTTTCCAAGGTCAACCATCCACGATTGTGTTGCACATCTTACCGTTATATCCGGGAACAAATCTCCTGACCCCCTTTAAGAAGTATTAAATGACACAGCGACACGTAGCACACATGAGGAGTGGTGAGGCTAGGTTGGGGTCATCCGCACCCAGCCTCACCACCTCCCCTATGTGTCACGTGGCAGGCGGTCCCAAGGGAGGTGAGGGACTGGGGGTCAGAGGATCTCGATCGGTTATATACGGCCCACATTAACACATACAAAAAAAAGAGAGAAAATAGAATCAAATAGTTTTATACAAAAAAAGAGAGAAAATAGAATCAAATAGTTTTATACAAAGAATATGTTGAATTAACACAACTAACTTATGGCTATAATATGTTGAATTATAATCTGTGATAGAAGAAGAGCTAGCAAGCCGGCATCGAATTCAATCTTAATCCATCTATTCCATTTATTTTTAGCATCAATTGAGGTAGGTTGCCTATTCCTCCTCGTTTTGGTACGAATCTAGCATGTTTTAATGGTATATTTTATGTGATTTGTTGTTTTAAATTGTTTAAATTGTTAGCTTTACGTTTTTATTGTAAAAGTATGATTTTTGCAAGATGTGACCACTGGTTTATGTGTGTATGTGTGTTAATATAATAACTGATGCAAATTGTACGAAATAAGAATCAAAACGGTAGTAATTCTTCATAATAGAGACTTGTAAAATTGTATTTTGGCCTTAGAATAGGTTCATCTAGCCCGGAATAAGTTGGGATTGGATTGGTAATCGAAACAATAGATCTGACGTGCGTGTTTTAGGGGTGGCGTGTGGGCCCCATGCACGGCCCCTGACAACGCGTCTGTACATGTGCTGATGTGTCCACTTCCAAAAGATGTGTCGCGTTAAAATGAGTAAAATACAACTGGTTTGAGGTCAATCGGAGTTAAAACGAAGATTTCGTTGAAGTTTGAAGTAATTAGAATTTAAATGAAAAAAATAAAAAGAATAAATTCCAGGTCATCCGGGTCGGGTTGACCCGGTCTGACCCGGATCAGGCAAGAGATGAGCTGGCTGAATTAAAAAAATTGTTTTTATTATTTTCGTAATTATATAAATAGTAAATAAATAGTAGAAATGATAGTAAATAAATTGTATTTTGTTTGTAAATTAAAACTTATTATAGCCATAACTTAAGTTATATAATTGCTTGACAGACCAATCCTTTTCAACAACGATAATATTATCCTATTGTCTTAGAGGTTTCCACCTATGGCAGGATATGGAGGGTCAGATGTATGCAACCATACTCATATGTTAAAAACATACAGATGTTGTTTTCCGATGATACATAATGAAAATTACGTCAAGCTGTGTCGATAAACTGCTACTTTAAAACCTCTTATCCTTTTACAGGACAGACTTTCAACCTGGTTTAAGTTAGAACTTTGATTCATTGTCACATTGACATTGGTGCCGGTGCTGTTTGAACTTTGAAAGGCGTTGGTGTACATCTTCCGATGGACATAAAATGCTTAACATTTTTAGTAGTTTCTTAGTAGTCAATTAAATACATATATACGGAAGAACCTCATGATATCATTGTTACATAGGATTCTCCTTGATTATTTTTCTGGTTAATGGCTAACTATTATTTTTTTTCGTTCTAACAATATTTTTACATTTGGTCAACTATATAGTTGTTCAAACATAAATTAAGATCAAATCTATAAAGGTATTCAATGCAATACACAATAACAATATCACCCTATTGCTTTTAGAGGATTCCGTCTATGCCGGAGTATGAGGGGTCAGATGTATGCAACCATACACATGTGATAGAAACACGAAGAATTTGTTTCTCGATGACCGATAATGAAAATTGTATCAAGCTGTGTCGATCAACTGCTACTTCACAATATAAGGAGCGCAACCAATTTAATGAGCTATTTTCTTCATTCCATCATATTCAATGCAATAGTGTGTTAAAATAGTCTTTACACTATTTAATACTAAATTCAACTGGATAATGTGTAACATAGTTTATTTCAGATGGTGTTTAACCAGCAGTAACAATATTTTAGGGACAGAAAGTGTATGATGCATAGATGTTACTAATGCGCCATTTTAAAAAATATTATTTCTCAATTTTCTAGTTTACCTATTTTATTTTATATATTTATAGTTATTTATTAGTAATATATTTGAAATTTTGACTGTAAAACTCATGTTTCATGTGGCTGAGGTGCGTTCCTCATGTTTGTTTGCTCCCTACGTTCGCGCGATTGCGTAGCTTTCTTCTGTACAATTTGGGATTGATCGATTTCTCAGGCAGAAAAATTCAAGAATGACATTGGAAGAGTAAAGAGAGAACTTGTTATTCAATTAACAACAGAACGAGAAAAGAAAAAAAAAAAAGAAAAAGAACAAAAAAAAGCTGTCGAGGTTGTTGCGAAACAACGTCAGTGGAGGAATGCCCTTTGTTCAGATTTCACCAGCCGCCGTTGTCGTCATCGTCATTTATCGCCCAAAGGTTTCCCTAGAGCATTTTTCGTCAGGTTGTTTTTCTTTTCTTTTATTTGCTTTTCATTTGTTTCGAATTTCTTAAATTCAAGTAGTGTCTTGTTCTTCCATGGTGAATCTTACTGTATCATCGTATATCAGGGAAATGTTGCATTTGTTTGGTTTGCTCATTCTTCATGTTACTTGTCTTAAAAAATTAAATGCAGTTTTAAATCAAAATCCACTTTTCCTCTATCAATTCACCGGAGTTTAATTCGTTCAAGTTTACTGCGGTAAATTGATCAAAATAGAGGCAGAACCTCTTCCCCCCACCCCCCCCCCTCTTTTACAGTTCACTACGTGAATTATGGCATTTCACTCGAAATCTCGCGGAAATCAAATGGGATCGAAATCATTGACTTGTAATTAGCTAGGAAACCTTTTTGGTTTTTTTCTTTACAATATATATTCGGTCCTAGCTTTCTCCCTCCCCCAGTGTTTGAGGCCTTTCTTTTCTCTCTTGATACAACAATCATACCCAGTATATTCTAACGATAGCCAAAGCTTTTATTAGGATATGTAGAGTGTGAGAGACTGCCAAAGGAAATAATTAGACAATAAAGGAAGAATCTGACCAATGGAACTAGAGTTCATCTGTATGATTTTTCCTTTTCCCGTTCTGTTTGCATGGAAGTGGAGAAACTTTATAAGGGAGTCTCTTAGCACAAGACATGTAAATTTTGTAGAATAAACGAGTTTTCTTTTTCTTTTTCTAATGTCATTTACTATGAATGTTACTTTTCAATGGAGTGATGCTATAAAAACTAACCGGGTAATTAAAGAATTCCCCATGAGTTGTGCTAATAGTACTTGTTGGAAGGTGCTACTAAACAACGACCAAAATGCTCATGATACAACGAGAACAATCATACTTATAATATCTCAACGACATCAAAAACTATCGTTTGGGTCTGAGGAGGGTGAGAGGCATGCAAACAATACCTCAATCCCGAAAGATAAAGAGTTTGTTTCCAGTGATATATTCGGCTCTATATGTACCTGTATAAATGACCATGTATATGCACAAATAATAAAAGACAAAGACAAAAAAAAGTACAAGTCAACTGAAAATGTAGAGAGTATCTAAGACCTTACGTATACTCTAAGGAGCCCCTATATTTTGCTAAACCTTCTTAACCTTAATTCTCTACATTCATGAACTCCTATGCTGAATTATGTCCTTATAGAGGTGCAAATCTAGTAGGTCATACCTAATCTGCTTATTCCAAGTCAGTTTGGGCATGCCTTTACTCTACTTCCCCTCCAGACTGAGGCGTTGTCTGTCTCTTCTTGATATGACCAATTCATCTCAGTCTCTCCTCCCTTATCTTATCTGCTATGCTAGTCATCTATAACCTTTTCCTAAATACCTCTGATTATAAAATACTTTTTTTTGGCATGTTGGTTAAAATAACATGCTGATTATTTCTGTTAACCCGTACGCACAAACATTTTACACGACAAATTGGTTATCTACTAAACCTGTTACAATAATTTGCATAAGGTAATGAATTTTGATTGTAAGAATTTTCACTTGCAGCATAAAGGGACATGGAAGAAAGAGAAGCACAAGTAGATCAATGGCGAGCGACACAGAAAGAGAGAGAAAGAGAACGTCGGAGAATGCGTGACAGGCAGAGAAGGCAGTCAATGAGCCTTGAGGAACGAGAGAAACATCTAGCTAGAAGGCGTCGAAATTATCAGCTCAGAAGACAAAGAGCAGCCGTTGCTCAATTAGGATATGCTCAACAACCGCGGCAAGTAGAGATTAAAAATGACAATCTTGGGGTTGTTTGCAATGCTCCAGAATCAACATTGCATGATGTAGGTTGTTCAGTACAAGTTGCAGATGGAAATGCATCAGCTGGCTTCAAATATGAATGTTTGTCCGAAGGCCAGCCACTCACTACTCCTGTTTCATGGTAAATGTCTCTATGGCATTATATATTCAATTAATGAAACAAGTGGACTTGCCTATGTTACGATATCCGTATCTTGCTTAAAATAAATGAAACCATTGGACTCGCCAATGATCTAGCACAGAGGACAACGGGTACCATAACATAGACGAATCCAATAGTTTCTTAATGTGTACTGGATCATTATTAATATAGTCAAAATAGAAGATCAATCTTGTATTATCGTTTGCTCTAAATATGCTGAACACAAGTAACAGAACCATTGCAACTCAATATTTTCTCAAGTTACTACTTTATCCAAGTTCTAATGTACGTGGGACTCTACATCTTTATGCATTTTCTTATTGTTTCACTCTCCTTCTCAAGGAGTTATAAGATTTTAGTAACTTTGGTTAACTATTTTGGATCTCTAAGGTCTCACTCAAAGCAAAGTCTCTATTCGTTGGGATGGAGGTATTGTTTGTCTGCTTTTCACTCTTCTCAGACTCTAGCGATAGCTTTTGTTGTCATTGAGATATACTGGGTATGATTGTTGTTGTTGGTTAACTATTTTGGATCTCTAGGTCTCTACATAAGCTGGCATGTCCCAGTTAGTTTTGTCTCATCCCGAGTCCTTAAGAGGATAATATGATATCCAAGCTTAGGAGTTATGTTATGATGGTTCAATCAGTTTAAGTTGATCCTTTTGGACCTAGGAAAGATAAAATGTCTAGTTAGTTGTTATGTCCATTATCACTCAGGTAGTGATACAACCAACAACAACATTATCTTATTGCCTTAGAGGCTCCCGTCTATCACAGGTATGTAGGGGTCAGATGTATGCAACCATACCCATTTGTTAGAAACTACAATTTATCTCTTAGCATTAATGTTTCTTTCAGAACAGTATTGCAAGTATATTTCTACTTCTAATAGTGTTTATGCTGAAAAACTACCTCCCTTCTGACCCACTTGGCCCCTAATAATGCCTAATACTTTGTGCAGTATGGTTGCTAGTCCAGCAGGTGAAAGAACATTTGGTAGATCATACAGATACCCCAGAATGCTAAGGTTGGTTCAAATCAAACGTCTTGCTCGATCGTTGAATTCTCATGGACAAAAGCCATGTGCAAGAGATCAAGAAACTGAAGCACATTTGAGACACAAGGAGATCACATCCCCTAAAAGTAACTAAAATTTTCATTTGAGACAGATAAGAAGCTGCAGTTAAATATGTTCTATTTATTATGTATTTTTGACTTTGTAATGCAATTATGTTTGCAGGTAACGTGAGAAGAGGTATGCGGTTAACTCATGTCAAACGTCTTGCACGAGCACTGAGCTCTAGCAATGCCAAAAACATGTGTGTAAAAGTATGACCATCCATCTAACCCAATGTAAAACTCAAGGTATGACTACTACGTCCATACTAAAATTCTCTGACTAATCAGCAGAGAAGACAGTGTCGGTCAAACAAACAATGTAGCGATGATTAAGGATTGCGCGTTGAGTGGTAAACAGGAATATCAACAAATTATATGTAGCTGATGGAGAAGGAACTGCTTGATCTTGACTTAAATCTATTGATGGTGATGCATGTTATGTGCACCTCTTAATGTTTTGGGGCTAGTGTTTTTACTTAGAGAAAAAATGGCATGGCCCTGAGGGGCCCACCGCCCACAAAGAACATTGTAGATGATACAAATTAGGAAACCAACGATTTCTTAGGTTGGGTGAATACTTATGATGATGCTATCGTTTTTACTGTTGTTGTTTAATGAGTGTACTCGATAGGGAATGTTGAAAATGGGAACACTTCCCCCCACCCCACCTTACGTGCAGTGGCAATTTTGAACTATGTTTACCTTAAAGACTCGCTAAAGCACTAAGTTGATCAACTATGACATTTTACAGTGTGATTTATCGAACTGCTTCTGAATTGTGCTTCTGAATTGTACAGTTTTGTTATATTGCTATATGACTTTAATACACATCTAGCTGATTCACCTCGTATTTCTAGTTTATCAGCGTCCTTATGTCACTCCACTTAAAAAAAATTAAAAAAAAAATATTTCTATGACTCAATACACATATAACTAAACCGTCAATTTCTGACAAAATACAAATCGGAATACGTTTTCATAGGTTTGGATTTAATAAATTAAGTCGAATCTGTCTGATTTGTCAAACTCAAAAAAAATGACCAACCATCTCATCGAACCATCAAACTTAAAAATTATATGTCAACCTAGCATGTTAAAACCGCTAACCCGACGTAATCAAACCTAATAATTTTAAAAAATTAGCTTGATAAGTTAAACAAAAAATGACATGTTGACTCAATTGGTTTCAAATAAAAAAAATTTATTTTACAATTTATACTTAATATAAAACTTGAATGATATCATCTTACAACTAATTTTAAAATATTTAATTTAAACACTATCTGAAACTAACCAAAATAAATGAAGATATGTAGAATTATTTAATTTTTTTTGGCTTTGATCTGATCCTTCGCTTGCTGGCGAAAAAGTAAGTGTTGTGTATTACATGTTTAATGATTTTATTGTAGAAGAGCTTGGAAGAAAAAGAAAAGAAATATTCTATTATTTAAAAACTTCTCTTCAATGATTTGAAACCTAACTCATACTTGACCGGCAATATTTTTAGGCCCAATCTCGATTGAACTGTTATTGAATCATGACATTATTATACACATGCATGTACAAACAGATATATATATATATCTACGTGAGTGTGTGTATATATATATATATATGTATATATATATATATATGTATATATATATATATATGTTTGTCTCTCTATATATATACATATCTACGTATGTATGTGTATATACACACACGCATACTCTCGTATACCGAGAAATACACATATCTTTGCATAATAGATGCTTGAAAATAAGTCTCTGAGTTAAATTTGATTAATATGATACAAAAATCTTAAAATAAAGTTTATAAATTAATAGGTGGTGGATTATAATGATACATGTAATTTTTCTTATATAACATAGAAAAACCATTAAAAGTACAAATAAAAATAATACATGATATTTAACGGGTACAATGATTTGTCCAAATGCATACAAAAGGTAAACGTATAAAATGAAAAAAAGAAACAAAATCATCATATTTTGAATTGTCAAATTAAAATCACATAAAGACATGAAAACAAAAAAAATTAAATAAAATAATTGGAACGAATCGAAGATAACATATTAAATATGTCATGTATTCTGATGACATGTCTCTTATATTACATTTATGTATTAATTGTCGAAACAAAATTGTACATAAGATTTGATGATTAAAATGAGAGCTACCTGATACTACAAAAGTTGAAATAGAAAATAAACTAAAAGTCCGTGATGAAAGGAGGGGCATGACTTTAAATATTGAACATGATAAGATAAAGGCGAGAATGAAGTCAAAAATGTAAGAGGAAATGAAAAAACAAAATGAAAATAATGAGAAAAATCCTAAAACAAAAGGTTGGCTTGTGAAGGCTTCTCAAAGACGTTCCTAATGTACTAGACTTCCGCGTTTGTATAGGATCCGGAGAAGTGTCGGATCGCTTCACAATCTGATGTACGCAGCCTTACACTTTGTACAAAAGGCTGTTTACGCAGCTCGAACCTGTGACAGGTCACAAAACAGCAATCTTATCAGTTGCTCCAATGCCCGTCCTCTAGTGAAGGCTTCTCACAAAATCCGTATTAGCATATATTATTATTATAGATATCTATTTTAATAACATAATGGTTTCATGAAAACTGTGCTTCTTTCTTCATAAACATGACGACTACTTTGAAGAACTTACAAATTAACACTTGTAAGTTGTAAGTAGAAAAAAAATGCTAAAATTTAGTAAAATCCACTTAAAAACTCGAGGATAGAAGTCTTCCTTCCTTTTTCCGACGGTCGATAATACCGAATCTATAAACTTATCACCCTAGATCGGAACAAGTTAGATAAGAATAATTCTCGTAAATTGAAGAATAATATTGAAATTTGCAAAAGCCCCGCAAGAGCTTTTTTTTTTTCTCTGAATAAAAATTATTAAATAAGAAAAGGGTAAATATATATTCATAACAGACCAAATAGATTATCAGTTGACAAGGTGGAGTATTGTAATAAAATAAAAATCACAAAAATAAATAAGTGACTTTTGACACACTTTAGAGCCTGTGTCAAACGCTGACACCTGGCCTTACAATCTTTTTTTCCTTTCCTTTAATTCTTTTTTTTTACACACGTAAAAGGAGAGGGCAAAGAGTTGTAAACGAGCCGAACGAGTCGAGCATCGCATTGTTCAAGCTCGGTTTATTTAACTTAGCGAACAGACCGAGTTTGCTCGTTTATTTAAACGAACATATTTAATTGTTCAAGCTTGGTTCGTTTACTCACGAACAACATTAACGAGCCGAACACCTTAAACGAACGATTCACTTACCGAGTTCGAAAAGAAAAAAGGGGTTTAAGTTCGGTTCATTAACCCTTTAGCCAAGCCGAGCTCAAGCCGAGCTCGAGCCTAACGAGCCAAACATACCGAACGGCTCGGTTCGTTTACCGGACTATGTACTTTAAATACAGGTTCTTAGTGCAACTAAGCATGTTTGAATCCCTTTGCAGATTTCTCTGACATGTATGCAATGTTATTAATTATTTAATAATATCTTTGGGTATGTTTATTTCATCTCCATAAGCATCAAACTTCATCATTTAAATTTTTAAGTTATATTTTTCACCATAAACAATAACTTTTAAGAAATAATGACATTTTTTACAATAATCTATTACATCATACTTCACATGTCCCGAAAATATTGTCCTAGTTTTCTTTTTGAGTTTCTCAAAATATTGTCTTATTTCTAAAAATAAGAATATACACTAGTCAAAGTTTACATACTATCCTTTCAATTAGTTCTTATATTATTTCTCTAGGTTACACCAATTAACCAATTAATAATAGAATGAACATAAATAGTGTCTAATATGGTTTCACTTACTTAAATTATATTCAAGTCAAAATAAGATAATATTTTTGAAACATATGCATTTTTTTTGACACAAAAACAGTAATTTTATTCATTCATATCTGCAACTGCAGCATCAATTACATGAGGAGGGGGGTTTGGGCCCCAAACCATTCCTGTTGAGTATTGCAACCCAAGGCGTGCTATAAGATGGGCGGGGATATTCTTACTACGCCTAGTGAAAGAGATTCGACAACTTCCATATGCAGATAGTTGCTTGCACTCAAATAATAGAGAGAAGAGGGGGTGGGTATCATCAGTGGGATTGTTTAGCAACTGAACCGCAGTAGAGCAGTCTGACCAAATAGTAAATTCGGAGACTCCTTCCCTCTTGACATATCTGAGACCGCTCAGTATGGCTCTCAGCTCGCATTGAAGTACATCAGTGTTCCTGGCGATGTTGTAGGATTCTGCCCATAGAATCTCCCCCCTTGAGTTCCTCGCAATCAACCCTACTGTCCGACTGCCGTCATCACCGCAAGCTGCATCTACATTGATTGACAAAGCGGAGCCTTGGGGTGGTACCCATTGTTGTAGTTCCTTCTCTTTGCAAAATTCCCCAAAGGCCGATTGTACCGTGTGGGCTGGAGTTAGGATATTTGAAATAACCGCAGTGCATTCTTCAATAACGTTGGATGCACAAGGGGGTGGCTGATCTGTGTTGAAGGTGAAATTGCATCGGGCCTTCCATATTAGCCATAGTATAAGTGACAGTTTTACCTGCATCTCTGGGTCTAGATTGTTGCAGCACCACTGCAAAATATCCCACACTGAACGTGTACTTTGGAGGATGGGGATGTGTATCATTGAGGTCCAAAAATCCTTTACCCATGCACAGCCAAAGAAGCAATGATACTCAGATTCTTCGCTTTCTGAACAAATTGGGCAGAGATGCGTCACATGGCGAAGCCGGTGAGCAAGATTTCCCCTAACCGCTAACGCTCCCTCCAGCAACTTCCATAAGAAAACTTTCACTTTTGGCATTGTTTGGATCCCCCAGATCTTATTCCAGAATGCGTGCTGAAGGCTACGATCGGATGCTTCCCCTTGCCTTGTCGCTAATGTTTGGGCCTGCATAAACGCATGGTAACCTGATCGAACAGTGTATTCACCATTAGTAGTGTAGTGCCACATCAACTTATCACTCCCAGCTTGGACGGCAATGGGTATGGATTTGATAATCTCAGCATCGTGCAGCAAAAAAATACTGTCCACCAAATTAGTATTCCAGCCTCCAGTAGCATCATCTATAATATCCTTTACCATAGACACAGAGCGAGCAGATATGCAAGAAAGGATTGGTTTATAAGACGGGGGGCGAGGGATCCACGGGTCAGTCCATATGTGAATGTTGTTTCCATCCCCAACGCGATAGCGGCAGCCTAGAGATAAAACTGCTCTCCCTGCCAAGAGGCTACGCCACAGATATGACGGCCTAGCCGTAAGTCTGGCAGATAAAAAGGTACCATGAGGATAGTACTTACTGGCAAGCGCACGCGCCATGAGGCTAGAAGGGTTCTGTATGAGTCTCCACCCTTGCTTTGCAAGCATAGACAGATTGAAAGCCTTCACATTCCGGAAACCCAGTCCACCATCACGCTTAGATCTGCAAACTGTGTCCCACGCCTTCCAATGGATGGTACGATCTTTGCCCTTTGGACACCACCAGAAACCTCTAATGATAGACGTAATTTTGTCGCAGACTGTGTTTGGGAGTAGGAAGCATTGCATAACGTACGTAGGGATCGCTTGCAATACTGCCTTAATGAGCACCTCCTTCCCTGCTGATGACAGAAACTGCTCCTTCCATCCGGATACCTTTTTCTTCACTCGATCTTCAATATACTGAAAGATACGGCGCTTTGATCGCCCAATCATATAGGGTAGTCCTAGATAACGCCCATCTGTTTGCCCCTGCTGGACACCCAATGTAGTACATACCTGCGCTGCAAGGTCGGTACAAGTGCCTTTGGAGAAGAATGCATTTGATTTCTGTAGGTTGATAGTTTGTCCAGATATAGCACTATATGTCGTCAATACCCTCTTCACCATTTGTGCCTGGTCAGCTGAGGCGCGGAAAAATAGTAGGGAATCGTCAGCAAAAAGCAAATGTGTTATTCTGGGTCCTTGTTGGCCGAATAGCATACCATCCCAGTGTCCTGCGCTTTCTTCTCTACGTATAAGAGATGAGAGGCCTTCTGCACATATGAGAAAAAGAAAAGGAGAAAGGGGGCAGCCCTGGCGTATGCCTCGCGAAGGGGTGAAAAATTCTGTTGGCGTACCATTAACAAGTGCTGCCAATGAAGTAGTAGTGATGCATCTCATAATCAAATCAATAAAACGTGGGGGAAATTTCATGCGTACCATAATACTCCTCAAATAATCCCATTCAACTCTGTCAAACGCCTTAGAGAGATCTAGCTTGAGGCCGACATATGAGTCTCTGCGCTGTTGCTGTTGCATATTGTGGAAAGCTTCTATAGCAATGATTGCATTGTCCATAATTAGGCGGCCTGGAACAAAGGCACTTTGGGCTTCATCAATGACAGAGCCCAATACTTTCTTAAGTCGGTTTGCGAGAACTTTCGCAATGACCTTATACACCGTATTGCACAAACTGATGGGCCTAAAATCCGAGACTGCTTCAGGCGATTTTACTTTGGGGACCAAGCACAAGTGGGTCTGATTTATTTCATGTATTGCGTGATCATGGTTTAGGAAAAAGAGAATGAAACGGCCAATGTCCTCCCCCATGATACTCCAGCATTTATGTAGGAAGATTGTCTGCAACCCATCCGGACCTGGAGCCTTGGTAGGCGGCAACTGTTTGATTGCTCCATAGACTTCCTCTAAATCAAATGGTGAGCTTAGCAGCAGGGCGTCATCATCTGTGAGGTTCCTGAATTGAAGGTCTTTAGGCAAGGCCACTGAGGAGTCATTTGCTGTGAAGAGCGACATAAAATGATCTTTGATAAGTTTGCTAATACCCTCCTCATCTTCAACAAGCATACGATTTGAATCATACAAGTGAGTAATTCGGTTTTGGGAACGTCGAGAGGACGATTTGTGGTGGAAGTATTTGGTGTTCCTGTCTCCACCTTGTAGCCATTCCGCACGCGATCTTTGTCTCCAGTAAACCTCCTCTAAATCCTCCAAATGTGATAACTCAGTTCTGAGTGTGCAAAGAAGTTGGGCAGATCCCCCTGTCGAAGCCTGCAGCGAGTCCATCTTTTGGCGTAGCATTTTGATTTTCTTTGATAACACACCATACTTTCTGTTGCTCCATGATTTCAAGGAATGGTATGATTCCTCTATAGCGCATGCAATACCCTTGGATGACAGCGAGGGCCTCCATGCATTCTTCAGGATATCATAAGATTCTTTATCTTTAAGCCAGAAGGGTTCGAACCTTTGCACTAAGCCCCCATTACGTGGAGTTGGTCCCTTATAGTCTAATTTCAGCAGCAGTGCAAGATGGTCAGAGCGTGTACCAATAACATGTTCCATTCTGCAGCCGTGGAATTGCGATAGCCATGGGCCCGTTGCCACCATTCGATCTAGTCGTTTTTCGATGAGATTACCTTCTTGGTTGTTGCACCATGTGAAAGGATACCCCACGTAGCCAATGTCCCTCAGATCACATTCATCTAGACAGGTTTGAAAAGCACGCATGTGAGCTAGGTTCGAAGGTAAGCCTCCACGCTTTTCGCTCATATATAGCGTCTCATTGAAATCACCACCACATAGCCAAGGAAGCGGGCTGAGACTTTTTAGTCTTCGCAGTAGAGTCCATGAGTGGTGTCTCATATCATCATACGGATTGCCGTAGAAGCCTGTGAAGCTCCATGTAAGGCCGGTTGGATTGGTTATTTTGCAGTCGATGTGGCCGTTAGAGTAAGATAAGATAGATACATCATGACTCTCATCCCAAAATAACGTCAAGCCTCCTGCCAATCCCTCCCTTTCTACAAAAAGACCACCTTTGAACCCAAGCTTTGTACGGACGTAATCCATTCTCCTATTTACAGCCTTGGTTTCGGAGAGAAAAACCAAGTTGGGTCGAGTAGCCTTGATGAGACTACTCAGTGATTTGACTGCCGCGGGTTGACCCAAACCTCGGCAGTTCCAGCATAGGAGACTCATAATGCCCGGCGGGGCTGCTTGGCAGCCGCCGCCAATATGTTGTCGTTCTCCAGCAAATCCCAAGTATTCACAGCACTAGCAACAGTAGTATCCATTGGCCTCTTTCCATTCTCATTAAGCAAGTTTGTAATATCAGTTAACACCTGCAGTTGCTGCCCCTCAGCCTGTTTCCCATGACGACGCCAATTTCGCGCACGTGTGCACGGATGGTCTCCTTTACTTTTTGTGTTGTTCTTTTGTTTACTGATCTGTGCATCATCTTCGTTTGTATCAGCTACTGGGCATGTATTTGCTCCCACTTCATTCTTTAATTCCAAATTCTCAGTTTCAGTGTCATTGAAATTTGCATCATCCTGTCCATCTTCACATGGGGCTTGATTTTCTAATAGGGGGATCATGCTATGATCATACACATGTGGGGCAACTTCTTCTACAAGGTCTGATTTTTTATCCATCTTCATCCATATACCATAGGGCAACATCCTCTTTTTCTCGGGTGGCGCCTGTGCATGAGAGGTAGGGCAGGCTGATATAGTATGGTTCATTAGTCCACAGTTAAAACACATATGAGGCAGACGCTCATATTGGATCACACCATTGAAAATATCGGAGCCAACTGTCGTAGATGATAGACGGATTAATCTTCTTAAGGGGAGATCGGTGTCAACGTGTATGAGTAGTCGGAAAAATTTTATCCCCGTCGTTGAGAATTCTCGGATCTGAATGGTTTTTGTGCTAGGAAACTCCAACCCTAATTTCCGTCCCACTTTGGCAGTTACAAGTTCTCGAGGGAGACCGCATATGGAGATCCAAAACTGACTCCATTTGAAGTATAATTGATCGCTCTTCCAGTCAACCTTCCAGGGACGTAGCACAACTAGCGTGTGATCGAAAACCCAAGTTCCTCCATCCAGTATGCGCGTACTGTCTTCACGTGATGAGAAAATAAACTGATATAAATTACGTCCCGATCGCACCACTTTGAAATCTTTCACCCGCCAGGCATTACACATGGCGATCTTCAAGCCCTTAACCTGAATATCTCGGCGAGAGATGAATTTGCCTACAATGCTTCGGGCTGCTTCATCCGATCCAGATTCATAGTCAGATTCTTCTACCAACGCAACGCTACGTTCCAATGGAGTGATAGACAGCGTGCCAAGTAGGTGATTGATTTCATCTTCCTCCATTGTTACACGGGAGGAGGATAAAACACGATGATGGGAAAACCGCTCCACAAGGAGAAATAAGCCCTAGAGGGAAAACCGCTCCACAAGGAGAAAATCTGGTGACCCCCACTAGCGTAATCACTAATGAATATTCGGTGTAATTATTACCTTAAACATATGCATTCAATAACTGTTACAAAGATTAATATGAATATTATATATTACATATTTTATATGATAAATTAATAATTCATTGTACTAACATTTTTAAATCAAATGTTTTAAAACTCATTAGGTTATCATCCTTTAAAAAATGTTCGTCTTTATAATTTACAACCCCATCTTTTAAATATCAGAGAAAGCACGAGGACATGCAAAAAAATATAGTAATTTTAATAAGAAAACTCATTTTTATTCCACATTTGCAAGAAAACTCAAATCTATATAGGACGGCTTCGTCAAAATCGCCCAGTGCCATATAATACAGTTTTGACAAAACTGTCTTGTGCCATTTTGACTTTGGCCCAAGATGGTTCTGTCAAAACCGTCTAATATCCTTTTTTAAGAAAATCATTTTTAATAAAATAAGTATGTGTCCAGTTTATCTTTAGGGTTGTGGCAACGCATACTTTCTATTGAAACATAATATGTTCTTAGTAAATAAATTTTTTACAATTGTTTCAGATAAAATGACAACTCAGTATTTGTGTTTACTCTTTTTATGTGCAAGTCAGTGCATGTTTTCTATAAATATATATTTCAATTTTAGAGATAAAACAGATAAAATACGAATAAGTAAAACTTGAATAAAGTAACATAAAATGAATTTGAATCAAAAGCGTAGTCTATATACAAAAAGTCGTAGTCACAATTCAAATACAATATACATCTCAGAGGCACCAACCAGTACTGCAATGCTTCCTGCATCTAGGTCGCTTGGCAATTGTACTAATTCTGGCGAACCTAGATCTTCTAACAACTGAGACTATGACTGCGAATGTGATGGCGATAGATGACCTCTTGAGATGCTATGTTTAACTACGGTCTTTGTCTTCTCTAGATCTCGGGCTAACTGTCTAGCAAACTAAGTGTCATCGAGAGTGGCAGGAAGATTGTCCATGTCAAATATGTCATCCTAAGCATGTCTTTTGTAGACGGCTGGTGTCTGAAAGGACGTGTCTTGCTGCAGCCATCCTCCAGCATACACATTCGTCGACGATTGACCCTTTGGCTATGACACGACAAACTACGGATAATATGAATTGATAATATGCTGGGTGGAAGTGACTGGAGGTTTCTACAGTAAAAAATTTCTAAGACCCTCCTCCCTGAGTCCGCTCGATGCCAACTCCATGCATATCTCGTCTCCAGGCAACATAGTGTGTCTTTAATTTAAATAATAGAAGCATCAAGACACATTTAAGTTACAATGACTTAATTAAATACAATAAAAGATGTATATGTACCAGCCATATGAGACTAGATGTGGAACCACATAGACCATCATCGCTTACGCACTACACACGAGGTTGAAAAAGCGTCAAAAGTGTCCGATGTCTACACCAGTGTATGTATGGCGAATCATCTCTCAGTACACCAGACCAAGGCGTAACTCCCTCGATCTGCTGGACTCGATCCTCCCACTGCTTTACGAACATGGCGTGTGTTTATGCATAATCGATGTTCTTCATCTTTCTCGCCATCTGATGCAACACAACTCCTGTATTGATGTACCTAGACAGCACCTCCTGTGTAAACACATACAATATCAGTGGCATTTGAGCAGTTTAGAGATGAGCATCCTTAGTGCACAGAGGTGGTAAGCGCCAGGAACATTAATAATCATCTCCAGTTGGCATACACCGCATCAAAAACGAAATGTGGCGAACTGCTTGCATATGTAGTACTATAGTAGATGTAACGATCCTACAATCTGACGCTCCTTTAGTCGCACAAGTGCTTCATCGCATAGATTTTGATACAAGCATGCAAAGATGGAGTTGCCTTAGGAATATCTATGTGCACCGGACAAATCGCGAAGAATGTACAGGTAGATCAACTGACATTTACTGTTTGGATTTTTCATATAACAAGCCTCTTAAAAGAGAGAAGATGTACGTCCTACACCTCTACCAGATTTGCTCCTCGGCTGGGTGCTTCGGTACGGTCATATTGGCAAACCGCTCTGTAAACTTCTTCTGCAATGCACGGTTGTCCCTTATATCCGACATATCCGAAGTCCATCTAAGTAATTCAATGCACAACTGGTGCCAATATACTACAATATACAGGGGTTTCATGCCAGTAACAGGCTCACCGTCGATGGAAAATCTAAACCGTGATCAGCCTTAACCTTACTATATTGTAACGTTTTCTATAGCCCCACATGCTTTATATATGCCCTGCAAGTATAGGAGACGATCAAATCCCTGTAGAAATGCTATTGTCTTCAGCATATCCGACATATTGTACCTAGTGCTACTCCTAAGATGGAGGATCCAATGCTCGTCCTGGAGCGTCAACAAATTTCCTGTATCCGGCCTCAATTCATTAACAACACTGTTACTACTAGTAAAGAACGACATAACTAAAGCTAAATATGTAATTAACATAAATTAAACAAATACAAACATAAATGCATTACATAAAAATAAATAATTAACTTAAATTAAATGAATTATACGTTCATGTAATCGAAAAAAGTAAATAAAAATAATTAAAACTAATATATGTTCATGCAATCGAAACAAGTAAATAACAATAACTAAATACTAATATAGGTTCATGCAATCAAAACAATTAATTGACAATTATTAAATACTAATATAGGTTCATGCAATTGAAACCACTAAATAACAATAATTAATTATTAGCCTATGTCCATACAATCAGAATAATTAATTGACAATAAGTAAGTGCTAATATACGTCTATGCAATCGAAACAAGTAACTAATAATAATCAAATATGATTATACATTAATGCAATCGAAACAAGTAACTAACAATAATTAAATACTACTTAACATGCATAAATTACAGTAATTAAACAACATATAAATTACAATAAATAATTAACTATCAAGAAAGAGAAAGCTCGAATTTATTTTCAGTTGTGTTTTATATTATACATAGATGGCATAACTTCGTTGCATTTGAAAATGAGGGATTTATATAGCCAACCGCCTTATGTGCAAAACGAATTTGAGAAAATCGTCTTTTGTCAAAAGTCTAAATGTCACACAAAAGTTTTGTGAAAACCGTCTTGTATATATGTACGTTTTCTTTTAAATGTGTGATAAAAATAGGTTTTTATTAAAAATACTATTTTTTTTGTCCTTATCTAGACCAAGCAGAGTCTTTTTCCTTTCTCGTCACATAAATCCCTCCCTTCCCCCGGCCAAAAAGGAAAGAGAAACAAATCTAACATAGACGTTAACTTGGAGAAGAAGTAATTATAATCTAGGATTTGACTAGACACGTTAATCCTTTTCCGAAAATCAAAAGGTAATATTACTAACAATTGGAAACCCCCTGCAACTCCAGATATGGTCTTTTCCTAATCCAAACCAGAAAGGAAATCCGTTTCCTATACAATAAACCTTCGTCTTTCTTCCCATCAGCCATATTATTTATACAAGAAATTTCCCTTTAACTGATACACAATTCTCAATCAATCTTCTTAATGCGTCTTGCTTAAGATAAAATATCCAACTTCTGGAGCTGTTAATACATCACACCATATGGCAAATTCCGATAGCGAAGCATATGAAGACCTACTGCGTTACTTGCAACGCCTTAATTTGTCTAGAGAAGAATATTCCGGCACACAGAATCCTAACCGTCCACCGGCAGGAGGCGGCGCTGGTACTTCTGGCACTTCTTCTGGTCTCCACGATGAAGGTAAGAAACACATTCATGGGTGGTTATATTGGGGGGCATGCACTTTGTACGTGTTAGAAATTAGTATTGTGTCGCATGAAAACAGCAAAGGGGTAATCACGTTGAAAGAAGGATGTTAGGAATTCGAATCCCGAAGACGTTTGTAGGATTGAGTTCCATAATGCTATACCGCATGTATATGAACTGTCTTTTGTCTGAATTTATCATGATCCTGATTTACATCCCTACATTTTTTTGGGACCAAAAGTGGTAGAGATCCTTACTGTGGAATACCTTTGATTTTGATTTTCGTCATGCTTTCAATATTATCCACGGGTGTGATCGTTAAAATATTTAGTAGCAGCATTGAAGACTCATAAGAAAATAAAGACCCAAATTTTAGCAAGAAATTAAAAAGTTGGAGTCTTCCGTGAGGACAATGTTGTTTGAAAGTCAAGAAACATAGAATATGTGGGAATAGTCGCATGATTTTCTTTTCTTAAAAAGAACGTCACATAAGGGGCTTTTTTTTTATAATCTTTTACAGAGATGCCCCCCACTATGGATGGATATTTATGAACTGATTTTTTCTTAATATTGTTACCAAAAGCTGGGGGGAAAAATTACTTACTCGAAAAATAAAGGGGTGCGGGGGGTGGGGAAACCTTTCTTTCATAACCTGATTTAGTTCTTGATGATAGAATTGTTTGGGATTTCTTGAAGGCGCCAAGCAAATATGTGGGGTTTTGTACCCGTCTTGTTCCTCTCAACTCCGTGGAGGGGAATTTGATCTCCAAAGTAACTAAAACCCTTCAGTCCCCCCCCCCCCCCCCCAAATAGAGAGGCGATTCGAATCGATGGGTAAAATGCTACTAAACTGAATTTTTTCACATCAAAAATTCCTTCAGTTCCTTCCTCTTTTATCTTCTTGATCTTGATTTAGAAGGGGCTCTTGTTTTTCTCCTTTTCTTTTTCTCCTTCCTTTTTTTTTTGGTTCATCTTGTTCACAAAATTGAGAATAGAAATAATTTGACAAGGGGCTTTCAGCTCTAAGAACATCACGTCCAATTTCATATGATTTTTCTTCTGTTAGGTTCCAAATCAGATGGCACATGATTTCATATTATCATATCTGGTAATTTATACATGCATAAATATATATATGTAAAACACTGGCAAATGTACCCTAGGACATAGTCCAGTTAGTACTCGTGTTGAGATTTACTCTAAGAGGTTAAGAGTTTCAGGGACACACAGTATGGGTGTTCCAATGCTGCTAGGTCGAAGCCTAGTTTGCGGGGACACCTTGTGTGGGTCACTGCGTAAGTCCTCACTCAACCTAGGAGGCCGCTAGGCTCCTGATTTACATCATCCACGATGCTCCTTGGAGCTGGGACGGTAAAGACCCGGGTGAGAGATTTCATCATTTACTCCAAAATACTCGCAAATGCTACTCCATAGCACATGGCTGGCAACATATTATCAACTTTATTGCAAGACCAGCCAAAGTGTGTGTTCTTATACTATATGTGCTTTTCAATATTCCAGCTGAGAGTTCAAATTCCAGAATGGAACCTTTAAGAAATGCTGAAGACATAATGAATGCGTTGCCAGATTCCGAGTCTCCAATTATTGGAAATACTAGCATGGATCCATTTCATATACCTCCATACCTGACAAGTTATCAGCAGCCAGTATCCATCAATTCCATACCTGATGACCTTGCTGGATATCATGCCATGGAATTGGGAAGGTATACTTTACCGCAGCTGGATACGCGATTCACCCGTAATAATCATCAGCTCATGGGATTGGAAAGTTATAGTCCCTCTTACTGGCAGCCTGGGACACAACTGAATCATTATAGCAACGATTTCGTCGGAAACGGAAGCTATACTCCCTCTTACTTGCCATCTCAGAATGCTTTCTCTGCACTCCAACAAGTCCAAAATATGCAGACAGATATTGGATTGGTTCAGATGGCCTGTACCAGGGCTGGCTCAGACGAAATCTTGAAACTTCTTCATCAAGATGACAAATGTTGGTTTGCAGATGTGATACTGGATGGTGTTTTAGGATCAATTTTTGACCTGATGATTGATGAGTATGGGTGCCGTGTCTACAAACAACTACTGCATTCTTGCAACAGAGTTCAACTTGAAAAGATTGTGGCAGTGGCGGTTCAGCATCCGAAATCCTTCATCGAGGCAGCAAAATTTCCCAAAGGGTAAGTGAGCTTTACACTGTTCCTGCCATTAAAGAACCCTTTCATCAATAAGCTACTTACACATCTCTCTGTTTTTTTTCTTGAAAAAACACATCTTTCTCTGTTAATCATGGTTTTCTGATGAGTTGTCCTTTTTACAGTTCAATATCCATTCAGCACCTCATTAGAGTGATGAGACAGGATCCCAACGTGTCGTTCATTACAGCGATTTTAGCCACACGATCCTATGAACTGTTGACTCATGGCAGGGCCTCACATGTCATTCGCCAATGTTTTGCATTCTTAAGGGAGGAGCACAATAAGGTAGGGTCATACCTTCCTTTCCTGATGTTTATACACTTAACCCCTGAACTTCCATTACTATTCTGTCCCTTGTCAATGGTTCAAAAACTGCAGCTGGAAAACATAATCCGAAAAACATTTGAACATGATAGAAAATATTTTTTCCTTGTCTTCCAGGTATTGTACGAACGAATACTGCCGGATTTTTACATTTTAGCCATTCATCAAGTGGGATGTTTATCCTTGAATAGTTGCATTGAAAACATCACTGGTATATACAAAGTAAAGCTTCTCAATTTGGTAGCAGAGCATGCCCCATATCTCGCTCATGATTCTTTTGGGTAATCACATCAGTCATTACGATACTTCAGATTCTTCTAGTCACTTTTCTTCCATCTTCTATGAGAAAACTCTGTTAATATATCACTCTTTGTCCAGCAACTTTGTTGTGCAGCATGTTATCGAACTTGACGATCAACAAATAAACAACAGAATATTCTTTAAGCTTAAAGGCCATTATGTGGGGCTAGCACACAAGAAATGCGGCAGCCATGTAGTAGAGAAGTGCCTAAAAGCTTCCCCAATTGGCCTAAGGCTTGTGGTTACAGCATTTTTAGCTTCCCCCAAGGGACTATTGAAACTTGCTCAAGGTGAATTTAGTAACTATGTGATCAATACAGCTTTGCAGCAGACTAAGGTAATTCTGCATCTTCTTCTGCATTTACTATGCCATAGGATCTACCACAACTGAATGTTGAATACATACTAGTTTATATATTTGTATCAGAGAGAAATGCAAAAGAAAGCCTCTAATGCTAACAAGTTTTCATCGGCTAGCAAAGTCCTGCATCCCAATCAAATATGTGTTAAATCTGCTAACTTAGAACTTAGCAGATCTTCTAACAAGCTATGAGTAGTAAAGCAGGGGATATGGTTTTACTAGTGCCACTTTTTCCCTATGATATCTGAGAGTTCATATTTTTGTCATGTTGCAGGAAAATGCTTATGATCTATACCTACGATTAATTGAAGCATTCGAACCTTCCTATCCGAGATTGCTGCAGACTGGAAAAGGCACGTACGTGGCTAAAGAGATCAAAGAGATGATAGAAAAAAGAAGATCTGGGTGAAGGAAAACATTTGTTAGAGTTCCAGAAAGGAACAATTGTGAAAATGATTCAAGTCTTGTAACATCTTTTATCAATCTAGTGGCCAGTGGCCTTGTGACTGGGTGAATGTGTACATGTTTAGTGCATGGAGAAATTCTCTGTTATCTACAGCTGTAAATAACTGTTTGCCTAGCTTGTAGGAAAATTCTGCTTTGTATTGACTAGTTCAACCCTACCCAACAGATCCCCGATCTGTTCGGAACGGGCTGAGTTCGAGTAAAGTTTGGATATGGATTACAAATTTTGAAACCCAGACAAATCTGTCTCCTACGGGTTCAGGGTCGGGTGGGCATAGGTGTTGGCCAGACGGGGCCGGTGCCGGTTTGGCGAGACTTGCCCTAACCCGTCCTGTTGTCATCCCTAGTATTGAGTAGTAACCTTTTACTTGTATATTTCTGTCATTTCCATTGGCCCCTGTTATAAAATACAAATCCCATGCATAGAGAACATAAGCTTACTCAATTATGTGAACATAAGCTAGTCCTTGAAGACCAACAACTCAATGATTTCCATCAACACAAGTAGAAAAGATCTTTGTCACAGAGAAAGAGTGATCATATAACTATCCTATCAATATGTAGCTTATGAAACGTTTCAAACCATCAAAGATCATTAATTGTTTTTTCTTATAGAAAACCCTACAAAATATAATTGACAGGATATCTTTCAAACAGATTGCACAAAAAGAGCATCTGGACATGGGCACCACAGGTGCAAGGAACTTCAAATCAAAAGATCATAAAATCTGGGAACTTCAACCCAAGGATTACAATCTCCAAAATTTAAGTGTGGGTTCTACTGCAACAAGAATTTGGCAGGAAAAAAGATGTTGCTAGGAAATAAATGTGAAACCCAGGGAAGATGACATTGGTTATAAATGAAAGATCTGATACAAAAGCTAGGGAGTCAAAAAAGCCCACAAAGTTCTGAGGGATTTTGAAATCCTCACTTTTTGGAGTTTCAGAGGAACTTCTTTCTTGAGACTTGAGGATCAAGGAATTACAAATTCCGAGATAATGGAATTTCCATCTAGTTTTACCTAAGAAAAGAACACTCTTGACCAACTTAAAGAATATGTTGATTTCCTTCTCACAATCACTCAAATTGGACAACTGCATCATTGCCGCTCGAAAATGATAGCATAAAAGACTTATTGAATAGTGTCTAGAAACTATTTCATAAAGTTTGAGCAAATAAATCAACCCAAACACCTGATCTAGCCTAAATTGTTTATTATTCAGTTTCTTGAATATTATAGCTGCCCAAAAGCAATGCAAAGGAAGGTGGCAAATCTAAGAAACACCTGTCAAATAGACTTAGTAGAAAGAATGATCGTACATAAGGAAGAACAAATTAAGAAAATTATTTCACAGTGGGCACCTTAAGTCAGCCAAAATATATAGAATATGCCAAATTATTGGTTCTCCAAACATCTTTAGCAAATTTTTCTACTAGAATAATCCATGTTACACTGTTAGGGACAAACCCGTTGTCGACACCAGTATATGCAAGTAAACAAGCATCATTAAGTCTCCCTACTCTGCAATAGGAACCTACCAATGTATTATAGGTGACAGCATCCGGACAGATTCCACGATCTTGCATTTTGCCAAATAAGACCAAGGCTTCACGGAGACAGCCCATCTTGCACAGACCATTTATCAGAATGTTGTAGGTAACTATGTCAGGAGTGAATCCACTGTCAATTATCTGTCTCAGGAATTCAAGAGCATCATACACCCTACCAATTTTACATAAGCCATTGATCAAAATATTAATCGAGACTATATTATGATCCAGTCCTTTACTTGACATCTCCTGAAAAATTCCCACAGCTTTCTTGATAGCATCAGAACTGCAGAGTGCTTCAAGAATACCATTATACATGACAACATTAAGCAAGCAGCCCCTGAATAGCATTTCATTCACCAGCTTAAATGCTTCTTGGGTATCCCTTGTATATAACAGTATTCGCAATCACCCCTTCAAGGAACATAACCTGGTAGAGCTGAAACGCCTTTTTGATCATTACACTGACAACAACCTAAAATCAAAGGATGGGAAGTGTAAATATCAGGTTTACATCCACTTTTTGCCACAGTATGAAAAGTTTGCTCTGGAATCTTTCCATCCTTTTTACAGAGCATAAATAAGACAATAGTATCCTTCAGTGTTCAAGTGTACCCCTTTAGCTGACATCTCGACAACAACTTCATTTGCATCCTCTAATTGGCCCTGTTTACCAAAACCATCGATCAGAGTCAGAAAAGGTAATCACATTCGGCTTGCAGCCTGACCATGACATGTCATTCACGATCTCATCAGCAGAGACCAAAAGACCCTTCCTACAAGGGCTATGAATCAGTATTTCATATGTATAAATGTCTGCCTTGAAGCCAAATCTCAACATTGTCTCCTTCATAAAAGCACTAGCTTCATCAAAATGACCATTCATTGTATATCAATCAATCAAAGTATTCAACATGACCACATTAGGGGCTTTATTAAACCATATCTTGTTAGCACAATCAATCCTGTACCAAGACGCAGTCGTACAACGTGTGCATATGAAACAAAATAAATCAAACCCGGGGCGAGTCGAAGACTCTGTCCTTAAGACGTATTGCTCCGGTATACTGTGCCCAACCGGTATGAGCAATCGTCTCCCAGGATACAACGGGTACCTGTTCAGTTGAGCGGCACTGCTGAACTTGAACTCCTTCGAACCTTCGAATGTCCTGACTTCTCCCGGACGAAATGCAAGACTCACGTTCTATGAATGCAAATGCTTTCAATGCTTGAATTGTTTGTAGGTGGTGTGTCAATGAAAGGGCCATTAGCCCTCTTTATATAGGGAAGTAGGAGATACCGTAACCGTTGGATCAAAACCGAAGTTTAATTTAAGCCGTTGGATTAAAACCTCCTATCCAGATTAGGATGGTTTAATCTCAGCCATTAGATTGAAGATAGATTATCAGGTTTAAACCTGGAGCGTTGGATGGAAACCATATTCGGTTAAGCGGTTAAGACAGTTTAAATCTCGGCCGTTAGATCAAAGCTATCTTCCCTGCCACCGTTAGATCACAACAGATTGATCTTATTTTAAATAGGAGGATAGTGTTAGTTTCACGTTTGAAACTTAACAGCTTAAACAGATCGATTCTACCCGCTGTCAGACTTCGATCGATCACATCGATCGATCGAAGTGACATCGATCGATCGATGTGATCGATCGATGTCTGACAGAGCACTTCAATCGATCACTTTGATCGATCTTAGTGACATCGATCGATCGATGTGATCGATCGATGTCCTCTGATCGTCTTTGATCGATCTATCCATCGATCTAAGCTTCCTGATCCACTTCGATCGATGACATCGATCGATCGAAGTGACATCGATCGATCGATGTCATCGATCGATGTCCGTCAGACGCCTTTTTTTTTCCGCCACATGGACACTTCCAACGTGGCATTCCTCCATACGGGTGACACGTCACCCATCCACAACGTTTCCATCTACTTTGAGCATTAATTTCACATTCACACAATACATAATTGAGTGAGATCACATCCTAACATTAACTATTCGTTAAGAATTCATTAAGCTCATAGTACGTTGCATAACCAAATTTTGCAACTTCCATTAACGGGCCGAAGCCCAAATCTTCAATCTCATCGATGGGCCAAGGCCCAACCTTAAATTCTCCAACAATCCCCCACATGAATGTAAATTAATGCAGACGCAAATGCAGACTCTGAGGAGAAGTCAGACAAGAAAATATTGCATCAGAAGAGGTAGCTTCTGGCTTTGAACCTTTCTTAGTGATGTATCATCGGATCCACTCGGCTAAGTAGTGACTTGATGTCTTGAACTAGTCAGCCTTTATTGTGAACCAAGACAATGACACTCACACAATATTTCCTTTAACACCCTTTTGGTTCTCATGGTTGTGTTCGTTTTGGCCATGAACAACCTGGTTTCAGAAAGTGTTTTAGAGAAATCTTGCCACCCAGACTTTCTCATAGAAGCGGCCCCACTTCACACTTACATAGGTGATTCCTATCAAGAGTATTCTGCCATACTCCACTTGACGCATCAAGATATAGGACATCATTAAAAGCCTTAGCTTACCCTAAAATCTCTGCAGACAGCACTTTTATCAGACGGAATGAGCAAGTGCTAACTGAATCTTCATAACTTAGTTGTCCCATTGAACCAAGATTCTGGGATCTCCAGTCAACAAGGTTGGGTTACCATTACAAAGATTCATGCATTATGGGCTTCAATCCCATTCCGTTTGTCAATCTTGACATCTGATCTCTAGGCAAGCCTTTTGTAAGCGGATCCGCAAGATTCTCCATTGATTTTATATAATCTATGGAAATCACGCCATTAGAGATCAACTGTTTAATGGTATTATGTCTTCGACGTATGTGTCGTGACTTACCATTATAGATGCTGCTTTGAGCACGTCCTATAGCTGACTGACTATCACAGTGTATGCTAATAGGAGCGATCGGCTTAGGCCAGCACGGAATATCTTCCAAGAAATTCCGAAGCCACTCAGCCTCTTCCCCAGCTTTGTCCAACGCTATGAACTCAGCTTCCATAGTGGACCTAGCTATACAAGTTTGTTTCGTGGATTTCCACGACACAGCAGCACCACCAACAGTGAACACGTATCCACTGGTGGACTTCGAGTCTTTACTGTCTGATATCCAATTTGCGTCGCAGTACCCTTCCAATACTGCTGGATATCTCGAGTAATGTAATCCATGATACATTGTGTATTTTAAATACCTCATTACTCTGTTAAGAGCTTTCCAATGATCATCACTTGGATTACTCGTAAATCTGCTCAACTTGTTCACTGAACAAGCTAAGTCTGGTCTTGTACAATTCGTTATGTACATCAGACTCCCGATTACCTGAGAATACTTCAACTGGGCAACAGGTTCGCCTCGATTCTTTCTTAAGTGCACACTTAAGTCGAGCGGGGTCTTTACCGGTTTCACATCATCCATATTGAACCGTTTCAGAACTGATTCAATATAGTGAGTTTGTGACAGTACGAGTCCCTCAGTCATCCTAGAAATCTTAATTCCTAGAATAACATTGGCAACTCCCATATCCTTCATATCGAAGTTCCTCGTCAACATCTTCTTTGTGTTTAAGATTATGTCCCGAGTACTTCCCATGATTAGCATGTCGTCTACATAGAGACACACTATCACATATGCATTCTGTGTGCTCTTTATATAGACACACTTGTCACACTCATTGATCTTGAAACCATTAGCTAACATGGCTTGATCAAATTTCAAGTGCCACTGCTTAGGCGCTTGCTTAAGCCCGTACAAGGACTTAACGAGTCTACAAACCTTAGACTCTTGTCCTGGAACCACAAACCCTTCGGGTTGTTCCATATAAATCTCTTCCTCCAACTCACCATTCAGAAACGCAGTCTTTACATCCATCTGATGGATTTCCAAGTTATAGACTGCAGCAATTGCAACTAGCATCCTTATAGACGTGATCCTAGTCACTGGTGAGTAGGTGTCAAAAAAGTCAAAGCCTTCCTTTTGTCGATAGCCTTTAGCTACCAACCTGGCTTTATACTTTTCAATAGACCCATCCTCTTTTAGTTTCTTCTTGAAAACCCACTTACAACCAAGTGGTTTACTTCCAGGTGGAAGGTTAACCAACTCCCAAGTGTGATTCTGAAGAATCGAGTCTATTTCACTGTCAACTGCCTCTTTCCAGAATGGAGCCTCTGGAGTTGACATAGCCTCGGAAAAGTTCCTTGGCTCATTTTCTACCATATAGGTTAGAAAATCTGGTCCAAACGAAGTTGGCATTTTGGCACGCTTGCTTTGACGACGTTCCTCATCTCCTTGAGGAGTCGCCTCACGCAATCGCTTACCATATCTTGTTTCTTCTTGAATTTTGTCTTTCCTCGGAAAGACATCTTCAAAGAACACTGCATTCCTTGACTCCATGACAACGTTTTCATGTATGTCAGGAATATCCGATTTGTGCACCAAGAATCGATATGCACTACTGTTAGTTGCATAACCAATGAATATGCAATCAATTGTTTTAGGCCCAATTTTAACCTGTCTTGGTTTAGGTACAGCAACCTTTGCCAGACACCCCCACACTTTCAAGTATTTGTAACTAGGCTTATAGCCTTTCCACAATTCATATGGGGTCTTCTCCGTCTTCTTGGACGGAATCCTGTTTAAAATGACGTTGGCTGAGAGGATTGCTTCCCCCCACAAGTTCTGAGGTAAACCCGAACTTATCAACATAGCATTCATCATCTCTTTAAGAGTACGGTTTTTGCGTTCAGCAATACCATTCGATTGAGGTGAATATGGTGCAGTCGTTTGATGAATAATGCCATGTTCTGAACAGAACTCATTAAACGGTGTATCATATTCGCCACCTCTATCACTACGAATTGTTTTAATTCGTTTGCTAAGTTGATTCTCAACTTCATTTTTATAATCCTTGAAAGCATCAAGGGCCTCGTCTTTGCTACTTAGCAAATATACATAACAGTATCGTGTGCAATCGTCGATAAAAGTTACGAAATACTTTTTACCACCTCTTGTTTGCACAAACTTTAAGTCACACAAATCTGTGTGAATTAAATCCAACGATTCAGTGTTTCGTTCTATTGAAGGAAATGGCGCCTTTGCCATCTTCGCTTCAACACATATTTGACATTTTCCTTTGTTATTAAAGTCCAGTTTGGGCAATAAGTCAAGATTACTCATACGTTGTATTGACTTGTAATTAACATGTCCCAAACGAAAATGCCATAAACAAGAAGATTCAAGCATGTAAGCAGAAGAGGAAGCAATTTTATTAGCCTCTGCGGGCAAATCTCTTTTGGGTACAATAGTGATGACATTCAATTTAAACATCCTATTAGACAAGTACCCTTTCCCCAAATACATGCCATTTTTCGAAAGAATAACTTTATTGGACTCTAACACTAGTCTAAAACCATGCATGACTAGAAGAGATCCAGATACTAAATTCTTCCGAATATCAGGGACGTGTAGCACATTCTGCAGAGTCAGATGCTTCCCTGATGTGAGCTTCAGAACAACTTTGCCCTCGCCTTCAATCTTCGAGGAGGCCGAGTTTCCCATAAAAAGTTGTTCATTGTTCCCGGGCTGATACTCCGTGAACATCTCTCTGCTGGAGCAAACATGTCTAGTGGCGCCAGTATCAAGCCACCACTCGCGTACGTTCCCCACAGCATTACACTCTGAGACCACCGCACAGAGATTCAGGTCATCCATTGCGTCGACCAGATTTGCTTTCGCTTTATTCTGATTTTGATTCTTTTTGGGCTTTCTGCACTCACTGCTTCGATGCCCTGGTTTACCGCAGTTATAACACTTACCTGTGAACTTCTTTGCAATTTCCTTGCCCTTGGAGTTCACACTCAAAGTGTTATGCTTCTTCTTGTTCTTTGCCTCAGCAACATGAGCTTTGGCTTGACCAGAAGACATGGATGGCTTTCTTTCGGAGCGACGGTTGTCCTCCTCAATCCGAAGACGGACTATCAAATCCTCCATCTTCATCTCCTTTCGCTTGTGTTTGAGATAGCTCTTGAATTCCCTCCACGAAGGAGGCAGCTTCTCAATCACAGCCGCAACTAGGAAAGATTCACTGAGCGTCATGCCCTCCTCTTCCATTTCAGAAACCAACATCTGTATTTCTTCCACCTGCGAAATTACAGTTTTGGAATCTAACATTTTATAGTCAAGAAATTTCCCAACTATCAACTTTTTAGTACCCGCATCTTCTGTGCGGTACTTTTTGTCCAAAGCCAACCATAATGCTTTTGCAGTTTACAAAATATGCCATAGAGAGAATTATCTAGGCATCCAAGAATCAAATTTAAACAACAGAAATTTGTGTATGCCCAGGCCTCAGCACCCAAGGCATTCTGCATATTCTGCTGTTGATCCTCCACAGGCTCAACCATAGGTGGATCCTCGCTGAGCATTCTGGCCAACCCCAACGCAGTGAGGTAGAACAACATCTTTTGCTGCCACCTTTTGAAGAAGCTTCCAGCAAATTTCTCCGGCTTCTCCACCTGAGCAGCAGTGGCAGCCGGATTCATTTGAGGCCCTCCAGTAGGTGCCAACGGAACCGCATTAATTTGTGGTCCGGCAGCAACATTGTTTGCCCCTTCTGGTGCGGACACGGAGTGAGCACCATTGAAGCCGTGAACAGAGTTTGAGCTCTCGTTCTCCATTCCTGTTCAGTTAGATCAAACGTAGAGATCAGAACTATCACAGGTTCAAGAATGAGTAGAAAGAGACTGCAAAATAGTACGAAACTGCTTTTGCGTGGAAAGAAAAAAAAAACGGTACAGAAATTAATTGAATTGGAATACGTCTTAAGATTGTTAGCACAATCAATCCTGTACCAAGACGCAGTCGTACAACGTGTGCATATGAAACAAAATAAATCAAACCCGGGGCGAGTCGAAGACTCTGTCCTTAAGACGTATTGCTCCGGTATACTGTGCCCAACCGGTATGAGCAATCGTCTCCCAGGATACAACGGGTACCTGTTCAGTTGAGCGGCACTGCTGAAGTTGAACTCCTTCGAACCTTCGAATGTCCTGACTTCTCCCGGACGAAATGCAAGACTCACGTTCTATGAATGCAAATGCTTTCAATGCTTGAATTGTTTGTAGGTGGTGTGTCAATGAAAGGGCCATTAGCCCTCTTTATATAGGGAAGTAGGAGATACCGTAACCGTTGGATCAAAACCGAAGTTTAATTTAAGCCGTTGGATTAAAACCTCCTATCCAGATTAGGATGGTTTAATCTCAGCCATTAGATTGAAGATAGATTATCAGGTTTAAACCTGGAGCGTTGGATGGAAACCATATTCGGTTAAGCGGTTAAGACAGTTTAAATCTCGGCCGTTAGATCAAAGCTATCTTCCCTGCCACCGTTAGATCACAACAGATTGATCTTATTTTAAATAGGAGGATAGTGTTAGTTTCACGTTTGAAACTTAACAGCTTAAACAGATCGATTCTACCCGCTGTCAGACTTCGATCGATCACATCGATCGATCGAAGTGACATCGATCGATCGATGTGATCGATCGATGTCTGACAGAGCACTTCAATCGATCACTTTGATCGATCTTAGTGACATCGATCGATCGATGTGATCGATCGATGTCCTCTGATCGTCTTTGATCGATCTATCCATCGATCTAAGCTTCCTGATCCACTTCGATCGATGACATCGATCGATCGAAGTGACATCGATCGATCGATGTCATCGATCGATGTCCGTCAGACGCCTTTTTTTTTTCCGCCACATGGACACTTCCAACGTGGCATTCCTCCATACGGGTGACACGTCACCCATCCACAACGTTTCCATCTACTTTGAGCATTAATTTCACATTCACACAATACATAATTGAGTGAGATCACATCCTAACATTAACTATTCGTTAAGAATTCATTAAGCTCATAGTACGTTGCATAACCAAATTTTGCAACTTCCATTAACGGGCCGAAGCCCAAATCTTCAATCTCATCGATGGGCCAAGGCCCAACCTTAAATTCTCCAACATATCTTAGCCTCTTAGATTTGACCTTTTCTGCACAAACCATGCACCAGAACTCTGTAGGTTATAGCACTGAGTTCAACTCCCAACTATGCATCCGGTCAACCAATTTTGCAGCCACATGAAAGGCCGATATTCACATCATTGAATTTCTCAGTATCTGGTTCACATCTCATCAGAAGCATATCCTTCAAATATCGCCGGTCTTCATTCACCTGATTGGCCTCACAAAGGGCATGAATCAGTGTCTGGTAAATAATCAAATCCGGCATGCAACCATATTTCATCATATCATTCAGAAGCGAACACGCGGATTCTAAATCACTAACAATCCAAAGTGCTTTCGTTTCTCTTGAAAAAGAGTTAACAGTAAGCGAAACACCATTATCTAGCACTTCGCAAGAAGATAAAAAGCAACTTTAGGACAATTTCCATCAACAAGAATCCCCAAAGTAAAAGTGTAAGATTTAATGTTGAGTTCACAAGAAAATGTATTCCTCACGTCAAGAAGCAACTAGTTGCTTGTCCGGGTAAGCCAGAGCTACCATAGTGCCTCACAATCATGATGAAAAGAGATTCTCTAAAAACTATCCTTGCTTCTTTCATTTGCAACAATAGTTCATCCAAAAACCTTAAACTCCCCTGCTGCACCAACTTTATCGATAAAAGTATTATAATAAAATGCATGCCAATAGACATTCTGGGCACCAGCCTTTTGGAGAAGCTCCATTGATGCTGGCACATCTACAGGTGTGCCAGAACTTCATTAAGCTGATAAGGAGTGATCTTAGGTAGTGCTTTCTGGAGCTGTTTCAGGTCAAAAAGCTTAACTAAACTTTCCCATTCATTTTCAGATTCTGACCCAAGTGCGTGACTGCAAATCCTATTAAGGTTCCAAGATTGCATCTGTCTGCTTAAAGACGATAAAAGACCTAATCTTTTTAGCATAATCTCTTCTGGGAGCTGAGAAATGTCAAGAAGCAGAAACGGTAAGTACCATATTAAGCATCATGAGCACCAATTCTTCCTTCTCATCATATCAACATGGGACACTATCTGTATGGAATTTCATATTCGTCAGTTTTCTTGTACAAATAAAAAGAGCTTATTCACCTGCAGAAATTTGCAAACCAATAAGACAATTGCAGTTTCTGAAGGAAGGGCATGAAAATCCGTCGACCTAATTTTTGGCAGATTTTAGGATTCAACCGCCGTCTACAACCGCCGGCCAACGGCTCTAACTGACAATGTCAATTGCTGTCTTTTCTTTGCAAAACACAAAAGATCTTTAAATTATTTCTTTATTATTTCGTTTTCTCTTTAAAGTTTATTAGTATCTATCAAATAAATAAATAAATAAAAAGTTTATTAGTATAAAGTTACCATTCCTGTACGGATCTCATCTTATTGCCTTGTATAACAAAGTTTACATCGGAAGTGTAATATCGAACTGCTACATAAACCTCTGATCTCCTATCATACTATTGAGATTATATAGAAGTGTCGCTTTTTGCTTTTTCGCTTTCCAAATAATATCATTACAAAACTGACGATGCAGTGGACAGTGAGCAATATTGCCATGTTGAACTTGGTTAGTATTTATAATCATCACTTAATGCTTATAACTATAGTTGCTTTAAAACGAAAAAAATATCTCGTCATAGTTTTTCTCCCGAAAACATGTCATAATATAAGAATACATTAGAAAAACACAACTTGAATGTATAATGTGCGACTCTCACACACTAGTGAATACTTTTTATAGTGTATGTTTACCCTAGGAGATGGATTTTAAAGGAAAACACTAGGAGCGGATTTTCCCCCCTTTTAAAACATGTTTGCTTTTAAGTTTGCTTTAAATCACTTGGCTAAAGAAGGTTGGTATAATAAACTATTAATTTAAAATATATAAAATATTTAATGTCATCTCTATTTAATTCTCGTAACAAGTTATTTAATATTACATAATCGATTATTGACACTATTGTCATTATTTAGAGAATTATTATTTTATACAGTGAAAAATATGAGAGAGAACATACTGAATTGGAATAGTTATAATGGGGAATATGTAATGTGCATATGATGTGAGTGTAAAAAATCATCTTCTGAACGCTTCCATCCTAAAACAAAATTGTCTTATAAAAAGAACACGCAATAGGATGTGCAGTATATATGGCTAGGGATGTAAACGAGCCGAACGAGCCGAGCATTGCGTTGTTCAAGCTCGGTTCATTTAACTTAGCGAACGAGCCGAGCTTGATTGTTTATTTAAACGAACATATTTAATTGTCCAAGCTTGGTTCGTTTAACTCACGAACAACATTAACAAGCCGAACACCTTAAGCGAACGATGCCACTTACCGAGTTCGAACAGAAAAGGGTGTTCAAGCTCTGTTCATTAACCTTTTATCCGAACCGAGCTCGAGCTCAAACTCGAACCAAACGAGCCGAACAACCAGACGGCTTGGTTCATTTACAGCCCTATATATGGCCAATATATACTACAAACTCTACCAAGTGTTTTGATGGAGTATTTTTGTTTAGGAGCGAAGTTGAAAAGATGATCTCCTCTTATGTTATAAACGGTAATAGATCATTAACTTTTTCTTCATAAACCCCTCTCCTAAACAAAAACATACTCTATAGAAATCGCGTATTTGAGTGTGCAATACATGTAGGTTAATGTGAATTAAATGCGAGTCTAATTTACTTGAGTTTGTGTTTTTTAAGTATTTTTGTTGAGAAGAAGAATGAATTTAAGAAAAAATCTATACTAGTATCAATGGCAAACCTTTAACCAAGCACATTATATCTTCTAGTAATTGCATAACTTAGATATGCATCTTTACCAAAACAACTTACAGTGAGTTTTGCGAAAGTGACCGTGAGGGTCTTGGGATGATATTTTTCGGTTCAACTCCTTATTTCACTTTTATGTTTTACGAGTAAAAAAAATAGGTCTCTCTAGAAAATGAAAATAAAAATAAACACCAACATTTACAGAGGAATAAAAGAGAGAGAATAATAGTATTCTACTATTGTAGGAGGAAAGAAATGAGAGTTGAGAAGAGAATAGTGACATTTATTCTAGTTTCTGAATTATTATTGAGGGAAATGAAAAGAAATATCAAAAGCCCGCGTACAATGCACCCGCCGTACTTTGCTACGGAAAGTATTAGGCGTCAATGCATAACACGTCACAGTCTACGACAAAATCATGAACTACAATGTCATCATCTTAACAGGTAAGCAAAATTTAGGCAGAATAAAAAACTTCAAAGAAAACATTTCCGAATATCCGGCATAGAGTTTACAACCAAGTCCGCAAAATAAAAGTAAATCCGAAATCAATGTCCTCTCTATATAAGTCCACAAAACATAAGCCATCATAAAAGTCCTTAAGCTGCAATCCACTCTCACGTTTACGGATATGGAACTCGAGGCTCATCGTCAATCCATTCTACACCATTTCCTGCAGGCTCTGGGGGAAAAAATATAAGGGTGAGTGACAAAGTCACCAGCAAGTATACCATATACCATAAACAATCATGAATTAAATGGGAACTGTACACAAGAACCAAATCCCAAGAATCTCAACTTTTCCGACATACCTGACCTTCAACCCAATAGGTAAGCATTCTACTCACAATCATATGCAATGCGTATGAATATGCAAATGCAATGCAACATGATATGATGAGAACCATTTTCGATCATTCTTATTTTCGAAACATAATCGTCATAAAATAAGGAGTAGATAGGGTTCATATTTATTATCTCCGGATCTGAAACGGCCATACGATTCCCTTCAGATCTATTATTTCCGGATCTGAAAACGGTCATACAATCAATCGTCATCATTAGGTCTATTATCTCCGGGCATAGACGGTCATAATCATCATCCTCAGGTCTATTATCTCCGGGACTGGACGGTCATAATCATCATCTTCAGGTCTATTATCTCTGGGCCTGGACGGTCATAATCATCATCACATCAATTAACCCCGGATCTGGAGCGGGTTGTGCTAGCCAGATATTAATGGTACCGTAGGAGTCTTTCTTTCAAAAACTGAAAACTTATCTTCAAAAGAGCTTTCTTACAATTCTTTGGCATAAAAATCAGTCTCATAAGTCGCACGAACATGGACAATGCAATGCATGATGTGCAACATGCAATTCATGACTAAATTCATCATAGAAGCATATTCTAACTTATTTCTTAAGCTGAAAAACAGTCCAGCAACAATGCTCTGTTCAAATGGCCTCAAAATTACCAATTTAGAGCCGATTTCCATAAACTTTTGCCACAAACATGCATAATGGAATCTTAGGTATATGCCATAAAAATTTCGTAACATTCCGAGATGTCTAAAGTCCTCAAAACATTAAATTACCATCAAGGGATACTGCAGCATTCTGTAGCGCAGTACCCGCCTTACCTCAGTTTCAAGGGCCATACAACAATATTCAATTAGGACTATCACCTGAAAAACTTAGCCAACATACCAAAGAACAATATTCATATACCCAAACATCGCATATAAGCCTAAATAAACAAGATCAAGGTCTCACAATAAACGCCATCAAGCTGTCCTGTTTCTCCAGTTCTGTACCGCTAACTTCATCTCAGTTGTTAACCCTTAAAATAGTGATTGCAAGCCATTTTCCCTACATGGATGTTTGCATCTATGCTTTAGGTAAATATCATAAAAATTTCAAAGCAATCCGGCATGTTTAAAAGGGTCATTTAATTATCTTTCTCAGTCTAGGTACCTGCAGAATCTGCAGTGACCTATTCTTACTAAAAATTCCATTTAGGCCAAACCACAAACTCTTTTACAGAATTTCCACCACACAAATTTAAATGTAGCTGATTTGCACATTCCTATGGTTCGTTTTAAGGCCAACCAAGTTGCTATCCAAGCTGTCCAGTTTCAGGGAATCATACGTATCAACACTATTATTCTTCAAACATTTACCAAACCAACTCATCATCATCATCATCCGTACCCAGTATATCCCAACGACAGCAAAAGCTATCGCGAGGATCTGTCCCTAAGTATACATTTTAACATGAGCATTTCAAGTCTCATAATATTCTTTAAGCTACACCAAACCACACGCCAAACAGCCCCATAGAACATTCTATTTTCATACATTTTATGCTTCATAAAGTCTATTCTTAACAAGAATTAATTCACTATTCAACTAATCATCCAAAACAGCCCCCTTTTTGTGAAGAATAGTCCTCATATCAAGTTTAAATGAGGCAAACAACACATCCTAGGGAGAATCACACACATGCAAACAATCTTTCTTATGAAACATCCACCTTCTCATGCTTTGCACTTAGTACTTCATCTAAGGTCCACAACTTAAAATCTCTAGACATTCAAGCATACAATTTCACAAATAAGTCAAGAGTGACTAGAGTATACTTGCCTTTTTTGAGCTTAGAAACTTTCCCTAGCTTGAGGCTTGGTTGAAATGGATTGAAGTTTCCTCCAACTTCACTATAGAGCACACCGTTTTAGGGAGGGAAATAAGGGTGAACATTAGCTACCATTTAAATGCATAAAAGAGCTAGATTGTGGCTAGATTTCCTTACCAAAATAGCTCTTAAGTAGAGATTAAAAGAGATCCAACCCACCAAGATGCTAGCTTCTCCTAATAGCTTGAGAGATCTTCCCCTAGTGACCATTAGGGGTCACGGTTTTTGTAAGGAAAAAGAGGTACAATGTGAGCTTTACCATTTGAAATGTGGAATCTACTTTGGAAGTTAGAATGCAACTTACCTAAATGAGGTTTAGAACTTGAAGATGGTCTTGAGTCTCCTAAACCCAAGCTTGCCGTATGAAATGAGATGATTGAAGAGTAGCCTAAGTGTGCAAAGAGGCCTTTAGTGATTAGCTTGGGATGAACCTTTGAGAGTATTGTGAGGTAGGAATGATATGAAGCTTCTAGGATAATCTTGAAGGAGGTTTCATGGGGTAGAAAAAAAAGGTATCCGGCGGTCTCACAAAAAGAAGGAGAAGGGAGATTCTTCATGTACATGAAACATAATCATGAAGGGATTTTAGTGTCTTGAGCCATTGACTACTTGGTTGCTTTTGAGGATAGGTTAAAGAAAAAGTAACTAAAGTGGTTAGTTGGGGTATTAAGGATAAAGGAGATCTCATGGAAACACCCCCCCCCCAATGTTGCATCCGGCGGTTCTTAGGGGAAAAAGGAGGAAATTCTTCAAAATTCTTGTAGCATATTCATGAGGCTATTTACTATATGTGTAAACCTTTTTGAATTATTTTAAAAAGGCTAATAAAGTGGTTAGTTGGCTTTAAGAAGTGAGATTGTTTTAGAGTCTTCAAGACTCCATGTAGGCCGGATTCTTCTAAAAAGTAGGGAGGGTAGAATTGTCATTTCACTTGCTTCATGAGACATACTTATATAATTATACCATTTCTTATAATATTTACTTTAAGGAAATTTAATTGAAGAGGAAATAATGAAACTTAATAAAATGCACTTGGAAGGACTGATATCTTATTAAATCACTTCATAAGAGTCAGAGATACAGAGTGATTTCCGTTGGGTACAACATCCTCCCCCTTATCACAAGTTTCGTCCTCGAAACTTAAGGGCACTAGTCAAAGAGATGTGGGTATGAGCTCCTCATGCTTTCCTCAGTCTCCCAAGTGGCTTCATCAATAGAGTGATGCTTCCGTTGTACCTTAACCATGGGATAAATCGCTTTCTTAGGGCCTTTTCTTTCCGATCAATAATCCTCTCAGGCTCTTCTTCATAAGATACATCGGCTTCAATCTTCAACGGTTGCTCCTCGATGATATGGATGGGTTCGTGCACGTACCGGCAAAGCTGTGATACATGAAATACATCGTGCAGCTGAGACAGCGATGGCGGTAGTGCTAACCGGTAGGCAACTTCTCCAATCTTTCAAGAACTTCATATGGCCCGATAAATCTTGGACTCAGTTTACCTTTTATGCCAAATCTTGGACTAAGTTGGATCAAAATTATTAATTTGGACTAAATTGGATCAGACTTTTTAACCAATCAAAAGTTGACCAGATGTAAAAAAGTTGTTCAATTCACAACTTTTCTTTACCAGTCAAAATTCAATGATCACATAGCGAAAAACAAATCATAATAGCATAATCGATGGCCATCATCCATCTAGAAGTGACTCTTGAGCTACTAGTTGTGTTATGATAAGGTTTTAGGACACCTTACCCTTAAAAGCTAGCTCTTAAGAGAAGGGTTGAACCCTGTCTTATACACCAGTCCAGGATGTACTCCGCGGCCGATGTGGGACGCATCATCCCCACCCTCTTCAGGACCTGACTGCCTCAGTCGGCGATCTGCCCAACCCCACGAGACACCAGCCTGTCTGGAAGCCCAGAGATTTGATACAAAATGATAAGATTTCAGGACCCCTAACTTCGCCTTAAAAGCTAGCTCTTAAAGGAAGGGTTGAACCCTGCCTTGTACACCAGTCCAGGATGTACTCCGCGGCCCATGTGGGACGCATCATGTTATGTATAGGATAATTATCTTTATATCTCTTACGTCTAGACATAATTAGTTTAAACTATATTTAGTTTTGAATTCGAGCTTTAAATCTTCTGTGTTTTAGAAGAAACTAAAAATGACAGTTTTTTTATTAAAGTTAACAAAAATTATAATTGTAGTCCAAAAGCGGGAAAAAAAATTTAAACCAAAAAAAGTGTCCTAAATCATATGTGAAACTACGAGTTGAATTTTAAAGTATTAATATAGAGGTAATTATGTCTAAACACCAACCATGTGAATGTAATTATCCCTTTTTATTTTATTTTGAACCGAGCGATTACAACAACAACAACCACCACCATAATCGTATATTCCAACGATAGCAGAAGCTATTGCCAGGGTCTGGGGATAAGAGGCAGGCAAACAATACCTCTATCCCGACGAATAGAGAGTTTGCTTCCCCCGGCTCTATAGGTTTGAACCGAGCAATTAAAAAAAATGATCCATCAATTTAAAACCTAATAAACTAAATTATACTTAGTTAAAGCTATACAATTTTTAGAGTCTGCGAACCGTTTTAGTTTTATTGGACCGAACTTAAAATAGATCGAGTTCGACAAGTTGGGCTTGCATCTGTCTTGAGTTTAAAAATGTACACCTAAACTTGGTTCAATTTATTTTACTGGAAAGCTCGACATTTTCTTTTTCAGATCAAAAACAACTCGGACATACTCGAGTCTAATTGACAACTAAGGATAACAAAGTTTATAAAATAAAAACTTACTCTTAATAGCACTTTCCACATGTGATATTCTTATGGAATACAACTTTATATTGCATTTCCCTTTGGTAAACTAACCACAACCAACGAGCTAATTATTGTAAGATCAATTCAAGATATAAAATTGCAAATAAAATAGACAAGATAAACGCCTGCCTTAACTTTAAAAACATGAATTGACGCCTTAGATTTTAAACCCTTTTTGCAATTTACTTAGCCCTAATTAAATAAAATGTGAGTAATAAACATCATTGGTCAAGGCTTGTGATGAGACCAGAATTGCTCACCGGGTGGATCAGAGATGACCCAAATTGAATGTCGTCAGTCTTCCGTCTAAATCCGTCAAGGGAACCTGAGAAGGAAGAAATACGTTAGAGGTCCCAGGGCACTGCCCCGGAAAAACCCTCCGACGCTTAAGTCAGTTATGGGTGTTTTAGTAGACAATTTATGCTGGAATAAGGTTTAGATAAAACCTGTAATAAGATCTCACTAAGTATTATGCTGTTTTGAGTGTTGGCCGAGATGGAGTTCATAGGAGAAGGCTCCAGGAGTTGTTTCAAAAGTTGGATCTCCTTTCCCGTCTGAGTAGGGGGCGTATTTATGCACAAGATTGAGGAGGTCTAACCCTCTGCCTGGTGATGGGACTGTGACATGTCTGTGATGGCTGTCTTATCTGCTGCAGAGCCGCAGTATGTTGGGACAAATGCCTGAAACCGTAGCTGTGTCAGTGGCTCTACGTTATGTAGGTCGGCCTGTAATGATAACCTTGTACTGAGCCAGTCGATGCTTGACACCTGGAAAGTATTCTGCAGAACTGCCTTAGTGGGTCCTAGATGCCCGTTGATAATATCTTCTTCTGATCTTATCTGAGAGAATCTGAGTAATAGTGTTTATGAGAGCAAGGCCGAGGCTGGAGCTCGGTGCTGATATGAAGCTGAGGCCGAAGTTGATCCGAGGCTAAGCTGAATATGCGTCTTTTTAGAAGTGCACTGTTATCTCTTTTATTTGCCGAGGTTGACTGTAACGGACTGCTTTGACTAAAGCATCGCCGAGCCGATGTGCAATACGTCAAACTGTCCTTATGAGCTGACTTCATTTATAACCAGTCTTGGTCATGTTAAGCAGGTACCGACCTGACTCAGGCATGCGGCCGAGCTGACCAAGGATTATAGTTGAATTTTCCTTAACCGTATTGATGAACTTGCTTCAGCTAAAGGCATAAGATGGCCGAGCAGAAACGCACTCCTGCCGAGCTGCAGGAGTTATCTCAAACCTTAATTTGTCGTTGACCGTTTGTTGACTAACTAACGACTTTGTCTTTTCTAAGCAGTTCTGATTTTGGTTCATCATTTGCCCCCAGATTAGTTTGTCCGAGCTGACCAGAGAGGGCAGGCTAATCAATTCAGAGCCTTTAATGAGTTGTCCTTTCAAGTGTGACGTGTCTGCCTCTGATTGGGCTGCTCTGCGTATTTACTGTCTACACAGAGTACGAAACGTCACCTTTTCATTTTCGGCGGTTACAGAGATCGAAAGCGAAAGCATCGAGGTGACCCTTGGGCTGCCGAGATGAAGGCCTATACATAGATTCTTCAGATTTACAATTCTCCTCTTCTGCTTTCTGCATTGTGCTCTCTTGTACCTTTCTTCTCTGGCACTAATCTTTCAGACTCCGGCAATTTCAGTCTTCCCAGTCTCTTCCGGTCTTCTTCTTCCTTTTCCTCAACTCTTTTGTAAGTCTTCCTTCTCACTTTTTCATCATGTCTGCTTCTCTTTCTCGCGATTCCCAGAATTTTTCTGAGGGCGCTTCTTACACTGCCGGTGGTGGAGGGAATTCTAGATCTCCATCTCCGTCTGGTAGGACGGTCTCTGCTGATGACCGTCCGATAAGTAGTCTTCGCAGAACCACTGGTGACACTGCTCAGTCCAGCAGAACCGTCACTGTAGTTGACTCCTCGCCGAAGCAGGCAGGGACTGCCCTTGCTCCGGCATCTGTAAATCCCTCCATTCTGCAGAGGGCTTCATCCCTTTTTACGGGGGTCTTTGAGAGAGGTCTGCCTTCTCCTTTGGTTCAAGAATCTTTTTGTTCATTGTCTGAAACCGATCTGAATCGGATCTATAAAATATACAGAATTGACCGGGATCGGTTCGGACCGCTTCTGTCTCTGCCTGGTCTGACTGTTTACGATCCTCCAAAGGATTATGAAGCAGTCTACGAGGACTACTTTAAGACGGAGTTCAGCCGTCCCATTCCTGAACCTCTAGTTCGTATTCTTCGTGCTTACTGTCTTAGAATCCCTCAGATCCAACCTAATGGTCTGAAACTTATCCTTTGTTATATCCTCTTTCTTAGAGTAGCCGAGTCTCCTTTTAACACACACATTTTTAGAGCCCTTTTTGCTTGTCGGTCCTCACATAGCTGGTATAATTTCAGCAAGCGAGCCTCTAACAGCGATTTTTCCTTCGCTGTTAATATTCCTACCTTTACCAAAAATTGAAAAGGTAAATTCTTTTATGTCAAGAGGGCTGAGCTGCCGAAGGGGAACATCTGGAAGTCTGGCAGGGCAGACAACCTGAAGCCGGGCCCAGATTACTGTAATGAAGCAGCCAGACTTTGGAGTCTACCAATTGTCATTGACTAACAAAGGGTGGATTATGCGATTGTGATGGCGGCTGACCTGAGCCATTCGGCTGTGGTTCAGAATTATCTGCCTATTTCTCCTGATAATATGATCATTGTCAGAGGTTGGTCTTGATGCACTTTATCTTTATTACTTTTCCTTACTTTCAGTTGATAACTATCTCTTTCATGATGCAGGCTCAATGGCTTCTGGCAACACTTCCCATGCTAGCAGAATGGCCGAGGCGGCAGCCATGAAAAGAGCTCGTAAGGCCAGAAGAATGGTTGCTCTTACCCCTGCTGGGGGGACCTCTGCTCCAGCTCTGCCCCCGGTTCCTTCTACTGCCGAGCCCATGCATGAAGAGCCCCAACCAGGTAAATAAAACTTTTTTTCAACCTAAGTCTTTCACTTGGTTGTGATTTGGTTCTGACTCATTTGATGCTTCTTGTAGCTCTGCCAATTGAGATTCAAGATGACGAGCCCGAGGTCCAACTCCAACCTTAGGCCTCAGCTGAATTTGAAGAGATGGCAGAGGTTGGTGAAGGCTCGAGCCTTCGCCCAAAAAAAAGGCAAAGGGGCGAAGGCTCCAGTGGCCGAGGTGCGAGACCATCTCAGCCCCTGGAAATGGCTTCAGCCGAGCCAGCTGAGGAAGCCCTGCCTCAGCCAGCTGAGTCGCATGACCCAATTCTTATTGGGTTTTCAGAGGGTGATTCGGCTGTGGACTCAGCCATGGCCAAAAAGCTGAACAAAGTGGTTGTTCTGCCCCTGGATCAGCAGAAGTTCGAAGCAGCCCCCCTGAGAGAATCTAAAGGAAGTCCTCCATTCCAACGTCGCTCTGGTAAGTACATGAAACTTTCTAAGTGTTCATTTAGTTTCACTTGTCTTTTTTCTCACTTTGCTACCCTGGCAGGTCCAAGCTCAAGAGTTGGAGGCCTTGACTCGTGGAGAAAAATATTATGAAGATCTCCAAGTCAAGTCCCGGGAGCTTGAGGAGGCCAACCAGCAGAGAGCCATGCTGACTTAGCGGATCAACACTCTGCAGGCCGAGGTATCCACATTCCAGCAAAGGGCGGATGATGCAGAGATGAGGTTGGCCACTTCCAACTCCAAGGTGGATGAGTGGGAACACAAAGTGGCCGATCTGGAGATGGTTTCTACTCAATTTTTGACTGAGATTGAGGCCTTGAAGAAGGAGAAAGCTGAGATGTTGCAGAGGAGCAACACTTTTGAAGAGCAGCTGAATCAACTGCGTCAACAATTGGCCGAGGCTGAGGTCAAAGCAGTTGCTGACTTCAGAAGATCCCAACTGTTTGAAGAAAACATGATTCTGCTGCAAAGTTCAGCTATGGAGGCTGGCAAAACAAAGGTCATCGACGTCTGCTCAGAGATTTATCCAGAGTTGAACAAAGAAGACCCTCGTCTGGCTGAACTGTACAATTCAACACCTTCCCAAGAATTCGGCACTCAGTTCCAGCAATTCTTGGAGGGAGTTGACTTGAGAGAAGACGATGATTAGTCTTAGGATCTTCTTTGTAATATTGCTGAGCAGACGTGAATATATTCTGTACTCCCAATTTCTTTATCAATGGAAGATTTTCTAAGTCTTTGTAACTTGTCTTTTCCTTATGTTCTGCTCTTCAATTTCAGATTTTCTGCTGAATCTTTACTTTCCACACTTATCGTTGCCGAGATCCAATGTCGGCCTTGGCAAACTTAACCAGTTTAATTGAAAATAAACCAAGTTACCAAGCTTTAAAATGTAGAATAAACCTGTTATTCTGCCGAGCTGAGACAAAAATTGGCTAAGAACGAATCTTGCATTGCTTTAGCCGAGATTCAATCTGAATAATGCTTAGTAATAACCCAAATCTTTAATCCGACTTAGCCAAAGTATTTAGGCTGAGAAGATCTTTCGGCCCAGGTTTCCCTTGTAGCAGCCGAGATAGTTCTGTTCAGCACTTTTTAAACTGAACTTTTTCGTAGAGCTAATCTGGACTTCAGGATCTGCTCTGCTGAACATTTCTTGGATTCTTCCAAGTGTTGACGGATGTCATTTACTCTTATAGGACCGATCTGGACTCCAGGGTCTGCCCTATATTCTATTTTTCTGCTCAGCAATTCTTGAACTGAGCTTTTGTTGAGCCGATCTGGACTCCAGGATCTGCTCCACTGAATGTTTCTTTGACTCTTCCTAGTATTGACTGTTGAGTCATTTTATTTTTATAGGACCTATCTGGACTCCAGGGTCTGCCCTATATTATATGGCCAAGGTTTCTCTTGTAGCGGCCGAGATGATTATGTTCAGCAATTTATCAAACTGAACTTTTGTAGGGCTGACCTGGACTCTAGGGTCTGCCCTAACGAATGTTTCTTAGATTCTTCCAAGTATTGATTGACGAGTTATTTCTCTTATAGGACTGATCTGGACTCCAGGGTCTGTCCTATGTTATGTGGCCTAGGTTTCCCTTGTAACGGCCGAGATGATTCTGTTCAGCAATTCTTTTGAGCTGAACATCTTTAAGAATACTGATCTGGACTCCAAGACCTGTCTTGATGAAGTGTGGAACTTGTCACTTTCAAGATTCCTTTGAGATCATTTTATAGATAACACATAGTTGAGTCCCCACATGGGAGGGCATTTTATCCGAGTGAGCCATGCCAAATTAGAAGGCTGAGGCCTTGAGAGAATCAAGGTTAACCCTTGATAAGCCTTAGGATCGAGGTCGACCGTGAGGTGAACATGCACGCCGAAGTGGACCCCTAATAAGCCCTAAGGCTGAGGTGAACCTCTGCTGTGGTTGGAAGGATATCATATCATTTTCGTGACCTGTTGAGCCATAAGAGAGGAGTCACCGAGATAAGGAAGCTTGTGTCCTGAGCTACTTTATGAGCCATAAGGCAGAGATCAGCTAAGCGCGAATCTTGTCGGGCTCCAATTCTATTACGACTCATAAAGTGAACGTCAGGTAGGCACAGAACTTCTCTCCCAGGCTGAATGAATCCCTCAGTATGAACCATAAGGTGAGAAGAAAATAAATATGCCCCCAAGCCAGGCTGAGTAGCTGTGTCCGACCGAACTGATCTGGATCAAACATATCGCCAAATAAATGTGCCAAGCTGAGCTGGCTGAAGAACTTGATTAAGATGGTGAGAATTTAAGTCTCATTTGCCAATAAAAAGCACTGCTTAATATATGGACCATTCTTTTGCAAATAACAAATTTGTAATAATCATTGAAGGACAATGTCTTTAAAGTACATTCATGTACATGAGGATTTGTACACTAGCAAGGTGAAACATAATTCTTTTGTGAGCTTATGCTTTTTAGATCAGCCGTATACTTTCGGAGACCCGCAATCTCTGCCCATCTGAATCTAAATCCTAGTCTCTTGGCGACTTGAGCTGATGTCCAGGTCAGCAACTTTCATCCAGAGGAGGCCGGCTAAAGTCCAGCCTATTGTGCAGCCTTGACCTCAGATTGTAAAACCGTTGTAGGTGGCCGAGCTGAATCAGACGCCCGATCTCTTAGCCGAGCTACCTGCAGTCTTTTGTATCATGACCAATATCATGATGATAAAGGCAGTACAGTTGATGGTTCCTCTTGTGGATGGGTCCGGTTAGGGGCTGAGGATTTCTTGTCAGACCCTTCTTCCTAATGTAGGAGAGAACATGAGCCTTTGAGGCCAGCATAGAGCTCCTTTCTTTTCCTCGGCCTCCCAACCGAATATTGACAGAGCGTCTTTCCTGTGCTTGACCTCTGCCTTTATTGTCAACTTTTCTACCATATTTATATGGCAGCAGCGCCTTTTGTGTGCATTTTAAGCTCTGGTGGCTAGACCTTTGTCCTGAACGTCTAGCCTCAGTTATAAATTTGGCCTGACGCCTGGGATGATAGTCAGGCCGAGTTGGAGAATATTCCAAGAATTCCTCTTGTGGAAAATAATTACTGGCATGGAACCCACTGGGTCCCGCCGCAGAAGCTTTTCCGTTCATCTCTTTCACCATTGCTTGGAATACATTTGGATTTTGAGCCACATAACATATGGCTCGCATATGCTCCTCATATGTGAAGGCAGCAGTAGGAGTTGAGGAATTTCCAGGCTCCGAGGAACACTGTTCCATTTGTTGTGGAAGAGGTCGTTGACATCTTCGGTGGGTCATAGGTTGCTTGGACCCTTTTCCATCTCTTTTATCCATTCTTCCAACGATGGATGTGTTGGACCACTCCCAAGGAAGTCCTTGCAAGGCTGTTTTAAGGAACACGGAGGTAAATGCCCTCCTTCTAGCGTCAAATGATGAGACCAGAATTGCTCACCGGGTGGATCAGAGATGACCTAAACTGAATGTGGTCAGTCTTCCGTCTAAATCCGTCAATGGAACCTGAGAAGGAAGAAATACGTTAGAGGTCCCAGGGCACTGCCCCGGCAAAACCCTCCGACGCTTAAGTCAGTTATGGGTGTTTTAGTAGGCAATTTATGCTGGAATAAGGTTTAGATGAAGCCTGTAATAAGATCTCACTAAGTATTAGGCTGTTTTGAGTGTTGGCCGAGATGGAGTTCATAGGAGAAGGCTCCAGGAGTTGTTTCAAAAGTTGGATCCCCTTTCCCGTCTGAGTAGGGGCGTATTTATGCACAAGATTGAGGAGGTCTAACCCTCTGCCTGGTGATGGGACCGTGACCTGTCTGAGATGACTGTCTTATCTGCTGCAGAGCCACAGTATGTTGGGACAAATGCCTGAAACTGTAGCTGTGTCAGTGACTGACTCTACGTTATATAGGTCGGCCTGTAATGATGACCTTGAACTGAGCCAGTCGATGCTTGACACCTGGAAAGTATTCTGCAGAACTGCCTTAGTGGGTCCCAAATGCCCGTTGATAATATCTTCTTCTGATCTTATCTGAGAGACTCTGAGTAATAGTGTTTATGAGAGCAAGGCCGAGGCTGGAGCTCGGTGCTGATATGAAGCTGAGGCCGAAGTTGATCCGAGGCCGAGCTGAAGATGCGTCTTTTTAGAAGTGCACTGTTGATCTCTTTTATTTGCCGAGGTTGACTGTAACGGACTGCTTTGACTAAAGCATCGCCGAGTCGATGTGCAATACGTCAAACTGTCCTTATGAGATGACTTCATTTATAACCAGTCTTGGTCATGTTAAGCAGGTGCCGACCTGATTCAGGCATGCGGCCGAGCTGACCAAAGATTATAGTTGAATTTGCCTTAACCGTATTGATGAACTTGCTTCAGCTAAAGGCATAAGATGGTCGAGCAGAAATGCACTCCTGCCGAGCTGCAGGAATTATATCAAACCTTAATTTGTCGTTGACCGTTTGTTAACTAACTAACGACTTTGTCTTTCCTGAGCAGTTCTGATTTTGGTTCATCAGCTAGATTTTAGATTTAATAATGACTGGGAGATCATCATAGAATGTAGATAATAATAAGGTCAACTTTTGTCTGAACAATTTTGTACATTCATTAACAATGCTAGAGACATTATTCCATCTCATGTGCATTGGAAATAAAATTGAAGATTAAAATTATCCAGACAAAATAACACCTGTTATTGGGACCATGGAATATGACCTGTAAACTCCCCTTGAGCTTAGTGTTTGTTATTTATATGGAAGGTTCGTAGGAGTTATGTAATCAGATATGGTGAAATTAATTCCAAAGCAAAGTTTACGAACAAATGCTTTAAATAAATTTAGTTTAACGCTAGTGCTGGACTAATGTCAAAGTTTAACTTTATTCTATGGAAGTTGTACTAAATTTGGATCCCATGTAGTTCACTCAGTACGTGATTGATAGTAATTCATTTATTGATAAAGAAATTATGGTTACTATGTGACGGTAGAAAACCCTCATAGGTTACTTTCGAAATTTTATTTTGTATTATATAATTACTATTTAAGAATAAAATACCTCTCATCTTGACCATAGAAACTTATTTCTGCATCTTACAATCCAAGAGTCTCAGCTATAAACATTTGAGTTAAACATGTGCCTTGATATATAAGGACGTTCCCGGTGTACTAGGCTTTCGTGTTTGTGTAAGATCCAATGAGAGGCTGGATCGTTTTGTGATTTGATGTACGTAGCCTTACCCTAAACTTTGTGCAAGAGGTTATTTCTGCGGCTCGAACACGTAACTTTAAGGTCGCAAAACATCAGCTTTAGCAGTCGGGCCCGCCCTCACGTGTCTTAATATATGCGGCTGTTAAAACGTGATCTTTTTTGGTAATATGTTGCAGTTGGCGATCTTAATAGTTCAATCCCTCTATTTTACGATCAAAGATGAGAATTCTTATCACTCCAAAGAAAGAAAAGAGAAAAAGAAAAGGATCAAGAACAAAAATGTAAATATGTTTGTGTGTTTATATAGGAGAAAATAAGTCTTTAAGGCATAGCTTAGTTGGTATTCGAGTTGTGATTTATTCTAGGAAAAGAAAAGGAAGATAAAGGAAATCCATAACAAAGTAATGGAATTCTTTAAGCATCTGTTTAGCCCATCCACTAAGCCATCACCCAAAAACATATAGTTGACTTGTAAGCAGAGAAAAGTAGCCCCAGGGGCATAGTCCAGTGGTAAGTGGTAAAGATGATTGGGGCTAGAACCCCGACGTTCCGAGTTCGAGTCCGTGTGGAGACAATCCTTGTTGAAATATTACAAGGGTTGCCTCTGGGCTGGCTGAGTCTCGTGTGTCCTCTCCCTTTGCAGGGCTGCCGGTGGAGCACAACCCTCGATTTACATCCCACCTGGCTAAGGGGCCTCTGGTACAGATGGAGGGAGAACCCACTCCCTCATCAAAGCAGAGAAAAGTAGTACGCAATGCCAAAGCAAAGGACGGTTGGATTTGGAAGATGTCCAAATTTAATGGCCATTTGTTTTTATAAGAGTCTCTCAACCAACACATTTAAATGTGTTGTTTGAATAATGTTAGCAAAACCTACCTGTTTGCATTTGGCTAGAAGAGTGGCTATACAATCAATCCCTTCTGTCTTTCATACATATCCCACTTTACTTTCTTTTTTTATGTGTATATATCGAAAAAGTTAGAACAAAAGCCATTATTGTCATCTTCTGTTATATTGACCAATATCTATAAGTATATATCTATAATTTGAATGGCTATTTATGTGGAATATTATGACAATTGTAGCTTCGTTGGTATGTGCTAAAGAATAGAGGTCATGTGATGACAGACTGCCGCACCGTCCTACCTTCTTTTGCCTCCCATTCAAGCAAGCTTAACAATATTGTGTTCAGAGCATAGTCCAGTTGGTATTCGTATTAGGATTTACTCCAAAAGTTCAAGAGACACGTACATTGTGAGTGTTCCTTTGCTGCTAGGCCGAAGGCCTGGTTTACGGGAGGACACCTTGCGTCGGTCACTGCGTAAGATCTCATCTAATGTAGGAGCCGCTGGGTTCCTGATTTGCATCCCCCACACATGCTGCTTGGAACTGGGGCGATGGGCCCCGAGACGAGGGATTTCACCTATAACTCCAAACTTAACAATATTGTGGCATGTGGAATTAGATTAGACTTCTGACATATTATCATGTACTACAAGCTTGGTTTTCTTTATTGTTTCTCAAATCACAACATTATCAAATTAATCTTTTTAGTAATAAAATGTAACTCCAAAGAAGTTTTAAAACATAAGTAAATTTAATCAAAGACATGACATACTTATCAAAGTGTATATCCACATACACATAGATACATACATGCACATACACCACACATACATATATGTGTGTATAGATTAAAAAATGAAGAAGAGAAAATCGAATTCGAGACTCCAGGATAGAGAACATACTACTGAACCGATAGACACGAAGGTTTTTCGCCTATATACATATATGTGTACATACATACATATATCTATATATGTGTGCATGCTTGAGTATGTGTGTGCGTGTCTATATCTATATATATATGTATATATATATATATGTATATATATATATGTATATATATGTATATATATATATGTATGTATGTGCATATTAACATGTACATGCAACACACATTCTAATTACATATGCTCCATTGGAAATAGAAACCACAATAACATACTCAATATTTGACAAATCGATACAATAGAAGAGCAATGTGTATGTCTCACCACTCGGACATAAAAGTATATAACAACGGTTACATATTTCTTTCAGGTTGATCTTTATAATTAATACTTCTATAATTTTAAAATTTTTATTCTTTATGTCCTAAAAATATTATTACAATTGATTTTTTATATAGTTTTGAACTATCTCAAAAGTCAATTATCTCAAAAGTCAATTATGACAATATATTGAAACGGAAAGAGCATATATTTCTAAGAGACACAACCAAATTAGTTTTTTAGATAGTAGTTCTAATGCAACTAAAACGGTAAAAACAAAAATGGAGAAATAAACAGTAGCATGTACGATTTCTTGGGATGAAATCTGAGGAGGCTTGTTATGAGGCAAAATATGAGGTCTCTAATCACGCGACGACACGTGTACAAAAGGGTCCGCTGTTTACTTTTTTTTCTTTTTTTAAAAAAGACTCTTTTGTGCACGTGGCATCGTGTGATTGAAGGTCTCATATTTTGTCTCATAACAAGCCTCTTCAGATCTCATCCGCGATTTCTTAACTAAAACATGATTAATTAACTATAATCATCTAATAAAGTGAAAGCTCAAAGAGGATGCCCCCCTTCGTTGGGAAACTCGACATCACATTCTATTTTATTCCTTATTTTTGTTACAAAAATTACTATGTAATCGTATTGTGACATAGCATTATATGGAAATACATAATCAGAAAGAAACATGGAAACATAACACATGGCCAGTAATTTTGTTTTGTCTATCTCATCTTGTTTGTATTTCTTTTTTCCTTTTCTCTTTCAGCTAGTATAGTATTCCTCAAAATTCACGTCTTATTATTATAACTGATTCTCAAAACAGATAGATAATTTTCCATAAAGAAAATAATTACCCTCTCAAAAAATATTGTTCTTTATATTTCGTTTGTCTTAAAAATATTATCCATTTTTTAAGAAAAAGTAAGTATTAATAATGAAAGCTTATATACTACCTCTTCAATTAATATTTATATAAGTTTTCTTAATTTTACTTTAAATAACCAACTGAGGGTAGAATGTGCATAGTAGCCTATAAATTTTGACTTTTTTAAATTATATTCAAGTCAAAACCTGACAATATTTTTAAGAAAGAAGCAGTAAAAAAACCAAAAAAAAAAGAAGAAGAAGAAAAAAAAAACAGGATGCAAATCAACACAACTTGTAAAAATAAAAAAGAATGGAAAACTCTACCATACGATTGTTGAAGTTATAATCCAAATATTTAAATGTTAAGCACACTCGCTGACACATTAAATATACAATCCAATTATCTTAAATTGCATTGCATTCTACACCATTTATAGAAGAATTTCATGTAACACACAATTGCAAGAATGAGAGTTCATAAGAATAAAAAGTCATCTCTGTGTTTTATTATTTCCTTGTCTTGTTTTCAATAGACAAAGAAGATAAGAAAAATAGAAAAAGAAAAAAAATAAATAAATACTATTTTCATGAGAATAAAAAGTCATCTCTTGTTTTATTATTTCCTTGTCTTGTTTTCAATATACAAAGAAGATAAGAAAAAGAGAAAAAGAAAAAATAAATAAATACTATTTTATACGTTAAGTGCTTGATTTGATACTTCATCATTGTGTTTTATTAACTCTTAAGTCATAATTATTAAACGGAATAACTTGTAGTTAAATGTAATACTACTACTACAACAACATTATCCTATTGCCTTAGAGGCCGCCTATGACAGAGTATGGGAAGGGGGGGGAGAGGTCGGACGTACGCAACTATACCCATGTGTTAGAAACACACATCGGTTGTTTCTCGATGACCCATAGTGATGCATCAAGCTATGTCGATCAACTGTTACTTCATAATATAAGAAGCACAACCAAGTGAGTCATTTTGTTTTATTCCATCATATTCCAAATTCAAGGAAGAGTGTGTCATTGACTCCATTGAAAATAGAAATGGTAAATGTACTACTACACTCTCTTTTTTGTCCATGACATATGCTTCAACACCTTAGGAAAAGAAAGTAACTTTTAGAAACCTACAATATATTTATGTGACATACTTAAAAAACGAAAACGTCTAATGATATTCATAAAGTCAAATGCTAAAATTTTCCATCAATGTCACATTGCCCAAATATCTCATAATGCTACATCACTATCTCCCATATTTTTAAAATATTACTTTAGTCGGCCATTATTTACTTTTGAAATAAAAAAATTTTAGTTTTCCATCATACAAATAAAATACTAGACTATATTTTTTTTTCATGTATAGCATATAAGATTATCTAATTGACGACGGATGTAAGGTAGAATGGAAAACAAGAGTTAGTTCAGCTAGTAAAATTTGTCCACTTCCTCATATAAGGTCTCAAGTTCAAATGTTATTGTATCAATCTTGGATAGACAATTTATAAATCTACAAATTCTATAGTAAGTAATCGATGAGGTTGACGATATGTCATGTCGATTATTAGTCAATTTGTAAATCTATATATTCTATTATAAATTGTCGTTGAAGCTGACTAGATGTCTCGATGATTGTTAGATAATTTTTAAATCCGTAAATTCTGTTATAAGTTTTCGATGAAACTGATAAGTGTGCTCTCCTCTTAAAATGAAGAAGCTTCCTCTTACTTTTTTAAGGTGTCCCCTATGACATAGCCTGATGAAAACAGACAAGTGGTAATCATTTTGAAATATAGAGGTTGGGAGTTCAACTCCTCCGGAGGTATTTGTGGTGAATTCCATTACTTGGCCTCCACTGTACCCGTATATATAACCTGTTATATGTTTGAATTTATCAGGTTTCTGATTTACATCTCTACACTTCCTGTGGGACCAGGGTACCCGTGTATATAATCTGTCATATGTCTGAATCTATTAAGTTCCTGATTTACATTTCTACATTTTTTGTGGGACCAGACTGAGACCACGTTACTTTTTTTTTTAAGGTGCAAGATAGAATAGCACCACTACTCGACTTCTCTAGTTATCCCTGCAGTAAGTAGAAATTGTCTCAGACTCCTTTTGTCCTAACTCGGCAATTATATGCAAGTATAAAAGTAATCCAAATGACATTCAGGGACAAAGCATATCTGCTGGCAAAAGAAGCATAAAATGAAATGTGAAAAATAAGGCAAGAAAGGAAACCAAGAGCAAAATACAGGTCCCTTTGCTCTTCTTTTCTGTTTCCATTAGCTTCATCTCGGATCTTTATTTTTATTCAGAATCCGATCTGGTTATGTTTTCCATTTTTTCTAAGCTTCAACTTTAGCATTCTCTCATCCACCGATTATCACGCCGCAAGGTTCTCTTTTTTCCTTGCTTCCTGTGACAATAAGTATGAACCTTTATTGTTTATTTGGAATTTTCCGCTTGGTTGATCGGTTTTTGATCTATTTGATTAGAAGATGATCTACTGGTCAATCTGAAACTGAGCATTTTTTGTTGACTGATTAAATATCCAACTTTTTGGTGTTTTTTGATGATCAGCCCATTTCATCTTTACTCGAGATGATGATTTTAATACAGAGTATTTTCAAGTTGTCTGATAAAGTTTTTAACTTTACACTGTTTAATGGGCAGCTCGTTTTACTCAGGTTTTGCAGTACGATATTTTGATATTGAAATACGGATTTTCTATTTTTGTACTACGTATTTTTTCAGGGGTGTGTTATTTAATTTTGAGTCTGTTAATCGATCTGTATACTATTTGTTTCTGATTACTTTATATACTTATGTCTGGATGGAGCAGTGGCTACGAGTTGTGTTTTTTTTAAAAAAAAAATTAAACGAAGTGTACTGAGCTGCTACTGATTTGCAGAATGGAAATGGATTCCGGAAAATTGTTTGTGGGTGGGATTTCTTGGGACACTAAAGAAGACAATTTACGTGACTACTTCCAAAAATTTGGTGAGGTTCTTGAAGCAGTGATCATGAAAGATCGGAACACAGGGCGTGCTCGTGGTTTCGGCTTTGTTGTCTTTGCAGACCCTTATGTTGCCGAAAGGGTTGTCAAAGAAAAACATGTGATAGATGGTAGAACTGTGAGTCACAAGATGTTGCACATTTTCATTTTTTTTATTGAAGGACTGTTTAGATGAATCTTGTGGGAAGTTTGGTTTGTATCAGATTATTCTCATGAGTGTATAATTTGCTTATCTTATGAATATTAGTTAATCGCAGCAATGTTAGGAGTTCTTAGACCAAACAGGAAAATATAATTGTCTGATTCGGAATAACAACATTAACAGAATACAAGTAACTACGCAATTGTCCGAGCTTGCTTTATTTACAGTCTTATCGTTTTATTTTTCAGGTGGAAGCAAAGAAAGCGGTGCGAAGGGAAGACCAACCGAATCTGAACCGCAGTACTGGTAGTAATCAAGGCTCACCGGGTCCTGCACGCACAAAGAAGATTTTTGTGGGAGGTTTAGCATCCACAGTAACTGACAGTGACTTCAAGAAGTACTTTGATCAGTTTGGTACGATTACAGATGTTGTAGTAATGTATGATCACAATACGAAAAGACCTAGAGGTTTTGGATTTATTACTTATGATTCAGAGGATGCGATAGACAAGGTTTTGCTCAATACCTTTCATGAGCTGAATGGCAAAATGGTTGAGGTAAAGAGGGCTGTTCCTAGGGAACTAACTCCTTGTCTGACCAGAAGTCCTTTGAGTTGTCACAATCATGGGTTAGCTAGAGCTAACAATTATCTTAGTCCTTATCATCAAGGTTATAATGCAGGTTTAATAGGAGATTATGGAATGGGGTTGGAGGGAAAATTTAGCCCTGTTACCGTTGGTCGTAATGGATATGTTCAACACAATGTCAGTTATCCAATAGGACCTAGTATAGGTTCAGTCTTGAGTTCTGAATGTACAGCAAATAGAAGTTTATCTCCCAATATAGGCTATGGAAGTGGATTGAATCCTCTTCAAGGTGCCTACTCAAACAGGTACTGTAGTCCAGTGGGATATGGTGTGGGCATGAGTCGAAGTGGTTCCTTGGGGGACTCTACTGGTCCAAATACCTGGAGTAATGGGAATCTGAATTACGATCCTAAACCGTCAACACCAAATGACTTCATTGGATCAGAAAATAGAACTGTTGAAACACTTGGTGCTTTTGGAAGTATTGGAGCGCTATGGGATTCTTCTCCTGGCTTCGGTCGTGGTGGAGGGACTGGTTCTTACAGCAGCAATAACCTTAATTATGATTCTGGGGAAGACAATTTCATGTCTGGAGAACCATATGGGAAAATCAATAGGAGCAGTATGGGTGGCTCCTTGTCCTATGGTGTTGGGAATGATAGGACTTTTGGAAACTTTTATGCTAGTGACTCAGTTTATGATGATCCCACTTGGAAGTCATCTTCAACTGAGCTAGTGAACTCTGGAAATATCGGTTACAGAATTGGGAGTATAACTTCAAATGGTACTCTTAACAACTCAGCCAGTTACATGGATGGTTATAACGTTTCTGGTAGAACTAATAGAGGTTAGCATTTCTTTATCTTTGACTTCCAAACTGAAGTTTTGTTAATGTGCGATCGGGGTAAAGATTCAGTTTTCTGAAGGTGCTTCAATTCTGATATACAAATGACCATTATGAATGAAGTGAAAGCAATGTGCTTGATAACTATTGTATTCCCACTTTGGATGCTAGTGCTTGTGTTGCATTGTTCACGCTCTTTTCGTTTTATTTCTTCATGAACCTTTCATCATCATCATCCAGACCCAGTATATCCCAATGACAGCAAAAGCTATCTTTTAGAGTTTCTCGACATGTTTTGATCAACATTCCTAATTTGGAGAATGAGTAATTTGTAAGAGGGTGAAGAAGCTTTTCCTTTTGTTAGCTTCTTGGGTTGTTAGGATTTTTGGGGGCATGTTATTGGCCATTGCCGTGCTTTTCTGGCCACACTTGGTTTCCTAGCCAGAGCAAATTTAAAGGATTCTTTAGCATGAGGATTCCATTGTACTACGTTAAACATACCAATTTTGCCATATGCCACTTAAACCTTTGATTGAGAATGTATGCCAGCACATACAACATAAGGATTCAGTTGTTATGTAGTAATGTTGAAATTAGTATTATTCAGTATATCTAGGTGGTTACATATCTTCTAGGATGAGCTGTATCTCTTTTTTGTACTATTTAGGTGGTTACATATTTTCTAGCGTGACCCCTATCCCTTGTCTATAACAGAGCAATGACATTGATAGTTTTTATATAATAGACCGATGGCATTGATAGCTTAAACACTGATAGTTATTCCGCAATTGATACAGCTGACATGTTGATTGTTGAACTAATTCTTGTGCTTGATCCGATAGTAGGAATGAACTTCCAATATTGTGAGATGCATTTATCTTTTAGTGTTAGTATGCGATACATCTTTTCCTCTTCTTTTACATCGGGAACTTTTTATTTTGTGCATTAAAATTTCCTTTCGCAATCGGGTTTAGCAGAAGCTATTTACAGAAGAGGTATTGTCCCAATGCCACATAGTAAACTATCTAGCTACCACTATTCCCATGTCCTAAGTTTTCATGTCAGAAGCACAATGGACAACTTGGCATCATTGATCATTACATGATAACGATATTATCATCAAATGTAGTGAATCTAGGCTAGAACAGCCCTTGTCTTATTCTCCTGTGACTCCATGAACTTCTTAAGAAATAGATGTCTATTCTTCAAGAAGAGAAATGATGAGTCAAATATATTCTCAAGTCCAAATCAAGATGCATGTAGTTGTTTGCAAAAGTGGAAGTTTTCAGAAGTCATTAGTTCTACATTTTCTTTTATCTATTAGGAGAAAGGACAAGTGTTAACATCACTGCAATAACTTACCTTGTTTATATTCTTACAAGTTGCTCTTGTATGTTTCAGGAATTGCTGCTTAGGAAATGTACAAGGATTGCACAAAGTTGTAGGCCCAGAACATTTTGAAAGATCTACGGGACGAATGTTTCAAGCTGGTGAGGTAATATCAACAAGTGTGTGCGCGAGTTCTTATGGAAAACATCTAGCTGGTGAGGTAAGATCAACAAGTGTGTGCGCGAGTTCTTATGGAAAACATCTAGCTGGTGAGGTAATATCAACAAGTGTGTGCACGAGTTCTTATGGGAAACATTGTATAAGCTTCCGCAAAGGTTTCCATGTTAGGTTTGAATTTAAGTTTTTTCAGGGGTAATCCTTTTTAACCCCCGCCACTTTATTTACCTTTATAGGTATTTTGGCTGAGTAGTAAAATTGAATCGCGGGATATATAGAAAACAACTGTTATGCCTTGCATGTCTAGCGACATGGATCAGACAAAAGGCAGATTATTCTTAGGTTATTTCCCTCTGCTGCTGTAGTATCCAAAGTTTCTGCTGCTGGTTCATGTGCAGTTTGTTTTTTTGCATGCCAGATGGTTTGCTGTTGGAAACAACACTCAAGTTTTCTTTACACAATGTGTGAGCGGTTATAATGATCAATCACTTCCTATATTTTTTGTGTTTTCTAGTACTTGATGCATAATATGCACATTTGGAATGTCTCTTTCAAACTCGGATAAAAGAGGAGGATTGTATTAGGTTGACAATCAGTGTAAAACTTCGTCACTAAACATGATTATGAATAAAAGAAGCTAATTTACTATTGGCATATGGTAACAAATGTTTGCTTTATTACTTGCTAAAAAACATGCACAGGATGCCTGGCTGTTCCTGAAACCGTAACTAAATACATGTAAGTACATATGCTGATTCATTTTCACTGAGAATTTTAGTGTGTTGTGCTCTTGTTCTGTGAGGGAATTTTAGGTTTTTTTGGCTATTTCTTAGGCAGTCTTGTGAATCAAATGAAGAAGAAATTTACTAAGAGATAAGAGGAAAGACTCAATAAACGATGTTGGAGATGGGAGTTGACTTTAGATAACAGGGTTATATGTAAGAAAAATTTTTAGGTCTTGAGTAACATTTATTTTTAGAGGTGAGTTTTTCTTACCTCAACTTGTGTCCGTATTCTTTTGAGAAAAAATGTGTCATGCATTATAGGATAAATGTGTTACAATACAACTCTCTTTAGACACTGTGAATAAGGATGGAGCCGGGAGGGGAGGCTGAAGGTGCATGCGAGGGGGAGGGGCGGATGGGGGCTGGGAGGTGGGGATGGAGAGGGATGGGAGAAAGGGAGGGAGAGAAGGAGAATGAACGGTGAAATAGCTTGTTGGAATATTAGAGAAGAGAAGAGAAAAGAGAGAAAAAAAAAGAGAGAGTTTCACTGTCGGAGAGAGAACGAAATTCTCCGGAGCTTCGGTGCTAGTGGGAGAATGTTGCTGGAAAAATAAAAGAGAGAAAAGTGAAGAGAATGGAAGAAAGCGAAGGGAAGTGAGAGTTTTGTTTTTCATATTTTTTTTGATAGTAAAACTATTTATAGAATGTTGGTGTTTGAGATGTAAATATCTTGTTTATGTTGTATATATTCTAAAGGTTAAAGTAGAGAATTAGATCAATATTAAAATGGTGCTTAACTAATTGTGCTAATTGGTTGGGGTTTTGTTGTTTCAATCTACGAGTATGATAGGATTTCTTGACATATATGAATAATTTCATTTTGCTTGGTCAATATTTGTTGGTAAAACTAACTTCATGATAAATATTTTTACGATGGCTGTTGATTATATTTGTTGGAAGAGTTGGTTCGTCGAAACTTTATATTGTATTTGAGCTTGATGTTTTGGTTAATACAAACAAAACTCAATATTTCTAAGCTTGTTTATAGTTAGTCTTTATGGACTAATGAGATGTTTTTTAGGTGATTCATTGACATGAATCAAAAGGTAATGATTTGAGAAGGTGATAAGACTTGATGAATGATATAACGTTATGAATTGCTCATGAGTTCTTTAGGGTAAGTGATAGACAACACGAGGTCTTTGAGAGTGGCTCTAATCTAAGAATAAAGTGTAAGTTCTTGTGACATGGAAGTAGATTTGATTATTCCATTTGATTTGAGCTCTCTATAATAGAAACCCAACCTCAATTAATAGAGAACATGCAAAAAAGGTTCAGTAAAGAGCATGTCATAGAAGATTTCTAATCAGCACTATCAAACTTGTCCCTACCTACGATGTTGATGTAGATAATTCTTACTGCAAGTTCATAGTCATGTTTATGATATTGTGAGCAGTACACACTTGATGAATTTTACCTATATAACTATGGAGGTAGTTTCGCTTCCAATGAAATTTTGAAATAACTCATTAGAGGGCTTAGGAAAACCTAGGACATGTGCATGGCTGAATTCGCACCAAACTAAAAACTGGTATAAAATATACATCGACATATCTTTGGCTGTTTGTATGAACAACATAGAAATATGATTCAAGACGCTATGTCATCTTAATTTTATTTATATAATTTCATTTGTATTAAGTGGTTATTCAAGATGTAAATCATCGTTCATTATGTGTCAATATCTTTCTTTAATGCCAGAGAGGCTAATTTATGATCGTTTATGGTTGTTCTTATATAAATTTGGATCATGTGGGAGATTGTTAGAAAAAGCACATAAAAGTACTTTAGAAATGTGCTCAAAATTTGCATAAAATCATGTAAGAAGTTTGATTAGAGAAATGAATTAAATTTGGATTGGATTAGGTGATACTATACTCTGAATCATGAGTTCATACTATGGCCATATTCTGAATTCGGAGTTCAGCGTCAGAGATCAAACGTTCGACGATGAATTCTGAGTTCGGTTCCATTCTGATGTTGTTTTTTGACCGAATGCAACACCAAATGTTCAATGAAGAGGATTGCCGAACGTTCGGTTCTGAGTTCGATATCAAGTGTTTTGTTGCAACGTTCAAATCATTTAAGCAGTGAGTTCGGTTCGAGAGACCGAAAGTTTGGCATTTCAGAACACCAGAATTTCCAATTGTCTTTTCATGAAATGATGTAACTTTTGCAACTTAGAACACCTCATTTTAGCCATAAATAGTCATAAACTAACTTTTGGAAGTTAAATTTTACAGAGAGAGATGTAAAATTAACTTTTTCTTTGTGAAGATGAAAGCATATGAATACAAGGATTCTAACCTTTGAAAGGTATACTTTTGCAAAGAATTTTGACAAAACATGCAAAATTTCTTCCTCACTTTTCTTCGTTTTTTTCTCTTCTGATATTAAATACTTCAATAAGCAAGTTCAATCTGATTCTCGTAAAGAAAATGACAAGGAGAAGCCGTTATAACATGCAAAGTATTTGTCGCGTAGTTTAATGTGCTCATTGGTACAGACAAAACTGTTTTTAAGGAGATGTAACATTTGTTACTCTCGATTATCTTTTTCTTATTTGTTTTTATTTGATCTCTGTTTAGTTACCAAATCTTCGTTTAAATTCCAACCGATGACAAAAAAAAAAGAAAAGGAGAATTGTGTAAGTGCAATCACACGAGAAAATTTTATATTACCATTTTGATCTTTGGTATAGGGTGGATAAACATAGTTGGGTGTGGATTTAGTCATTCGTTATATTATATTTAGCACTTTGTAAAAGTTTATAGCGAGTTCTGATTTCTCAAAATCCATTGAGCATAAAGGCGACGAAATTCGCATGGTCATGTGGGTGACCTATACTTCGAACCAAGATCTGATTTATGACTGAAATATCAAAGTGCACTTAGCATGGTGAAAGTTTTGGCATTTATCATTTTTGATTTGAGAGTTATATCTATTGCATTCGAACAGAATCAATACTTGTCTATTGCACTAACGTTTTGACCAATGTGCAGTACATATCGAGGATCCATCCTTTACTGAAACTACACATCCTAAGGCAAAGATGAGAGGTGGTTTCACTATTTTTAGACTTGTACAAGTCGAGATAAAGACCAGAGAAAGTTATTCTTTATTCCAGAAATTTATCAGAATTGAGCTGAGTGCTTTGTTTTTTTTTTTTTGCCCCCAGTTTTTAAGTGTAAAGTTTTGATTGCCGATGTGTTTAAACACTATTATTCAACACCCCAAGGACAAATGGTAAGAAACGAGTCATGATTAGTTACACAAGAATATAATAAAAAAGAGAAGGCATATATTATAAAGAAATATTTGTATCCGTTGCATGTTTAGAAGCCATAAGACTATTAGTTATTTTATGCTTAATTAGCATCAAACTTTTTCAAATGGATGTTAAAAGTACACTTCTAAATGGTTTTATACAAGAAGTATTTGTGAAATAAACCATTAGATTTGAAGATCCAGAACATCTCAATCATGTTTCAAATTTAAGAAAGTTTTATATAGATTAAAACAATCTTTAGAGCTTGGTATGATAGGTTTGTAAAGTTTTTTGCAATAAAATAATTTTAAAATAGGACACATAGATAATACGACGGTTTTGAAAAGAAAAGGGACCCGATTTGTAAATCGTTCAAATCTAAGTAGATGACATTATATTCGGTTCCACTAATTCTAAGGTAGTTAAAGAGTTTGAGGAATGCATAAAATCAGAGTTTGAAATGTATGTGGTTGATGAGCTTAACTATTTTCTAGGATTACAAATGAAACGAACTATTTGTAGTATTCATATCAGCCAAATCAAATATATAAATAAATGATAGGATTAAAGAGTTTATATTTGAAGATTTAAAATCTACAACTACCCTCATGAATAATAAACTAGATAAAGAAGAAAATGGCAAGCTCTTTGATGATATATTTTATAGGTTTATGAAAGGCTCTTTGTTTTATTTGACTACATCTAGACCATATATAATGTTTAGTGTATGTGTGTAAACGTTTCTAGAATAGCCTTAAAGTGTTTCATTGCAATGCCTTAAAAAAATGTTCACGTATATAAAATATACACCTTATTTAGGATTTTAGCATGATAAAATAATGGTAACCTAATTCTACGTATAGAACGAACTACAATTGATATCAGAGCAGGCTTAGAACAATTTAGACTAAGTGCATCTAAAACCATATCTGGCACTCTAAATCGTATCTACTCGCATATCTTTGTTGCTTCATATTGTCTGATTACTTGCCATGGAACCTTCATCAGATTCACATAGTAAACAACAAAAGCTTTATCTACCATGACACCGCCATTTTATGATGGCAATTTTTATAATCAACTGAAGAAGTTTATGAAAAATAACAGCCTTCAGTGATTATATGTTTTTTTTCCAAAGCTATATAAAAGTTTTTACATGAATACATGATTTAAGATAAAGAAAGGATAATATTTCATTAACAAATTCTTTCTAACGTCTCGTTCAGGAAAAAGGTCTCTTGATCCAATCCCCATTATATCACATCATGTCCATTATGGAAGAAGTAAATGTTTGATGCAACTAAAAGAAAAAAGTTTACATGTATCGCTATTCTTATGGGTTGGCGATTCACCAAGCGCTTCTACTCATTCCAAGAGTTTGGCGATTTACCAAACGCTTCTCCTGATTCAAAGGGTTTGAAGTTTTACACACATTTGATTACACTTCTAATGGAGTCAATGACATACTTGTTATGCCCCGCACCCTCCGTAGAGTAATTAAAGGATAAAAAGAAAATTAAATGTGATTAAGGACAACTAATGATAATGAATTAAGAATTAAGTATTATAATTAATTGGTATTTATTGAAGGTTTAAATATTAGAATTAATTAGCAATTAATTTGGAATTCAATATTAAAAATTTAGTTATTTAAGATAAATGAGATAATATGATATAATTTAGAAACTCCAAATTTTATCCTCCCCATATCAAAACTGACAAACGTCAGTTTCTCTCCATTATCAGAAAAGAAACCGACGCTTCTTCCCCTCTCCATCCCCATAGGCGATTTTCCATCTCCCATCAACCCTAGGTGAAGGTTCTTCAAGAACACAACCCGTTCTTCGTTTGTTTTCCGATTCTTCTTCGAGTAATCACAGACAAGTAATCTACTTATAAGTTTCTACGATTTGCGAAAGAAAAAGGCCTACTTTTGATATAAAATTGGATCACCATGCAGTAATTTCTTTCTGTGAATCTATATATGCCTTATGTGTTTTGGTTTCGGATTTTGGCCACTATATGTTGAAATCATTGTTGTTGTTGTTGAAATATGTGAGATCATGCAAAACCCAATCTCATGAACCCTATTTTGTGCTATTTCCGGATGGAGGGAGAAGAGGGTGGAAAAGGTGAGCTTTTGGGGTTGGTTTTGATAAAGATTTGAGTTTTAGGATTGAATCCTTGTGTGGTACGTTAAAGGTGATGTTTTTAGTGGATTAAGAATGGATTGATAGTGAGGATTAGGCTTGGAATGGTTGGAAGAAAGTTGGAAAACGTTTGGGCTGAGATCTGCAGTTTCTGCAGAAATTCGCAGAGGGAATTCTGGAGAAACGCTGACATCGATCGATCGATGTCAGAGTTCGAAGTACATCGCTCGATCGATGTCTGATGGGTGAGAGATCGATGTGTCTCAGTAGTACGTAGATCGATCGACGTATAAGGGGGTGAGAGTTCGATGTTCTCTGATGAACTTCGATCGATCGATGTGAGGGTTCGAAGTCACTTCGATCGATCGATGTAGAAAAGGGGTGAGAGATCGATGTTCTCTGATGGACATCGATCGATCGATGTGAGGGTATGAAGTCACATCGATCGATCGATGTGAGGGTATGATGTCAAGTAGTTTTGTGGGAAAATAAGGGAAGAAAGAGAGAAGCTAAGGGACCCTTTGGGTGACCTTAGGGACTTCTTAGGACATGATTGAGGTAAGTCTAAGTCTTGGAAACATGACTTAAGATGGTGAATCAAATGTGGAGAATTCGTAGGGTATTCGGATTGGACTCCAACGTGAATGACCTAAGGGGTTAGGATTGAATATATGAGGCTTTACAGAGTTCAAAAAGAGGAATGTGAGGGTTCCTACATTATCCTTTGGGTTCTAGAATCAATGTTTAGGTGATGTTGACCTGTCGGAAAGAACAAGTTCGAGTGTGTAAGTGAGGTGAGTCTCGAGTAACTGATTGACAATTGTATGTGAATTGAAGAACGTGATTGATATGAGAAGTTCTGCATTCTTGCATCATGGCACTTGCATTTGCATAATGTTTTGATAAGAACTGTGCTTCGGCACAGGGTATAAAGTTTGCGAAATGAGCTGTGATGCGTTACAGGGTATAAAGACAAGCTGTAACCACCACAGGGTATAAAGTTGAGCTGTAATGTGTCATGGGGTGGAAATATAAGCTGTGGCACATTACAGGATATAAAGTTGAGCTGTGGTGCGTAATAGGGTATAAAGACAAGCTGTGACCCACCACAGGGTATAAAGTTATGTGACCGGACATTGTGACATGCATTGCACTGTTTTGAAAAGAAATTGCATAAGCATTGTGATTGTGTAGTGTAGTGCATATTTTGTCATGCATCACGCGAGTTGTTACGTTATGTTTGGTTTGTAACTGGATTGTCATTGAACTGTTAAATGCGTATGAATTATAGTTCTTGTTCTGGTATGCTACTAGTCTATATTTTTGAAGTTATACAAGACATGTGCCCCATCAATCCCTTGAATTATATATTACTCATGTCTTGCCATGTGTTGATCCCGTATGTCTTATAAGCGGGTTACTTGCTAGCGTTTTTCGCTAAGGGTACTACTTTTGTTTTGTAGATGAGGCTAGTTACGACATGATATTCATAGAAGACGACAGTGAGTGGGCTGAATGGGATGTCTAGAAGTCACCTTGGGAATTGTTCTAGACTATTTCTTGTTATTTCAGTTTTCTTAGTTCATTTGGAGACTTAGATGGCTGCGTCCATAAACAATTATTGATAGTCACTTTATCTTTTGGGGTACCGCTTTGATGGTTTAGATTTATGTGATACATGTTTCCGCACTTATTTCTCTTACGTCATTGATGATGTGTATTCGAGAGATGAGACGTCTTGTAGTCTTCTCAGTAAGCTACGACGGGTGCACCGGGTCGGATCCGCTGTCCGGGTCGGGGCGCTACAATACTCTTGCGTGGCTTTGGAATATGATGAATAAAGCAAAATGAGTCACTAAATTGGCTGCACTTCTTATATTGTGAAGTAACATTTGATCGACACTACTTGACGCAATTTTCATTATGGGTCATCAGGAAATGACCTCCTTTTGTTTCTAACACATGCGTATGGTTGAGTACATATGACTTTCCATACTCCGTCATAGGCGGGAGCCTCTAAGTCAAAGGGATAATGTTGTTTAAGTCTTATACACATTTATATTCTCCTATAACAGAAGATTAAGATGAATTTAATAGTTAATTGATTTATATCCATAGGATGGACATTCGTCACTAATAGGATTCATATGTTCAAACCATTGCTTGATCAAATCACCGTTCAACTAAAATTTTCCTTATTTTGGGTGTGTAACCTTTGTATGAAACTGCACCAATCTTTAGGAGGCCAAACTTCGCATATCACTTGTGTGTGTGTGTGTTTTTTATAAAAAGAATTTGTACAACCTTGAATCCTTGTAGAAAAGAAGCGGCAAGAGACCAAGCTTTAATTTTATCCATTTTTTACTCTCTCTAATTTTTTTAAACAATCGATACATGACCCAAACAGTTGTATTTTTAATCTACCATTCCCATGTCCCGCCAGAAATTGTTTTAGATGGTTTTGATCTTTCAAAAACTCGTTGCTACTTTTCTTCCAGTAGCCAACATTTAAATTTTTTCTTAACGAAATTCTTCGTCAATGGTATTGGGGTCTGCAAACTCTCTATCTATTAGGATGGAGTTATCGTTTGGCTGCCTCTCACTCTCCTCAGACACTATCGGTAGCTATTGTTATCGTTAGGATATACTGAGTATTCTTCCCGTTGTCGTCTTTATCAATGGTATTCTTTGAAAAATATATCGTAATCACAATCAACGCCAATATCGATGCTCCTATCTAACGTCAATTACTAGAACCAAGACTAGGCGGGGTTAGGATCCCCTCACCGACCCATCTAGACTCACCATCCACCCTTGCTATCACGTGTCGCGCGGTGACGCATGGAGTGAGGGAAATGAAGAGCAGGAGATCCCAGCCTGACTAGGTGATAAAGCTTTACCACATCTATGCACTACGGTAGGCGTTGGCTACATACTATGGTAGGCGTAGGCTATAGATTACCAAAGCTCTGAAGCTTGACCAAATTCTCATGTTAAAAAGACAACCTAGGAGAAATTCAGATGCAACATCTAAAAGAAAATCAATTGGAAGGAATCTAGGTATATCATTAATCACGTTTTGTCACACACGCACACATACATACATAGATATATATATACACATAGATATACATACATATATATATATATATATATATATATATATATATATATATAAACCTTTTTATCACCAACCTTATTTTATACACGTCAATAGTTCCAAACAGCCTCATATTTCATTTATATGCTCATTTTTTTGGCCCTCTCTCAATTTTAGATACTTTTGTTGTATATAGATAGAGACAATCCAGACGAGAGGCCAAGAATGCTGAAATTCTTCTCTAAAGTGGGACAAGGAGACCACAGCAACCATAAGAAGAACTTCATATTGAGTTGATTCGAAAGTCTTTAAACTCCAGGGATGTCAAGCTCAAACTTCACTTGATTCAACCTTCAAACCATTGTGAAAGCTCAAACCTGTCTAGCAAGCTGGGCGGAGCAAACGACACAGATGAAAAACACAGAGAAAGAGAACACTTGGGACAAAAAGCATGACCATATGGTACGGATCTAGTAGCACTGAAAACTGCTCAACATCATCAAAATACAAATCAAAAACCTGTATCGCCTTGAGTCATTTTCACTCACTGAGCTTTCATACACCCGAGACAAAGTTGTGCATGATGAATGAACGTTGGGTGACAGCGATGGTATGGACGCATGCAATGTTAGTACCAAAGATCCCTGATTATAGTGGTAAAAGCATCATGAGGATGGCTTTGGTTCGTCTCACGAAGAACAGCACCAGCCTTTCTTTGCCTGCCCCCCTACGTCTTGTTCCAAATCTTCCTGTAAAACAACAGTTTTTCCATTGCTCATTGAGCCGGGATCCCTCTGCTTCAGCTCCTGAGATTGCATAACTTTTCGGCTTAAGATGTTGTAGATCTCTTTCACGACTGTTTGAAAAGCAGTGGCTACGTTGGAGGAGTCAAGTGCAGATGTTTCTATGAAGAACAGGCCCTGTGCTTCAGCCAAGTCCTTGCCTTCAGCAGTGGTCACCTCCCTAGCATCTTTGAGGTCTGATTTGTTCCCAACAAGTATTGTGACAACATTCATGTCTGAATGAACTGTCAAATGAGCAATTACAGAACTAAAATCAGGCCTATCATGATTTAGTGTTATAGCACCTGTTTCACTTGCATACTATATTCACAAGTAAACCATATAGAATAACAAAACCCCTAGTACCAAATGACACAAAGCTCTCAGTAAAATTTCCAATTCAGAGATGAAGTGATATGTCCAAGAATGATCTCAACTGAAGCCAATACTCTTACATCATACCATCAGAATATGCCATGCGAAGGAAACGCAATAAAGGCATCTCCAGTAGCCAAGAGTTACTTGTCGTTGGGGTTACCTGGGCATTCTTTTTTTCCCCCTAAACCCCATGATTTTATACAACTAAAATACCCTTTGTCCTTCTTCCCGTCTTCCTCCTCCATGCTTTCTTTCCTGAAAGTTGCCCCATTCCCTTCGACTCTCCACCTGCTATCTTTAACTCCTGGCCACCCCCCCCCCCACCCGCACACACACAAAGTCGTTTGATTATCAGCAGGCAGCAGCTAGTTACAACTGTTATCATTAAAGGCAGTCAACAAGATTGCACATGGTTGTTTTTTCCTTATAACACCACATCGGATGTTTTGCCTGTATTTGTTTTGCTTTCTAATAGGCAGAAATCATGATAAAGTCAGTACCATTAGACCCAAAAGCATCGTCCATAAACCTAGGAAAAAGGGCTCAACAGAAACAGTTGCAACGTTTTACAAATAGAAAGGGGATCCCAAAATTAGATCCTAGATTTGACAACCAAGGGGCTCAACTATTTTACTACACTCGTCATTTGAGCAATCCTCACTCATTGCACCAGCTCATTTCAAAACTCTATAAATATTAAATTGCACCAGCTCATTGCAAAACTCTATAAATATCAAAGTGCACCTAGCTAATGTTACTAAACATTAGCTACACCCTTTGCCTCCAATCTCCCACTGCTCTTTCAAGAAATCTGATCTTTGTACCTTGGCGCCTGAAACAAATGGGTCCTCACTGTATTCGGCTTTTGAGCCTTAAATGTATTAAACATAGGACCACTCAGGCTAGGCATATTTTGCTACCTCCAGTGAGTGCCTTAGTGGCACAACCCCATACAGTTTATGGGGATTTCTGCATTTTGAAATTGGCAAAGTTCCATAGATTAGTGATCATTACTTGGATTGGGAATTGTAAGAAATCTTTGCCCTTTTGTATTTTAAACAAGTGTAGATCACTGGCTAGCTTGCTAACACCTATTCATGGTGTTTATTCTCTGTAAATTTGCCTCACAAAGCCTATCTATGAAAATTTAACTTACAAAAAAAATTATCAATTCTTTGAAGTCATGCCTCTGCTGCATCTCTAAAGAGGGTACTTTCTAATAGGAAACGAGGGAAACGAGGATACTAATAAAGGTCACAGGGGGGAAGAAAGGAGAGAAGCAGGGGATTGGGTTGCTGTGATAGTGGCCGCAGCACATGGAGGGTGGCAGGTTGTGGTGAAAGATAGATGGTAGAAGATGAATAATGCAAAATTAGGTTCTTTATAGTAAGGGCGTTAAGTCGATAAAGGATCCTTTTCTTTTCCTTTCCTTCCTTTTTTTGGCCAATTTTCCACTTAGCCCAAAGATGGAGGGAGGCTAAGGTTTCTAAACATCCATTACTAAATGGTGAAATGACAATCATATATTGCAATTCCTGGAACGAATAGCTAAATTTTTTTCCCCTAAACAATAAAGCACTTCCTAGTATCAGATATCTTGCAGTCATCATCTTCAACTTGAATAACGCCTCGATAGCTCTAGATATTAATATTTATATTCAAAATAACATAACCTAAAAGTAAAAACATAATCGATAAGATTTCTTACTCTGAAGTTCATTTAGCCATCTGCCAATGCTATCAAAAGTCTGTCGTCTGCTGATGTCATACACCAAAAGAGCTCCAACTGCACCTCTATAATATGCGGATGTGACAGCCCGAAATCGCTCTTGCCCAGCTGTATCCCATATTTGTGCCTTAACTTGCTTGCCATTAATTTCCATCTTCTGCGTCTGAAATTCCACTCCTATTGTAGATTTTGAGTTAGGGTAAAACTCATTTCTAGCAAATCTAGCGAGCAAATTTGACTTTCCGACAGCTGAGTCGCCAACCAAGACAATCTTGAAAAGATAGTCTTCTGTCTGTTCCTCCTCTGGATATAATGCCATTTATCATCAACACAGAAAGGTCATCAACAGATGACCACGATTTGGTTCTGAGAGAGGCAAAAAATATCCCTATTTGCTCAAAACCATCTAAAGAGAGATTAGATCACAAGGTTGATGCGGGACTAAAAGGCCCCGATAGGAAACTTGAAAGGTAAGGCAGCCATTTGAACGGAGACGCTTCAGTCCAAATATTAGTTGAATGCAGCAAGAAAGGAATCTGGTATGAAGTCAGACGCAAGCATAAAAAACAGATATATGGTCCAACTCCCCGTGAAAAATTCTCCTATTATGCTTTAACCAACAACCCCCACTTCATGCACTTTTAAAAAATAGATGCCATGCAGGTCTTTAAGCCTGTCCTTGAAAAACAACACGATAGTACCTGCAATCAATACACAGCACAAAAATCATTAGAAAACACATCAAACTGCATCTTCATTTTGCTTTCACAAAGTATAAAAAAAGGAATCTCATTGAGAATTATGACGAGTTATGAGAGGACAAAAATTATACTCAAATAAGAATTATGGAAGCTGGCCAAAATGTCATCACTTCTGCAGTATAATATGGACATACCAAGGTGGTATGCACCTCACACTTCTAATTTACATCTCAAATGCGTTAGACAGGTTGATTCTTCACTTCTGCTTTACATTTAGAGACCGAGGCCAATGGATAGAGCAGAGATTAATCCTTTTTGCCTACTTTAAAACTTTTTACTCCACAACCTTTGGTACAAAGTACATGGCTTCTTCACATTTAACGACGTCAGAAAGTAACAAAATGCGTTTAAGGATCCTTCAAGACTTTGCATATGGACGTCACAAGTATAAGCAGAAATCAGTTATTACAAAATAAATAAAAATCAGACAGATCAACAAAGGTCATTCTGCAGCTTTACACTTAGCCAAGCTGATAGACCATGTATCACTGACCACCAATACAGCCCAATGTAAGTGACTATAGAAGCACACATGCAGCTCAAGGTCGGGTCTTCATGCAGTTTCCGAGGAAGAGAGGAAGAGAAAGTTCTAGAAAAGAAAACAGTAGCGCTAGTCACAATCAGTTTTCCAAATGAGCTGTATAGTAGGCTCCATTACTGTTCAATGAGAAATAAATGAAATCTAGGTGCTTACTCTGAGGGCATAAACTAAACTACCAACCAGCAAGTTATCACTAATCCACCCTATACAAAATAATTCAGTTACTTCTAAGAGAAAGCATCTGATATTAACTTTAAAGGCCAAAACCCAATTTTCCAGAACTCTTGCAGAATCAATGTCTTCCTCATCAGTGGGAAGGGAAGATCGAGAGTCCAAGTTAAAATTTAGCATATTGGAACAGAACGGCAGAAAAGCACCAGAGAATCAAGCAGAAACATGACTACAAGATTTCGCATACCTCAACCTCCAAAACTTTACACATAGATACACTTTCATTCCTAGCCAGAATCTTAGAAGTGAAGAATACATGGACCAGTGTAACCTTTGACGAGGTCAAAGTTTCAAAAGCCAATTACAAATTTGCAATATCGATATCTTCACAGAATTTCTAGAGAAAATCAGATTAAGATTCATGGTTGAAGATCTGAAATATAAAATCTCAATAGGATTTCTTTACACTTTCTTTGGGGCAAAACGGACAATGGGAATAGAAAAGCTTTGGTTGCCTGATGCTTGTTTGCCTAAGAATGAAGGAGGGCGGGGGGTTCTCTGCCTCAGAGCCTGGAATTCTTCTCTTTTGGCAAAACACATCTGGGATTTACACAGGAAAAAAGACACTCTATGGGTCCAATGGATTAACAGAAGATATAAACTATTTGCTACTCTTTGGACTAGACCGATTGCAAAATCGGACTCTCCACTTTTGAAAAAGCTGTTGCAAATTCAGGACTCCCTAGTTCATTCTCAAGGTAGTGCTGTTCGCCTCATGGAAAAATGGGTTGCTTTTGATTCGTTCCAATCAACAAAAGCATATCAATTCTTCCGGCCCAAGGGGTTGAAAGTCCCTTGGGCTAACATTGTTTGGGACTCCACTATGACCCCAAAGCATTCCTTTTGCCTTTGGCTTGCTGCTCTTGGAAAGTGGCAAACTAGAGATAAAATGTCATACATTCAAAATCAATCCTGTGCCCTTTGTCATTCTTCTATTGAGTCAACTAGGCATCTACTGTTTTGTTGCCTAATGGTTAGGCAAGTATGGCAGGCTATCATTTGCTGGTACGACATGCCTACCACTCTACCAAATCTCAGCAGAACTTTAGCTTGGGCTAAAGTAAAGTTAAAAAATAAGTCCCCTAGATTTAAGGCGGTTAAAATCAATATTGCTGCAATAGTGTATTTCATATGACAGGGCAGAAATAAAAAAATATTTGAAGATGTTGTCTTTACTCCAGCAGATGTAATATGGAGCATTTGTACACATGTCTATAGAGTTATGTAAAATTCATACTCTCTTCCGCACCGATAGTGCTATAGTCTGTACAGATTACAGACCTTTTTGCGTTAATTATTAGATGTCCATACTGGCCATTTTGCGACTACGTACTTTTTGCAAATTTCATGTAATCTGAGCCGGCAGCCTGTTGCCTGGTGTTTTTATATTATTTTTGCTATGGCTTTAGTGGCTGGCAGCATGTTGCTTGTCCACTGTTTTGTCCATTGTACGGGTTGCATCCCCATTACGGTGTATTTTTTGACAGGTCAGGGCAAGCCCTGGCACATTGAGTAATACTATTTACATTGTTTCCCAAAAAAAATTTAAACCTTCAGCCACCCGAAGTATAGTTTTGCGAGCTTTTGTGCATATCCTGTTATATTATTTTCATATCCGGAGCTTCACTTACTACGTCCAGGAGAAATCTTCATTGTCCTAAACAAAGTTTCTCGAAAGTACTGGCCACTAAATTAACAATTCTGGCAGCAACAGAAACTGCATTTGACAACCTTCCATCTTCCATTTCGGCTAAAATGCTAAAACCTTGTTATTGACAAAAATTTTAAGATCAGAACACGCGTCTAATTGAGGATATCTTTAGCACAAATTCAAAATTTTATCCTTCCCCTCCTAGATGCAAAGAAAGCACTTGAAGTAGTAATCTCAAAGATGATTTTGCAAGGGATAACAAAATGAGAAACCCCCAAAAGACTATTAGTTAGACTCAGAGAAACAAGAACCTGAAACAAGGAATAGAATAAGAAACAGATTCCCTTGTGTGCGGATTACTCACACGCCTACCTTTCATTAAATAACTGAACCAGACAAAATAATGGAAATGAACGTGCAAAGCTACTTCCTGTGATCAAATGAAGGAGCACGAGGGGAAAATAGGGGGGAGGGGGAGGGGGGAGTCAATCACTACAACCAACTACAGTTACCAATACCACATTTTAACACTTATTAAGCATGATTCACTTGGTTATGATCCAGACAGTACAACTACATATACGATGTCTTTTACATAGCATATATTCACTCTACTATTTCAAAGGATCTGTGAAATGACCAACAAGATTAAGGCCGACAAGGGTACTGAAAACAGGCTTACTCGTACAAAATTTCCAACAATCAAGCATAAACAACCTAATTGAAGATTCCTACGCCCGAAAAAAGTTCACAAATCATCAACAGTTAAATTAAAAAGTTCAGAACCGTTTCTAGTACGTTATCTATTTCCTCATGCCATTTTCTCACCCAAGTGGGAAAAATAAGAAATTTTAAACACGTAGAAACAGGTCCGAGTAGAAAAATTGCAACCCCACAAAACGGCGCTTGTCAGCTGCATTTCAACTAACAGCACAACAACAAATGAAGAAAAAAATAACACATTGAAATTTAGAACACTTCTTCACAGCAATTAAAAATTTGAGAAAATTGGCAATCCGAAACAAGGACTGCTGCAATTAATAATATGCAGGAAACGAATGAGAACAAAAATTGAACCTTGAGAAATACCTACCAAGAATGCGTGCAATGCCAAAACCATCCCCTAAAAATTCTATCTTCCAAAATTCGGGTATCAAATAAAAACCGTTTAAAGATCGGATCAGAGGAAATGGATTCCGACGGATTTGGGTTTTGGAGAGAAGGGGGGTTGGGCTTCAACTGTGTGGATTCAGAAGGGGGAGAGGTTTCACGGGGAGGAGTCGAGAGTCACCGGAAAGAGGAGAGGGAAGAGACGGACGATATGCACTAGCGTCAAGAGAGTAGTGGAAATAATTGGGCCTGTTTTGTTTTAATCATTAATGGGCTGTAACGTTTTGCACTTTATTCAATGCGTCATATATTCATAAAATTAGTCTCAATAATTAGTCACCGTTGATGGCGCGCATTAGATTAATTCGTAATGTTGCTGTTTTGTAACCTTAAGGTCATGAGTTTAAGTGACGGAAACAGCCTTCCATATTTGTTGGCATGTATCAAAAAATATATATATAGTCACCATTGTCATAAAAATGAAACAAAACACTCCGTCAGTATCAAAAATATTGTCTCACATTTTATTTTGTTTTGGTCTAAAATTTTTTTACTATCAGAAATATTAATATAATAGTCAAAATTTTCATATCATCCCACATGATTCACAAGTTTAGCTAATTAATAAGCTAATAGTAGAATATAAAAAGTGACCAAAATAGTCTGACTTTGTTAAATTATTTTTAAATCAAACTATAATAGTAATTTTTGAGACGGATGGTGTAACAATTAGCCACAATTAAACAAAGAAGAACGTTTAAGACCATCAATCACTACAAACTACTGAAGTGAATCATGAGGCAAGCAAGCCTCACCTAAAGTATATGGATATGTCGATTGTCCGAGTTTCAACCTTGAAAAATAAGGGAGAAGATTGTATGACACGGAGGAGAACGACGCGATAGTGACGCTCCCAATAAAAATTTGACACGTGGCAGTCACATTTTTTTGTTTTATTGAGGCTCCTTTTCTCTCTCCATCACAAAGTTTTGTCTCCGTCTCTTTCTTCCTCCTTTCTGTGTTAACAAATCTGAGCTTTTTCTTTTCCATGAACTAGATATTTGAAATGTGGTTGGCTTTGTTCTTTAGAGTAAATGTACTTTCTTTTAAGCCGATTTTGAATTTTGATTATGGATCTGGATTTCTTTCCTCACTAGCACACTAGCACAGAATATATTTATTATTATTATGTCATTTATGCAGGTACATATAAAGCCGGGGGTCTCACTGGAAGCAGGCTCTCTATCTCGTATAGAGGTATTGTTTGCCTACCACTTACCCTCCCCAGACCCTAACGATAGCTTTTGCTGTCGTTGGGATATACTGGGTCCGAACGATGACGATGATTATGGATCTGGATTTTATTACCACTTCGATCACATATCTGAGTGTAACAATGTCAAGATTCAAACTTTGTGGAAATGACATTTGGTGGATGGGATAATTCATTTTTATAGATTTTGCCTACTTATTTTATTTTTGAATCTGGATTTTTTCTGGAAATGGCATTTGGTGGATGGGATAATTCATTTTTACAGATTTTGCCTATTTATTTTTTTTTTGAATCTGGATTTTTTCTGGAAATGATATGGATCTTTAGATTTATGTAAGACTGCAGAGGAAAAGGAATTGTTAGAAGGTATTTATAGCAAATGACGAATTGTTGTCTTTTCCTCATTTTCTGCTCCCTTTGTTCTTTACCTGTTGCTTCATCCTGATTGTTGATATTATGCGATTCATTTCTGCTATTTTGCTTTTTTCAAAGAGAAACAAAAACTTGAGGAATAAATTTTGAGGGTTAAAGAAGAAAACGGCCTGGGAAAAAAATGTCAGACCTGCCATGTGTCGAATTTTTATTGGGAGCGTCACCGCCACGTCGTTCTTTTCTGCGTCATACAATCTTCTCCCGAAAATAACCCTCTTTTAGCGGCGCGCATACAATCTAGGCATTTGTGCAAAGACAAATAGTCTCATGTTGGAAAAAGAAATACTGACATGATATATAAATAGAATTCAAGTATTAAATATCAACAAAGATTAAATACTTTTGCACCAGCAATGACAAAATTCCGATAGCATTGCCTGGCATAAAAAGCAAACTATCGTTGCTTGAGCGAAAAGGTCAAATCCGGGACGTTAAAGGAATCCTGGTCACTAGCAAGGTCCAAGAAAGGCCCATTAAGGAGGTGAAACATAAAGACCAAAAAAATCTCATATTGGAAATAACAAAGATAGTGGCTGGTATATAAGTGTAACCTAATTACTAAATGTCAACAAAGATTAATTATTTTTGCACCATCAATGAAAAATTCCGGTAGCATTGTCCAGACAAAAAGGCCGAATCCGGGGCGTTAGAGAAATCATGGTCATTAGTGAGCTCCAACGATGGCCCATTAAACAGTGTGAAATGTAAAGACCGGCAAAATCACATATTGGAAATAAAAAAAAGATGGTGGATGATACATACGTGTCATTTAATTGCTAAATATCAACAAAAATTAATTATTTTTGGACCAACGATGATAAAAGTCCGATTCATCTGATATTCAGTAGTGCTTGTCCATAATAACAATGTTGAGCCCGAACAAACGCTAAACCTGAAATCGGATGGACAAGTATGAATTATTGCAAAATGCACTTCCACATTACATTACGATCATTTTTTAAGAGACAAATAAAAGAACAAACTATATTCATACTCTTTTCATACATGCACGCGAAAGAAAGAAATATGAATTCAAGACCTATTTAATATCAAAAACTATAATAATCTTTGCCATTAAATAAATTACATAACTAGCAGAAGCAATAATCGTGGTAGCACGCTTCTTAGCCTTACGTCCTAGAAATTGCTTGCATTTATTTTGACTTATATTTTCTTCTTTTTTTTCCATGCTTTTTTTTTTCATATTTTTCTTGCAGAATTAAGATGCTTTAAGAAAATGGCTTTTGTCCCAAATCAAATGAAACAAATATACACACGGGAAAAAGAAATTAAAGCTAAGAAACGAAAAGTGCGCACATGCAGTCATAGGGAAGTAAATAATCTTAGGAACAAAAGACCGTTCCCGAGGCTTCATCGTCCTAGCTTCAAAGAGTATTGTGGAGAATGTAAATCAGGAGTCTAGCGGTCTTCTAAGTTAGGTGAAGATTTACACAGTGATCCACACAAGATATCTCCCCGTAAACTAAACATTCAGCTTAACAACTGGGAACACCACATCTCACTATCTACGACCAGGAGATTCGATGAAGACGTCCTTTTGAGAGTTTTGTTTTTTCTTTTTTCGTTTTAACAGAAATGTGGGTTCATGGTACACTTTCCTAACCTTAGATTAGAGCAATATCATCAACCTTATCACAGGTTTACAATATAATTTATAGATTGTCGATTAAGAAAATTCATGACAGCAAAATTCAAACCTAAAATTTTACATGTTAAAGTAGACGAACCTTACCAGTTGAATCAACTCTCACTGTCATGTCCTATTCAGAGCTCATTGAACCATTGCCACAATTTTTTAGTAATTACTTTTTTATACAATGTTTTATGTAAGTTCATAATTTATGATATCGTTCAATAGAAATTCAGAAAGTTTCAATAACCAGTTAAATATGAAGATACTCAACAAAATGAACTGCAGAATTTTGTCTATATAGAAATAGAAAATAATTCTTCTAGGTGAACTAATACTTGGTATTTTAATTAGGAGCTGGTTAAGGTTATGTTTGAATAAGAAGTATAGGTTATAGAAGTTTTTAGGAGATCAGTTTTTTTATCGCAAAAAAAAAAAACAAAATAGGACTTATATATCGTGAAATTAACTACTACAGTAATTAGAGCATTTCTGATGCTTCAAAGCGTATCTTATTTTCTTTTTCCCCTTTTTCTGTAAGCCCTGCGGATGAATAACAGATCTCTCTCCGAGAAGTTCTTTTGTTTTTTCGTTTTTTTACCAGACATAAATGAGTTCAGGCCTTTCACAAAGGAAAAAAAGCAAGTTCAGTCGGCTCTATTTTTTATAAATTTATACGGAATAAATAAAAAATTTATCTTTTTTCCGGTAAATAAACAACCGGCTTATTTGGTAAATGGTCTTCTAAAAAAATCAAGTAGCTAGGAGTATCTACCAGTGGAATAATCTTATGTTACTTCAACTTTTAAAAAAGAATTAGCAGTAACTTGTATCAAATCTTATGTGAAAGTTCGGTACTGATTCTCTCCAAGAAAATCCAAGAAAGCCAAGAAGCACGCAACGCAACCATCCTGCTGAATTCTTTCAAACGCTGAAATTAATACGCTGATATAGATACATACAATCGCTACAATCTTCGCACACTGAGATTACAAAGACGCGAAATAGAAACACACTGAAGACTTCAGCTGCTCACGAGGCTGACAATGGCAAAAGCCTCCTACGCAGACATAGTCAAAAAATCCATTCCTGGGAAAATACTGACACAAGAAATTGTGATGGATACAGATACAGGAATAAAAAGAAAATTCCAAGAAAAGGAATACCAAAGATTTAAAGGAGTACCTTCCATCACATTCACTGAGGAGGAAATCCAAGAACTAGCAGAAAGATTCAAATACACTTTGGCTGGCAATTTCTGGAGAGGAAGGCCCACCATGAGTGCAACAAGAAAAGCTATAGAGACAATTGGTTTCAAAGGAAGTTACCAAATAGCATTATTAGACAAGTCACATATCATGCTTCGATTTCAACAAGAAGAGGATTACCATAGATGTTTCTACAGAGGAAATTGGAATATAATGGGATACGATATGAAGGTCACAAAGTGGACAGCAGACTATAGTCCAAATCAAGAAGCACCAATCGTCCCAATATGGGTAACTCTAAATGGAATGCCGATACATCTCCAAGAAAAAGATGCACTATGGGAGATTGCAAAACTAATAGGAAATCCCATAAAGATAGACAATTCAACGCTGCACCTATTAAGGCCATCAGTTGCAAGGATATGCATAGAGGTCGACATAACAAAAGAGTTGCCAAATAAAATACACATACAATGTGGCAGGACCAGCTTGATGCAGAGTGTAACTTATGAAAACCTGCCAGACTACTGCCTAAAATGCAAAGTATTTGGACATAGTGCACTATACTGCCATGGACAAAAAAGAAATGAAGAGAAAATTGACATTGAAGGCACTGAAAGAAACCCACAAACAAGGATAAAACACAAAGAAACTGCATATGAGAAGAAAGGAAAAGAAAAACATACAAAGCAGCACTGGAAGCCAAAAGAACAGCAAAAAGGCCTGCAAGAAAAAGAGGAAGAAACAACAGGTCAGACCCAGAGAAAACAGGATATCCAAAGAGAGCTAAAAGGGATAACAGAAACGCAAGATATCCAAAGGCTCAACATAAATCACGAGGAAAGAACAACACAGCAGCAAGAAGAAGACATCTACGCACACTACTCAGAATCATACGCAAGTCCAAGAAAGAGAAGGAAAGAATACACACTAAAAGAATGGTTCAAGGCCGCAGTAGAAATAAAAATAGAATGGGAGATATGAATGAAAAAACAGAAGAAACAGACACAGAAACACAAGAAGATAAAAGGAAAAAAGGATTCATCACTGTTACCCACAAGAAGAAGAGATACAAAAAGCCTCCTCCAGCTCCCATGTGGATGACCACAAGAAGAACATCAAAGAAAGCAGAAGAAGGGCAAAGATAGCCACAGAAAGCAAATGCCAAAAGCGCAAAAATACAATAAGACAAATGGTCACGCTAACATGGAACGTAAGAGGGATCAACAGCTCAGAAACTCGAGTAAAACAGTTGATCCAAAAGCACAAGATACAAATATTGACAATTATAGAGCCAAAGCAAAAGGAGAACAAGGTTAAAAAATACCAGCTCAGCCTTGGATACTCAAATGCAACAGTAAACTGTGGAGGCAAGATATGGGTGATGTGGAATCACGACTCATTCAGACAAATAGAGCTACAAGACACAGAACAAGCAGTTCACATAAAGCTTCATTGGATAGAACAAAACATACCAATATGGTACACGGCAATATATGGAAAACACACCATAAGAGAAAGGCGGGACTTATGGAAAAACCTGAAAGACACAAAAGAAAACATGAAAGACCCGTGGATTCTAGGAGGAGATTTCAACACATACCTCAGAATAGAGGAACACAAAGGAGCCTCCACGCCATCATGGGAATCAATACAAGAATTCCAAGACTGCATAAATCAGTGCAGCCTTATAGAAGTGCCATATCAAGGAGCAAAATACACCTGGACAGACAACAGAAAACTAGGAAGAGTGTGGAGAAGATTAGACAGATGCCTTATAAACGAAGCAATGCAAGAAAAGATGGACGACATAACAGTAACACATCTAAACAGAACAACATCGGATCACACCCCACTACTACTGAAGGGACAAATAAGAGGACAAAGAAGAGGAAATCCATTTAGATTCATCAATGCGTGGACAATACATGAAGATTTTGACAACTTCGTCAACTCCACATAGAAAAGCTATGAAACAATAGGAGGAATGAGAGGACTGTATCAAAAGCTGAATAAATTAACAAAAGAACTCAAGCAATGGAACAAGCAAATATTTGGGAATATATTCGATGCAGTAGAACAAGCGGAAAAGGAAGCAAACAGGCAAGAAAAGGAATATGAAGACTCACCAACAGAAGAAAACAGAACAAAATACTCAAGAGCACAAGCTCAACTATTAACAGAAAACAAAAAGGCCGAAAGCTACTGGAGACAGAAAGCACACGTAAAATGGATCAAAGACGGAGAAGCAAACACCAAATTCTTCCACAGCAGAGTAAAGGAAAGAAGAAGAAAACAAGTGATAAGGGAACTAAGGAACAACGAAGGGAAAAAATGCTACACAGATGAAGATCTAAAAGCTGCAGCCACAGAATATTTCACCAAACTATTCACAAAAGAGCAAACAGACCAACAAGAAGAAATACTCAAGAACATACCAAGAATAATAGAAAATGAAGACAACATAGAGCTAACGAAACAACCAACGATAGAGGAAGTAAAACAAGCAGTGTGGGATTTGGATCCAAACAGTGCGGCAGGACCAGATGGATTCAACGGAAACTTCTACAAACATTTCTGGGACACTATAAAGATGGACGTACTAAAGGCATCACAAGAATACTTTCTAGGATTCCCACCAACAAAGACAATGGCAAGCACCACCATTATCCTCATCCCAAAAACAGAGAATCCAAAAACATATGCAGATTACAGGCCAATAAGCCTATCAAACTTCACGAGCAAGATAAACACAAGGATCATAGCCACAAGGCTGAACAAGATATTACCAAAAATAATCTCAGAGGAGCAAGCAGGATTCATGAAGGGCAAAGAGATATCAGACCAAATCCTGCTAGCATCAGAGCTAATGCAAAACATAGACAGAAGATGCAGAGGATCAAACATGATAATAAAACTAGATATGACAAAAGCTTTTGACAGAGTGGATTGGGGCTACCTAAGGAAAATAATGGAAGGTTTCGGATTCTCCCAATTCTTTACAAGACTGATATGCAACCATCTAGAAACGACACAACTATCGATACTCATAAATGGGACACAAACAGACCAGTTCACACCAACAAGAGGAGTAAAACAGGGAGACCCATTATCCCCACTACTATTCATAATTGCCTCAGAAGGATTCAGTAGAAGCATCAAGGCACTACAAAAAGAAAAGATAATAGAAGGATATTCAGCAGGAAGAGCGGAGAATATACCAACACACTTAGGATATGCTGATGATCTACTAATCTTCATAAATGGGGCAGTGCCAAACCTCAAAAGATTCAAGATTTTTCTAGAAAAATATCAGAAGGCATCAGGACAAAACATCAACTACAAAAAGTGCCAGTTCCTGACCAACACAAAAATGTCATCAACAAAAATAAGAGTCATACAAAGCATCCTAGAGATGACACAGACACAACAACCAATGAAATACCTAGGATGCAACATACACCAAGGGATCAACAGAGCAAAATACTGCCAACATTTACTACAACATTTCGACAGAAAAATAAACACATGGAGCAACAAATACCTGAACCCAGCAGGCAGACTTATACTCATAAAACATGTGCTGGCTACAATCCCGTTGCACACTCTGGCAGCTGAAAAAATACCAAAAAGGATCATAAAAGCAATGGAACAAAAAATGGCAAACTTCCTATGGGGAATAGGAAAACACCATTGGAAGAAATGGGGAACAATAACCAGGCCAACAGAAGAGGGTGGACTCGGAATCAGAAGTCTAGAAACAATACAAACGGCATACTCATGCAAGCTATGGAAAAAATATCAGCAAAACACAAGCCTATGGGCAAGATACATGAAAAGCAAGTATGGAAAGAGGGGAACAATGACATGCAAGCCCTATGACACCCCAAGCTGGAAAAGAATATGCAAGGTAGACACATTCTGTGCAGAAAGATACTCAGACACAGAAAAAATCACCTTCAAAGAAGCATATGAAGACAACAGAGAAGCTAAGCCCACAATGATATCCCACAAACTACTATGGCACAAAAAGCAAAGAGGAAGCATAAAGATATTTCTATGGAAACTATTAAATGAAGCCTTGCCAGTCACAGACAACATAGCCAAATTCACTACAATAAATCCTACAAGATGCCCAATATGCAAAAAGGAAGAGGCCACACAACAACACATATTCCTACAGTGCCCAGAAATCAAACAAATATGGCACTACTACTCAAGCATGATCAACGGCCCCCCACCAGACACCCAGCAAATAAGACAATACCTACTACAATGGTGGATGAAAGGATCAAAAACCCAGATGGAAGCAACACTTAAGAGAATCATACCTGGGATAATACTATGGAACACATGGAAAGAATACAACAAAATTATCCAAGAAGACAAACAATGGTATATACAGAAAACAGAGGAAAAGATTAAAACAGACATCAGGGACTGGTGTAGAACAATCAGTGGCACAAAGGTAGCATGCAACATGCAAGAACTGATAGAAGCGGACATAACTCCAAAGCTACAAATACAAGCAGCAAAGATAATAAAGTGGGAACAACCACCAACAGGAAAACTGAAAATCAACACTGACGCAGCAATAGGAAACAAAACAGCAGCAGGGGGGCTATAGTGAGAGACTCAAACGGACAAATGATACATGCAATATCATTTCATTTACCAGTCTCAACCCCAATAATAGCAGAAGCACACGCAGTGATGCTAACAATCCTATACTACAGCATACACAGAACAGATCTCAAGGAGTCAGAAATAGAAACAGATTGCAAGGCCCTGGTGAACAAGCTACAAAACAAAACAGAAACAGTACACATCGAACCGAGAGCAGCAAAAATCCAACTAGAGGAAGTGGTAAACCGAACACAGAAACTTATGAAGGAAAACAGGCTAACAATCAAACACTGTCCAAGAGAAATCAACAGCGTAGCACACAATCTGGCACAATACGGAATGACAAAGAACAAGCTCACAGAATTCACAAAAATAGAAGAACTTCCCCCTTATGCACGAAGCTGCACACAGATGGACAAAAATACAGCAGCTCTGAGACAGAAATGAAAAGGGACATCACAAAAAGAAAGAACACAAGAAAGCCAAAAGAGAAGAACCCAGCAGCAAGAAGATCCGGCGAAGAGCAAAACAAAGAAGAAAAGGAAAAGCTGACGGACGAAAACCCTAGGCAGAAGAGAGAATAGAAAATTCTCTTTCATTCTAGAAAACGAAAGAGACCAAAAACTTGTATTCCCAAGAAAGAGGTGGAAACAGCTGGCAAACATGCCAAAGTCCATTTGTATGTTTTCAAAGTAACGAAAATAATAATATTGTGCTTTTTTTTTAAAAAAAAAGAATTAGCAGTAAAAACTACCTTATTGTTTTTATTTCATATAATCTATCACGTTTCCATAATAAAAGAATAGAGTATCTCATTGATAAATACTTGTCCGTTGCATATCATATATTATATATAACATGTTGTAAGGGAATACTTTAATTTACGGGCACTAACTTTAGGAGACTATGAAAGGAAAGGGAAAACTGCAAACACTGTTGTAAACAATCAATCATATACTAAGACGCAGTAGTTCGGTGTGTGCGTATAGAAACAGTAAAATAAACCAAACCCGGGGTGAGTCGAGGACTCTGTCCTTAAGACGTATTGCTCCGGTATACTGTGCCTAGCCGGCGTTAGCAACCGTCTCCCAGGATACAACGGGTACCTATTCAGTTGAGCGGCATTGCTGAACTTGAACTACTGCGAACCTTCGAGTATCCTGACTTCTCTTGGACGTGATGCAAAAAATCGAATGCTACGAATGTTGTATGCTACGAATGCCGAGAGCGAGTGTGTGTAGAATGCACCCCTTGCCCTGTTTATATAGGAGAATCGGTTGGAGAATCGGTTACGCAGATGGAACTGTGACCGTCGGATCAAAACCGTAGATGAGCCAGAGCCGTCGGATGAAAACTTCTTGGCGGTTTTGTAAGATTTAAATTACAACCGTTAGATGGAAAACCGATTCACAGGATTAAACCTGAAGCGTTAGATGAAAACCACATTCGGTTGGGCGGTTAGGTCAGTTTGAATTTTATCCGTTGGATCAAAGCTACCTTTTCCGCCACCGTTAGATCAAAACCAATTAATCTTCAGGAAATCGTTTTTGATTTTAAATAATCAAAATCGGTTTTTTAAACACAACCGAAATTATTGATTTTAAATAATCAAAATGGGATGTTTAAACAAAACCAAAATTTTTGATTTTAAATAATCAAAATCGGTACAACTGTTTCGTTAATGGACCGGATTCTGGAGACGTTTGGGCCACTGCGTAGCTAGGCCTGAAGTCTTTAGCTATCAAAAATAATTAATCCAAAAGCTCACATTAATTTTCTCCAAAAAGATAGGAACCGGCCCGGCCCACGAGCCACGAGCCACGACAGACGGCGGCGCGCATGTGTGGTACTTTCTAGGTCTTCCCTCCGGTCAAAAACTTCTCATGCCCCAAAGGCACATCTAAAGTGTCCATTCTAGCCATTTATAAGGTGGCTTAATGAGTTCAATTGTCCAATGTGGTATTCCTTTATAAGGGTGATGTGGCCTCCTAAGAATAGGACACATCACCCATTAACCATGTCTTTCATCCACTTTGAGTATTAATTTATCATTTACCCGGTATTGTAATTGAGTGATTCCAAAACCTAAAATTAACTACTCATTACGTAGATAATTAAGGACCCATTAGTTTTCGATTTTCATTATCGGAAACTAATCATAATTAAGATCAAAGCATGTTGTTAAACCAAGTTTTGCAACCTTTCTTAATGGGCCAAAGCTCAAACTTCCAATTCCTCCAACAAACACAGACTAATTGGAAAGCAAACGTCTGAAAGGATGAATTTGCAGGCATGGCATACAAGAAGGCAGAAGCTGCCGACTAATATTTGCCACTGACACATTAAATCAAAGTACTTGCAACTGCAAAGATTGTTGATTACACGATGAAAGCATTATACGCTCTTACAGTACGATTGGTGAGAGCAACCATAAGTAACTCTTATTTTAATTCTAATGCTATAACCCGAATAACAACTGAGCTACGCGTTATAAAACAATAACAAGTAATTCTTAGGAAGGAGAATGGGTGGGATGAATGAAGTTTTTCTGTGGGGAAGATAAAAGGAAGTAAATTTTTCTTTATAAACAATTTTAATTGTGTATATGTGGAAGGATAATATAGTTTTTTTTTTTGGGGGGCATTGGGGCGGGGGTTTATTTGATTCATTTTTCTTCGCTTTGTCATTCTAACCAAACGAAAAAATCCGTTTGATTGTATTCTACTAATCAAAAGAATGTTAAAACAGCTTTGTCATTCTAACTCCTTGCCCCTGTAAGATTCATATAGGAGTATATAAGATCAAGTATAATCCTCATGGACCAATATTTAGGTACAAAACCCAATTAGTTAGAAATGGGCACCCCAAACAACTTGGGGTTGATTATCATGATACATCTTCACCAGTAAAAAAGATGACTTCAGTTAAGTTGGTTTTAACAATGACACTGGATCATGTTGGGATTAATTCGAAATACGTGTGATGCGCAGCACGTTGATAAAGTTTATACGAATTAATCATAAGGTGGACGTTATGTATGATAATATTATATGTCACATATGTCACGTAATAATATTAATTATTACGTAATACATCCACACGTTAAGTGATCATCAGGTATGTTCGTAGATGTATAGTGTGGTCTAAATGGAAACCCCAAATATGTAGACAGTCATATGGTCAGAGACCGCGATGGATGGGCTCAAAGTGCAACGACCATAAAGTTACGACATCTGGTCCCCGAGGGGCGACAACCCACGTGTGGCTAGTAGATAATTGTTGGTACAATAATTAAATATTAAATAATATTTAATAATATTTATTATTGAATATTAGATAATATTTGATAATGGATAGAGATAACTTGAATATAGCATCAAGTATATTCCAGGTATCTGGGATAAAGGAATCTCTATCCATAAAGGAATATGCCACCAGGATTCCTATTGGATAATGGATAAAGATAACTTGAATATAGCATCAAGTATATTCCAGGCATCTGGGATAAAGGAATCTCTATCCATAAAGGAATATGCCAATTAGGATTCCCCTATTTCCCCTCTATATAAAGGAGGAGGCTTCACCTCCTCAGATCATCAAATCAAAAACAGACGCATACAGTATAGCGTCCATTACAGTATATTAGAGGGAATGTGTGCCAAATTTTCTATAAAGCCCACACTGCCTAACCTCTCCATCGGGTAAAGCAGTGAATTGTTGAAACCAGTAGTGAATTGTTGAGACCAGTCAAGGGGTGTATCAACAATTGGTGGGAGGTCGTGAATCCTTGGATCACGCCAGATTCTTCATCAACCGGAGCAGTTGCAGTGTACGTGTTCAGATTAACAACAGCAATGGAGTAAGGTATATTTTCCGCATTTTGTTACTTTGTCCATTGATTCGATTAAACGGTCCTATTCAGGGGTTTATTAAATTAAATCCGACAAGTGGTATCAGAGCAGGCCTAATCGAATCAAATATGTGTGTTCAGGTTCGAAACTCCCTCCCAAGTTTCAGCGCTTTTGTTTTTCTGGAATTCTGACGTTTGTTAACTATATATAATAAACCTGCCATAAAAAATAACAAAAGACTGCTGGTCTACTAGCCAGCGTCTGGGACATCTTGTGGGAGGTGCATGGTTCGATTCTTGCTCCTGAAAATCAGGTGCAATTTTTGGCTCCTTACAGTGGCGGGTTGGGCCTGATTCCGGGTCCAACCCGATTTCCAGTAGTGCTTCGGCCCAAATCAAGATCAGAATTTAAAAAAAGGGTTTTCAGAAATTGGGCTTCGGCCCAAAAATTACAGTAAATAAAAAAAAATCCGGAATTTCAGAATGCAGCCCATTTATGCTTTTTCTTTGGTTTATTATTATTATTTTGGATATTTAAAGTTTCTGGAAAATAGTAATAATAACTAATTGTTGTTATTATTATTATTTTAAAGCCTTCTTTTAAAGGAAATAATAATGATGATGATAATTTAATTATTATTATTGTTATTATTAAAGGAAAATAGTAATAATAATAAGTAATTATTATTATTATTATTTTAAAAGAAAATAAAGTAAATAATAATGATATTGAATTCTTTTATTATTTTTATTATTTAAAGATTGTTAAGGAAAATAGTAATAATAATAATAAATTCTTGTTATTATTATTATTATTTTAAAGAAATCCAAAATAATAATAATCAAGTGTTAAGTTTCATTTCCGGTTATTATTGCAGTATTTCTTTATATGCATACATTTAATTGTTTATTTATTTATTTATGCCTTATGTTTATGCATGTTAATAAATAAATAAAATAAAGTTAAGGAACTTAACCCAATAAGGATCCGAATCTTGCTTGACCCGGTTTGACCGAGTTCAACCAAGTTAATTCGATGGGCTAAGTTGACTGAATTAACCAACACTTATCAATCAATGCGGTTTATACTTGTGATAGATGACTCATTGAGTTGTGATAAAAACACCGTACACATAGTTTTGTCTAAGAAAGCCGGTACTTAAGCGAGACCATTGTGACTCCACCGGTGGCCTGGAAATTATGTGGAATGGTAATACACACATATGGCAAGTGGGTATTGCTGAATCGGTTCACTTCACACTCAATGTGACCCATCATAAGGTTATATCACTTGTTAAATTGATTGATAAAGATATTGTTTTCTTATACCGTAAGGAGAACTGAGCTTGGTTCAAGGTGGTTCTCATTTGAGCCGTAAAGGGAATCAAGCTAGTTCAAATTGGTTTAAGTAAAACAAAACGGATGTTGGTGTTAAGTATGCACGGTACGTGTAAAAGGGTCAGTCAATAAACTGCGGATCATATAGAACCATAAAGTTACGCGACTTAGCAAATGTAGGGCTTTAATATGATCCCCTTAAAGTGCGGCAATCATATCATCGCCACTATATTTGTTATGATCGTGAAGGGCATGTATGTGTTGGAGGCAATCATTGACCGGCCCAAAGGAAGGTGTGATTGTCGAAAACACATATAAGCATGGTAGTGGACCCAAAAAGGGCCGGCGGCGAAGCTTTAAATGCATAGGTTAACTCATCGGCCCAAAGGAAGGTGGTTAACCCGTGCTTGGAGAGCCGTCATATTGACCACTACACCCAATTATTGGAAGGTATTGGGATGACTCCAAAGAGCCCCAATATTGGAAGACAATTGGTAGATGGAATCGGGGTTCTATTTTGATATTTGTTTTTATGCAGTTTAAAGATTATACGTGTTGTGTATTTAACTCCGTTTCTTGTTTGCTTTTCAGCAATAATGTCTAACATTAAGGATATTCCTACAATGAACGGTTCAAACTATAAGCAATGGAAAGGTCAATTTGAGATCTTTCTGGGGATTGCTGATCTAGACAATGCGTTACAGATAGATCGTCCAGCTGTGCTAACAGACGAAAGTACCAGTGAGGAAAAATCTCACATGGCACGCTGGCTACGATCAAATCGCATGTGTCTTATGATCATGCAAAAGACTATCCCCAAATGCTTCAATGGACACGTTTCTGAGTCCACGACGGCTAAAGAATTTTTAGCCGATCTCGAGCAAAGATATGTAAAGAATGATAAAGCCGAGACAGGCAATCTCTTAAAGAAACTTTGCTCGAAACAGTACCGTGGAATCGACAGCATAAGGGTGCATAAAGTTATGGATGCTGTCGTCACCAAGTTCGGCGGTAAGAAACGCAAAGCTGCAAAAATGGTTACTGTGCAAAAGGCAAGTCAAAAGGAAAAGGGGGTGCCTACTACTGACACACCCAAAAACATGACTTGTTTCTTTTGCAATAAGGAAGGACATTTAAGGAAGAATTGTACCGGTTATATATCTTGTCTCAAGAAAAAGGGTACATTCTTAGTTTGTTCTGAAGTTAATTTTGTTTCGGATATAGCCACTTGGTGGGTCGATACGGGAGCCACGATTCACGTATCTGTGACTATGCAAGGTTGCCTAAGCCATAGAAAACCGAGAGACGATGAAAGATACGTCTATTGGGGAAATGGCAGCGGCATAAAGGTTGAAGCCATCGGGCATTTCAGATTGCTGTTGACATCCGGTTTCTTTCTAGATTTGCATGACACTTTTGTAGTACCATCGTTTAAACAAAATCTTATTTCGTTTTATCGATTGGATAAAAGTGGATATTACGGTTATTTTGGAAATGGAAATTTCCAACTTTATCATGCTTCTAGATTGATTGGTCACGGTATAATGTCCGAAATTGATAAACTTTATTCAATAAATGTCGCTTCGAATCAGGAAACCTTGCATGTTTATAACGCGAAACGTTAAAGCAAAATTAACTCATGAGAATTCAGGATCACTTTGGCATCGACGTTTAGGACACGTGTCCAAAAACAGAATAGAACGTCTTGTCAAAACAGAAATTCTCAATCCTTTAGACTTAACCGACTTAGAGTCGTGTGTATTTTGTGCTAAAGGAAAACAAACTAAAATCTGAAGATATGAAGCAAATCGTGCAAATAGTCCGTTAGAGTTGATTCATACCGATATTAGTGGCCCATTTCATCCGGTTACTCGAAATGGCCACTCTTATTTTATCACCTTTATTGACGACTATTCGCGATATGGCTACATATTCTCGATTAAAGAAAAAGCGCAAGCAATAGACATAGTCAAATCCTTTAAAGCTGAAGTTGAGTTACAACTCAACAAAAGGATTAAAGCCGTCAGATCGGACCGAGGGGGTGAATACTACGGTCGATATGATGGATCAAGAGAACAGTGTCCTGGACCATTTGCTAAATACCTAGAGGAAAACGGAATCGTCCCCCCAGTACACCATGCCTGGATCACCAAGCATGAATGGTGTAGCTGAAAGACGAAACCGTACACTTATGGATATGGTGCGTAGCATGATGAGTCAAACTACTCTACCATTATTCCTCTGGGGAGAAGCGCTTAAAGCCGCAGCTTGTTAGGTCCGAAATTCACTCTAGAGGGGGGTGAATAGAGTGTTTGGCTCTTTTGCGGAATTTTCTTGTTTTTCTCAACTCAAAAAGGATATTCAAAATCAGAGCAAGAATTGGAGATGAGAGATAATGAATGAGTACACCAGATATAGAGTGGTTCGAATCGTAAATAATTCTACTCCACTACCACTTTGTTTCCAAAGTGGATTTTCAACAACTACTCTTCTTATTATGAACAATAAGAACAACCATAGCAACACTTACACTAACACTTTAGTGTAAGCAACAACAACAGCAACTTCTTGCACAAAACACTTGTGCAACTACAACAACTACAGCTCTTAGCAAGAACAACTTCTTGCTTCCTCACAACTTCAACAAAAGTTCTCTCAAGAACTTCTCTCAGTGGGTTGAAGAGATATAGTAAGGTTCACACTTTCTCACAAGTCTAAGCACAAGCTAGAGATCAAGTAATTATGGTTCCTCTTGTGCTTGACTCTCTTTCTCTCAATATACAAACAATGAAGATCAAAGAAAGCTAGACAAGCTTTAAACAAATTTACAAGTATGAGAGAAATGTACAACAATGTAAAATGAAGCTAGATGATGTTGAAAGTGTGTTTTTGCTTCATCCAAGCCTCCTCTATTTATAGATGAAGTTCACCACGTTTTTGAGGCTCTCCACCAAGTCTTCATCTTCAAAAATGTCAAGATAGTGCCCAAATAGTCTTTAGCCAACCTATGGAGTGATTTGATCTTGAATAGCCACCCTAGAGAATCTTAGACATGTATACAATAGTCAAGGAAGCATGTAATAAGTTGGGTTAAAGTCCACAAGAAGTTTGAAGAAGATTGGAAAGAGAAAACCTTGAAAATCTGCCTTGGATTTTGTTCAAACGTCCAGAAAATTTGAATTCTAGAGGACATCGATCGATCGAAGTCCCTGGAAGGGAGAGATCGATGTCCTCAGATGCTACATCGATCGATCGAAGTCCTGAGTGGGAGAGATCGATGTCCTTAGATCCCACATCGATCGATCGATGTCCAGGGAGGGAGAGATCGATGTACTCAGATCTTACATCGATCGATCGATGTCCAGGGAGGGAGAGATCGATGTATTCAGATCTTACATCGATCGATCGATGTCCAGGGAGGGAGAGATCGATGTATTCAGATCTTACATAGATCGATCGATGTCAGTGACATCGATCGATCGATGTCTCCTCCTTGAGAGATCGATGTCTTCTTTTGAGTTCCAATCTTAACCATCTTTGGACATAACGTATTTTCTCATCAAGCATCAAATATCAAACATAATTTTAACTCATTCAAAACATCTTTTCATCATCAAAACACTTTACAACTTAACAATCTCCCCCTTTTTGATGATTTCAAAACAACAATTCAAAAGATGTTTTTACATGATCCTTTTTCAACTAAACTTGATATTTTACAGCTCCCCCTTAGTTCATGCTCCCCCTCAACCTATGCATCACGTTTCATATGTAAAGATATCAAAGAACTTCATTCCATGCCATACCAAATTCATCTTATCAAGTTAAGCTATGCGATGAAAAATAACCAATATAAGTCTAGCCATTTGGATACCCATGCTTAACCAAACCATACCAAAATTTTGCCAAAACATGCCATACATGTGTTAATGACCAATTTTGCTTGCCAACAATACATCATGCCTACGATATCAAACCATCAAAAGTTTTCAACTAGCATGCCCAATATATCATTAACCAAGATCTTGCCAAAACCATATCATGCCAAAATCATTAACTAATATGCCAAAATCTTGCTATCAAACCATCAAAAGTTTTCAACTAGCATGCCCAATATATCATTAACCAAGATCTTGCCAAAACCATATCATGCCAAAATCATTAACTAATATGCCAAAATCTTGCCAAATCCATATCATGCCAAAATCATACCAAGCTAGCATTCTTCTTCCCCTTTTTGAAAGCATCAAAAAAATGAGATATATCAAAAACGAGAATATAGATACCATCAAGAAATATCAAGTTTTTGAGATACAAATGTAAACTCAAACTTGCAAAACTAACATATGTACGGGGAAATGGGAAATCATAAGGTACTACTCCTTATCGGAGGAGAAACATAGTCCGGAAAGAGCGGCTTTGAGCTTTGTTTTTAGCTTTTGATATTTTGTCTTCTGTGCGGCTAACTCTGTTTTTAGTTCTGCAACCTCAGTGGTGACCTTTGTTTCGATGGAGTTTATACGTGCCTGAAAGTTTTTATACTCATTTTGTAGGTCATCAATTCGGCTTGCTTCTGTAGCCAAGTCTTCTCCCCATTGACCAAAAGTATGACGAACGTCGGCAATTTCGGCTTCTGCATCAAACTCGTCACCAGAATCACTTTCTGCCGCCATTGGGGCTTTTCCTTTGGACTTTTGGGATGTGGATGTTTGTTGTGGGGGTGGTTGTGGTGATGGATGAGAAGAGGTGTCCATGGGAGGTTCGGTAGGGGATGGTGGAGGAATAGGCTCTTCACGTTCTTCTTCGTCTTCTTCTTGTTGTCCACCCCGTTTTTGAGCCTCTTTCCATGACTTGTGGATTTGTTGAATGTTAGCCTTTGTATAGTAGTCTTTGTTGGTAATTTGATCCGTGAAATCATCATTCAACTCCACGTTTGCCTTTTTAAGCAATCTATATATGAGATTGCTATAGGGAAGCGCTTTTGATTTCTTGGTGGCAGCTTCCAACATATTGGCAAACACAATCTCCCCAAAATTTAAGGGCTCCTTCATAGCAATACGATACGCAATGTAAGAATCTAAATTGCTCGGGAGTTTTGCCGATTTTCCATTGATACAGAAAGTGACAATGGCAAGTAAAACTCTGTATACTAGAGGCATGTCGTTAGTATTCTTGGTGGGGTGAAAGCCAAGAAAGTGTTTAACCTCATTTTCAGAAACTTGATACTTGAAGGAATCCCACTTCCATGGATCAAAGTCATTCAACCCTTCATCAGGAACCTCAAGCAATTCGTTGAATGTTTTAGATGTAAACATCAACAAGTTCCCTTCTACTATTGTATTCAATGCATAGGGCTCCCCACGTTTATAATCTACCCACACATTTGCATAAAACTTTCTAGTATACCGGGTAGACATATTGGTCATCTGTGAGACCTCCCAGATAGGTCTCCATTTTTGAACATCAAACCAATCAATAATTGGTTTTAATTCTTCATTGCTCAAAATATCTTTAATTTTGAGCAATTTTAATGGAATGGTTGCCCTCTTTTTGCGCTCCCATTCAATAAAAACCAATTGAGCTCTAAGATTGATATATGCAAATTTACCTGTACCAGTTGGCTCTTTCATAGCATCTTTGTGGTCTGAGGATTTTAGCCAGGGAAAGTTGTTGACTGTTAACTTGCTCCTTGTTTCAATCAACATTGCGTTGTGAGAGGGAGTGGCCTTCTTCCTCAATCCTTGTGTCCTAGACCCTGTTGGCACTTGAGGATTAGAATGGGGTGGCGTAGTATCTTCTTCCTCAGAAGTTCGTTGCCTCTTTGCTGTTTGTTTCGTTCTTGGTGCCATTTTTGAGTTAAGGTTCGGATGTGGAAGGAAAATGTATGGAATGATGAGATTTAGCAGTGAAAATGAGAGATTATGAGAAGAAATTGAGATTTAGAGATGGATTTTGGATTTTGGTGAAGGGGAATTTTCGTTTCTGCAGAGAGGGGGTTAGGGTTCGTGTTTGGGAAAGATGAAAGTGAAAGAGGAGAAAAGGATTGCAGGTTTAATACCTCTGTCTGCGCAGACATCGATCGATCGATGTCTGGGACTTCGATCGATCGATGTCCTGGACATAGATCGATCGATGTCTTAAGAGACATCAGTCTCTGAGGTTTTTCACATAGATCGATCTATGTGTGCTGATTTCTGCAATTTTGACATTTCTAACCCTTTAATCATTGTTTATCATTCCTAATCTTGTTCTAATTGATTCGAATGTCTCGGTGGGAAGGGATTTGGTAAAGATATCCGCCAGTTGGTCATTTGTTGGAACGAACTCAACGCATACCAAGCCTTTTTGAATGCAATCTCTTATGAAGTGATGCCTTACTTCAATGTGTTTTGTTCTACTATGATGAACCGGGTTTTGTGCTATACTTATGGCTGAGGTATTATCACATAGGATGGGAACTTTTTCAAACTTAACATTGTAATCGTTCAAGGTGTTGATCATCCAAAGTAGTTGTGCACAACACGAAGCGGCCGATACATATTCGGATTCCGCCGTGGAAAGTGACACACTATTTTGTTTCTTGGAAAACCAAGAAACTAAGCAATCTCCAAGGAATTGACATGTCCCGGAAGTGCTTTTCCTATCAACAAGATTTCCGGCATAGTCGGAGTCACTATATCCTCTTAGATCAAAACAACCATTTTTGGGATAGAACAATCCGAAGTTCAAAGTTCCTTTCAAATACCTAAAGATACGTTTAATGGCAACTAAATGCGATTCCTTAGGCATACTTTGAAATCTAGCACATAAGCACACAGCATGCAAAATATCCGGCCTACTAGCGGTTAAATACAGTAAACTACCAATCATACCCCTATATTTTGTTACCTCAACTGGCTTTCCTTTTTCGTCTTTGTCAAGCTTTGTACTTGTGCTCATCGGAGTACTCACACTTCTTCCATCCTCGAATTTGTACTTCTTGAGCAAATCCTTTGTGTACTTTGTTTGAGATATGTATACTCCATCTTGAGTTTGCTTGATTTGTAGACCAAGAAAGTAGTTGAGTTCACCCATCATGCTCATTTCAAATTCTCCTTCCATCAATTTAGCAAAATGCTTACAAAGAGAATCATTAGTAGCACCAAATATGATGTCATCCACATAAATTTGAACAAGCAATTGATGGTTTCCTTGTTCTTTAATAAAAAGAGTAGTGTCGACTTTTCCTCTTGAAAACTCATTTTCAAGTAGGAAGTTACTTAATCTATCATACCAAGCCCTAGGAGCTTGTTTAAGTCCATAAAGGGCCTTTTTGAGTCTAAAAACATGATTCGGATAATCATGATTTTCAAACCCCGGAGGTTGAGCTACATAGACCTCTTCTTGAATTATTCCATTCAAGAATGCGGATTTTACATCTATTTGATATAGTTTGAAATCCTTATAGCATGCATATGCTAATAACATCCTAATAGCTTCTAACCTGGCTACGGGAGCAAAAGTATCATCATAGTCTATGCCTTCCTCTTTCCTATAGCCTTGGGCTACTAACCTAGCTTTGTTTCTAGTGATGTTTCCTTTATCATCCATTTTGTTTCTAAATACCCATTTGGTGCCAATTACGGGATGATCACTAGGTTTAGCAACTAATTCCCAAACATCACTTCTTTCAAATTGATTTAATTCTTCTTGCATAGCTAATACCCAATCTTCATCATTTATTGCTTCCTTTATATTTTTAGGCTCAACTTGTGAAATGAAGGCATTTTCATTGAATTTTCTCCTAGTCATTATGCCTTGGCTAGTTTCACCTAGTATCAACTCTTTAGGGTGATCTTTCCTATATTTATATGAATCCGGTAAATTTGAGGTATCCCCTCCTAATTCTTCATCTTCAACCTTAGGTTCAAGTGGATCAATCCTAAGGTCAATGACAATATTATCTTTTGGATTCTCAAATTTTTCTATATGACTTACTTCAATTATTTCATCTTCATCATCATCATTATTAACGTTTAATTTATCATCAATGAGTTCACTAAACTTGACATGAATTGATTCTTCAACTTTCATACTTCTTTTGTTATATACTCTAAATGCCTTGCTATTTTGAGCATAACCCATAAAGATTCCTTCATCCGCTTTGAAGTCGAGTTTGTCCAAGTTGTCTTTGGTGTTAAGTATAAAACACTTACAACCAAAAACCTTGAAATAACCAATATTTGGTACTCTACCTTTCCAAAGCTCATAAGGAGTCTTTTTGAGAAATGGTTTCAAATAAACTCTATTGATCACATGACAAGCGGTATTTACCGCTTCGGCCCAAAAATATTTGGGTAGCTCAAATTCGTTTAGCATGGCTCTACTCATTTCTTGAAGTGTCCTATTTTTCCTTTCCGCAACACCATTTTGTTGAGGAGTTCTTGGAGCTGAAAAATTGTGTCCATACCCTTTGGATACACAAAATTCTTGAAATTCTCCATCAAACTCACCACCTCTATCACTTCTAATTTCCTTAATTGTGTCTTCTCTTTGATTTTCTAATCTCTTACAAAGCTTTACAAATTCTTGACATGCATCATTCTTTTTAGCTAAGAACATTACCCAAGTGTACCTAGAGTAGTCGTCTACCACCACAAAGGTGTAATGTTTCCCACTTAGACTTGCTGTACCAATATCCCCATACAAATCCATATGAAGCAATTGTAGAGGTTTGGTGGTGGAGATTTCACTTTTGGGCTTAAAACTTGTTTTAACAAGCTTTGCCTTTTGACAAGTGTCACATAAGCCATGGTTTTTGAAATTTAATTTTGGAAGACCTTGGACTTTTTCATTTTTGCAAATTTCTTTGAAATTCTTAAAACTAATGTGTCCAAGTCGTCTATGCCATAGTTGAGTCAAATCAATTTTGGCAACTAGGCAAGAAACATTTTGTGATATCAAATCATGTGTGCTAAATTTGTAAACATCATTTTTACGAATAGCTTCGAAAACAATCTTATCGTTCTTTTTCACAACACATTTTCTTTTCACAAACTCAATTTGAAAATTAGCATCACATAGTTGGCTAACACTTATCAAATTATACTTAAGCCCTTCTACATATAGTACATTATTAATAGTAAAGGAAGAATTACCAATTTCTCCATGTCCAAGGATTTTGGCTCTCCCATTGCCAAAATGCACCGTTCCACCATCTTGGAGCTTGAGCTTGGTGAACAACGTCTTGTCTCCGGTCATGTGAGTTGAACATCCGCTGTCCATAAGCCATTTGGTTCCTTCTTCTTTGGCTACTCCATTTATCTTGAGAGCCTACAAGACCAAAAGATGTATGTATTGGTACCCTTTGATGGTTGGGTCCTTTAGGGTTAGTTTTTCGACCCTTAGGCTTCCAAACGTATGTGTTCTCAAATCGAGCTCTACATGCTTTCTTTACATGTCCTAGCTTGTTGCAATAAAAACAAGTGGGTACAAGCTTTGGTTTAGAAGATGATAAATTTTGTTGTGATTTTCTATTGTTTGACTTTTTCTTTAAGGACTTAGGTTTAATAGAGGAAGATGATGAGTTAAATCCTAAACCGGATTTATCATTTCCAATTCTTTGATTTCCAAGAAGTATGTCTAAGTTGTTTTTGCCATTAGTTAGTCTTTGTAAGTCTAATTTTAGTTTCTCACATTCTTTTCTAATTTCTTCATTTTCAAGAGCTACGGTTTTGTGCATGGTAAGTATGATATCATGCTCTTGAAACATCAAAATATTTTTGTCATGCAAGCTCTTATTTTCTAAAATGCATTTCTTGAATTCTTTCTTTAAATGCTTATATTTCAAATTTCATTTCTCAAAGTCATCTTGCAAATCTCCTATTTCATCATGCAAATTTGAAGAGTTAGAATTTACCTCAAGGTCATCTTCAATCGCCATAAGACAAGTATGTTGAACCTTTGGATTTTCAACCATTGCCACAAGTCCAACACCTTGATCTTCACTCTCTTCTCCTTCCGATTCCGAAAGGAGATCATCCCACGTGGTTACCTCCGCATTGAGGGCTTTCTTCTTTTGAGGAAAGACCTTCTTTTCTTGCTTTTGTGGCTCCTTTACGTGGCAATCGGCAATGAAGTGACCGGGTCGACCACATCTATAGCAATTTTCACTTGCTTCCTTTTCTTTAGATGGTTTCTTGAAAAACTTTCTTGCTTGAGCTTTGTTTCTAGTTGCCATTCTTCTAAATTTTCTTACTAGAAGGGCAACTTCCTCATCCGAATCATCGGACTCTACCACCAATCCCTTGTGTGATGTTTGTGTAGGCTTGATGGGATTCATCCTATTTTGTTCATCAATAAGAATTTCATGAGTAAGAAGATTACCGGATAGCTCATCAAGAGTGAGAGTCTTGAGATTCTTTGATTCAGTGATGGCGGTGACTTTGGGTGTCCATTCTCTTGGCAAAGAGTTGAGAAGTTTTGAGACAAGGTCTTCATTTGAGATTTTCTTGTCAACCATGGAGAGTTGATTCACTATTCGTGTGAATCGATCGATTGTCTCCTCAATCTTCTCACCGCATTTCATTCCGAACATCTCATACTCCTTCATGAGCATGAGTCTTTTGGCCATTCTTACTTGCTCAGTTCCTTCATGTATCATTTCAAGCCTTTTCCATGCCTCGTGGGCTGTTTCAAGACCTTGGAGTCTAATGAGCTCAGTGGTGGTTAGAGCACTTGAGAGAATGTCAAAATCTTTGCCATTGATGGCGAACTTTATCTTCTCTTCGGCGGTGTAGTCATCCTCATCTTTAAACATTGATTCTCCTTTTGAGTTGGTAATCATAGGAACTTCAATCCCTTTGACAACAGCTCTCCATGTATCAAATCCACAGCCTTTCAAATGATTGATCATTCGAAATTTCCATAAAGAATAGTTTTGGGCATCAAACATAGGAGCTTTAGTGTTTGATCCGGAAAATAGTGCAGTAGGCTTAGGAGATGAAGAAGTTGAGGTTGAGGTTGTCATTGCCATGATCTTTTAACCTTGCTACTTGCAAAGATTGGCCAAGCAATCAAGGTTAGGCTCTGATACCAATTGTTAGGTCCGAAATTCACTCTAGAGGGGGGGTGAATAGAGTGTTTGGCTCTTTTGCGGAATTTTCTTGTTTTTCTCAACTCAAAAAAAAGAATATTCAAAATCAAAGCAAGAATTGGAGATGAGAGATAATGAATGAGTACACCGGATATAGAGTGGTTCGAATCGTAAATGATTCTACTCCACTACCACTTTGTTTCCAAAGTGGATTTTCAACAACTACTCTTCTTATTATGAACAATAAGAACAACCACAGCAACACTTACACTAACACTTTAGTGTAAGCAACAACAACAGCAACTTCTTGCACAAAACACTTGTGCAACTACAACAACTACAACTCTTAACAAGAACAACTTCTTGCTTCCTCACAACTTCAACAAAAGTTCTCTCAAGAACTTCTCTCAGTGGGTTGAAGAGATATAGTAAGGTTCACACTTTCTCACAAGTCTAAGCACAAGCTAGAGATCAAGTAATTATGGTTCCTCTTGTGCTTGACTCTCTTTCTCTCAATATACAAACAATGAAGATCAAAGAAAGCTAGACAAGCTTTAAACAAATTTACAAGTATGAGAGAAATGTACAACAATGTAAAATGAAGCTAGATGATGTTGAAAGTGTGTGTTTGCTTCATCCAAGCCTCCTCTATTTATAGATGAACTTCACCACGTTTTTGAGGCTCTCCACCAAGTCTTCATCTTCAAAAATGTCAAGACAATGCCCAAATAGTCTCTAGCCACCCTATGGAGTGATTTGATCTTGGATAGCCACCCTAGAGAATCTTAGACATGTTTACAATAGTCAAGGAAGCATGTAATAAGTTGGGTTAAAGTCCACAAGAAGTTTGAAGAAGATTGGAAAGAGAAAACCTTGAAACTCTGCCTTGGATTTTGTTCAAACGTTCAGAAAATTTGAATTCTGGAGGACATCGATCGATCGAAGTCCCTGGAAGGGAGAGATCGATGTCCTCAGATGCTACATCGATCGATCGAAGTCCTGGGTGGGAGAGATCGATGTCCTCAGATCCCACATCGATCGATCGATGTCCAGGGAGGGAGAGATCGATGTATTCAGATCTTACATCGATCGATCGATGTCAGTGACATCGATCGATCGGTGTCTCCTCCTTGAGAGATCGATGTCTTCTTTTTAGTTCCAATCTTAACCATCTTTGGACATAACGTATTTTCTCATCAAGCATCAAATATCAAACATAATTTTAACTCATTCAAAACATCTTTTCATCATCAAAACACTTTACAAGGGTTAGGGTTATGTTAAGTTTAGGACTGGGATTATAGTTAGGTTTAGGTTACGATTAGGGTTAGGATTATGTTAGAATTAGATTTAGATTGTGATTAGGGTTAGAATAGAGTTTGAGTTAGGGTTAGAGATAGGTTGTGTTTAGGGTTAGAGTTAGGTTATGGATAATGTTAAGGTTAGAGTTAGGTTATAGTTAGATGTTGATTAGGGTTTATTGTTTACGTTATACTATAAAAACAGTTAAGTTAGGGTTAGATGTGGGTTATGGTTAGGTCACTGCCAAGTGTGTCGTGCTGCTTGTCTTGTGAGACAAATAGGACTGTGGGTTTGCATGTATTTTTAGCGTTTAAGGTGCAGGACGTACTTGGCACTGCCTTAACACTAATCCCAACCCAATCTAACTATAACCATAACCCAAATCTAACCTTAATCCATATCTAACCCCAAATTAAATGTACTTTTAATATAATGTAAACATAATACTACTAACCATAACTCACACCTAACCTTAACCAAAATGTAACCCTAACCCTAACCTAAATCTAACCTTAAACCTAACCTATCTCTTACACAAATCCAAACACTAACCGTAACCTTAGCCTAACCGCAACCTAAATCTAACTTTAACCTAACTATAATCCTATCCTAATCTTAACATTACCCTAACCTGAAATCTAACTTTAAGGCGCAAGACATACTTGACAGTGCCGTCCAGGCTTGGAATACGCATGCTAGTGCCGTTATGGCTCGGGCGGGCAGCCTTTGGGCTCATCTGACACTATCATTCAATTGTGACTTCATGTAAGCAACTCGTAGTGCCGTCTGCAGTCACCTAAGACGCATCTAGCAGTTGTGTCCTAAGTGTTTAAAGAATTTTCAAAATTTGTACTATATTTCAGGTTTTTTTTTTAAAACTACAACATAATTTTAAATTTCTCGTTATATGTCAAATAACAACTCATTGGTCACTATAAAAGTGGTTGAAAGGGAAATAAATGTTTTGCATATGGAAATGTAATGTTTGTGTTAATTAGGGCGTGGACTTCTTTTGATGTATAATCATGGGCAGTGAGAGAAAAATAAAAAGATAATTATATAATTTTATGATGATTACTAGATTGTGTAAAATAGCACCCTCGTCATCTACGAAACGTCACAACAAAGACGAAATAACTTTTTTTTGGCACGATATGAAAATGCCGCTCAATTCTGAATAAGAGTATATCCCGGTGTTTTATATCGTCTACAGAGCCAAAATTGTTCCTCGAAGAAAAAATGGAATTAAGAAATTTGACAAATACTTCCTCCAACCACGAATTATTATCTCATTCTTCATTTAATCCCAACAAGAGAAGAGGCTGATGGTCAACTAGATGAGACACAACAAAGCCACGAATTATATCAATAAAACCGATAGAAGAAGTTTATTTTAGCTTTATATTTTTATTATTTAGTAATGATATATATTATGGTTACTTCTCAACTTTTTTTTAGTTACTGTTGAATCACTATAACATTACTTTATCTAAGATATAAAAGACAAATACTTTTAAATTGAATATCCTTAGTTTTGTTTTCAATACAATATTCTAAATGCATTAGAAGATGCGCATGTTTTTTTCTCTTATTTCGATCGTATATATTTCAAAAACAAAGTGTTCTGTACAATGGAAGATACGTGGAAAGCTATCTATACGGCGCTATTATCTTCATCAAAAAAACAAGCTTTCAACAAAACAAAAACTCTTTGCTTCATGGACTGGATAAAATGACTAGGATGAATCTTCTGATGAACGCCGTCATGTATGGTTTTGAGCCGATGGTGCCAAATTCCATAAAGTATCTCACAAAACATATAACGCCACTCGCCTGCTGGATCAGGGTCTTCCCAATTCTTTTGCACGTTCATTGCCACCCACTCGGCCTGTGACTGCAGTCCAACAAACGTCTGCCAATGCTGCGGATGTATCACTTCTTTCCAAACCTTTCGCGACCAAGAACAATCCCGGACCTCATGCAAGGATCCAATGTCCCCCCTCCCACACATCTCACAGGACAGACAAGAAATGACCCGACGTCTAAAGAGGAACTGCTGCGTCGGAATTCCATCATTCATGAAGCGCCATAGAAATAAATTACTCCGTAAGGGCCCTTTCATCCCCCAAATCTGTTGAGAATCCCACATTAGCTGATTTGAGAAAAAAATGCATGGCTTATATGAGGATGAGGTACCACCACCCATTGCCTTAAGGTTTTGAGTGGATATGAGCCTCACCTCATGTAAGCTCAAGTTTTAACATGGTATCAGAGCAGGCTTAAAATGTGGACTCACCCATTGCCTGGCCCATGGTTGGCCACTTAATGTTTCCCCTCACATAAGTCCAGATGTTCATGCCTGACTTGTGGTTTGTGATTGAGGACGGGTTGTAAAAGCGCGTGTGTATGTCAAGCCACGTTGCCACGTGAGGGCGGGTGTTGAGAATCCCACATTGGCTGATTTGAGAAAAAAATGCATGGCTTATATGAGGATGAGGTACCACCACCCATTGCCTTAAGGTTTTGAGCGGATATGGACCTCACCTCATGTAAGCCCAAGTTTCAACAAAACCAGCTCCCGTTTTATTTAGTAGTTGTATAGCATGCCGGATACCCCTCCACGTTTTGGAGACATTCTGGTTCGGCTTGTCCACCAATGGTGATCCATATTTAGCCCACAATATCTTCACCCAAAGTTTTTCTTTGTCGACCAGCATCAGCCAACCCAGCTTGACAAGAAATGCGAGATTCATCTTTTTAAGATTCTTGAAACCTAAATTTTCATGAGTCTTTGGCGTACAGTTTCTACCAGGAGAGGTAGTGCAGAAGATGCGCATGTTTACTTAGTGCAGATTAGTGTGAAGTTCATAATTTCCAGGAAAATTATCCGGCCCTCCCAAAACCTGAAATTTATCTCAATAACCTGTTCGTATGCACGAAGGATTGAGATTTTATAGTCGCATAAATTAGTTGGTATTTGAAATAGAACATTGCGGTAGAATGACAACTGTTTGAACTTTGATCACAAGTAGTATGGATGTTTCACTGCTGTCTAGGCCAGTACTGGCCTATACCATAGTATCCGGTTCAATTGAGAGTAGATGATTGTTGACCATGTTTGATGTGAACATGAGATCCGTTGGAAAAGATTTATCATTCTAAGGAGTTGCTAAACTCTTTAATTTACATGCTCTACGCACATGTAACTGGAAACTCTTAGAGCCAAAAAATTGGCTTTTGTAGTAGGATTGAGATTTCATCTCCCAACTTCGTGTGCTATTTTCTATTCACGTGTAAAAAGGAATATTTCATAGTCGTTTATGAGTATTATTATCTAATTGTATGGTCAGCCACTTAGATAAAAATGAGAAGCTTAAGTGTTCATATAAAACCAAAACTTTGTGTTGTATCCGGCAATCACCGGCAGAAGGAAAGAAACATGGTATCCGATTTCCACCACCACTCAGTAGCGATGGGTCTCCATTTGGAATCAGAAATTCTCACCCAGCGGTGAGTCACCGCGCGGTCCAAGACGCGACACACCACTCCCCTTTTTGCCACGTGTCGTGCGGTCACACACGCGGTGAGGGGGGAGCGGTGAGGGGATCCTATCCCCCACTGGCCACTGCATCTTACCAAACCTCTCCATTTCTTTATTCTATAATTATCTTTACTATATGAATATCTAATACTTATATTTCTTTCTTAGTCTTTGATTCTTTTCCTTTTAGATAGCAATGGAAAATCACCCCTTATCTCCATAGCGACAAATTATTTCTCTTTCTTGTATGGTCGTATATATGACAGCCAGCAGCTCATTTGTCCTCTTGAATCTTCATTTCCCCAATTAAAAAGTTCGAAGCTTTTTAGCTTCCCCAAGTCGTCAGTTCTCTGAATCTCTCTTGCTTTTGTTTTTTCATGATTGCACCCCGGAGAAATCTATCAAGATTGCATCTTTTCTATCCCATTGTATTTGTTTCAATGATATTTTGTTCTGGGCCTGTGAGATCTGTTTGAACATGCGAACCCCATCACGAATTTCCTGTGCTTGGATTTGGCTTGCTTCTTTGATTTTTGAAGTTCTCTTGATTGGGGATATTAAATTTATGTAAAACTGATTATTGGAAGAGAAGTAGGAATATGGTTTCCTTTGGATGAATATAAACTTTAAACTACCAAAATCAGAGTGTAAATCAAACTAATGCTGTACATCTAGGTATATGTTGATATTTGTCTGGCTCTGGCTTATAGAAGGAAGCAAATTTAATAGGTTAAGACTTTAAACCAGCATGTTTTAGTACTTTATGCAGCTTTAGTGCATCAACACACCGCCACCATTGTTTGCTCAAGGTTCATTGTTCATTCATTGATATTCAACATCTTTGAAGAAGTCTGTTGCAACAAGAAGTTAGTCAATGACTTGAGAAATGCTCATACTTGTCTTCTAACATTTAGTGATATATCATTTTTAACATGATATCGAAATCTAGTGACATTCTTAAGACTGAAGAACTATGTTTGTTTATTATTGTCTCTAAGAAGGTTGCCCTTTTTGGTTCTGAAGTAAATGCGCTTAATTGGATTTCTGGAGCTTAAATATTGCGTTGATCAGGTGTTTACGGGGATGAGGGGAGGACTGTGGCAACTTGGACAATCGGTTACTCGTCGCCTGTCCCAGGCTGACAAAAAGAATGTAGCTCGCAGATGCTTCGCTTCGGAGGCTGATCTTAAGAAGACAGTTCTGTATGACTTTCATGTGGCAAATGGAGGGAAGATGGTGCCTTTTGCTGGTTGGAGTATGCCAATTCAGTATAAAGACTCTATTATGGATTCTACAGTGAATTGTCGTGAAAACGGTAGTCTATTTGATGTTTCGCACATGTGCGGTCTGAGCCTTAAGGGAAAGGATACTATTCCTTTTCTGGAGAAGCTTGTCATCGGTGACATTGCTGGACTTGCCCCAGGGACTGGAAGTTTATCTGTATTTACAAATGAAAAAGGAGGTTCAATTGATGATACAGTGATTACAAAGGTGACGGATGATCACATATACCTGGTAGTAAATGCAGGGTGCAGGGATAAGGACCTTGCGCACATTGAGGAGCATATGAAAGCTTTCAAGTCCAGAGGTGGGGATGTTTCTTGGCATATTCATGATGAGCGTTCGCTTCTTGCGCTTCAGGTTGGTTTTTCTTGTTCTCCAAAGATTGATGAGCTTAAGCAAAACCAATGCTTATGACTTGCTTGTTGTGTAAGATACTTCAGCTTTTTTTTAATAATCATTTGTATGAGAACAGGGGTGAGAAGCCAGATATTGCAATTTGAGGAGGCTTGATGTCTTAAAATTGCAGCTTCACTGGCAAGTTTTTATTAGATTAAGCATACCCTTTCGCTTAGCTGTTTGCAAGGCAGTATGAGGGATCGTTTTTGTGGCATAAGTTGGTGACATCATAAGCGGCTTCTTCCAGTTACTTCCTTGTCATGTTTTGGGGGTTTTAACCTTGTATTGCATCTCTAGTTCCGTAGCTTGTCTTGTATTGCCTCACAGAAGCAGTGTACTTTTCTGTTACACCTGGACTGACATGTACACAAGCACATTGTGTGCAGAGACGTTTATTAATTGACCTGATGGCGTGTAGTACCTTTCTAATGTTGCAATTACTTTTGTAAAGAGTCTTACGGCGTCTTTCTTAGCATATTTGTGTCATGCCTTTTACTTCTATTTGGTCCTTTTCATCTTTTGTGCTGTTTCAGTTATTTAACTTACTCTACGTTGTTGTTTAGCACTGAGAATGATATTCTGACGTTCTTATATATGTTCTTTCTTTTCTCCGCTTTTTTGGATCGCCCTCCCATCCCCCTTTTTTCCCCGTACCTTTCCTTTTCCCTATCTCCCTTGGGTTGCATCTCCTTTGCCTTTTGAGGCCATGAATGTCATCTGATGATGAAATGGTGAAACGTCTCCACGTTAAGTGTGAAGATATGCCTCTCCTATGCTTCCTTTTTCTGTTATCTTTTGCTTATCTGTTGTTAATTTCATTATTGCATCAGTATAAAAGTCCTAAGTGGACATGGAAAAAATGTCTCTATTATACTACGAAATAAGGTCCTCGGCCACCGCCCGTGGGGTGGCGGGTATTGTGGCCCGGGGGCACCTCTTTTCTCAACGATAAAAATGGAAGAATATAACACATTTTCCTCGTTTCATAACTCTCGCTGTCTTGTTTTGGTTGGAAAGGGGAACATGCTAGCATGGTCATTTGATTATTGAGTTCTGCAATAAGACAGGTTAAAAGTTAATTCTTACATTGTGAATTGTTGAAACAACAGCATTGCCTTTGCGTTTGCGTTAGCTTGTCCTACTTGATGGTGATGTTACTTGTGTCTGCTTTTTATCGTACATTTATGGCTTTGTCTTGATGTTTTCTGTTCAGGGTCCCCTTGCTGGCCCAGTTCTTCAGTACCTGACAAAAGATGATATATCCAAGTTTTACTTTGGTGAATTCCGGATAATGGACATCAATGGGGCTCAGTGCTTCCTTACTAGAACTGGGTACTTGGCTATTTGTATGATTAATCTTTAAAACTGTATTACAGACCATGGCTTCTTTGATTCTTGGAAGCATGCATTGGCCATGAACTGTTAGAGGCAATTACAAATGCCGCATTTTGAAGTTCTTCTTCTTGGTCTTATATAGTTATCAGCTTTTAGCATTAAGGCACAAAATATTAGTTAACACACTTTCTTTCTTGACTTTACAGGTATACTGGTGAAGATGGATTTGAAATTTCAGTTCCTTCAGAGCGTGCAGTAGATCTGACAAAAGCAATTCTGGAGAAATCTGAAGGCAAGGTTAGATTGACAGGATTGGGTGCTCGGGACAGTCTTCGGCTTGAGGCTGGGTTGTGTTTATATGGAAATGACCTGGAGCAGCACATAACACCTGTTGAGGCAGGACTTACATGGGCAATTGGTAAGAGAAGAAGGGCAGAAGGAGGCTTTCTTGGTGCTGATGTTATTTTGAAGCAAGTCGAACAAGGCCCACCAATAAGACGAGTTGGCCTTTTCTCCTCCGGTCCACCATGCCGAAGCCATAGCGAGATTCAAGATGATAAAGGTGTAAACATTGGGGAAGTTACAAGTGGTGGATTCAGCCCCTGCCTTAAGAAGAATATTGCCATGGGTTACGTAAAATCAGGAACTCATAAGGTGGGCACAAAGTTGAAGATTGTTGTTAGAGGAAAGGTATACGATGGAGTCGTTACAAAAATGCCTTTTGTGCCTTCCAAGTACTACAAGCCTTCATAACTGTATCTAACGACAAAATCTCTGCAAACTGAATTTCTGCTGTCATTTCAACGTTTCTTGATGACCTTGAATATTCAGTGGAATATAAAAAATCCTTCTCCAATAACCTTGTCTTTCTTATTAAATGAGGGTACAATATGTTACTTGCTTCTAGTATGAAGTGTGAGAATTGCTTTATTATATTGATGGGGATTACCACTTGTGAAAAAGGAGGATATTTCTTGCGATTCATTTGTCGGCTTTGGGACCTTGCTGTTGCTAGTGATGCAGTTTCACTATGCAGTCTTTTCACTTCTTGTTCTGTTTTAGAATCTTGGTCGCAAGAATTGGACCAACACCAACATTTTAGTTCGAAGCAATCCTGTGTCCGAAGAAAGTTGAAATTTGAAGGAAAAGCAAAGGAATCGGACCAAATAATTTAACTCTTCAATATGCGTGTGACTCTATACATCAATGTATAAATACAGGTGAACAAATAATTTAATTTTGAGTCACCACAAAGAAACCTTCCCTTAGTATGTGAAACTAGTCATAGAAGTAAGGCACCACTTTTTAACCCAATGAGGTTGCTCAGACGGCGGTAGGCATTGACTCAAAGACTCTAGGCATTGACTCAGGGATCCGGACTCAGAGTTTTTCTCTTGGAACAAAAAGTGAAATTTCTCATTCTAGGTTCTCACTGTCCCAGTCTCAAGGAACATGTGTAAAGGAGGCAAATCAGGACCGCAGCAGTCTCTTAGATTGGGTGAGATTTTATATAGTGACCCGCATCAGGTGTCTCCCTACAAACTAGGCCGTTGGCCTAGCAGCAAAGGAACACCCACATTATGCGTGTCTCTGGAATCGAACTCTTGACCTATTGAAACAAATCTCAACCCGAGTACCAACTGGACTATGCACCGGAGGCCGACTCGAGATTTTCTCAAGTGCTACTTGAGAAAGTTCGAGCTTCTCTAAAAGGTCATTTGAGGTTTACACGGCTAGTAACTTTCCATGAAACTAGCCGTGATGTATATCAATTAGATCGAACACCAAAAAAAAAAAATAATAATAATAATAGAAATTTCGAGCGAGGATCTCAAGCTTCCCAAATTTTACGCCAACTACTTGAAAACTTGTTGATACATCTGATATAAGTGATTTTTATATATATTTTTATACCTTCTACTACTTAATTTGAGCAATATTTTGGCACTTTATTGGGTGAAAAATGTTTGATTCGGGTATTTTTAGTTCCATCGGAATAATTGAAAACTATTGATTTTTGCTAAATTAACTGCATATTTTGAGCTTAAATGAATTATTAATTAAATGAGTTTATTTTCTATGTTATTAGCTAAATAAATCTTTAGTCTATTTTATTTTATCGGAACTACATGTGTTTTTTTTTGTGTGTAGGAAATATACCCGACAAATATCAAGATAAGGATGAAGTTTCAAGAGGATATCTTATAATCAGATTTTATCTGATACTAACAGAAGAAGAATCTGGTAAAATTTTTATAAAAGAAAAAAACCAGCGTCACAAGCGAAACTAGGAAATTCCTCCAGGGAATTTTCTCCCAGGCCGTTTCTTTTCCCATGAATTTGTGCAAACACGGTTTCCGAAGCCATTTTTTTTCTTATCTCTCAATCTCAATCCATCTTATCAAAGAAAATATAATAAAAAAGAGAGAAAAGGCTCCCAGCCGCAGCCAGGAGCCTAAATTCAGGAAAAGAAAAAGATTAGCAATGCGCCAGCAGCTGCAACCAATCAGCCTGCGACACATCAGCGGTCCGGTCCCAGCGCGTCAGAGAGGAGCAAGTCAGTGCAGCAGCCTTTCTCTGCAGCGTGTCTGTGGTCAGTCCGGCAGCACGATTGCCGAGGTTATTTTGAATGCAATTTTATACACAGTTTCTTTTTCTACTGCTCTTTTAGGCATTATATCCGATTGTGATGGATAGTGTGGATTTAATCTGTGGCTGAATTTTTTATTTTCTTGACTAGTTTTTGTGACAGCTGAATTATTTTGATGTTTTAATGTATTAGTTTTCCCTTTTTGATTTATTTAATTTACTAGTTAATTATCCCAATCTTTAATTGTTGTTGGTGTGTTTATTGCGTCAATAGATTAGCTACCTATTGATAGAGCATATAATTAATTTTGAAGGACCGGGAGGTGAAGATTTTAATTACGATCGTGTCAACAACGAACCTGTAGTAAAACTGACTAGGGATAGATTCGGTTTCTACGAGTGGATAATTAGAAAATTCTAAGGAAATTAAATGCGACTCGATGGATTAAAATTTGCGTAGGGATACGGAGTTTGTCACACCGAGTTAGGTTTTTACGCCAAGGGATTGGGTAAAAATTAAAATAGGGAATTTCTTCCTTAGCGGTTTGGAATAGAGACTAGTTAATTATTTGGGGTTAAGGAGTGGATTACACATTAGAAAATGATTTAACGGAAACACAAACTAGTCAAGAAAATCTCCAACGGGGAAAAGTTAAGGTTTGGTAATTTAATTAGTAGTAGTTTTTTTTGTTTTTATTCAATTTGTTTATTTAGGTTTAAATTAAGGCGAAAAATAATTTTGGTACTTAAAACTAGTCCTCGTGGGATCGACAACCCTCTTGCCTGCTACGCTACAATTTGTACCTAGTGCACTTGCTAGTTAGCGGTTAAGAAATTATACATCAAGTTTTTGGCGCCGTTGCCGGAGATTATATTTTAATATCATATAATTATTTGTAGCCTTGAGATTAAACCAAAATATTTTATATATATAAATATATAAAAAAAGGAACTTTCGACAAGACAGCTTATATATATTTTTTATATATAAAATATTTTGCTGCATTTGATTTTTTTTTTCCGTCGTTCTGTTTTTCAAATTTTTGTCTTTCGTCTTTTGTTTTTTTCCTTATTTGTTTTTCTGTTTTTATATTATATTATTTGTTGTTTTCGTTATGCTTAATTAGTTACTGTTTTCTTACCGAATTCTCAGTTTTTGTTTTTTTCTTTTTGCATTTATTTTCGCAATTCGTTTCTTCTTTTATTCAGTTTCGTGATTAGTTTTCTGTTTGTGTCAGTGACAAAAGTTTGTAAGTTTTTTATTGAATTATATTCAGAGGCTGTTGAGCAATGAATTCTTTCAAATTTTTCTTGCAAGCTTTAGTCTTAGTTTTTTGGAGTCGTTTTTTTTGTTTTGTGTGCTGCTTTTGTTTTTATTTTGTAGTAATGGGAGGTGACAAGAATCGGAGAGGAGCGCATGGGAATCTCTCCTATCAAATTCTCGGATATTTTTTCCAGGGGCAGCTTTTGGATCCTTTTCCCACACAAATGTCATATTTTCCAAGGTGAAGAGAGGGGATGAGCCTCGGGAGTCGTGCGAGAAAGTCCAGAAATACCAGCCTAGCAGAAAAGTGTGTAGGGGGCAATTTCATCTTTGGCTTTGCACGTTGTCCAAGGCGAAAAATTGTGGAAAGAGAATATTACATAAGGCATAGTGCATTTCCACGTAGAGCATGAAGGAAAAAGGAAGAACTGTGAAGGAGTGAACTGTTGGTATAATATCCTGCTGCTGCTTATCCCCTTACTGGAATGCTGCTTGTGGATAAATCAGCTAAGTTTCTTACCTTTGTTCTTATTTGTCGTTTTTTTAACTTTGAGTACAATGTTAATTTTTAAGTGGGGGGTAAGACGTTTAATTTTCGAAATGCATACTTTTTTTTTAAAAAAGCTGATTTTCATTAAGATTTGAAAAGAAAGTGCCTAAATGAGCGTAAAGTTTAAAATTTTTGATATTCTATGGATATGTTTCGCTGATTATTTTACGTGAGTAGTTAAGGAGAACATGAGAGATGCCTTTTAAATGATGTAATGATTCAATATTAATTATATTTTATTCCATGTAAATTGAGAAATTTTGAGCACGTATAGCCATGATCTTGTAATTTGTGGATAGTAGTGAAGAATTATGCTCATTTATGCATCTTGTAGCATTCTAGAACTTATTTTATTACTCCTCGAGGCGAAATTTATATATGATTTCAAGTTGACTTAGAGATGACAGTCATAGGCGTTCTTTGGACCGTTTGAGCCTTTCTAGCCATCCCTGCAATCATTTGATCACTAGTACCCTTTTTGAGCCTGATTATTAAGAATGGTGAACCCCCATTCGATTTTCTTTGATTGTTAAACCTCATTAACTTCCCATTTTAGCCTACTTGATAAAAATGTATATCCTTATATGTCCCTATTTAAGAGAGCTTATATGACATTTTATTTTATTTGGGATGAAGAATAGTTGGTTACAATGATGAGATGGGGTTTAAAGGGTGCACAAATATGTCGTTACAAGGGAATAGTGATGGAAAAAAATGAAAAAAAACAAAAGAATGCCGAAAAAAGATTAAAAAGTCCAAAGTGAAAAAAAAGAAAAAAATTTATATGGCTAGTGATATAAAAAGATGTAATTGATTATGGTGATTTATTCTCAAAAGATGGAGAGGGTTTTTGAATAATAAGAAGGGTTTGTTTCATTTGCATGCCATTTTTTGCAAGCTCTCTTAAATTATTTTTCTTTGAATCCCTTATCCTTCGTGAAACCAAGTCCCTAGCCTTACGTTACAAGCTTTAAAGTCCTACTTGATCTTTGTTGACTTGAGTCATCTACATTAGTGGAGAGCGAGTAAGAAAAGTAAGCCTATGGGATGTTCAAAAGTCATAATTTGCATAATTTAAACTGATTGTCTATGAAGAACTCGAGATTGGCTATTCACACACACCTCGATAGCATGGGATAAGTATAGTTGATATATGAATTGTGAAGTTGTTTGATTGGTTATCTTGATTGGACTTTTCGACTATTTGTGTGAATAATTGTTGATACATGTTCGTTAGAAGATCGAGTACATTTTTTTTAATTATTTTATTTGCTCGAGGACGATCAAAGGCTAAGTGGGGGGTAGTTGATATAAGTGATTTTTATATATATTTTTATACCTTCTACTACTTAATTTGAGCAATATTTTGGCACTTTATTGGGTGAAAAATGTTTGATTCGGGTATTTTTAGTTCCATCGGAATAATTAAAAACTATTGATTTTTGCTAAATTAACTGCATATTTTGAGCTTAAATGAATTATTAATTAAATGAGTTTATTTTCTATGTTATTAGCTAAATAAATCTTTAGTCTATTTTATTTTATCGGAACTACATGTGTTTTTTTGTGTGTAGGAAATATACCCGACAAATATCAAGATAAGGATGAAGTTTCAAGAGGATATCTTATAATCAGATTTTATCTGATACTAACAGAAGAAGAATCTGGTAAAATTTTTATAAAAGAAAAAAACCAGCGTCACAAGCGAAACTAGGGAATTCCCCCAGGGAATTTTCTCCCAGGCCGTTTCTTTTCCCATGAATTTGTGCAAACACGGTTTCCGAAGCCATTTTTTTTCTTATCTCTCAATCTCAATCCATCTTATCAAAGAAAATATAATAAAAAAGAGAGAAAAGGCTCCCAGCCGCAGCCAGGAGCCTAAATTCAGGAAAAGAAAAAGATTAGCAATGCGCCAGCAGCTGCAACCAATCAGCCTGCGACACATCAGTGGTCCGGTCCCAGCGCGTCAGAGAGGAGCAAGTCAGTGCAGCAGCCTTTCTCTGCAGCGTGTCTGTGGTCAGTCCGGCAGCACGATTGCCGAGGTTATTTTGGATGCAATTTTATACACAGTTTCTTTTTCTACTGCTCTTTTAGGCATTATATCCGATTGTGATGGATAGTGTGGATTTAATCTGTGGCTGAATTTTTTATTTTCTTGACTAGTTTTTGTGACAGCTGAATTATTTTGATGTTTTAATGTATTAGTTTTCCCTCTTTGATTTATTTAATTTACTAGTTTATTATCCTAATCGTTAATTGTTGTTGGTGTGTTTATTGCGTCAATAGATTAGCTACCTATTGATAGAGCATATAATTAATTTTGAAGGACCGGGAGGTGAAGATTTTAATTACGATCGTGTCAACAACGAACCTGTAGTAAAACTGACTAGGGATAGATTCGGTTTCTACGAGTGGATAATTAGAAAATTCTAAGGAAATTAAATGCGACTCGATGGATTAAAATTTGCGTAGGGACACGGAGTTTGTCACACCGAGTTAGTTTTTTACGCCAAGGGATTGGGTAAAAATTAAAATAGGGAATTTCTTCCTTAGCGGTTTGGAATAGAAACTAGTTAATTATTTGGGGTTAAGGAGTGGATTACACTTTAGAAAATGATTCAACGGAAACACAAACTAGTCAAGAAAATCTCCAACGGGGAAAAGTTAAGGTTTGGTAATTTAATTAGTAGTAGTTTTTTTTGTTTTTATTCAATTTGTTTATTTAGGTTTAAATTAAGGCGAAAAATAATTTTGGTACTTAAAACTAGTCCTCGTGGGATCGACAACTCTCTTGCCTGCTACGCTACAATTTGTACCTAGTGCACTTGCTAGTTAGCGGTTAAGAAATTATACATCAACATCCATCCCTTCGCTGCTAAAGATCTAAAGACTATGAAAACGAAGTCGAACGAGGGCATGGGCTTGTGTCGTTTGTAAAAACAATAACAGTGCATGCATGGGTATCTCATCTTGTGTTTATGTGTCTTCTTCCTCTCGATAGATCTAATTGGGTTTCTTGATATAGGCTGCATCTTGTGTTGAAGCATGATTTTCATTGAATTTTATCATGCTAGTACATGATTACAAGAAACTGTCTCTCATTCCAGCGTATTTCTTTGATGTATTACAATGCTGTCCAACAAGGTTGTGCATGGTATTTATTTGCGCTAGTTTCAAAGCAAGTTGCTTTAATTCCAAAGTCAGGTTCAACAGCATTTAAACTAGAATTCAATCAAAAGACAAGACCATGAACTTTACTCAATCAAATCCAGTCCAGTTTTTCTGTATCGATGTCTGTTTTAGATACAGTAGCTGATTATATTTCATGAACTACATAGGTTTCCACGACCCCAAGCTCTCCAAACAAAACACTCACTCCTGAAATTTATAAGACCATCTCAACCAACCATCCATCAAATTTGATAGCACAATCAAGATGATATAAGAAATCTGGATTTGCAATCAGGATTTATCAAAGAAAAACCATCTCAACTCTCATTCTGTTTCTCGTTCCCGAATGATGTCTCCAAGTGACGACATCAAAAGAGAGGTTTTGCTGCAGTTCATAAATTCCATGCAATGACTGTAGGATTTCATTTTAATAGTAAAGGGCGCCGGATTTGCTTATCGTTTCTGTTAGAGAACGAGTAACCAAACAAGATCAATAACAACGAAAATGTCAAGATGTGATAAAATCACTGTCCTTAAAAGCAATTTCGCCTCCACCGGTTGAACAAGGTGAACTATAAGCGAATGCTTCCTAGGATTTAACGGATTCCCTTGTTCGTTTGCTCTACGAAAAAGGAATTGAATTTGCAAAGAGAAGTGTTTGATAGTAGAGGCAGAATAGAGGAAATTGGAGGAAGAAAGCTTGCTGAAATTTTCATAAATTGCAAAGATGTAGTATATTCCTTAATATAGCAAGACCTTTTATTTATAGGCCTTGGGTTGTGTAAAAAACTACTTTGAAAACAGGTTTCAGCAGTCTAATTAACCTCCAAGTCAGTTGCATAACGTTTATGTATGACGGGAGATGATTCTTGGATCAAAAGATCAATTCAAAGTGAAAAGTTCTGACTTTTGACACATCGATCGATGTTGGACAGAGACTTCCAACTTTGCATCCTGCCAACATAGATCGATATATCGATCGATGTCGCGCCGATCAATCGATGTGATCGATCTATGTTGGACAGAGAGTTTCCAGCTTTGCATCCACACTACATCGAACGAGCGATGTCATCGAACGAGCGATGTCATCGATCGATCGATGTCATCGATCTATGTCCAACAGAACACTCAACTTCATTTCAGCTTTCATTTGGTTCGATCCAACTTACACATAGATCGATCCAAATGATTTCTTACAAGTTTAAAGTGTTTAAATCATCTTTCAATCTCCCAAACAACATTATATATGTTTTTATATAAGTTTGGAGCACATTTTAAATTACTTTGACGTACTTTTCCAACAATCCACCACATGATCCAAACTTATATACAAACATTCCTGAACGTTAATAAACTAACATCTCTACTATCAAACGAAGACAATGACACATAATGGACAATGACTTACGTCTTGAATGGCCACTTAGTACAAGAAGAAGTATATAAACAGATATAAGATGACATTGACGTCTTGAATCTTACTTCTCTATTTTTTATATAAACTTACATCCGACATGTCATTGACTAGCTTCAGGCAAGTTCGTGGTGTGGTGCAATATCAGCCATGCACCCAGTCTCAGGTTTTCATAAGCGCTCTAGTAAGTTGTTCCAAACTCTCATAGGAAGCGGCACCACCTCCACGTTTATATAGATGAAAGTCATCAAGTGTGCACTGCTCACACCACCATACAACATGGCTATAAATTTCATTAAGAGATTTTAATAAATCTCACCCTCATTTACTTGCAGCAAGTACTATCTTCAACATCATCATAGGAAGAGACAAGTATGATAGTACTTATAGAACTTTTATATGGCTTGTTGTCATCACATTGAACCTCGTTTGTAGGATCTCTACTAATGTTAGGTTGGGTTGCCGTCATACAAAGTTCACGACAATGGAATCAATCCCATTCCCCTCGATGCTTGTTGGACTAACTTCTTAGTTAGTCCTTTAGTTAAAGGGCCTGTCAGATTCAACTTGGTTCTTATATACTCCAAGTTAATCACCCCTGAACTAATTAGATCCCGCACAATATTGTGTCTCAATCTGATATGCCGGCTCTTTCCATTATAGATCTTATTCTTCGCTCGAGCGATTGCTACCTGTGATTCACAACGTATAGAAACACAAGACGTAGGTTTTACACCACAAAGGAATACCAACCAACAAGTTTCTTAACCATTCAGCTTCTGTTGCAGCAAGTTCTAAAGCAATAAACTCAGACTCCAGGGTAGATTTTGTTATACACCTTTGTTTGGATGACTTCCAAAAAATAGCTCCACCACTCAAAGTGAATACATAACTTTTGAATTTATTTCATCGTTATTAGATACCCAATTTGCATCCCAAAAGCCTTCTAACACAGCTTGGAATCCATTATACACAAGACATAACTCCATCGTTCATTTAATATATCTCATTAATCTTTCTAAAGCAGACCAATGTTCATTACTTGGATTATGAGTATATATGGCTATTCTATTTACTGCATAGGTTATGTCAGGTTTTGTGCAATTTATTAGATACATCACACTTCCAATTATTCTAGCATACTCAACTTGTGAAACACTATTATTTCTATTTTTCTTCAAGTGAACTGCAGGATCATAAGGAGTACTCACATGTTTTAGATCAAAGAAATTAAACCTTTTCAACATTTTTTCAACATAGTGAGATTGTGATAACGCATAACCCCCACAATTCTCGACTAACTTCAAACCAAATATCAAAACAGCCTTACCCATATCTTTCATGTCAAAGACGGACGATAAAAATGATTTGGTACTATGCACAACATTCATGTTATTACCAAAAATCAACATATCATCAACATACAAACAAACAATTACACAACCAGAGTCCTCAACTTACTATAAATACAACGATCACTTTCATTCACAATGTAACCATTGGAAATCATAGCATTATCAAATTTTTCATGCCATTGTTTTGGAGTTTGTTTAAGACCATAAAAGGACTTCTTGAATCACACACTTTATGTTCTTGTCATTGAACAATCGTACCTTCTGGTTGATGCATATAAATCTCTTCATCTAAATCACCGTTTAAGAAAGCCGTTTTACATCCATCTGATGTATCACTAACTTGTTAATAGAAGCTAAAGCCACCAAAACTCTAATAGATGTTATCCTCGCTACTGGTGAATACGTATCAAAATAATCTATTCCCTCTTGTTGAATAAACCTCTTAGCAACTAGTCTTGCCTTAAACTTATCAATTGTACCATCAGCCTTTAGTTTCTTCCTAAAGACCCATTTACAACTGATAGGTTTACATCCCTTAGGCATTCTGCTAGTTCCCAAGTATTATTACTAAGAATAGACTCAAGTTCACTTTTATAGCTTCTTTCCAAAACTTAACATCTATGGACTTCATAGACTATTTATAAGTCTTAGGATCTTCTTCTAAAATAAAGGCAGTAGTGAAGTCGTCTCCAAAAGGCTTTTCAATCCTTTGTCTTTTGCTTCTTCTAGGCAAAAAAACAACTTCATCACTAGTTTTCATACTAGATTCATCAAGTTCAAAACTAGTATTACTTTCTCTTGTTTCATTGGAAATTCAAGTTCAAAAAATTCTGCATCCTTATACTCAATAATTGCACCATTATCTAAAGTCATAAACATATATGATGCACTATTTAAAGCATAACCCAAAAACACACAATCTTTTGTTTTAGAACTAATTTTACTCCTTTTGAATTCAGGAATTCCAAATTTGGCTAAACGCCTCCACACTTTCAAATAATTCAAGTTGGGTGCATAACCTTTCCAAAGTTCATGAGGAGTTAAACTAGTTTTCTTATGTGGTATTCTGTTAAGAATGTGACATGTTGAAAGTATGGCTTCACCCCATATATTACTTGACAATCCAGAACTTAAGAGCATTTTATTCATCATATTCTTAAGTGTCCTATTTTTTCTTTCAGAATACCATTAGACTGAGGAGTATACGGAGGTATGAACTCATGTATAATCTCATTATATTCACAGAATTTTTGTAAATACAAAGTGCTATACTCACCTCCTCTATTCGACCTTACCTTTTTAATCCTTTTATCTAATTGATTCTTAACTTCATTCTTGTATTTGATAAACATATTCTCAGCTTCATCTTTGTTACTAAGCAAATAAACCTTAGCAAACCTAGAAAAATCATCCATAAAGGTAATGTAATACCGTTTACCACCTTTACTCACAACGTTCTTAAAATCTCCAAGATCACTATGAATTAATTCCAATTTTTCTGTTTGCTCTTTTGATCGACTTAAAGGGTTTCTTATGATGTTTTCCTTCTATACAATAATGACATTTAGTATATTTTCTTCAATTAGATTTGTGCTCTTTAACCTTCTAATGGCATCTGCATTAACATGTCATAATCCAGCATGCCACAAATCAAAACAATCAGCGATGTACACAGAACTAGATGCATTCTTATTATTCAAACAAATAGCATCAAGTACAAAGAGACCACCGGAACAAAAACCCTTCTCAATAAACTCCCCACTCCTCGATAACAAAAGTTTATCGTAATAAAAAACAAGCTTAATTTTAGCCCTGTTCAGAAGTGCTCCAGAAATCAAATTCCTCTGAATGGTAGGAACATGTAGCACATTGCTCAACTCCACCTTTTTTCCAGAGGTCAACTTGAGGAGCACTTTCTCCTTTCCAATCACTCGGGTTCCTCGTGCATCCCGTAGAAAGATTTGGTCTCCACTGTCTATCTCTTGATAATCAAGAAATAGATCTCTGATGGTTGCAACACATCTGTTGGCTCCAGTATCCACCACCCATTCCATTGCACATCCGACAAGGTTTACCTCATCGACGACGACTGCAACAATTGTTTCGTCCTCCATCAAAGCTTCGTTTTTATCTCCTTCAACAAGTTTGGCTTGGTTGCTTGATCGTCCTTTTCATTTGTTGTAAAAAAATGCCTTGCGACCTGGCTTTCCACACACCCTATAATTTTTTGATGGAAGACACTAATTATTGGTTAAATAGGGAAAGGTCCCTACCCTAGCTTATAAATGCATAGGCTGTGATACTCATCAATCTAAATAATCAACTATTTCAATAGGCATAGGCTATAAGACTCTCTTTCCGAAAAGCTTCGTTTCTCCGACAAGCTTTCAGATTAAAGACGTTGACTAAACAATGATGGGCAGATGTAACTTTTATTATTCCCCTATATTATTTTGTCACATAGTTGTCCTTACACGTTGTTCATCAATTCTCTCCCTAGAGCGCAAAATTTTATTACAAAGGAACATCCTAATTTAAAAACCTTTTTGCATTTGTAGAATTAGCATGCCGTCTGGTTTATTTAAGCTCTATCTTCTACATTCACTAAAGGCTATTTCTATAACAGCGTCAATTCAGGTCTCCTGAACAGTTTTCAATGCTACACCACAAGAGACGAGCAAAAGAAGAAATCATATACGGTGATAGAGGATGTGTTTAGAGAGAGAAAACTCTCTCCCTTCCATCTAGAAGGGTTAGTCCATCCCCACTTTCCCACTCCAATGCCATACTTGTAACGAAGCCTCTTTCCCACTTGATAAGCAAACTTCCCACATATTCCTTCCAATACATTTGTAAGTTCATCTTGTGACCACACCGCTTCTTATTGCCTTTACTAATGGGCAAGAATAAGAAATTATCAAAGAGGAGAGCAAAAGGTGGATTTAGAGATTTGGTGGTTGCACGGAGTTCCTCCAAGCAAGCCTTGTCTGAGGAATCTGTTGAAGAGGAACCAAGTGATTCCTTCACCTTTCTTGATAATTCTGAGGAAGCGGAAGATGAATATGAGAATACTGGCTTTGATGAAGTCTCAAAGATGGAATCAACTCCTGCATGTTGTATTGATGGCTTCAAGTGGTCCTACCAGTGCATACATCATGCTCTATTCCGCAGTTGGACTCTTCTACGCCTCCTCTGTTGCCGGATAGGGATGATTGTGTGAATCAAAAGGATTATGAAGTTGAAGGGAAGAAAGCTCACAACAGATTCAGTTCTCCTAGGGAGAAGGGAACTTCTTCTTCCAATTTGAATTCTCGGGAGAAGGCAAAGGATGCAGGGGATGTGACTGCATATCAGCTACAGTCTGGTGTACAGGAGAGAGAAAGTGACAACACCAGGAACGCAGCTGTCTCTGGAAATATTCTGGATTGCCAGCCTGTCTCGGATGTTGCGATGGGCATTACTCATCAGTTAATGCCTTCAAATCACAACGGTAGAAATAAAGATTCAGTGTAGCATAACATAGAACCAGTGCGTAACACAAATCCTCCTCAGTTCAAATCTTGGAATTCCCTATTTCCAACCAACAGAAAGGATGCATGTTGCATGAAGTTGAATGAACAGGATGCTGCTAGATCTGGAGAGGTACATCTGGATGTTGATGATCTTATTCTGGAACAGGATCTTCAAATGAGTCTTATTGGGTGCTTCACAGGAAGGTTCCCAAGCAAACAAGTTGTCTTCTCCTTGGCAAAGAGTTGGAAGGTTAAGCACAGGGTGGAATTTCACCCCTCAGGCTGGGTGATCTTTAAATTCCTGTCTATCCAAGATCTGGAGATAGTTCTCTCTGCGGGTCCTTATTTTATCTATGGAAGAGTCCTGATCCTCAAAAAGATGCCTTTACTGTTTGACTTTGGTCCAGAAGAAATGTCCATCGTACCTGTTTGGATTAAGTTGCCTAATCTCCCTGTTAGCCTTTGGAAGAAAGAGTATCTTTCTAAAATCAGCCACCAGTTGGGGAAGCCACTTATGGCAGACCTACTTACAACTAGAAGGGAAATTTGGAGTTATGCAAGAGTTCTTTTTGAAGTTGATCTGAGCAAACCATTGCTCAAATCACTAGATTTACATATCTAATGGGAAAAGCATTAAGCAAGTGGTGGAATATGAAAGACTTCCATTGTTTTGTGAAACATGTATGAAAATTGGCCATTCTGCCTCAGTGCATATGGCTAAGGATTCTGCAGATGTTGACATTGGTTTTGAGGCTAGAAACCTTAAGCCTAGAAAGGTGCATGGAACTTCCATTACGGTCAAGACAAATCTTTCAGCTAAACAAGTGAACTCTAAACAGCAGTCTTCTTTTGAAGGCTGCTTACAATCAGATAACCTTCAAGTTCCACTGGTGTTAAAGCCAACTACTCAACCCTCAGCTGGTCATCAAATCATTGAAGGACAATAATCCTTTTTAGCAGCATTTGACCCTCCCCTCCCAACTGGTCAAGATAATACTAGTCAAACTCCTTCATTGGTTTATGATCAGTTTCATGTTCAAAGAATTAAGGAACTTGCTAAAGAACAAGACTTCACCTCTGTTCTTTCCAAAAAACAGGCCAGACAACTAAAGAAAAATGGACTGGACAAACGGAAGCATGCTGGGGTTGGCCATGCTGGGGACCCAAGCTCCCATCCAACCTAATGAATATTGCCTGTTGGAATGTAAGGGGATGTAACAAGCCCACTAAGCAGAGAGGCTTAGGGATTTTTGCTAAGAAACAAAAACTACACATGTTTGCTCTATTAGAAACTAGACTTAACCCCAGAATGTTCTCTCAGCTAATCTTTCTTTTTAAAGGATGGCATCATGCTGAAAATTTTGTCCATCATTACGGGAAAAGGATCCTAATTCTTTGGGATCCTTCTTTTGTTGCTGTAAATGTCATCACCTCATCAGCTCAATCATTATTTTGCTTAGTTCATTGTCTGACTTCCTCAAAAACTTTACATATTACATTTGTCTATGATTTTAATTCTGTGGTTGACAGAAGACCACTATGGTGTGAATTGGAGTCACAATATCAAGTGGCTAACTCCTCTTGGTTAGTTTTAGGGGAATTCAACTGCATCTTAAGCGAGGATGAAAGAATTAGTGGCAGGACTATCACAACCCTCCAATTACAAGATCAACTCAACTGTTCTATGAATTATGGCTTGGAATGGACTCATTAGTCCAGATTAGACAGGGTTATGATTAATTCTACATTCTTGGAGAACCTCTCAAATGCTGACGCAACCTTTTTGAATTCTGGATGCCTCTCTGATCATTCCCATTGCATCCTACGTTTATTACCGGTGGTGCAAGGCAGATTCTCATTCAAATTTTATAATATGTGGGTTGAGCATGATCATTTTCTCTCTATTGTTAATCACTCTTAGCAGAATGCTGTTCATGGGACTGCAATGTTTATAATGTGTAAAAAACTCAAGAGGCTAAAGCGGCCCCAAAAAGAGCTCAACAAGAAGGAGTACACCCACATCTCATCCAGAGTGGAAAGGGCTGTTAAAGAACTAGACACACTGCAGGAACTACGCAAAGGGCATAGTGCTCCTGCTGATATTGAGCAAAAAAATAGGGAGCAAAAAACAACATATTCACTCTCCTCAATGCTGAAAGATTGTACTTTTCTCAAAGGGCCAAAGGTCTCTTTCTCAATCTTTCAGACAGGAATTCCAAGTATTACCATGCCATGATCAAAAGGAACCTTGCTAGAAGAAGCATCACTTCAATTCAGATCGCTGATGGCTCCCTCTCTACTTCTCTTGAACAGGTTAAGGATCAATTTGTGTCTTTCTATACTAACCTACTTGGTACGGTCAGTCAGGTCTCTCCTATTCAGGATTCAATAATTCTGGATGGTAGGCTTCTATCATACAATGGATCTCTCTCTTTGACTGCTCCTATTCAAGATGCTGAAATTCAGGCTACACTATTCTCTATTCCAAAGGATAAGGCCCAGGGCTTGATGGTTTCTCTTCACATTTCTTCAAAAAAGCATGGAGCATTGTTGGAGCTGATGTTACCAATGCAGTGCAAGAATTTTTCAGAAATGGAAAAATCCTTAAGCAACTGAACCACACCAACATTGCACTGATTCCTAAATCAACTGAGGTAACAAGAGTTCAAGATTATCGACCTATCTCATGTTGTAATGTTATATACAAGGTCATTGCAAAGATCCTGGCAAAGAGGCTTGCTGCAGTAATGGAGGAAATCATGGATCATTCTCAATCCGGATTTCTAAAGGGGAAGTCCATGATGCAAAATGTATTCATTGTCCAGGAGCTCTTGAGGGACTATGGGAAGGCAAATATCTCTCCTAGGTGTATCTTTCAAATTGACATTCATAAAGCCTTTGACAGCATTAGTTGGTCATTGATTGAGCAAGTTCTCACATCACTCAACTTTCCAATCATCTTCATCCATTGGATTATGCAGTGCATAAGTACCACTTCCTTCTCTATCTTTATTAATGGATCACCTACTAGATACTTCCCAGGAAAAAAGGACTCAGACAGGGATGCCCCATGTCCCCCTTTCTGTTTGTAATTGGACTTGAATATTTTGTCTAGGTCCATGAACCAATTGCATCATTCCATGGCTTTCAATTATCATCCTAAGTGTATGAAGCTAAAACTCACTCATCTAAGCTTTGCTGATGACCTAATGATTTTCTACAGAGGAGATTGCTCTTCTATAAGCTTAATTCTCCAAAAACTCACTGAATTTGGGTATGTCTCTGGACTTAGACTTAATCTGTCCAAGTCTAAGGTTTTCCTCGTAGGTTGTCACTCCCTAAGGCATGATCCCTATCTCTGTTCTTTCTCTTTGGGCACCTTGCCTTTCAGATACTTAGGAGTACCTGTTACAGGACATAGATTGCAACTTGCCCATTACTCACCTCTTCTAAGAAAGATTATACAACTTGTTAATCAATGGAAGAAGACTCATCTCTCCTACGCGGGTCGTTTGATTCTTCTTAAATCTGTTTGTCTGGTTTACTGTGTTTTTGGCTTAGTGCTCTTCCTATCCCTGTCTCTGTGCTGGATCAAGTCAACAGAATATGTCTTCACTTTCTGTGGGGAAGCAGTGAGAATGGCAATAAGAGGGCTCTTGTTTCTTGGACACAAGTTTGCTTGCCAAAGAGGGAAGGAGGCCTTGGTGTGATCCAACTCAGGGCTTGGAATAAAGCTCTCTTGACGAAATATTTATGGGATCTTCATCTCCAAAAGGAGGTTCTTTGGGTTAAATAGATGAATGTGAGGTACAAAATCCATTCCTCACTCTGGTCCATGAACAAAAAGCAGCATTTCTCTCCTCTCTTGAAGTCCTTGCTTGATGTTCGTGACCAGATTGTTACCACGCAAGGAGGCCTAATGGGGCAAAAGCATTAATGGATTCTTGGGTGCAACTTGATAAGTTTTGTCCATTTCTAGCTTATCAATTTTTTAGAGTTAGGCAGGATGTTGTTCCATGGCATTCCATCATTTGTGATGCGGTTATTATTCCCAAAAATAGATTCATGTTGTGGCTTGCGGGTAGTAACATATTAAGCACAAAGGGCAACATGCCGTGTTTGAATGAAACTAATTGCCTCTTCTGCAACCTGGCGGAAACAGCTAGACATCTTTTCTTCACATGCGAGGTCACCAAGGAAATTTGGAAAGCCATGATTAACTGGCTGAACGTGCCATGCTCCTTACTGAGCCTTCCCAGAATTTTGGCTTGGGGCAAAGGTACTTAAGGCGGAAGAGTAGAAGAAACAAGGCTTGTAAGATCATCATTGCAGCTACTGTTTATTTTGTATGGCAGGGAAGAAACAAGGCTCTCTGGGAAAGCAAAAATCTTATAGCAAGGGATGTGATACATAGACTTCAAACACATGTATATAAAGTCTTGAATGCTTAACTATAGCTTCAAGTTATCTTGAATAGGAGCAGCCCTCATTGCTCTTTATTTCTTTTGGCATGTTGTTGGATTGTATGGGTTGCATCCCTTTGATACTTGGTTCTTGGTTAATACAATTTGCATTTTAACCAAAAAAAAAGAGAAGAAATCATAAAAGATGAACTATTGTTTATATCATCACTGAGGCATAAACACAATTTGTTCGATACTGATAAGGCGCAAGTGAACTCAACGGGATTTTAGTGGAGCTGGAAGCGAAAAGTCAAAACACAATCAGAAAACATTGGCTTAGGACTTGTCCTAATTACCTCATAGTAATTAGACCTAATCGACTTAGGACTTATCCTCTATCTTCATATATGTTTACCGGATTAATATTTTCTCGCATCTAGCTAGTTTATGCATTGGAATTAAAGAACTTTTTTTACTCGTCCTTTAAGTTTAGATTACTTTATTGTTTTCGTAGTTAAGATTTATTTTATTTTGTTTGTTTGTTTTGTGTTCAATAGTTACACTACAAACAAGCCAATCTCAAAAATTGAACTTTGTGTTTATACTTGTTCTCGCACAAATTAAACTTAAAAAAATTCAAAATAATTTAATAGTAAGTTATTTTAAGAATAACTAGAATGTCCTTTGTCTATGTGAATTCGTCTTTTACTTATCATATCTATTAGCTACTTAAGAATAATTAAGAAACCATTTATAGTCCTTCTAACAACACGCACCAATGCACATGTTGCGTAATCCCCCCCATGGCGCACAAGGAAATCTCTGGCGCTTCTCCTCCATCACCCTCTTCATCACTCTCCGGTTGAGTCACCTCAATCCAAAAGAGGCTTTCGCAGAAATTGCCCATTACAATTAGAGCACAACACTTAGGCTCGGCGCTCTACCATTTCCGCCTCTATCAACCTCTTGAGATGGTGAGTAGGGTGCCCAGGCCCTCTCGGTTGTACCCTTTCTCGACACACCGGATTGTTTCTCACAACTGGTGCAGCTCCTCCTTGAGTGGCATTGGTTGGGTTCTGAACGCAGGCACCACGTTCCCGCTTTGCTCAACCCCATACTGGTATGTTTCTGTTCCATTGTACGTGCGATATTCATTTTAATTGCTACATTTCCGTAGCTGCTGTAGCTCCGCCTTGACCCGCAAACTATCTCTAGGCCCCGGGGTAATCAAGCCAACATGCTGTGAAGGCTTTAGCTCTTGATAGTGTCGAGATTGAAAAATATAAAATTCATTCAAGTTAATCTAATGTACCTGCAACGTTTTTTTATAGGAATTTATATGGCCTCTAACGGCTTTATTTCCTACAGTAACTTGATATCTTCTATATTAACTTGACTTGATGCCTAACGGGTATAATAGTAACGACTAGTTACATGCTCAGCGCGGACATATGTAAAATTAAGATTCTAACCTACTATACTTACATGTAAAACACCAGGTGTTGTAGCCCGCCTTCAGCTTGATGCCTAACTAGTTGTGTCTTCACTTTGTCACTTCGGTTTTGCACATCTTTATTCTGGTTCTTCTTCTCCACTCTTCTTCACCTTGGTCATTTATAGTTTTATGCTGCTCTTCATCTTGGCTCTTCACTTTTTTGCCTTGGTCACCTCCACACGGCAGTCTTCCTTCATTTGATTTAGCACAGCTTCACCTCGACAACTTATATTTCTTACTTCACCAACACAGCCGCTACTACGTTCAACTCAGCACAGTTCGGCTGAGCATGGCTGAGCTTATATTTCTACACTCTCCCTCAAGCTTAGCTGTATATATTTATACAACGAAGCTTGTGCACTAAGTACTAGAATATACTTGTTAAAGCTGATTTTGTTAAGATATCAATGACTTCATCTTTACTGGATATATGTTCCAGGGTGTTCTCTCCCTCTTCAATTTTTCTCGGATAAAATGTATATTGACTTCAATGTGTTTTGATTTGTCGCGTTAAACTGCGTTTTGGCCATACTTATTGCCGATACAGTATCACATAATGCCTTGATAAGTAATAGTGTTTTTAGAACGAGATCTTATAGTATTATACTGATCCATGTGCCTTCACATATGCCTAATGCAAGAGCTCTTAATTCTGCCTCTGCACTGCTCTTCGATACAATTAGTTGCTTCTTGCTATACCAACTAACTAGATTACACATAAATAGGTTCCATAATCGATTGTTGATCTCATGTCAACCTTGGATCCATTCCAATCAGCATAAGTGAACACTCTAACACTTTGGTCTCTATTCCTTTTGAAATATAAATCTTGTCCTTGTGTATTTTTAAGGTACTTGAGGATTTTCAAGGCGGCTTGGAGATGTTCATTTGTAGGATCATGCATATAGCAACAACAAATGTCAGGCCAAGTGTGTGATTAATAGATCATGTTACCAACTAGTTTATGATAACTAAGTTTGTCAATATAGTTATTATCCCACTTCTCTATAGGCTTATGTTCTGGTTCTATAGGGGAGTGTGCTGACCTGCATCTGAGCCTCCCACTTTCTTTTAGAGGATCCAATATGTATTTTCTTTGTGATATATATATATATATATATATATATATATATATATATATATATATATATATATATATATATATATATCCCTTCTTTGTTTCTGACAATTTTCATTCCTAAGAAATACCTTAGTTTTCCTAAATCTTCCATTTCGAACTGTTTTGATAGTTGCATCTTAATACTTTCTATCTCATATTATCATCCTTCTTATTATTATTTCGTTTGCATATACTATTAGAATAGTGAGCTCTTCCTTAGGCGATGTCTTGGCGAATAGTGTACGGTCACTTTAACATTGAGTAAACTTATGACTTTTAACAGTTTTGGTGAATGTTTTAAATCAAGCTCTTGGTGATTGTTTTAGTCCATACAAAAATTTCTTTAGCCTATAGACCTTATTCTGATTAGTTATGCCATTGAATCTTGTGGTATGCACATATAAACTTCTTCAACTAATACATTTTTAACGTCCAAATGATATAATTCCCATTCAAGATTAACTTCTATAGGAAAATAATCCTAATGGTGTTAAGTTTGGCAACTTGGGCAAATGTTTTTAGATAATCAATGCCGTAAGTTTGGGTGAATCCCTTTGCTGCCAATCTAGCTTTGTACTTATCAACAGTTCTATCATTGTTATACTTAATTGTGAACACCCATCTGCATCCAATAGGCTTCATAGTCGCTGACCTGGGTATTATCTCCGAAGTTTGATTATCCTCTAAGGCATTTATTTCTTCATACACAACATTCTTCCATTATGGTCGGCTTAGATCTTCTTGCATATTTTTAGGTACACTTTAGTATCAAGTGAACATATAAACGTTTTAAAATTAGGATTCAACCTTTTATACGATATGATGAATTCTATATGATATTTAGTACAGATAGGATTTTTAGTGCATTCTCTTGTCCTTTTTCTTGAAGCTATTGGTCTATCATCGTTCTGAGATCTAGTTTCATATTCAGTCTGAGTTTCCTCTAATGAACCTACTTATCTCGATGTGAGTTGTGTGTTTTGATTAGTGTATTTTGGTGTACCGACTGATCTATTCCATCCTACAGTTCCTCACCATCAGAGGTCATAGTACTGCTTGTTCTATTAATTCTTAGCTTAGAATATTATGTATCAAGCTACGATATCAAGTTGCCAAGATGCAGTGTTGAGCTCGGTTGAGTTGCTGAGCCCGACTGAACTTGTGGTGCTCAGCTGGGTTGAGCTTCCTCTATAATGTCTATTATATTTCAATATTCAATATGGTTCAAGTCTTCTATTCTAGCAGAAGAATTGTGTAAGGTATTTTGTTCATCAAATGTAACATCAAGTGTGACAAACATCTTCTTATACCTTGGACAATTACACTTACAATCCTTTTGTGATCTAGAGTATCAGAAGAATATGCACTTAACAGATCTTGGATCTAATTTTTTCCTTAAGATGGGATGGATGTGTATATACGTTATACGTCCAAACAGTTTAAACTGTAATTCAGTAGTTTAGTGCATAGAAAGTAGCTGAGAAGCATTTCTCATGTAGTTTTAAACGATAAAGTTCTAGATAATATTCTATTTATTAAGTAGCTATTATTAAGGCTTCTTCCTGATAGTTTTTAGGTACGCTTATAGTGAACATAATTGTTCTAGTTACTTCAAGCAGTTATCTATTTTTCCTTTCAACGATACGATTCTGCTCTGTAGTATAAGTACAGGAAGTCTGATGGCATATACCATGTTCGTGCATAAATTTTTGGACTATAATCTCTAAGTATTCAACCCTATTTTCTAGACCTTAACATTTTAATAGCGCAATCGAACTAACTTTTAATGAGTGTAAAGTATCACATAAATATTAGTCCGACCTTAGTGTTATCTTAAGCAAGTAGACCCAAGTTACCCTCGTGTGATCATCTGCAAAGGTTATAAACCATCTTCCAACATTAATATTAGTTGTTCTAGATGGCTCTCAAATATCAGAGTGACGAAGATTAAAAGGTGGCATGATAACTTTGTTTTGTGTCTTTAGCTAACTGAAAAGTTCACATGTAATACTTTTAAAGTCAACAATATTAAACAATTTTGACATTAATCGTTTAAGGTATAAAATATTTAAATGACCCAGTCTGTTATGCTATAAGAAAATATTAGATATAAAAGATTTTCTAAGGCATATTGTACTAATGGTATCCTGATCATCTGGGATGACCCAGTCTATTACCATTACTTGTCATGTAGTTTACAGCCATTGAGTTTACAATCCACGAAATGTTTGTCTACGATTGAATGTAACCTACCATTGTAGTTTGAATAGATTTAGCTTGACTCTTTTGTTTACTCAGCAATTCGAGCAGTGTTTTAATCTGATCCTATGTAAGGACATATGTTTCAGCTATCTTAACTGAGCCGAGCTGTTTTGTGCTTTGCGGAGCTACTCTGGACTACACTATGTTGCCGACCTGATGTGCAGCACTCTGTCCAGCAGCGAAAGGTTTTAAGTGTGGTCTCAAAGGAGCACTTCTCAGCTTAAGTGGAGGTTTATCTTTTCGTACTAGTTTAGCTTGAAGTTTCCAATATTCATCGACTGTATGACTTAACCTTACTCCCTACAGGAGTGAAATGTCATTTAACAGCCAGGCCAGACGCTTCTTGCAACTTTCTTCTTGTTTGATTTCAGCAAAGGTGGCCTTTAGAATCAGAAACGGTTTAATGCTAAGAATTCGACTTCGCGTAATATCAAATGCTGTGTTTAATCCAGTAAGGAACCAAAATACCCATTTCCACTCAGTAATTTTTTTATAGAGAGCTAAATCAGTGACGCGTTTCAAGTGTATCTATTGGCTGCCACGCCTTGATCAATAAAGCGTAGTATTTGTACACAAAGAGATTTCCTTGTTAAGCTCATGAAGATGAGCTTTAATTTCTTAAAGTTCGGAAATATTGTCTTGTTTGGAATACATCTTCTTTACTGCAGCCCAGATTTCTGCTACAATATTATACATCATAAAATCATCAGAGATATCGGGTTACATAGAGTGTATCAGCCATGACATTATCATACTGTTTTATAATTCACGTAGTTGATAATGCGCATCAGTTTATGTAGAAACATCAAATGTTCCATGTAAGTAGTCTTTCTTGTCTTTATCCGTCACGAACATTTCCGTCCCTCATGACCACGAGAGGCAGTCATCCCTGTTTAATTTGTGTCTGGCAATGACAATGGAGGAGCCCTCAGATACTTGTGGGCAACTTACTAAGCCTGATGTTTGATCATAAAGATGACCTCAGTATATTCAGTTGGGCTGAAAGAAGTAGCCATTTGAGAAATAATTCAAGTTAGTGGAAGAAGATAGAATGTAGTTAATTATGAACAAATGAATCAGTTTAGCTCTGATACCATGTCGAGATTAAAAGAATATAAAATTAATTCAAGTTAATTTAATGTGCAAGGTGTGTTTCTCCTTTTGCAGGAGTTTACATAGCATCTAACAGCTTTATTTTCCTTACAATAACTTGATATCTTCTACAGTAACTTGATTGGATGTCTAACGGCTATAATAGTAACGACTAGTTACTTGTTCAGTTCAGACATATGTACAGTTAAGATTCTAAGCTACTCTATTTACATGTAAAACACTAAGTGTTGCAGCTCGGCTTCAGCTTTGCTGCCTAATTGGTTGTGCCTTCACCTCGTTACCTCTGTTCTGCACACATTTATTTTGACTCTTCTTCACCTTGGTCATTTACAGTTATATGCTGCTCTTCACATTGTCTCTTCATTTCTTTGCATTGGCCACCTCGGCAAGACAATATTCCTTTATCTGTTCAGCATAATTTCACCTGGACAGCTTATATTTCTTACTTTTCCATTACGGTCGCTACTTAGTTCAGATTAGTACAGTTTGGCTGAGTTCGGCTAGGCTTATATTTCTGACATATAGCGCGTCATATATGCCTGGAACTGTTTATGGAACTGCTCCGCTGACCCGTTTTGTTTAAGGCTAGCCAATTCCCCGGAAGTGTTGTCGCTGAGGAATGGTCCAAACCTTAAGTTGCATTCCTCCTTGGATGCTTCCCAATAGGTCGACTGCTCCTCCAGCCTCCATTGCACAAACAACATTTGGGCCACCTCCAGAAGATGGAGCGCTATCGCTCCCACTTTGGCATCCTCCGGAACCTGTTGGGTATCGAACCATACTAACGGACCGTCTTCCCCATCGTAAGAGAAAAATTCCATATTTGAGAATCTTGGAAACGAGAGCTCCCGACACGGATTTATCTCCTGATGCTGCAAACATATGCTAGCCAGTTTGAGGTGGTGTCTATGAACCCCCGCACTGGGCTCGACAGCCTCCTTATTCTTGCCGCCAGTAAGAGACACTTTGATTCTGGACAGGTCCTTAGTTACCTCGGTAACCCTCTGCATCATCTCCGTTAGCTGCTCTTTGAGGGATTGCTGGCGAGCCATCATTGCCTCCATGAAGGCCTTCCTTTTGTTCCACCCGTTGACACCTCCCATATCGACCCGCTATAATACCAAATTATTATGGGTCCGGATCTGTGACTGATTCACGGGTCCAGATGCCCCGCATTCCTCCTGTGCGACCTGCGATGATTGCGGGTGTTTCCGACCTATTTTGCCGGATACCCGCACTTGCTTTGAAAGTTGCGGCCCTGTTTGCTCTCTCGCAGGCGCTCAAGAAAAGCACAATTTTTCTGATTGCTCTCCCCATGTGATGAATGTAGCAATTTTTCGTACTTGTAAATATTGCTCTCCCAATGTGATGAATATAGCAATTTTTCATTCAATTCTCCCATTTCCTCCGTGATGAACCCAGAAACTAGCTACTGGATATGACAAAGTGTTTTTACTGACCATCAAAAATAGTCAACGTTGTTGGGCCCTACCGTTGGTCGCAGCTCAGAACAACTTGGCCAATCCAGTTCTGCTCCGTCCTGCAAGTTAGCAGGCCAGTTCAACCTAGAAGAACAACTTCCTCAGCAGGCCTTGGCTAGTTCAGCTCGGCCAGATTAATTCTACTCGCAAAGTCACCAACCATTCTCGGGAACAAATTTGCCAATGAGATCAGCTCAGTACGAGACTCGAACACAAAGGGCCACGCTCTTCAGTCCAGCACGGTCAGTCTCCAGATCAAGTCAGAATCATACAGCAAGTCAGCCTGGCAAAAGCGCCTAGGGCATCACCAATCAGAGCAGCCCGTCTAGGTCAGTTCGGCAGAACATCTTGGACTCACTTCAAACAGGCTACCCCCACCTCAGTTTCCTAGCTGAACTGCTCAGGCAGCATCTCAGCTCGGGCATGGCATGCTTAGGCAGACTCCTGCCACTCAGCAACCTTAGCTACACAGCCCGATACGTGGCAACATGTGGCCATCATGCATACAGGAACTGCCAATAGCGCAGCCACCTATCTCCACGTGGACACCATGCAAGTAAGGACGGCCAATAGGGCAGCCAAGTATCATCACCATATTGCTTTTGGCCATGCAACTTTTTACCACAACGTCTATAAAGAGGCGCTTCATCAGCTGAAGCTGGACCAAGTCCTATTTGAGCCCAATTCAGGCCAATTTTACACTATCTCCAGCTCGGCCCAATCCTATGATGGGCATACCCAACTAAACAACTATTCTCTCTTAAAAGAGAGCCATTTCCAGGTTGCTTCAACATCTACTTCAGCATATATAGCCCTTTCCAGGTCGTTTATATAAATCCATACGAATATGTCCATAACTGACTTGAACGTCAGAGAGTTTTCTCCAAGGCATTAGCTCTGGGGCCTCTAACGTTGTCTTCCCCTCGCAGATTATAGAAAAAACTCTAACGAGTCGCTAACGGCGTTACCTTCGGATCACCATTGATCTACGTGGCGAGGATCTCTCCTCATCACTCCGTGTATTCTCCTTTTAGCATCACGTTTTATTGAATTTCCATAAAAGGACTAAGGAAAAATCCTCCAAGTCCTCAGATACCAGTCGATTATAACGTACAGTTTAGTAAATCATATAGCACAATTTGTCAGATTAATATCTTATTCGAATTTTTAAAATATAATTACTTTTATAAAAGATCAGTGTGTTGGTATAATTAAGTGGTCACAAGCTATAAACTTCAAACCAGATAAAGCCTCAAACTTGGGAAAAAAATATTGCTGCGAAAATAGTTAAAAAAAAAGTTATGCACGAAAATCAATTGAAATTTTGATGAATATTAAATTCAAGTCCAACATGGCTTGTCTTTGTCATACATGGTAAATAAGGTTAGAAATTCGAACTCTAGATATTACTATACCAAATTCCCATTAAATAATATACTACCCCTCATTTCCCAAAAATATTATCACAATTAATTTTACAGTTACTTGTTAGCATAATGTAATATTACATTATGTTGAAGAGTTATGTGTTACAATATTTTTGGAATGAAAACAGTAGTATTTTTTAAAAATGACTAATATTTTTGGACGGTAAGAACATCTAGTTTAAATTTGCATTTTTTTTCATAAGTTATTTCCAAAACAAATATCAAATGTTCAAAGAAATTTAATTGGATCTGACTGGACAAAGAGATCTGCGTTGAATGCTGCGAAACTATACCGACTTCCACGGACAAATATTCATCAGCCGTAGAATGGAATTATATCGTGTCAAAAAGTTGCCCACATAAGGCGCTTTATGTGACTTCGAACGCCTGTTCTTTTTCACATAAAGCGCTCTATGTCACATTAAACGTATGTGTAGTAAACACATTAGGCGCCTCAGGTGACCAACGTTACAAAAGTCTTATGCTTCACTTTCTAACATCAGTTGACTCTTTGTACCCTCCTCTTTTAGTGTTATTTTTACAGGTCCTCCCTCAAACCTGAAGATGCCAGGTTTCCTATTTTGCTTTCTTTTTGAAATCTCTCCAAAAATGTTGCTACATGCCAAGGGGAGATCTCCAATGATGAGGACACACCAACACAAGATGCCAAAACCCATTATTGGCTATGCATGAGATTTCAAACGGGAAGATTTCTAAAGAATGATAAAACAAGGGTTCTTCCATTTTCTTCAGCAACTTTCTACCATTCAAGCTCTCAAGTTTCTCTCAAAGTTTCAAGCTCTCAAAATAATTGTAATCTTGTATATTTTACTTTATTGTTGAGAGTTGTGTTGTAAAGGAAGAAGAAGAGTCTTCTTCATAGTGAGTGAAGATTGTGAGAGGCTGTGTAGATTGTTGGTGAAGGAGCAAAGGTGCTTCTTGTTTAAGATTTCTAGACCTTGGAGGGTTAGTTGATAGTGTTGTGGTGCACTATACTCCTTACAAGATTTCTTTGAGGGCAAAGAAGATCTTTGGAGGCTAGACTTCAAGGGGTTAGATTTCTTGGTTGTGGTCTAGGCGTGTGGCCTAGTTTTCCATCTTTTTGGATTTTGTTTTTGATTGTTGTTTCCCCCATAGAAATAGCAATCCCCATTTCAAAATCCTTCTTGTGAAAAATCAAGAAGGTAGAGGAGTAGAGTCATTTGACTTGAACCTCTATATAACTTTGTGTTCTTTACGTTTCCGCAAAGTTTCATTAATTTCAAAGAACACACCCAAGTATTGGCTGCACTCAAAAACGAAAAAAAATCCAAAAGATATCCATACTTGGTGAACACACTACTCAACCCCCCTTCTAGTGTGTTCTAAGGGACCTAACAATTGGTATCAGAGCTTAATCTTGTGATTTTGAGTTCAAATAGCAAGATTTGATCTTAAAAGTATGGATCCCTTTGTTTTTGATGTTGCTAGTTCCCCAAGTGGTGATGCCTCAAGAAGAAGGAGGCAAAAGACACTTCTCCCTTCTATTTCAAGTGTCCATGTCAAAGTTTCAATGTTTGATCCTCTAAACTACCCACTATGGAAGTCCAACATGGAAACATATTTACGTTCTTGTGGGTATCGTATATGGAGAGAGGTATCAAAAGGTTCCACTATACCTTTTGATGTTGATGATCCTACTCCTGAAGAGGAGTTACAGTTTGCCATAAATAGCAAAGCTCTTGCTATTTTAAATAGCTCTCTTACTCCAAATGAGAGAGCTCAGATTCAAGGAGTCTAATCCACTCATGAGGCTTGGACAAAACTAGAGATGATCCATGAAGGAACATCTCAAGTGAGGAAGACAAAAAGGAGACAGTTGATCAAACAATTCTACAACTTCACTGTCCCCAAAGGTGAAAAGATCGAAGAGTCCATCCAAAGATTCACCAAACTTGTCAACTTTCTCACTGCGGTTGGCAGAAAATAGAACAAGAGGATCTCAACCATTGCTTCCTAAACATCTTAGGAAGAGAATGGAATGCAAAGGTAACGGCTATTGAGGAGTCCAAGGACTTGGAGACCATCACCTTGGATGAGCTATATGGGAATCTCATCACTTATGAGATTCATCTTGATGCTCAAGAAAAGAACAACCCCATTCGCAACTCGACGAAAGCACTTGCATGCGAGTCAGAGGACTCAGACGATGAAGTCGGACTTCTCGTTAGAAGATTCCGATATTTTGCGAGAAAGAATGAGGATGAAGCTAAGAGGTTCATCAAGGACAAATTCTCCAAAGACAAGGTAAAGGACCAAGACAACAAATGCTACAAGTGTGGGAAGTTTGGTCACTTCATGAAGGATTGTCGGGTGAAGGAGCCGCAATTCAAGGATAAGAAGGCCATCTACCAAAGGAAGAAGGCCTGCCAAGCGGAAGTAGCCCATTGGGAGAGCATTCTCTCCGGGTCCGAGAGCGACAATGGCGACCATGATGATCTTGCACTCACGGGTGTAGTTCATGATGATCTTGACAAGGAGTTCTTTGCACTCATGGCCATTGATGATGACATGGAGGTATGCAATATTTCATCTCACTATAGATTGATTGATGAAAGAGATGATCTAGTGCAAGAAAATGACCTCTTAGATTTAAAATATAAACGTGTCAAAAAAGAATTTAGAGCATGCTTAAATGAGTATAATGACACGTTAGAAGATCACATTGCATTACAACTTGAGCAGGACATATTTTTGACTATGCATGTGATTGCACTACAAGAGAAACATGATTTGATGAAATCATGTGCTCAAGCCCTTAATGAGAAGAAAAATGATTCAAGGGTAAGTGCTACAAAGGTAGAGGTTAAGGATGCATCTAGGCAAATCATGAAAGCTAAAATCAAGTCTAGCATCATGTATGCATCCAAGAAGGAAAAACCAAAGGAACAAACACAAGTTGTCAAGGAGTCTAAAACCTCCTTGAAGAAACAACAGCACATGCCTAAAGCAAAGGCAAATGCACCAAAGGTGTCACAACCTTTGGTCCAAGTCGTGAAACAAAAACCTTATTTGATTCCAAAGAAGGTTGTTCCTAAAAAGGAATCACGAAATGTGCCAAGGCACAAGCATAAGCACAAGCATGCACAATCTCACAAACATACTCCTACATGTTTTTATTGCTATAGGAAAGGTCATGTAGAAAGAGTATGTAGGGCTAAAAATAATAAGAGTCTTGTGTGGGTGCCGAAAGGCGAAATGAAGGTAACTAACCTTCAAGGACCCAAAACAAAAAGGGTACCAATTTTATATGGTTCATCTGCAGGCCCTGGCACTAAATGGAGAAAACGAAGACAAGAAGGTCAAATGGGTCGTGGACAGTGGGTGTTCCAACTATATGACGGGAGACAAAAGTCTCTTCCATAGACTCACTATGCAAGATGGAGGAGTTGTCTACTTTGGAGGTAGCAAAGGCCAAATCAAATGACATGGTATTGTGGGTAACAATTCCTTCTCTCTTAGTGATGTCTTATATATAGTAGGATTAAAGTTTATCTTGATAAGTGTCAGTCAACTATGTGATGCTAACTATGAGGTAACGTTTTTGAAAACAAAGTGTGTTGTCAAAAAGGGTAATGATATCTTATTTAAGGCTTTGCGTTTCAAAAATATTTACAAACTTAGCATCAATGATTTGGTTTCTCAAAATGCATCTTGCTGGTTGCTAAGAATGATTTGACGCAACTATGGCATAGACGTCTCGGACATGTATGCTTCAAAACATTTAAATTTATTTGCGAAAATAATAAAGTCCGAGGCCTTCCAAAAATGAGTTTCGAAAACCATGACTTATGTGACACTTGTCAAAAGGCGAAGCTTGTGAAAAAAAGTTTCAAACCAAAGACAAATATATCCACCTCCAAACCCCTACAATTGCTTCATATGGATTTGTATGGGGATGTTGGAACAAAAAGTTTGGGTGGTAAACATTATACCTTCGTGGTAGTAAATGACTATACTCGTTATACATGGATGATGTTTCTAGCTAAGAAAAATGATGCATGTAGTGAGTTTATGAATTTAAGTAGACGATTGGAAAATCACGTGGGTGACACCATTAAGACCATCCGTAGTGATCGTGGTGGTGAGTTCGAAAGGTTTTGTGAATCCAAAGGATACTCACATGACATTTCGGCACCTAGAACTCCACAACAAAATGGTGTGGCCGAACGAAATAATAGAACTCTACAAGAAATGTGTAGAGCAATGTTGAATGAGTTCGGTTTGCCCATATATTTTTGGGCCGAAGCGGTAAATGCCGCTTGCCATGTGATCAATCGTGTATATTTGAGACCATACCTGAATGTGACACCTTATGAGCTTTGGAATGGTAGAGTTCCCAACATTGGGTATTTTAAAGTGTTTGGTTGCAAGTGTTTCATACTTAATACCAATGACACTTTGGACAAACATGACCTCAAAGCGGATGAATGAATCTTTTTAGGTTATGCCTCAAATAGTAAGGCATTTCGTGTTTTCAACAAAAGGAGTCAAAAGGTGGAAGAATCAATCCATGTTAAGTTTAATGAGTCACTTAGTGACGAACCTAAACTTAATGAGGATTGTGAAGAAAATGAAGATGTGACTCCTTAAGAAGAAATTCTTGAGTATATTCCTATGGTTGCTCATCAACAAGAGATTGTTGATGACCCTCCAAATGGAAACATCTTCATTGACTTGAGAGTAGAACCTATTGAAGGTACTCCTCCACCTTGTGTGCATGAACTTAGTGAGTCAAATAGTAATATTTCTCATACTCATGTCGTTGATACACAAAATATAGAAAATGCATCGCATGTTCCGGAAAATGAGATTAATTTAAATGATGAAGGTTCATCACTCCCGGAATGTGATCATGAGGAAGTGAAGGAGACGTCTCCAATCTTCCTAGATCATTTAAGCATAAAAGTTCTCACCCGCACGAGTTGGTCATAGGTGATTTAAATAGGAGTATCACCACACGAAGGCAATATAGAGAGAATGCATTTGTCTGTCTTATAGAGCCTAAGAATGTCAAAGATGCACTTCTTGATGAAAATTGGATCTTGGCTATGCAAGAAGAATTAAACCAATTTGAGAGAAGTGATGTTTGAGAGTTGGTTCCCAAACCACATGATCATCTTATTATTGGTACGAAATGGGTATTTCGTAACAAGATGGATGATCAAGGTAATGTCACTAGAAACAAGGCTAGATTAGTTGCTCAAGGATACCGTCAAGAAGAAGGTATCGATTTTGATGAGACATTTGCACCCGTAGCACGGCTTGAGGCTATTAAGATGTTATTAGCATATGCTTGTTATAGGGATTTTAAACTTTACCAAATGGATGTTAAATCCGCCTTCTTGAATGGTGTTATTCAAGAAGAAGTGTATGTTGCACAACCTCCCGGGTTTGAATGTTATGATTCACCACATCATGTCTTCAAACTTAAAAAGGCTCTTTATGGCCTCAAACAAGCTCCAAGAGCTTGGTACGAGAGGTTAAGTACTTTTCTTCTTAATAATGGTTTTTCAAGAGGTAAAGTTGACACTACTTTGTTCATAAAAGAACAAGGTAGAAATCAATTAATTGTTCAAGTATATGTTGATGATATTATTTTTGGTGATACTAACAATTGTCTTTGTGAGCAATTTGCTAGTCTTATGCAAGGTGAGTTCGAGATGAGCATGATGGGAGAACTCAACTATTTCCTTGGATTACAAATCAAGAAACCGAAGATGGCGTGTACATTTCCCAAACCAAATACACAAAGGATTTGCTCAAAAAGTACAATTTTGGTGAATGAAGAGAAGTAAACACACCTATGAGCACAAGTGCCAAGCTTGACAAGGATGAGAAAGGAAAGCATGTCGAGGTAACCTTGTATCGTGGCATTATAGGTAGTCTACTTTATTTGACGGATAGTAGACCCGATATTTTACATGCAGTGTGCTTATGTGCTAGATTTCAAAGAGATCCTAGGGATATGCATCTAGTTGCGGTAAAACGCATCCTTAGATACCTTAGATGTACTTTGAAATTTTGGTTATTTTATCCTAAAAATGCATGTTTTGATTTAAGAGGATATTGTGACTTCGATTATGCGGGGAGTCTTGTTGATAGGAAGAACACCTCCGGAACTTGTCAGTTTCTTGGAGATTGTCTTGTTTCTTAGTTTTCTAAGAAACAAAACAGTGTGTCTCTTTCTACGGCGGAATCCGAATACGTGTCGGCCGCCTCTTGTTGTGCACAATTGTTATGGATGACAAACACTTTGAATGATTATAACATTCACTTCTCCAAAGTACCTATTTTGTGTGATAACACGTCTGCTATCAATATTGTACAAAATCCCGTCCAACATAGTCAGACTAAGCACATTGAATTGAGGTATTATTTCATCCGTGATTGTGTACAAAAGAACTTGGTAAGTATGGAATTTGTTCCTACACGAGACCAATTAGCAGACATATTCACGAAACCCTTACCTAGTGATGTATTTGCATCTATAAGAAGTAGGTTGGGGTTGCTCAGCATGGGTTGATAATAACCCATCTTGTGTTTTGAGCAAGAAATTTTCAAAATTTTCAAGGTCAGTATGTATAAGGCGCTTCATCACGGTTACTTCAGGCGTTCGATGTCACATCAAGCGCCTGATGTTAAGGATGTCACTCGTTCGAAGTGACATCAGGCGCTTTATGTTCTTAATCACTAGCGTTCAAAGTTTGATTAAGCGCTTCATCTGTAAAAGTTCACTTGTTCAAAGTGACATTAAACGCTCAATCTTCTTTTCCACAACCATTCGAAGTGACTTCAGGCGCTTCATCTCTGTTTATGAAGTCGTTCGAAGTCACATTAGGCGCATAAACCCTATTTCTTCATGGTCTTTTCCGTCGTTTCTTCAGCTTTTTGCGTCAATCAATAGCCATCAATTCCTGCCGCCATTACTCTTTTCCACCTCTTCCCCACGTTTTCCCACTCTCTCCACTTCCCAACATCAAATCCCTTCTTCTTCTCCTTCAACTCTTCATCTTCCTCCACTACTCCACTTCTTCAACTCTTTCTCTCTCCCATTATCCTCCATCATTAACATCAAGCCTCTTCATCTTCTTTCCAATTCCTTTAAATTCTATTCTTACCTTCATCTCTCCTCACTCTGCTCACTTAATTTTTTTTCAAGACTTTCTCTTCTCCAACCATCAAACAACTCTCTCAAATGGCATCCGCAGGACCATCCAAATGCCCTCATAGCCAAAAGCGAAAACAAGCTGCTGGCATTGTTGAGCCTCCTGAACTCATCTCCATTCGAGAAGGGCTACCCAAAGAAAATTTTCCTTGGATGAAAAAGTTAGATTCGGATGTGACAAAACCACCTACATGAGGCGTCTAATGTGACTTGAAGCGCCTAATATAGGTGTTCGAAGTGTACGGGGATGCTCTGGGACACATTGAACGTCTACATTAGGCGCCTAATGTGACTTGAAGCGCCTAATGTAGGTGTTCGAAGTGTCTTGACGGTTCTAAACTGCAGTTTTTCTGCAGTAACTTCCACCCAACACCTTTGTTCTTCATCCCTTCCATGTTAAACACCTCAAGATCCATCTTACCATCTAGATTCATCATACTTAACGCACAACTAACATGAATTGATTCTTAGACATGTCTAATAGTATCCACTCTTAACCTTCTATCATTCACAACCTTCAATAGATATCCTCAACCATTCCCAACACAACAAGGCTATCATTCATCCTTCAATTCTCTGCAAATCCTCTCAAACATCTAAGGTGTAGACAACCAACACAAGAATATAACAAGACAATAAACACATCAAGAATACACTTTCATAGGCATGCTTGACAAACAACAAAACACCATATAGCTATTCTCAGAAATTTAGCCCAAAGAACATGACTTTACACAACTAACAACAACAATTACATATAGTAAAGCATTTATCATAAACAAATCAAAACTACTAATGTGTGATCCAAGTTTTCTCTTGTAAGAACATAGGGCCTATAGAATCAAAATTTGTGTAAAGCGTATAGAAAGATTACTTGCCTTGGTTTCTAGTTAGTCTTACGAATGTACTGCAGAATATTGGTAAGGATTGAACTTAGGTTGACCGCAAGTTCTTCTTCCTCATCTTCTTCCTTTCTCGTTTTCTCTTCTCTCTTTCCTCCTCCAGGCGTTTCCTTCCCCACTTTTGGTGTGCTAACCAACGTCTGGATAATGGGGAGGTTATACAATTGTTGTATAACTTCCCCCATAGGCAGTTGGGCAACTTTTGGTATTTGGCCAAGTTCCCTCAATTTCCCTTTTTGTATATTTCCCCCCTTATGTTTTGTCTAATTAAACTTCATGACCTATACCTTTATTGAAATTACATTCTAACTTGTTTTCTAATTATTAAAAGCCGGACTAAAATTTTACGGGGTATGACATTCCACCCCCCTTACAATAAGTTTCGTCCTCGAAACTTACGTACCTTAGTCAAAGAGCTGAGGATACTTCTCCCGCATTTGTTCTTTGAGTTCCCAAGTGGCCTCACGTTCTGTGTGGTTGCTCCACTGGACTTTTACATAAAGAATCACCCGCTTCCTCAACACTTGGTCCTTTCGGTCTATAATTTTCACGGGTATCTCCTCGTATGTAACATCATCCTTGAGTTCCAAAGGTTGAGCTTCAAGTACATGACTTGGATCCGTCACGTACTTCCTTAATTGTGACACGTGGAATACGTTGTGAACTTGCGCCAACACCGGAGGTAACGCCAACCTATATGCCAAGGCTCCCACCTTCTCAAGTATTTCGTAAGGACCAATAAAACGAGGGCTTAGCTTGCCTTTTACTCCAAACCTCATAACACCCTTCGTAGATGATACCCTCAAATAGACTTTTTCACCCACATTAAATTCCAATGGTCGTCGTTTGGAATCTGCCCAACTCTTGTTGCGATTCTGAGCTGCCTTGAGTAATTTCCGGATGACTTTCACCTTTTCTAGTGTTTTCTCCAATAGCTCAGGTCCGGTGATGGTCCTCACACCTACTTCGTCCCAATAAATTGGGGACCTACATTTCCTTCCATACAAAGCTTCAAAAGGAGCCATGTCAATTGCGCTGTGGTAACTGTTGTTATAAGAAAACTCCATTAGCTTTACCATTCCATCCCAACTCCCTTTAAAATCCAACAAGCAAGCCCTTAGCATATCTTCCAAGGTCTGAATAGTCCGCTCGGACTGTCCATCGGTTTGGGGATGATACGTCGTACTCAACCTTAATTCCGTACCAATGGCTTTCTGGAATGCTGTCCAAAACTTGGATGTAAACCGTGAATCTCGGTCGGACACTATACTTACTGGAACACCATGCAAGCTAACAATATTCTCCATATATAAATTCACTAACTTGTCAAGAGGTGCTTCACTTGAAACGGGTAGGAAATGGGCAGACTTTGTTAACCGATCCACGATTACCCAAATCATGTCATATCCACTTCTTGTCTTTGGTAAACCAGCTACGAAATCCATCATGACATGTTCCCATTTCCATTCTGGAATTTCTAATGGCATCAACAACCCACCAGGCCGTTGGTGTTCCGCATTGACTTGTTGACAAACTAAGCACCTTTCTATAAATTCGGCAACATGTCGTTTCATTCCGGACCACCAATAATATTGCTTGAGATCTTTATACATCTTGGTGCTACTAGGGTGTATTGACAACCTCGAACTATGAGCTTCTTGCAAAATTTCCTTTCTAAGTTCGTCAACATCAGGTACGCATAATCTTTCTCTAAACCATAAGCTCCCATCCTCTTTGGTCCGAAATCCTTCAGCTTGACTATGTTTCACCCTTTTCATTATTTCACTGAGGGTCTTATCATTCTTCTGAGCCTCCTTTATCCGATCAACCAAAATTGGTGTGATAGTCAATGTTGTCAAAGCGTTCACTGTGGAGTCAACCAAATCTAAACCGAATTCCTTTATCTCTCTTTCCAATGGTGATTGTCGCGCATGGCTGGACTTCCTACTCAATGCATCTGCCACTTTATTAGCCTTTCCTGGGTGGTAATGGATTGTCAAATCATAGTCTTTTAGCAACTCCAACCATCTCCGCTGCCTCATGTTTAATTCTTTCTGAGAGAATAAATACTTTAAACTCTTGTGGTCCGTGAATACCGCGCACTTTTCTCCATATAAATAGTGCCGCCAAATCTTTAAGGCGAATACAACTGCCGCGAGTTCAAGATCGTGTGTTGGGTAGTTTTGCTCATAAGGCTTTAGCTGTCTTGAGGCATATGCGATGACTCGTTCGTTTTGCATTAAAACACAACCTACAAACAAGGTATTAGTCTAAACTTAATTGGTATGCAAGATCATAACCTTATACTACAGTTTACGTACCTAAACTGTTCTTCGATGCATCACTATAAATCACAAACCCATCAGTTCCGGAGGGTTGAGCCAATACTGGAGCTGTCGTTAACCTCTTCTTAAGCTCCGTGAGGCTTTGCTCGCATTCCGCCGTCCACTCAAACTTGGACTTCTTTTGAGTAAGGCGACTGAGAGGTACGACTATCCTTGAGAATCCCTCAACAAACTTCCTGTAATAACCCGCTAGACCCAAGAAACTTCGCACTTCGGTGACGTTGGTAGGTCTAGGCCATTCAGTTATAGCTTCCACCTTCTTCGGGTCAACAGCAATCCCCTCCTCCGATATCACGTGACCCAAAAAAGCCACACTTCTTAACCAAAACTCACACTTGCTAAACTTAGCGTATAGTTGTTTCTGCCTCAAAATACCTAGAACGGTTCTCAAATGCTTAGCGTGAGTTTGTTCGTCAGGAGAGTACACCAGAATATCATCTATGAATACCACTACAAACTTGTCCAACTGTTCCCGAAAGACGGTATTCATAAGGTCCATAAAAGCTGCAGGGGCATTTGTTAATCCAAACGGCATCACCAAAAACTCATAATGGCCATATCTTGTGCGAAAGGCTGTCTTTGCGATGTCCTCGGCCTTCACTCGCAACTGATGATACCCTGATCGGAGATCAATTTTAAAGAAGATTTTAGCACCCTTGAGCTGGTCAAATAGATCCTCAATTCGTGGAAGGGGATACTTATTCTTGATGGTAACTTTATTCAACTCTCTATAATCGATACAAAGTCTCATGCTACCATCTTTCTTCTTTACAAACAAAACAGGTGATCCCCAGGGTGATACACTAGGGCTGATAAACTTCTTGTCTAATAACTCTTGCAGTTGTTCCTTCAACTCTCTCAACTCTGCCAAAGCCATTCTATAAGGGGCTTTAGAGATAGGTTCAGTTCCTGGAATCAAGTTTATCTAGAACTCGACTTCCCTCGGGGGTGGTACTCCTGGTAAATCTCCCGGAAACTCATCAAGAAATTCATTGACCACTGGAATTTGCTCAATAGTCGGTACTTCCTGAGTAGCATCCATGGCATACACCAGAAATCCCACAGCACCCTTCCTCAAGGCTTTGCGTGCTTGTGCAACAGACACATATACCTTCTTGGGAACTTTCTTTCGTTCCGCATCTCCTTGAAACATTACCTCCTCCATCTTAGCACTCTTGACTGTCACTTGCTTCAATCAACAGTCAATGTTGGCGTGATACTTGGCCAACCAGTCCATTCCCAATATCACGTCAAAGTCATACATCTGAATAGGGATCAGTGTGGTGGAGAATGTTTGTCCTTCAAACTCTAATTCGCAATCCCGCTACTGATGATACGAAACCATAATTTGATATCCGGCCGCTTGAACACGATACGGAGTTTCTAACCATTCAGGCAAACTACTAAGGTGTTTAGTGAATCTCTTTTCTACGAAGGAGTGGCTTGCGCCGCTATCAAAGAGCACGTTGGCAGGTACCTTATTTATTAAAATCGCACCTAAGACCATATCAAGTTTTGCACAGAAAATTAAGCACGTAAATACTTAATTTAATAAGGATTTAAACTTAGTTTAAATGGTACCTGCTACTACATCGGTAGCCTCCTGCACATCAGTGTCCGTCATGAGATGTACACGGGTATTTGCTCATGGCTTTGCTCTCGGCTGCTGACCCGCCTCTCTAGGAATATTTTTCTTCATCTCTGGGCAGTCCCTAATCATGTGACCCACTTGACCGCAACGGAAACATGCTCCAGCCACCTGTTTACACTCTCCGACGTGATTCTTGTTGCAATGTGGACAAACTCCTATAGCCTGCTGAACTACTGGATTCTGGGGTGGGAGTCTCTGAAAATTTCCAACTGGGCCTCTTTTCGGAATCTTGACCCAACGTCCAGGTCTTCCACCAACTCTCACATCATCTCTTGGCCTTTTGCCTCTATCAGACCCTCCTGCACTAGCTGCTCTTGCCGCTACTCTGCGGAAATCGCTCTCAACCCGAAAACATGCATCCAACATGTCCTCGTAAGTTTTCATTCCTGCGTTCACTATTGCCGACTATATCCTCGAGTCCAAACCCCTCTCGAACTTCGTCATATTAAGGCGATTATCAGACATAATCGCCGGGGCAAACTTACCCAAGGCATGAAAATGATCTGCATACTCCGACACCGTCATTCTTCCTTGCTCCAATCTGTCAAACGCTCTTATCTTTTGTAATATCGCAGTCTCCGGTGCGTAGTACTTTAGGAACACATCACAAAACTATGCCCATGAGATTGGTGGGGTCATTCTCAACACCATTCCGTCCCACCATTCACCAGCCTTGCCACTTAGAAGGGGTGTTGCCACATCAACCTTTATCTCCTCTGGTACTTGCACTAGCCGAAAATATTTCTCCACCTCAGCCAACCAATGCTGAGCCTCCTTAAGATCAATACATCCTCCAAACTCCGGCACCCTCATCTTTCTCATCTCTCTATAAAAGAACCGGATGTTATGTTGGGGCGGTGAAGGAGGCAGAGGCTGATGCTGTTGAGCAAACCCCTGTGCGATCACCGTTAGCGCATCAGTGAGCACCCGGGGTAAAACAACTTGTGGTGGCTGGTTCTCCTACTCGTTGTTGGAGTTCCCTGCGTTATCTCTTCTTGGAGGCATTTTCTCTGAAAGATCAACATTGCATTAGCATTCAGTAAATACAAGAGGTTACTGAAAGCTTGAACGCATGAGAATGGGTGAGGTATGTAGTAAAACTATTAATACGGAATTAGATGATAAACGCGCTAGCACACACCCAACCCAGATCATACTAAAACTCTAGAGAAATCATTATTTATAACTAAGGGTCAACCTTAAGGGAGAATCACATCTTAGGTGTCTCAAAGATCATGAACCTAAGTTTTCGAGATAGATCTGAAGCCTAGTCTCTGATACCACCTGTAGCGCCCCGGCCCGAAACTGTCATTGGAACCAGTGCACCCGTCGTGGTCCACTATGAGAACTACGAAGCGTCAAAGCAGATCAAGCATACATCATCCATGATGTAAGATAAATCAGCAGAAACGTTGTAAAATTTAAAACTTCACCATCATTAATGTAACCAAAAAATACAGTGGAAATAAAAGGTGTTTGATCAACTGTCTAACATAACTTCCAGTACAACATAATAAACATGGCGTTTCCAAACTTAAAGAGAGTAATCCAGCATCTATCTACTTCCATGCCCGTCATCCCATTGAGCCCACTCGCCATCGTCTTCGACAAATATCATTTCATATTTCGGCTCACCTGAAAAGCAATAGAGTATCTGTTCTTAGCGAAAATCTCGCCAGCAAGTAACCTGTCTATACACCTTACGGGATCACACACGACGAGTCACCAGTGTATAAGTCATTGCCCAAAATAAAGTGCTCGGGTTGGCAAATAGCATCTTTATAAGAATTCCTCAAAACAGATAAATCACATAAATGATACGCGGATACAAGAGCAAACATGTACTAAAACAACATATCACATAAACAAGGCATAAACTAGTCACACTTCTTGCATGTCAAATCTTATGCTTCGTGTATCATGATGCATGTACTTCTTTAAAACCACACACAACACCCATGCATATGTCTTCTTTCATAAACATGTCATGCGTGTCATTTCGCAAAACATTTCATAACTCTTCTTATCATATTCTTTGCGTAGCAGAACTTTATACCCTGTGGGTGATCAGTCCACAGCAAACATAACTTTATACCCCGTGCTGAAAGGTCGACGGCCCCATAACATATAACTTTATACCCCGAGCTGAAAGGTCCACGACCCCATTACATACATCATATATCCGTGCTGATAGGTCCACGGCCCCATAAAATATTTTATACCCTACTGTTGATTCACAGATCACGCTTTTATACCCTGCTTCTGCAGGCGTGACTTTTATACCCTGCGATCAACCAGCAGCCATAGGTTGCCTTTAGAAAACATTAATCTTCTCTTGTAAACACATGTTCTTTCGCAAAGCAATTCTCAAGTCAAATGCAAGTGCCCATGTCATGATGCAGGATGCTCATGCAACTTCGTAACAAACATGTAACATACACACACACACATCTTACATATCAAGTATACGGTCTTGCACCTCAAACACTCTATGTTCGTATCTTTCCAAGTCCGAACATCCCACTAATTCACTTGGGATTCAATCTTACTCTTACTTAGTCGAACTTAACTTCTATTCCTCAATTACACCTCTAATACCTTTGCATTTTTTGTTCAAAAGAAATGTATAGAGTTACTACACATACATAGGGCGCCTAAAGGGTCAAAAAGACTTCCAATATACTTCGAACGCCACATGAGGCGCCTAATGTGGACATGGGGTGCCTATACTAGGCGTTCGAAGTGTTTGGGGATGTGTCGTATACATCGAACGCCTACATGAGGCGTCTAATATGACTTGAAGCGCCTAATGTAGGTGTTCGAAGTGTCCTGACGGTTCTAAACTGCAGTTTTTCTACAGTAACTTCCACCCAACACCTTTCTTCTTCATCCCTTCCATGTTAAACACCTCAAGATCCATCTTACCATCTAGATTCATCATACTTAACACACAACTAACATGAATTGATTCTTAGACATGTCTAATAGTATCCACTCTTAACCTTCTATCATTCACAACCTTCAATAGATATCCTCAACCATTCCCAACACAACAAGTCTATAACAAGGCTATCATTCATCCTTCAATTCTCTGCAAATCCTCTCAAACATCTAAGGTGTAGACAACCAACACAAGAATATAACAAGATAATAAACACATCAAGAATACACTTTCATGGGCATGCTTGACAAACAACAAAACACCACATAGCTATTCTCAGAAATTTGGCCCAAAGAACATGACTTTACACAACTAACAACAACAATTATATATAGTAAAGCATTTATCATAAACAAATCAAAACTACTAATGTGTGATCCAAGTTTTCTCTTGTAAGAACATAGGGCCTATAGAATCAAAATTTGCGTAAAGCGTATAGAAAGATTACTTGCCTTGGTTTCTAGTTAGTCTTACGAATGTACTGCACAATTTTGGTAAGGATTGAACCTAGGTTGACCGCAAGTTCTTCTTCCTCTTCTTCTTCCTTTCTCTTTTTCTCTTCTCTCTTTCCTCCTCCAGGCGTTTCCTTCCCACTTTTGGTGTGCTAACCAACGGCTGGATAATGGGGAGGTTATACAATTGTTGTATAACTTCCCCCATAGGCAGTTGGGCAACTTTTGGTATTTGGCCAAGTTCCCTCAATTTCCCTTTTTGTCTATTTCCCCCCTTATGTTTTGTCTAATTAATCTTCATGACCTATACCTTTATTGAAATTACATTCTAACTTGTTTTCTAATTATTAAAAGCCGGACTAAAATTTTACGGGGTATGACAGCTATTCCCCCTAATTTTGATGATTTAGGGGGAGAAAGTGGTGGTGATGATGGTGCAGGCGGCTCTGGCAGTGTTGAAGGGTCCATGGGCATGGGCGGCTTCGCTGATTTTGCCACTAGTGGTGGTTTTGGTTTCAGTGGACTCACACCTCCAAGTGGAGGTGCTAGTGGTGATCATATGTAATTTTTTTTGTTTGTTGTTGTGTGAAAATTTCATTTTTTGCAAGATAATTTGACTTGGTATTTTGCTAATTTCCAAATTATGTTGTCCAGTTACTTGCATCATCGTTTTGTTCTTTCCAAGTTATTTTTTCTTGCACCAAGTGAGGGGGAGCATAAGTTTAGGGGGAGCTAACTTTAAAAAGTTATGCATTTTGTTAAATCATCAAAATGAGGGAGAATGTTAAAACAAAGTTTAAGTTTTGATGATTTGCACAAGTTTGTACTTCGAACGATGGATTAGGCGCCTTATGTGATGTGGTTGGAAGTCAGTATACTTCGAACACTTACATTAGGCGCTTAATGTGGCTTGGTGGAATCCAGTACACTTCGAACGCCTACATTCGGCGCTTCATGTGAAGTGTTTGGACGCCCGAACACTTCGAACGCCTACATTAGGCGCTTTATGTGTTCTGGGAAAAAGGCAGTACACTTTGAACGCCTACATTAGGTACTTCATGTGTACCACCAAGTCAAAAGTACTTTTCCCCCCAAAATGGGCACATACACCAAGTACTTTCTGAGAAATGTCAGAATTAGTTCGAACAAGGATGAAGGCTGACATTAGGCGCTTCATGTGACTTCGAACGCCTTTAGTTGCCCACATAAGGCGCTTTATGTGACTTCCAACGCCTGTTCTTTTTCACATAAAGCGCTATATGTCACATTGAACGCATGTGTAATAAACACATTATGCGCTTCATGTGACCAACATTACAAAAGTCCTATGCTTCACTTTCTAACATCAGTTGACTCTTTGTACCCTCCTCTTTTAGTGTTATTTTTCACAGGTCCTCCCTTAAACCTGAAGATGCCAGGTTTCCTATTTTGCTTTCTTTTTGAAATCTCTCCAAAATTGTTGCTACATGCCAAGGGGAGATCTCCAATGATGAGGACACACCAACACAAGATGCCGAAACCGATTATTGGCTCTGCAGGAGGTTTCAAACGGGAAGATTTCTGAAGAATGATAAAACAAGGGTTCTTCCATTTTCTTCAACAACTTTCTACCATTCAAGCTCTCAAGTTTCTCTCAAAGTTTCAAGCTCTCAAAATAATTGTAATCTTGTATATTTTACTTTATTGTTGAGAGTTGTGTTGTAAAGGAAGAAGAAGAGTCTTCTTCATAGCGAGTGAAGATTGTGAGAGGCTGTGTAGATTGTTGGTCAAGGAGCAAGGGTGCTTCTTGTTTAAGATTTCTAGACCTTGGAGGGTTAGTTGATAGTGTTGTGGTGCACTATACTCCTTACAAGATTTCTTTGAGGGAAAAGAAGCTAGACTTCAAGGGGTTAGATTTCTTGGTTGTGGTCTAGGCGTGTGGCCTAGTTTTCCATCTTTTTGGATTGTGTTTTTGATTGTTGTTTCCCCCATAGAAATAGCAATCCCCATTTCAAAATCCTTCTTGTGAAAAATCAAGAAGGTAAAGGAGTAGAGTCATTTGACTTGAACCTCTATATAACTTTGTGTTCTTTACGTTTCCGCAAAGTTTCATTCATTTCAAAGAACACACCCAAGTATTGGCTGCACTCAAAAACGAAAAATATCCAAAAAATATATATACTTGGTGAACACACTATTCAACCCCCTTCTAGTATATTCTAAGGGACCTAACAAAGGGGACCCGTCACGGCTAATATTTTATTCATTTTCAAGGCTTTTCCAACTAGTCTCAGATTGTCGGCCTTATCCTTATTCCTTATTCTTTCAACTGTTTGCCTCATTTCTTCCTCCAATTTCCAATTCCACCCGTTCCAATTATTTGTAGGACTTTTCTCCTTAGGTGACCGTGGCGGATGTTGTTCGGTCCACCAGACTGCTGGTTCGACAGTAGTGGGGAACTTTTCCAGCATTGAGCCAAGGAGAGGAAGCGGATAGGCTTTATCAAGACCCAATACTTTCTCCATGGCTGCTTTTACATTCCTTTCGGTCGGCGTACCATTTGATATACTTCTTTGGATCTCATTGTGCAGCTGTTTGAACAATCTTGCTGCATTTATCTGCTCTTCTACCAACTGGGATGGCTGGATTTTGTTCATTATAATCAGCATTCCCATGGCTGACAAATACAAAAGCGTAGAAGAGATGTTCAAGGCTATTGCCGGAGCTCCGGCGACTGAACTCGTGGCTGCGATTCCTGACATTGTAGCAGCAGCAAGAGTGATGGCATTGATGGAATTCAATAGTAGGGTGTTCCAGTTGTTTCTTTGTTCTCCGATATTCTTATGCATTTCTACCCTGTCTGCAACCGCATCCAAGATTGCATGGAGTTTCTGTAAAACCAAGGGATCAGGAACGTCAGTGTAGATAGAGTTATTTTTTTGCTGTAGGTTACCGGAGGACAAGCCGAGATCAATGTCTTCCATAAATCTTCCTTTTTGAAGAATTGGAATGGAAAATTTTATTTGCTTTGGGTTTGGCATACTAAGAGTTGCCCTTATTGGCTTCCTCTAGGTTGAGCCTTGGAGCTTGTGCAGAATTGTATAGAAAGCCACAAGCTTGGTAAGATAACGCCATGGCAAATTTCTAAGGTGAATTCTTGAATATGTATATAATGTGAAGAAAATTGATTACAGAAAAGATATTTTGGAAATACTTATCTGGTTTGAGAGCTTTTGATGAATTTGATGTTTTGAGACAATCGAGGGTTGTCTACATATATATATATATGGAGGGATGTGAAATAGGAAACAAAGTGGTCAAATGTTTGACTCAATTGAGGGTTTAGACTGTTTCTTGTCTTTCTAATATACTTGTCTCCCGCCCGGACTTGGTAATATGCTGGGAACTTTGACATTCAATGTGATCCGTAATTCTTTTCCTGACTTTCAGTATATTTGGACAAATCTTCTACTACCGAGGGGAGGAAAATAGTTGTATGTCATAAAATACAACAACTATACTCAATAATATTTCAACGAAATCAAAAGATAACGCTAAAAAAACTATTGATAAACTCATTCGATCAAAAGTAAGATAAAATATTAATGTACTTGTTTTGTAAGTTTTCGTTTTCTTTTTCTGTGTAACTGATATGCCCTTTGGTGATAGTTTGGTGGACATGTATGAACAAATTAAATAGTTATAAAATAGACATATTATTCAGCACAAAGACTATAGTTTGCCAGCATAAATGTTATTCTTTCACAAGTTTCGTTACGAAGACGAGCAACAAATTCTTTGGCCCTCTTGTTGAAGATGAAGTTGATGGAGAGAATGTTCAGCAAATTGCATATGATGGAGCAAGCAAGAGCAAACGGAATTTGTTAAATAAAAAGAGACATCAGAAGCTAAGTTGATTGGATGATGAGCTGGCAAGTTGGTTGGGACGGTTGCTGCAATAGAGCACGAGTAGGCAGGCTGATCAGTTGAGGGATCGAGCTGCTGCATGACGCAGCTCAGTGAGGAAGAAGGGATCTGCGCCAAACGGTTTAAAAATAGGTGAAATAATATTTGTACCCTTAATGAGTTGATTAGTTAGTTGCAGCAGTAGGGGCAAATTTGTAATCTCTTGGACTTCTTCTTCCTTTCCTCTGTTAACTGTCGTTGTATATAGCTAGAGTAAAAATCTTCTTCTCAGTTTTTCTCTCCTCTTCCATTCACGGTTTAGTGCTCCACAATATGTCATATGAGGCATTATCTCCTGAATATAAAGCATATATTCTCAATGTAAGTTTGCAGCAGGAGCCTTGTTCTTACCAGGAAGCAGCTGTCTCACCTCATTGGCAGAAAGCAATGTAATTGGAGTTAGCTGCCTTGGAAGCTAATCATACATAGTCTTTGGTTAGTCTACCCCCAGGTAAACAAGCCATTGGTTGTAAATGGGTGTATAAGGTTAAATACAACCCAGATGGCTCCATAGAGAGACATAAAGCTCGTTTAGTTGCCAAGGGCTATACTCAGCAACTAGGAGTGGACTATACTGATACCTTCTCTCTTGTTGCCAAGCTAACTATAGTGAGGTTATTACGAGCTCTAGCATCTCTCAAGCATTGGCATGTGCACCAACTTGATGTTAACAATGCATTTTTACATGGTGACCTTACTCAAGAAATCTATATGCAACTCCCTGAAGGTATGTCATCTGATCAGCCCAATGTTGTGTGTAAGTTATACAAGTCACTTTATGGGCTCAAACAAGCAAGTAGAGAGTGGAATAACAAGCTTACATCCTTTCTGGTCTCTGAAGGCTTTGTTCAATCTAAAAATGACTATACTATATTTATGAAGGTAACATCTGATTGTTTTATGGTCTTACTTGTGTACGTGGATGACATTATTGTTGCCAGCAATTATATCCCTCAGATTACAGGTATCAAACATGCTCTCAACGTTGCCTTTAAGATTAAGGATCTTGGACCTATTAAATACTTTCTGGGTATATAGGTAGCCCGGTCACAAGGGGGGTAATGCTATGCCAAAGAAAATATGCATTAGAACTGGTGGAACAGGCTGGTTTTCTTGGATCTAAGCCTGCCAAGACTCCAATGGAACAAAACCTTAAGCTTGCCCACATGGATTCTCAGCAGATATCAGATGTTTCATATTTCAGAAGATTAGTTGGAAAATTATTATACTTAACCATAACTAGGCCTAATATTGCGTTCACAGTTCAACAGCTCAGTCAATTCTTGGATCAACCTACAAAGTTGCATCTTAAGGTTGCACACAAGCTATTGAGATACTTGAAGGGAACTGCAGGCCAGGGGCTGTTCTATCCAAGCCAAGGTAAATCGGAATTGAAGGCCTTTTCTGACTCAGATTGGGGAGGATGTGTAGAAAGCAGGAGATCTATAACGGGTTATTGTATGTTTTTTGGTGATTCCTTGATCTCTTGGAAAGTCAAGAAACAAACTACTGTTTCTAAGTCTTCTTCAGAAGCGGAGTACAGGGCATTAGCTTCAGCCACGTGTGAGGTGCAATGGCTCCTATATTTGTTGAAGGATTTGGGGGTGGATCATAATAGGCCTGTGGAGATGTTTTATGACAACAAGAGAGCAATTTACATTGTTAAAAATCCTGTGTTTCATGAACAAACAAATCATATAGAAATTGACTATCACATTGTTAGAGACAAATTTATTCAAGGCATTGTTCATCCTATGCCCATAAGGACAGAGATGCAATTGTTCACTAAGGCTCTTGATGCAAAGAGGTTGCAACACCTGACTTCTATAATGGGTGTATGTAATATCTATAGTAAGTCAGGTGTGAGGGGGGTGTTGAGGATGATGTTTATGGAGAGAATGTTCAGCAAATTGCATATGGTGGAGCAAGCAAGAACAAACGGAATTTGTTAAATAAAAAGGGGAATCAGTTGAGTTGATTGGATGATGAGCTGGCAAGTTGGTTGGGACGGTTGCTGCAGTAGAGCACAAGTAGGCAGGCTGATCAGTTGAGGGATCGAGCTGCTGCAGGATGCAGCTCAGTGAGAAAGAAGGGATCTACGCACCAAACGGTTTAAAAATAGGTGAAATGACATTTGTACCCTTAATGATTTGATTAGGTAGTTGCAGCAGTAGAGGCAAATTTGTAATCTCTTGGACTTCTTCTTCCTTTCCTCTGTTAACCGTCGTTGTATATAGCTAGAGAACAAGATTGTGCAGTTAGTTGAGTCTTTGGGAATAAAAATCTTCTTCTCAGTTTTTCTCTCCTCTTCCATTCGCGGTTTAGTGCTCCACAAATTCTGTTCCTTGTTGCAATTTTATCACTGAAGCGATATCTATTTGAAAAGCTTACGTAAATCGAATACGTTGTTTTTGTTTTGTTTTGTTTTTTGAATAGAACGTAAACCTAATATTTGATAGTAGAATGTCAAATTTCTACTAACCACAATTTGAATGGAATTGAGCAAAAGAAAATTAAATGTTCCAATGAACAGGAAACGAGAACAAGAACAAAATCAATTGGAAATGGAAGAATCAAATCTGTTTCTTCATCCTTCATTCTGCAGCATTGCATTCGTTTTATACAGGAAAGAAAAAAACCAAGTATGCACATTTACATGAATACCCTTCACTTATTCTGTACATCAATCTAAACTAAAAGGACTTTCTTGTCTTTTCATATTTTTAAACAGTATGCCCGCCCTCATACTTCTTCCCCGCTGAATCTTCCTTCCTCTTCAACTGTTACACGCAACTGTTGCTAATCACCACGTGATCCCGTGATGCCAACAATCCTCATTGGCTAATCCCTACTGAGTCATCTTCCTTGATTGTGCCAGTCTCAAATCCAAGCTATATAGAGCTCAATTGTACAGTGTTTGTTCCTTTGTGCAAACTGATCGACGATATTACTCTTTGTCTTCAACCTTCAGACTCCTTATCCTCTGATCCTTGTTCCTCCAATGCATTGTCTTCAACCCCCCCTCAAGCTTAGCTTGGAGTAAATGTTACGAACACCAAAGGCTTTGATCAGCTCCACCAATCTTTTAGCATCCAATGCCTTTGTAAATACATCAGCCAACTGCAGATGCGTCCTTATAGGCATCAATTTAATCTTGCCCTCCTGCACCTTATCTCTAACTATGTGACAATCAATTTCAATATGTTTCGTTCTCTCATGAAATACATGATTTTCAGCTATGTGTATTGCGCTTTTACTGTCACAGAACACCTCTACAGGTTCTTGACCACTCAATCCTAAATCTGCTGTTAAATACATTAACCATTGTACTTCACAAGCCAGACTAGCCATTGCTCTATACTCTGCCCCTGTAGAAGATTTAGAAACTGTGTTTTGTTTCTTTGTCTTCCATTAAACTAAGGCATCACCAAGAAATACACAAAATCTAGTTACAGATCTCCTGGTTTCAGAACAACAACCCCAATCCGAATCTACAAAGGCTTTAAGCCTTAACTCTGTGCCATAAGGAAACGATAATCCTTGTCCTACACTTCCCTTCAAGTACTTTAACAACCTGTGAGCAGCTCTGAAATGATTGATTGTTGGACAATCTAAGAACTGACTTAGTTGTGGCACAGCAAAGGATATGTCAGGTCTGTAATTGTCAAATATATCAACTTTCCAACCATGCTTCAGTATTTGAACACTTCCGGTGACAAGGCCGAGTCATTATGTAAAAGCTTTATATTCATCTCTATAGGGCTCTTAGCAGGCTTAGCATCAAGAAAACCAGTGTTTTCAAGAAGTTCAAGGGTGTACTTCGCTGATTGATCAACAACCCCCCTATGACCTAGCTACTTCTATACCTAAGAAGTATCTATGGTCACCTAAGTCTTTAATCTTGAATTCTGCATAAGTTGTGACTTGACTTGCTGAATAGGAGCAATATCAGAACAGGCTAAGACTATGTCATCCACATAAACCAACAAGATTAGCATGTAACTCTAATGGTAGTGCCGAAGGAGAAAAAGTATCTTGATAGTCAACCCCATACTGTTGAGTATACCACTTGGCTACTAGCCTTGCTTTATACCTTTCCACACTTGCATCAGGTTTGTATTTGACCTTATATACCCATCTGGTGTCAATAGGATTTTTTCCATCTGGTAATGTAACCATGTCCGAGGTCTGATTGGCTTACAGAGTTGCAACCTCTTTATGCATTGCCTCCTACCATGCTGAGGAGCTGGCTGCCTCTAGATAAGAGGAAGGCTTTGTATGCAAGTTTGTGTTCAACACACAAGTTTTATAAGTAGGTGCTAAAGACTCCAAAGAATAATTGTTGGATAGGTGATGAGATGTAGTGTAGGTAGGTGCCAAGGACTGATAGTGATTGCAATAGTAATCCTATAAATATGAGGGGGATTTTCTTATACGTGTAGACTTGGATGTTGATGTTGGAGGTAGACAACCATCAGTATTAGAAACTGGTTGAGATGTTGAGGATTGTAATGGTGAAGACTGGAGATGTGTCTTAGAATGGTCTGAACATGGTTCTTGGAATTCATATGGTGCTGCATTATCACTGATGTGGAATCACAAGGTTGAGAGGCTTTTGTAGAAGTTTCATTGAGGTTAAAAGGATATGGATAACATATTGAGGATGGTATTGGGTCGTGGCATGCAAAATTGGTTCAGTACATGGCTGAGATGACGATGGACTTGAGTTGACAGCAAGAGGAAAGGTATTTTCTTGGAACTCTGGAAATGAGTATATATATGGATTCCAGGTCTTGCAGTACATATCCTATGGTTGTGTATGACATGCCTAAAAAGACACATTTCTTAGACCTGGCAGAGAATTTGGATTTGTGAGGGCTGTTATCTAGTGCAAAGACTAGGCATCCAAACACTTTCAGGTTATGATAGGTTGGGGTTTTATTGTAGAAAATTTTGTACGGGGTTTTATGGTTTATAGTTGGTGAGGGACTGGTGTTTTTCATATACACCGCGTGCATAACGCAGAATCTCCAATATCTAGTAGGCATATTAGCATGGATTTTGAGTGCTCGAGCAACACACAGAATGTGTTGTTTCTTTCTCTCAACTAAACCATTCTGCCGTGGGTTGTATACACAAGATGTTTGGTGAACAATTCCCTTAGAAGCATAAAACAAGGGCATTTTGAATTCAAATCCAATTTTTGATCGAACTACTTTGACATTGACATTAAACTGAACAACAACATATGTACAGAAGTTTTGCAGAATAGATTTGGTCTCAGATTTGTGTTTCATCAAATAAACCCAATAAAATCTACTATGATCATCAACAATAGTAAGAAAGAAACGTTCATTGAACATAGTAGGGCTTTTCTAAGGACCCCAAATGTCTACATGAATCAATGAGAAAACGGAAGAGGTAGACGTTATGAAAACAGGAAATGGACTCCTCTTTTGCTTAGCTAAAGGACACGTATTACATGATACAGAAAACTTTGAACAAGACACGGTAGGATCTAGTTTATGCACATCCTTGATCCTTGAATGAGACATATGTCCTAGCCTGAGATGCCATAATGAGCAATTTAGACTTTCAGCATTTTAGTGGTTTGAAGAAATGGAGTTGACAAGAGAAGAAGGGTGACTTGTTGCAGCTAACAGGCATGGCTTTTGCGTGATAGTCAATTTGTATAATCCTTGGCTAGCTCTAGCTGAACCAATCATCATCATGCTCTTCTGTTCATATAGAACATAAAAGTCATCATAGAAGAATATATTGACTTTATTGGCACTAGTTAACTTGCTAAGGATAATCAGGTTAAAAGAGAAGGAGGGTATGTAGAAGACATTGATCAGGACAAGATAAGGAGTTATTGAAACAGTGCCAGTATGAGTCACATTTACAAGGCTGCTATCAGGTAGCTTGACTTTGAGGTTTGAAGTGGGATGGTATGAATCAAAAAGGCTTAGGGAACAAGAGATATGGTCAGTAGCAATTGAATCTAAAATCCATATATTAACACACTTACCTGATACATTACCTGCCATCTTACTATTGGTGCCCTACTGCTGAGCAGACATTATAGCATGCTCTCTGCACCATTATTCACAAAGACAGATCTCTCTTTTTGTCCCTTCAACTGATGTTCTTACAATATGATGATCAGTTGATTGTACTAATCTGGTGTAAATGGTGGAGACACCAGTATATTAGACATCTGTTGTCCCTTTCCAAGATAATCATTGCATCTGCCTTCAGCATTTGAGTGCTCCATCTTAGCCTGACTTTAGAAACCATCTCCATAATCCACACAATTAATCTGTCCCCTTGGCTTATACCCATGGAGATATCCGTGCAATTTATAGTATCTCTCCACAACATGACCTGTAATCCCAGAATGAGTATATATAGGTTGTTTATTGTTAGCAGTTCCATACCTCTGGGGGTTGACTCCTCCCCTCTTATTGCCACCAAAACCACAACGAGGTTTGAAACCTCTTGAACTTTGTGATGACCTTTGGGACTTTGCATCAAAACCTTCTTGACCATTCATCACAGGACATGATGCTCCAACGTTCAAGACTGCAGCTAGAGTATTATTAAAAATATGCTAGTTTCCGTAGGTAACCTTTCTCTCAAACTTCACAGCCAAAGCAAAGGCTGAATTCACATCAGGTAAAGGACTCATTAGAAGCATCTGAGATTTGACCACTTCAAATTCCTCAAATAGTCCTTTCAGAAATTTAATAACGAAATCATTTTCAACAAACCTTGTGACCTGATTAGCACAAGCACACCTTCCACATTCACAAGATGGAACAGACTTTAACGCTGTCAGTTCTTCCTATATTATCTTCAACTCGTGTAATATTAGCCTACTAACATTTCTTCTTGTTTAAAACTGTAAAAATTTTCTTGTAAATCAGACAGTCTAAAGGCATCCACATTGCCATAACTGAGTTTTAGATTTCTCCAAATGTCGTTTGCATCGTCTATCCACATAACGCTCTATGCGATTGACAGAATCACATAATTGATGATCCACGATACCACCATATTGTTAGCCTTTGCCCATGCTGAATATCTGCGGTCACCTTTCTTAGGCTTCTTTACTGTTCCATCCACCAGTCGTAACTTGTTCTTAGATTCTAACGCGCATCTGATTGTCCTGCTTCATGCGTGATAGTTATGTGAATGAAGGAGCGGTTGTGCAATCACAAATGATGGACTATCACTTGGATGCACATACAATGGATCTTCAAACGGATCAACAAGTGCAACATTTGTAGATGTTGAAGCAATAACGCATCTATTTGTTTAAACAATTCTGATTGAATTAACTTGCGCAGCGTGTACGATTGCGTTTAAACTATGATTTATGCTCTGATACCATGTCAAATTTCTACTAACCACAATTTGAATGGAATTGAACAAAAGTAAATGAAATGTTCCAATGAACAAGATTCGAGAACAAGAACAAAATCAATTGGAAAGGGAAGAATCAAATCTGTTTATCATCCTTCATTCTGCAGCATTGCATTCGTTTTATATAGGAAAGAAAGAAAAAAACTAACTATGCACATTTATAATAATACCCTTCACTTATTCTGTACATCAATCTAAACTAAAAGAACTTTCTTGTCTTTTGATATTTTTAAACAGTTTATGCGCCCTCATACTTCTTCTTCGCTAAATCTTCCTTCCTCTTCAACTGTTGCATGCAACTGTTGCTAATCACCACGTGATCCTGTGATGCCAACAATCCTCATTGTCTAATCCCTACTGAGTCATCTTCCTTGATTGTGTCAGTCTCAATTCCAAGCTGTATAGAGCTCAATTGTATAGTGTTTGTTCCTTTGTTCAAACTGCTTGACGAGATTACTCTTTGTCTTCAACCTTCAGACTCCTTCTTATCCTCTAATTCTTGTTACTCTAATGCACTGTGTTTGACATAGAATCCATACATAATTTAGTAAATCTATATAATATTTTCCACCACATAACAAACAGACAATGTGTACATCTCTTTGAGAAAACCAAATAATTACTCTATAAAAACATAAGACCGACTTCTTTTCTTCTTCCTTGCTTAGCTTATATTTGTACCTTTCCCTAACTACTATAAAAATAATTAGCACTATACATTATGCCAAGAAATGTCTTACATCTCAAGTTTGTTACGTCTTCATTTTTTGATATAGTATAATTTACACACGGTTGAAAAATAAAGATAAACTTATATTTTGAGATAGGAAGAATGCTAAAGAGGATTTTCTCCATCACCTTTTTCCTTTGCGTAATTCCATCATCATGCATTGATTTTGATTGATTCCTATGTTGATCTTTTTCCTGTGAATGTTATCAATTAAAGTTTTATATAACTAAATTAAAATATGAAAAATGGGTACAATAAACTGATAGGACGTTAGGTTTTTAATATGAGCTTGTGATGTTGACTTCTACCAACTGCATATATCATTTGTCCCGTTAAAAGTTGATACTCCTTCGTTCCAAAAATATTGTCTTGGTTTCTATTTTGTTTTCTCCTAAAAATATCGTTCACTTTTCAAAAAAAATAAAAATAGAAGAAGCTAAAGTTTCTATAATACCATTTCAATTATCAATTTCTCTAGTTTACCAGAAATAACCAAGGATAAGGATTATAATCCATAAAGTTTTACTTTCTTAAATTGTGTTCAAATCTATATAGGAGAATATTTTTAGAATGGAGCAAGTATTTCTGTATCTTGACTGATTCTCTTTATTGATTTTCTTAAAATAAAAGTAGTGTAATAAGAGAATCTTTTTTTTGGTTAAAATGTAAATATAATAACCATGATCAAGGTATCATGTGGGGGATGCAACCGATACAATCCAAGACAGCAAAATACATAAAGACAACAAAAGTCCCAAGACCACAAACTAGGAGATGGCAGATCCCAAGTTGTGTGCGTTTAAGAACTAAAACATGTGAGCTCGAATTCTATGTGATACATCCCTAATCACAAGTGTGGTGCCTTCAAAAAATAATTTGTTCCTGCTGTGCCAAATCCAGTAAAAAGCAGCAGCCAAGCAGACCTTCAAATCTTTAGCTTTGATCGTTTTCCTTTTCAAGAACCTCTTGCCCCAAGCCAGGATTCTGGGCAAGCAATTTAGCGTTCGAGGGAGCCCAAATAGAGACTGTAATTCAATCCAAACCGGACGAAAAGCTGGACAATTGAAGAAGAGATGCTTTTCAGTTTCAACACTGCTGTAGAAGAGGCAGGTTTTATCAAGAGTAAAGTGCAGATTACTCTTGGTGTCCAATCTCTTAGAAGCAGCTAGCCACAGGATGAAAGCATGTTTGGGAGTAATGGAAGAATCCCAAACAGTGGAATGCCAAGAAACCATACTAGCAGAGTACTTGAAGTAGTTGTAGGCAGTAGAAGTCTTTATTTTCTGCCTAGGATACCATGAATCCATAAGGAGCTGCGCCTGCAAATTTCCACCCTGCCTATAAATCAATTCATCCCTGAGAGTAAATAGAGCCTTAATGAGCGGGGAATGCGTCGATAAAATAGGCAAGTTCCATAAGTTCTGCCCCAACTTGTACCTTGCATTGATCCATTTAACCCAGATGAGGTCTTTTTTAAGGTGAAGGTCCCAAAGATTCTTGATCAATAAGTCTTTGTTCCAAGCCTTAAGTTGTATAATTCCCAGTCCACCTTCAGATTTGGGAAGACAAATCTGTTTCCAAGAGATTTTGGATCTCTTATTTCCAGTGGAACCATCACCCCAAAGAAAGTGAATACATATCCGATTCACTTGATCAATGACTGACACAGGAACTGGCAAGGCACTTAGCCAAAAATAATGTAGCCCCTGCAAAACTAATTTAATAAGAACCATCTTGCCAGCATATGAGAAATGTGAACACTTCCAAAAGTTGACAGTTTGCATGATCTTATTAAGGTAGGCAGAATAGTGGGCGAATTGTAACTTATGGACAGCCACTAGGATTCCTAAATACCTGAAAGGGAAACTTCCAGGAGCAAAATCTGGGCAAGTGGAAACACTTGCAGCATTGTTCCCCAACCCTGCGTTATAGAATTTAGATTTTGAGGCATTGATCTTGAGACCTGAGTGACGTCTAAAAACAATAAGTTTGGACATCATTTTCCTTACTGACACCTTATCACCACGGCAGAATAACATGAGATCATCTGCAAAGCTTAAATGCGCAAGCTTTAAAGAATGATATTTGGGATGGAAGTTGAAATCAGGATCAAACTGTAACAGATTTAATGATCTAGATAAGTATTCCATGCAAAGAACAAAAAGAAAGGGAGACAGCGGGCATCTTTGTTTAAGTCCCCCTTTCCCCTTGATGAATCCAGCAAGAGAGCAATTAATGGAGATGGAGTAAGAAGTGCTAGTAACACACTGCATAATCCAGTTGACAAATACATTTGGGAATTTAAGGGCCAAAAGCATATCATGGATAAAGTCTCATCTAATTGAATCAAAAGCTTTATTAATATCAATTTGTATCATGGATCTGGGTGAGGCATTAGATCTTCCGTAATCCCTAACCAGCTCTTGCACAAGATAGACGCTATGCAGCATGGATTGTCCTTTTAAGAAACCTGATTGAGAATGATCAAAGAATTCAGACATCACAGTTGATAACCTGCCTGCTAGGATTTTAGAAATTGTTTTATAAATAACATTGCAACAGCTTATAGGCCTGTAGTAAGAGAATCTTGTGCGAGTGGCTGTTAATAATTGTACTAATTGTTACTCAAGCAACAAAAAAACCTAAAACAGAACAGAGATTCTTAACAGGCGCTTCATAGGTGTGACAAAAGTCAAAAGTGGTTGTTTCCCTTCCAAAATGGACATGAATATCAAACTAGTTTTGATAAATCTCAAAAGAGATAAAACTCACTTCAAACGAGTATGAAGGCTCAGAACAGGCGCTTCATCAAATTCGAACGAGCGTGTTGCCCACATTAGGCGCTTCACGTGACATTGAACAGGTGTTCATTAGTCACATTAGGCACTCCATGTCACATTGAACGCCAGTTCAAAAAATCACATTAGGCGTTTCAAGTGACTAGCCGTTGCAAATATTTTATGTTGCACTTTCTTATGATAACTTGACATTTGTGGCTTCCCTCTAAGTGAAAATCACAAGCAACATCCTCTCTGCAAACTGCTATCTTTCCTCTTTGAGCTTACAAGAAGAAGCTTCTTCAAGAAGCTTTACTTCATCCAATAGAAGATCTTCATGGAAAGGGACATGTCATCAAAAGAGACGAAGCTCATTATTTTCTCCTACAGCATGGAAAACGGATAAAAGGTGAATAAAACAAGGAGTTTCATCATTTTTCATCTTCCAATTTCTAAACTACGAGCTCTCAAGTTCTCTCAAGCTTTTTGCTCTCAAAATACTTGTATCTCTGTTGATTTACATTATTTGTGACAGTGTGTGATTGTGAAAGAAGAAGAGTCTTCTTCTTGAGTGAATATTGTGTAGAGCAAGGTGTAGATCGTTGGTCAAGAAACAAGGATGCTTCTTGTTTGATGATATCCAAGCCTTCAAGTGTTAGTTGATGGCGTAGAGATTGCACCATACTCTCTGCAAGAATTATTTGAGAAGCAAGGAAGTTCCTTGGAGGCTAAGCTTTAAGGTAGTTGGTTTTTCATGTTTCAAAGTCTAGGTGTGTTACCTAGTCCATCTATTTGTATCTTTTTTTTTATTGTTGTTTCTCCACAAGAGAAATAACAATGTTCTTGTTCAAAAATCCTTTTTGAGAAAAGCAAGAATGTAGAGGAATAGAGTCTTTGACTTGAACTTCTATATATTTGGTGTTCTTTACATTTTTGCAAGTTTATTCATTTTAAAGAATACACCCAAGTATTGGTTTGACCTCACCATTGAAAAAAAGATCCGAAAAATTTCTATACTTGGTGAACATATTATTCTATCCCTCTTTTAATGTGTTTTAAGGGACCTAACATCTAATACATGCATAAGTATTATTTGTGATTTTCAAGGGGGCAGCTAACCTGCTACCATAACTTAGTAACTTTCCTCCAGCCTTGTGCGTGCGCTTGCCCGTGTTCTCGTTTAGATGTGTTGACCCTGACTTATTCAGCCTTTCCGTAAATTGATGAAGTCTAGATAATAAAATTGATGATGCCAGGATAAATATAAGAAACTACAAGTCATTCAACCTCTTTCATTTGTGTTTATGACACTCTGATTATAAAAGTAAAAGCAAGACCAAGTATTTTAATTTGATAGAGCTTGACAAAATATTAAATTATAAAAAAGATTGATATTCTTACTAGGCAAGCTAAAATATAACATATTGGAAGCCGGATTCCTATGAGACGTTGTCCAATAAGAATTTGTTTTTTCTATGTGCGTAATTTTTATTTAAAGGTTACTTGTTGTGTAATTTAATATAAATTAGGAAATGTGTCATCTTCTTATATATTGGTCTCTAATCTGGTCTCAGATTTTAGTCCCACTCCTGAAGATGAGGTTTGCGAAATAATCTTTGGTTATGCTGGATTAATACATAGTTGTCATGGCTTCCAAAGAACGAGAAAAATGTAAATTGGGAAACCTGGCTCGAATATACTTGTTCTGCTTCAGGCACCACAATATTTGGCAAAATGATATCCTTATCTTTTTTCTTCAAAAAAAAAAAAAAAAGCAGGCCTATGTCTAATGATGTATTCACTCGTTACCCTCTTAAATCGGGGTTTCTTAAGTTCAAAATATTTTTGGAGTTATACATCCTAACAAAAAAGGTGTTCGTGTACTTCTTTTTCTATCCTCTTTCATCTTCTTTTGTTCTTTTAAAGTTCAACGTTTTGAAGTTATAAATTCTCCCTCTTAATTGTCTCGTTTTTAATATCTCTGCCTTTTTTTGCACATTCCAACGCAATAAATAAATAAATAGATTATCTGAATTCATGCATGCATACATACATACATACATACATACAACACACATATATATATATGTATATATACATACATATACACACATATACATACATATACACACATATACATATACACACACACACACACACACACACACACACACACACACACACATATATATATATATATATATATATATATATATATATATATATATATATTGTGAAAAACCTTTAGGTCTAGCGGTTGAGTAGCATTTATCCCATTCTCGGGTCTCGAGTTCGATTTCCCTCCCCAAGTTTTTGAAATATATATATATATATATATATATATATATATATATATATATATATTGTAAGCACTTTTATGATGGATTTTAACCGAGTCTGACCGAATTCTTGGTTTAACAATCAGCTTGGAGGTCAACTATTTCATGCAAATTATTTTGAGACCAATTGACAAGTAAATCCAAAAAAGACCAGAAATATTCAAAAGTCAAAACCATGAACCCATTCAAACTGTAGACCTCTCTCTCTCTCTCTATTTATATATATGTACCAACGTCCAAAACAAAACTCAAACATCTTCCATTCTCCAAGCTTCATCATCAAAAGCCCTCAAACACGATATTGCACACATTCAAGGTGTACTACGTTAAATTGCAGCTGAGATACATTTTCTCTATAGTTATATATCCAAGAAAAAAATAACTAACGTTAGTTATAAAGTTATTTGATATGGCAGCTCTTCAATCTTCTGGCATTTTGTACAAATCCATCCATGCCCCAAAACTCAACCAACAAAAACTGATAATGGCAGCTCTTAGTATCCCAAACAAAAGGCCAACAGAAATTTCCATCCCAAATATTCAAACACAAAGATTCATCAAAGATATTGATTTTGGCTTGCCCTCCATTTCAGTTACTATCGTTCCTGATCCCTTGATTCTACAAAAACTCAATGCAATCTTGGATGCGGTTGCAGACAGGGTAGAAATGCATAAGAATATCGGAGAACAAAGAAACAACTGGAACACCCTACTATTGAATTCCATCAACGCCATCACTCTTGCTGCTGCTACAATGTCAGGAATCGCAGCCATGAGTTCAGTCGTTGCAGCTCCGGCAACAGCCTTGAAGATCTCTTCTACGCTTTTGTACTTGTCAGCCACGGGAATGCTGATTATAATGAACAAAATTCAGCCATCCCAGTTGGTAGAAGAGCAGAGAAACGCAGCAAGATTGTTCAAACAGCTACACAATGAGATCCAAAGAAGTATATCAAATGGTACACCGACCGAAAGGAATGTAAAAGAAGCCATGGAGAAAGTATTGCGTCTTGATAAAGCCTACCCGCTTCCTCTCCTTGGCTCAATGCTGGAAAAGTTCCCCACTACTGTCGAACCAGCAGTCTGGTGGACCGAACAACTTCGGCGACTGTCACCTAAGGAGAAAAGTCCTACAAATAATTGGAACGGGTGGAATGGGAAATTGGAGGAAGAAATGAGGCAAATAGTGGAAAGCATAAGGAGTAAGGATAAAGCTGACTATCTAAGACTAGGTGGAAAAGCCTTAAAAATGAATAAAATATTAGCCGTGACGGGTCCTCTTCTCACAGGGCTAGCAGCTTTAGGTTCTGCTGCTTCATCTCATGGCTCATGGGCAGTGATTCTTGCAACTGTGGCAGGGGCATTGGCAAGCATAGTGAATACGTTGGAACATGGAGGACAAGTAGGGATGGTGTTTGAGATGTACAGAAGCAATGCTGGCTTCTTCAAGTTGATGGAAGAATCTATAGAGTCCAATTTGATGGAGAAGGAGGTGGGAAGGAGAGAAAATGGGGAATTGGTGGAACTGAAGGTGGCTTTGCAGTTAGGAAGGAGTCTATCTGAGCTACGAGATTTTGCCTCTTCTTCCTCAAACCAAATGAGCCATTACACTGAGGAATTTGCAAGCAAGCTTTTCTAGTGTCCGATTGATACAGTTCTGTTTTGTGTAGATGCAAATTGCAACTTGTATAGCTAATGTAACTGAGATGTATAGTTTTAGACTAGAGAATAGAGACATTCAATTCAATTGATTCTTTATTGGGACATAGGCAGGCCACACGTATTTACGTAATTTGGTCGATGTGACCAACTCCACATGAGAGATACATTCTTTTTTCTTCATTGAAAGAACGGTGCAAAAAGCGTTACTAGAACATGACCAACTAGAGATTTTATATGATCCAAAACCTAATCGGATCAGATCAATCTTATGCACCCTACCACTGCAGACTTCAAAATATTTCTCTTGGATCATGCTTCCAAAATAACCAATTTATTTCTCTTGGATCATGCTTCCAAAATAACCAATTTCGACTTCAATTCAGGCTGCTTAATAAATTATAAGTCAACTAACAATTCTCATGATCCCAGAAGATTCACCCGTCAGTCAATGACAGTCAACGTTAGAGCAAGAATACAGAAATGACCAAGTACCGCAGGTCGGCCTGGTGATTGACCAAGTCCCACGCGGACAAGTATTTCGGCTCGGCCACAGAGGCCCCACGCCATCCCGGCTACATGGTCAGTACCCTACTGGAACTAAGGGTTCCACCTCTGCCTAAAGGGTTCCACCTCGGCCTAAGGGGTTCACCTTGGCTTAATGGCTTTACCACAGCCAAAGGATCTTATCACAGCTACAGTTACCAACTGGAATAGCCTGGCCAGAACCTTGGCCCAAACATTTTATCACAAGACCTCGGCATTACTGCCCTGCAGAATGGCACCTCGGCCAAAGTAACTATCTCAGACATCTACAAGAGGTCGGATATACATCCAGCTCGGCCGAAGGAAATTAGCCTTTGGTTCCTGGCTAAGCCCTCCAGTTCCATCTCGGCCAAAGGAACACACCTCGGCCTCGGATCTGATCTGACTACGGATCTGATTATTGACTTCGGCCAGGTTACAACAGTCATAAAGCTGTGTGCTACGTGCTCTACATGCAATATCCAACCTTCCAGATGTCAATCATACAGAGGGAAGGTGCCAGGACAGCAATCTTTAGCAGCTGCACGGCTAACATGCAAGCAAGCCAGACGTCGTCATCTCAACCATCTGAGACACGCAGCTCCCAGCTTTCGTCAACTATAAAAGAACTTCCTCATCAGAAAGGGAAGGCTAAGCTCAGATAAGCTAAAGAGACACCCCAGCTCGGCCTCCATTTTGGCCGGCTTGATGCAGGTTCATTCCAACTTCAACTCAGTTTATAGCCTTACGCATAAAATGCCCGTGGCTGACTTGGGCGTCGGAGGGTTTTCCCAGGGCAGCGCCCTGGGACCCTAACGAGCTCTTCTTCTTTTCTCAGGTTTTCTCTGGAGGACGTCTGACGGAAGGACAACGACTATTAAACGGCCTAGCTCCGGATATTTCTACTTTTACTTTGACGGGACCAATCCGACCTCGTCACCATCTGTTGATCCGGGTTTTCAGGGGATGAACGAGTATTCAGTTCCTAATACCTTCTCATATGAGGAACATATGCGAGCCATACACTATGTGGCACAAAATCCAGCAGCTTTCCAAGCTGTACTGGAGTTGAGAAGGGAAGCGTTCAGAGAAGGAACAAGTAATCCTTCTCCCAGTGGTACCAGTGTTCAGCAGTTGGAATATTCTCCATCTCGGCCAGGATATCATTCTGAATGTCAAACCGAGATTATAACTGAAGCTGGGTACCCATTTCGAAGGTCTGATGATCAGACCATACAGAGCCCCTCGACCTCACCTCGGCCTCGAAGTCTCGAAAGACATATCCAGGCCTCACGGCGAGAAATAGCATCCGTTAAGGTTCGGATGGGGGGCCAGGGCAGAGAAAGAAGTTCCTTGCTGGCTTCCAAAGCTCGTATTCTCTCCTATATGAGGAAGAGAAGTTTGGTGAAGGAACCAAAGCCCCTTGCAGGGCCACTCCATAAGAGGAATCCTCAACTCTATTGCTTATATCATCATGATATAGGGCATGATACAGAAGACTGTAGACAACTCGGTAAAGAGATAGTTCGCCAGATTGAGCTCGGCCATCTGCAGCAGTTTCACAATCCGAGATGAAACTTGTGCAGTGGAGTCGAATTAGACGTTCCTTAAGGTGAACATCAATCCGAGTGGTAGTTCTGAACTGGAAAAATAGCTAGGCTGCCTAGACTGTTAACTGAGTTCAAAGTGAAGACCAATTAATGGGGGCAGAGATATTCCCCAGTTCGGCTTTATAGGCCTATCTTTGATCAGATCTCTGGCCCAGCTCAGCTCGGCCTTATATTATCCGAAGATTGATTTTATCCAGACTTTACGGGACAGGTTTCCCTAAAAGACCTCGCAGGTTCGAGGCAAATGCCCGCTAAAGGGTATCTTAAGACCTCAGCAGGCCTGAGGCAAAAGACCTCGCAGGTTCGAGGCAAATGCCCGCTAAAGGGTATCTTAAGACCTCAGCAGGCCTGAGGCAAAAGACCTCGCAGGTTCGAGGCAAATGCCCGCTAAAGGGTATCTTAAGACCTCAGCAGGACTGAGTCAAAAGACCTCGGCTAAGTCCCAGGTACCTGCCCGCTAAAGGGTGAAAAAAGACCTCGGCTAAGTCCCAGGCATCTGCCCGCAAAAGGGTTAAATTTCTTCTCAGCAGGTTTGGGAAAGATCAAGAGTTGAAGTTGCGTCTCGGCCAGCTCGGGATATCAACTTGCTCAGGACTCGTATGACCTTGGCAGGTCTGGATAAGGTCGAGGCAGATCTCTGTATCTCACCTCGGCTAGTGTTCAACGGATATGCTCAAAGAGTTATTTTAAATGAGGTCTCGGCCCAGGCATCACGAGATTCTCTTATTTAACCCGGCCAAGCCAGGTAACATCTATTTTATCCATCTTTTATTGAGACTGGGTAGGTTTAATAAGACCGATATTTGATCTCGGCATTAAAAAACTTATTGAGATTCGTTAGCATGTTGGTCTGTGGACTTAGTTTCATTTAAAACGAATTTGTTCAAGATCAACAAGGCCGACCTGGGACCTCGGCGAAAGTAAGGTCGGACAAGACTTGCTGGGCTAATGCTTGATTTCGGCTACTAAACCCGAAAAGTTCGATTACATTAACGGACTCAGTACTAAACAGATTTGTTTAGGAATAGTAAGGCCGACATGCGAGCTCGGCAATGAAAAGTTAAAAGTTCAAAATGTTCAGCAAAACAGAAAATGTGAGTCAAGAAGAGTTGGAATTTTCATTGAAAATAGGCAAATTATTACAATTTGAGCCTATATCTGCTCTTCGTCCTCACGCAAATCTGCCCCGTCAGTGAACTTTTGAAACTGGGCTTCGAATTCGGCTTCGGCGTTGATGTTATAAAGCTCAACCAATCTGGGGTCATCTTTATTGAGCTGGGGGCAAATCTCGGCACAGAGGTTAATGGCTTTTGTCTGGCCCATCTGCATAACTGGCCCTTGCAGCAGCACCATGTTCTCTTCAAATAGTTCAGACTTCTTGAACTCGGCCACTGCTTCAGACTTGGCCGCAGCAAGTTGAGCAGAAAAGTTTGATGCTTGCTGTTCCAGTTTCTCTTGCAGAGATTTGATCACAGCATCTTTCTGCCCAGACTCGGCCATGACTTGGTTGTAACATGCTTCTAGATCGGCATTCCTTTTTTCTAGCTCGGCCACCAGAGAGTTGGTCGTAGCCCACTTTGTCTCGGCCTCCTCCTTCTGGCCTTGAATTTTGATGATCTCCGACTTTAAAAAGGTGATGCTCTGGGAATTGGCATCAGACTCTTTGGTTTTGATTGCCAGCTGACTTTGTAGCTCTTCACCTCGGCTAATGAGCTCGGACAGTTGTACTTTTAGCTGTTTCACCAGAATTGGATTAGTAAAAACTTTAGGTGAAACAAGCAAAAGATAGATCATACCATGGCAGAGTTAATCTGGACAGTGTTGACCAAACTGCCCCAAGACGCAGTTGAGAAACGTTGTTTGTCAACAGGCAATATCAGACTGTTCATCTTCTTGGCTATAGCAGGGTTCATCACGGTGTCGGCTTCATCAAATTCGCCCACCGTTACATTTTCCTGAGTAGGTGCCATCTCGGCCTCAGGAATAGGGATACTTTCCCTTTGCCTCTTCCCCGGAACAGAGCCCTCATGCTGATGGGTTTGTTCGAGGTCAGCTGGAGCTGCACCCTTTTGAGGGATCTCGGCCCTTGCCTCTGCTATCATGATCCAAGTGAGGAAAACTACCTAAAAGAACAAATCAACAGGACAGGAGATGTAAAATACCTGGGTTGGTTGATTCCGACGCGATTGTGATGGCCTGATTCACCTCAGCCTCGGCCATGCCTTCAGCTGGGGGCAGACCTTGAGCCACCTCGGCCCTTGCCTTGGCCGCTTGAGTTTTCTTCTTGGATGCAGCTTTGGCAATCTTAGCTGCAAATTCTTTACCTCCGGGAGCCATGGAATCTGCATAGAGTATACAGATTTAGCTAGAGGCAGACAGAGAACAAAAAAGGAACGCAAGTAACAGAGCATACCCCGGACAATTGCCAGATTCTCTGGAGAGAGGGGTTTATAATGAGGACCTGAAGCCAAAGAATTCAGGTCGGCTGCCTTCAGAACGGCGTCATTAACCCTATGCCAGTCAATGACCACAGGCAGAGAGTACAACTTGGCCGCCTCGTCACAATATTCTGGGCTCGGCTTCACGTTGTCAGCTCTGCCCGACTTCCAGATGTCGAGAGTGGGTAATCCTAATTTTCTAATATAGAAAAATCTACCCTTCCAGTTCTTCTTAAAAGATGGGATGTGGACAACATAGTAAAAATCTTCAGGAGTTACCCTCTTGGTAAAATAATACCAACTTTCGGAGGATCGGCAAGCAAATAGACTTCTAAAGATCCTCTGGTCAAAGGGGATCTCAGACGCTCTAAGGAAGAGCAGGAAAGATAGAATGATTTTCAAACTGTTCGGCTTGATTTGAGGTAGCCTAAGGTTATAGGAGTGAAGAATTCGGAACAATGAGACTGGGATGGGAAGACGAAATCCGGAGTGGAAATACTCCTCATAAATGGCCTCATACCCCGCAGGAGGGTCATAGGCAGTTTGATTGGGTAAAGGAAGGACGGGATCAAATTGATCAACATCAATGTCGTACATATCGCACAACAGGCTTATGTCCACCTCGGACATAGTACAAAATGACTCTTGGACCTCTGCTGAGGGGGACCCCCTGTAAACAACCCCAACTGGCAGAGATGAAACCCTAGATTTTGGGGGAATTGTGAGAGATTCCGGAGCAGGAGCAGTTTCAGCTTGCTCCGGCGAAACCTCGACTACTGTTATAGCTCTGCTCGCTGGAGCTCGGCCACTGGGGCCGGCAACATCACCAGCACCAGCCAAAAGCCGAGCCGGAGGACGGTTCTCAGAGACAACCGTCTTCTCCGATGATGAGCTGAGGTTTCCTACGTTTCCAACGTAAGAAGCTCCCTCAGAGAGATTTTGGGAATCTGAAGCAGAAGACATGGAAACTAAAAGAAGACTTACAGGCGATTAGACGGAAGAAAGGCAAGAGAATCGCCGAGGTAGAAAGGACACTGGACCAAGGGGTAGCACCGGAGGAGAGCTGACGCGGATGAAAAGCAAAGATAGGAAAGGAGAGCAATGAGAACGTAAAAGGATAGAAATGAGGGATGAAGCTCTATTTATAGACAAGTCCCAGTCACTCCAAAGGTCACCTCGGTCTAGGCCAACCTCGGTCCCCACGCCGTCATTAAGTCCGTCATCGAATCCTGAACCGCCGTCGCCTCGATCTGTGTAGACCATAATTGCGCTGGGCAAGCCAATCTGGGATAAACATGTGTCCAACAGGAAAGGTCATTCGTTTGATCCATCTAATCTAGTCAGTACAATTACAAACTGACACTTTGTATTCAACTTGAGATGAGGGATAATTGAACACAAAAATGTCATCTCGGCAAAAGATAACCGTCTCATCAGATTAGCCTGCCCTCTCAGATCAGTTCGGCCAAACTAATCTGGGGGGCAAATGATGATCCCAGAAGATTCACCCGTCAGTCAATGACAGTCAACGTTAGAGCAAGAATACAGAAATGACCAAGTACCGCAGGTCGGCCTGGTGATTGACCAAGTCCCACGCGGACAAGTATTTCGGCTCGGCCACAGAGGCCCCACGCCATCCCGGCTACATGGTCAGTACCCTACTGGAACTAAGGGTTCCACCTCTGCCTAAAGGGTTCCACCTCGGCCTAAGGGGTTCACCTTGGCTTAATGGCTTTACCACAGCCAAAGGATCTTATCACAGCTACAGTTACCAACTGGAATAGCCTGGCCAGAACCTTGGCCCAAACATTTTATCACAAGACCTCGGCATTACTGCCCTGCAGAATGGCACCTCGGCCAAAGTAACTATCTCAGACATCTACAAGAGGTCGGATATACATCCAGCTCGGCCGAAGGAAATTAGCCTTTGGTTCCTGGCTAAGCCCTCCAGTTCCATCTCGGCCAAAGGAACACACCTCGGCCTCGGATCTGATCTGACTACGGATCTGATTATTGACTTCGGCCAGGTTACAACAGTCATAAAGCTGTGTGCTACGTGCTCTACATGCAATATCCAACCTTCCAGATGTCAATCATACAGAGGGAAGGTGCCAGGACAGCAATCTTTAGCAGCTGCACGGCTACCATGCAAGCAAGCCAGACGTCGTCATCTCAACCATCTGAGACACGCAGCTCCCAGCTTTCGTCAACTATAAAAGAACTTCCTCATCAGAAAGGGAAGGCTAAGCTCAGATAAGCTAAAGAGACACCCCAGCTCGGCCTCCATTTTGGCCGGCTTGATGCAGGTTCATTCCAACTTCAACTCAGTTTATAGCCTTACGCATAAAATGCCCGTGGCTGACTTGGGCGTCGGAGGGTTTTCCCAGGGCAGCGCCCTGGGACCCTAACGAGCTCTTCTTCTTTTCTCAGGTTTTCTCTGGAGGACGTCTGACGGAAGGACAACGACTATTAAACGGCCTAGCTCCGGATATTTCTACTTTTACTTTGACGGGACCAATCCGACCTCGTCAAATTCTATTCTTTGACTTGAATTCCCAAGCTTAAAAAGATTCCGGGAACACCTTTTTACCATCCATACCCCAAAGGGCATCAAACCACGTGAACAAGCACCAAGTCCAACCTATGCTTGATTTTTTTACATACAAAGACTTTGTCAATACATATGTTGGATTATCATTTGTGTCAATCATCTCTATGGAAACGAGTTTTTCTTCAATAACATTCCGAATAATCTTCTTCAATCTCTCATGATACACCAGGTTCTTAGCCATAACTAGTGCACTTTGGCTACACATTTAATAAATGTTTCTTTACATGAAAACCCAAACTATCAACGAGACTTTCAACTAGATTCATTCTTCCACTCCTTCTACCAATGACATGTATTACGCTCAGTAGCTAAAATAAAGCAACAATAGATTGCAACATAGCTTTCTAACTGACAGCACACCGAAACAGAGTAAAAGTATAAGAGGTCAAAGATCTTCTTCTCCACAAATCTCCACCATAGTCTGAATCTGTACAGCCAACAAGATCAACATCAGAACCATTATCACCATAAATCAAACACATATAACTCGTGTCCCTCAAGTATCCATAATCCACTTAACTGCCCCCTACTGAGTTTTTCCAGGATCACTTATAAATCTGCTTTCATGGGCCAAAGATGGCTGAGTACAAACTATGGACTACATCAAGCTCCTAATTGTACTGGAGTAAGAAACTTTGTGCATGTAATATGTGACTACATCTGTTTTACGCAAGACACTACATCAAGTCTGAAGTGTTCCGCCAAAAGGAGTACTAACTAGTTTGGAATCATCCTATGAAAAGATTTTAGTACCTTCTCAAGGTACTTATGTTGAGAAACATGTAAAAGTCTTGCATCCCTATATCTCCAAATTAATACGGCAAGAATCTTGTTTGATGCATCCAAGTCCTTCATCTAAAACTCACTTCTCAACAATGTCTTCCAACAGTTACTTTCAACATTATTCTTAGCTGCAACCAACAAATCATCAATGTATAGCAACAAATATAGAAAGGAACCATCTGAAAGCTTTCTAGAGTAAACACATTTATCATATGAATTCTGAAAAACAACCATGCGTAACCATAAATGCATCGAACCTTCTTGTACCACTGTCTTAGAGACTGCTTCAAATCATACAAGGATTTCTTCAACAAATATACACGATCTTTTTTTTTGGAAAAATAAGAAATCCCTCAGGCTACGACTTATTAATACGCTCTTTTAAATTCCCATGCAGAAACACAATCTTCACATCAAGCTGTTCAAACTTAAGATCAAATGCACTCACCGTAGATAGAAGAACCCGAATGATCTTATGCTTTACCACTGGAGGGAAAACTTCATGGAAATCAATTCTCTCCTTAAGTGAAAACCTCTTTGCCACAAGCCTTGTTTTGAACCTAGGTGGTTCAACTCCAGGAATCTTTTTTTTATGTTCGATTTGTATCCCAGTGGTTTTATGCTCTTTGGTAACGGTACTAACTCTCATGTTTTGTTCTTTGCAACAGACTGAATCTCCTCATTTGTTTCTATCAGCCACTCAACTGCTTCTTTATTGTACACAGCCTCCTTATACGATTGTAGTGCATCCGAGAGGTGTTTTGTGTATCTTATTAACATAGATTAGATCGTTTTGCTAAGTAGGCTCTGCTACTGGTGTTTCGGTCAAAGTAATAAAAATTACTTTAATACAATTTTAATGTTAAAATTTGATGTCAAACATTTGAATAAAGTGATATTTAATAATTTAGCTGAAATAATGAATGATCTAGCCTACTCAACACAGAAAACATCTGTGTAAAATGCCAACATGAAGCTTGCCCATTGGTCAATGTATGAATAAAGTGATCTTAAATCATAGTAATTAAGCTCTTAATCGACTTAAAATTAATAGATGACCCACATTTAATCCTATCATAAACAGTTTGGGAGCCCGACCAGAAGACGATTTTTTCTAAGGTATGTGTGTTAGGTCCTTTAGAACACACTAGAAGAGGGGTTGAATAGTATGTTCACCAAGTATGGATATTTTCTTGGACATTTTTTGTTTGTGAGTGCAAACCAATACTTGGGTGTGTTCTTTGAAATGAATAAAACTTGAGAAAGAGTAAGAACACAGTATGTATAGATGTTCAAGTCAAAATGACTCTACTCCTCTACCTTCTTGATTTTTCACAAGAATGTTTTTGAAAGGGGGATTGTAATACATTTTGGGGGAACAACAATCAAAAACAAAATTCAAAATAGAGTACAACTAGGCCACTCGCCTAGACCACAACCAAGAAATACCAACTCCTTGAAGTCTAGCCTCCAAATAACTTCCTTGTTCATAAAAGAATTCTTGTAGGGAGTATAGTGCACCACAACACCATCAACTAACCCTCTAAGGTCTGGATTTCTTCAAACAAGAAGCACCCTTACTTTTTGACCAACAATCTACACTTAGGCTCTCACAATCTTCACTCAACAAGAAGAAGACTCTTCTTCTTCTTTACAACACAACTCTCACAAATAAAGTAAAATATACAATGATACAACAATTTTGAGAGCTTAAACTTTGCGAGAAACTTGAGAGCTTTGAGGGTAGAAAGTTAGAATGAAGTAAATGAAACCCTTGTTTTATCAACCTCCATTCTAGATGTTTGTGCCCTTGCAGGAGCCAATGATGGGCTTTGTCTCTTTGTGATGACATGTCCTCATCTTTGGAGATCTTCTCTTGGATGACTACAAGATTCTTGAGGAAGCTTCTTCTTGAAAGCTCAAGAAGAAAAAATGGTCTTCTCTAAAAGAGAGAGAACTTGTGATATTGCACTAAAAAAGAGGGTACAAATGTCAAGTTAGCGTTAGAAAGTAAAGCACAAAACATTTGTAACGTTGGTCACATAAAGCACCTTATCTGTTTAATGAACTGGCGCTCAATGTGACATGGAGCGCCTTATGTGATTTTGAACAGGCGTTCGATGTGACATAAAGCGTCTTAAGTAAATGAGGAATCCTTGTTTAATGCCACATGAAGCGCCTATTGCGGGCAATAGAACTTGTTCGAAGTCACATAAAGCGCCTAGTCTCAGCCTTCATACTTGTCCAAAGTAATTTTGACTTTTATCGAAAGTAACTTAATGTTCGTGCCCATTATGGGGAGAAAAGTTCATTTGACTTTGTAATACACATGAAGCGCCTGTTTAGGCGTCCAAAGTGTACTGTTTTACAGCTTGACACATGAAGCTCTTGAAGTAGGCATTCGAAGTGTACTGGACTCCAAACACTTCACATGAAGCACCTTATGTAGGCGTTTGAAGTGTACTGGTCTCCAGACACTTTACATTAGGCACCTTATGTAAGCATTCGAAGTGTACTGACTTTTAGACACTTCAGATTAGGCGCCTTATGTAGGTGTTCTAAGTGTCAATTATGTAAATCATCAAAACTTAACATATTCTAAAACTCATCCTCTTTTTGATGATTTGACAATGTGCATAACTTTTTAAAGTTAACTCCCTCCTAACCTATGCTCCTCCTCACATCATGCCTAAACTTATCTTGTATAAGAAATAAATGAATCGAATTTTATAATGCATTTATCATAACAAAATTAGCATCACATTTCACAAACTAAAAGAATTGCATCATCACAATATAAAGAAATTTTGTTCTGATCACCATAAGACAAAAACCACACAGAAGAAAAAAAATGACTAGACAGCAACCAACATCTTTAGTCATTCATTGCATCATTTCTAGTTCCTTCAGCACCACTTGTTCCAGGAGTAAAACCAGCAAAACCAAAGCCACCACTTGTTGCAAAATCTGCAAAACCACTCATTTCACCCACTTGCTGACCACTTCCGCCAGCTTGTTCACCACCACTAACTCTAGCTTCTGCACCAGTAGCACCAGTATGTTCTCCTCCTAAATCATCAAAATCGGAAGGAATGTAAGCCCAAGGAATTCGACTGAGAATGGCTGCTTTGAGGGCCCCAAATTGATATTCATTGTGTGCATCTCTAAGTTGCAATTGTTCAACAGTTTTTTCTAAAGTCTGGATCCATGTGATTAACTCTGCTTCAGTACTAGTGCCCTCTCCGTCCTGAGGACCTTCATCTACTTCATCAGCGAGGTCAGGATGAAGAGTACCTTTTTGTTGTTGGGAGTCAATTGCTTGAGCTATGTTGAAGTTGTCATAATAATCTATTTTGGCCACGCTTGCCAAGGATCCTTCAAAAATCTCAATGCCCTTGGATTTTATCAATGTTGTTACTATGTTCGTAAAGGGCAAAGCTTTTGATCCTTTCCTAAGGGCAACCATCATCACTTCAACCAAAATCATCCAAAATTCAACTGTATCTCTTACAGAATATGGTAAGTAACATAGATATCCATATTCCTAGGATTTCTAGTTGCTTTCCCATTCACACAATAAGTAACAAAAGCAAGATGAATATGATTGACTAATGGCATGTTCTGAGTCTTTTTGGTTGGGAAATATTTGAGGTAGAATTTAACATCTTACTCACTAATGCCATACTTATCACTCCAATCAAACACAGAGAAATCACTTAATCCTTCATTTTTCACTCCTAACATGATACATATGTCTTGGATGGAAAAACTTAGGGGTGTACCACTGATCACAGTGTGTAAGGAAAATGATCAAGTTTCAGTGGCAGGGGTAACCCACATATTTGCATAGAATTTACATGTAAGGCTTTTGAAGTAGGATTTCATATCTAACCTCAACCAAAGATGAGTCAATCCTTGTTTTTCAAGAAAAGCAATGACTTGGTTGGCATTGTGAGCTTCTGTGAAGTCACCAATTTGAACCAATTTTAGTGGCACCACTGACCTGTTGTTGCTCTTCCATTCTTCATATAACATATGGGAGTGTAAAAAGAGATGGATACCTAAGGCAGTGTGGTGAGGAGACTGAGTAGCATCCTTGTCAAATTTTCTTTGGTGAGTCCTTTCTGGATGACTTTCAGCTCATTTGGTTCGCTGATTCCAACAAATCTCTTTCTTCTCTGGCCAATAGTGACATTTCGAGATGGTCCAGCAGACGCCATTTGTGATTTGAAAGAGTTTTGGGATTTTCTTCGAAAGGGAATAGACTAGGAAGAAGAACGTGTTAGTCTAAACAATGGTGAATTGAAATGAAGATGGAGAAGAGATTTTAAAGGGAAGGAGAAGAGGAAGAAGATAGGGATGTAATCAATAGATGAAGTAGTGGGGATAGTGGGATGTAATGGATATGTGGAGATTGAAGAGGAAGTGGAAAAGGAAGAGGAAGAAACGTTTGCAAAGTGGGAGTGAAATGGGAAAACGTGGGAGTGATGATTGACGGATGAAGCACTTGAAATGACTTGGAACGGTTGTGGTTGAAGGGATTAAGCGCTTGAAGTCACTTTAAACAAGTGATACAGTTTGTATAAATCGCTTAATGCGACTTCAAACGGTTGTTTATAGAGACACAGATCGTTTGATGTCACTTTGAACGAGTGACATTCTTAGCATCAAACACTTATTGTGACATGGAATGCCTGCACTAATTCTAACAAAGCGCTTTATGTACACTGGTCTTAAATTTTGAAAATTTTCTTACTCGAACTTAAGATGGGTTAGCGTCAACCCATGTTAATCAACTCTAACCTGCTTCTCATAGATGCAAACACATCACTAGGTAAGGGTTTTCTGAAGATGTCTGCTAATTGGTCATGTGTTGGGACAAATTCCACACTAACCAAGTTCTTTTGTACACAATCACGGATAACATGATATCTTGCTTCAATATGCTTAGTCCGATTGTGGTGGACCGGATTTTGTGCAATATTGATAGCAGACATGTGATCACACAAAATAGGCACTTTGGAGAAGTGAATATTATAATCATTTAATGCGCTGGTCATTTTTAACAATTGTGCACAACAAGAGGCGGCCGACACATATTCGGATTTTGCGGTAGAAAGAAAAACACTATTTTGTTTCTTGGAAAACCAAGAGACAAGACAATCACCGATAAATTGACAAGTCTCGGATGTGCTCTTTCTATCAACAAGACTCCTCGCATAATCGGAGTCACAATATCCTCTTAAATTTAAACATGCATTCTTAGGATAAAATAACCCGAATTTCAAAGTACACCTAAGATATCTAAGAATACGTTTTGCCGCAACTAGATGCATTTCCCTATGATCACTTTGAAATCTAGCACATAAGGACATTGCATGTAATATAACTGGTCTACTCGCAGTCAAATAAAGTAGACTCCCTATAATGCCACGATACAAGGCTACTGTAGAGAAAAAGGGGTTTGAGTGATTTTCAAATACATGATTTAAATGTGCTTAAAAACGTGCATGACATAAATGTGCATAATATATTGCATATAACTTGCTTTATATAATTCATATATAATGTTGTCGTACTAACGAGCTATGAAGCTTTAAAGCTTACATCAAATGGCAAACATTTGTTGTGTTTATACTATTTTCAGGTGCCACCATTAATGAACTAAACTAGTTCATTAAGTGAAGTACTTAGTTAATTAAACTAAGTAGTTCATTAAAGGAAGCAACATTTGGACAAGGCACAAAGGCAACAAGACTAAGAAAGGAAAGTCTTCTCCTCCTCATTTACCACACATATACATGGCCATATATATATATATATATATATATATATATATATATATATATATATATATTTTTTTTTTTTTCAGAATTTTCGAAAAAGGCACATACACATGCATTCCAACGTACTATCGACACGTTATATATTTTACGTACGTACGTTAACGTCACACCACCATACTTAACTCATATTTATGAGTATATCCAGGTCTTATATCACATGATATAAGTCATGGTGATGACAAATTAAATACGACATGTTAAAAGGTTCTAAACTGAAAATTGTAGTATCGGGCGAATACCGAACCTTCGCCAACATGTCACGTACTTACCATAAATAGATGGCCAGCCCCTACACTTCAAAAATACTCATTATTTTTGTGCCTATGATGTTATTTCCATCCATAAAATCATTCCATGTTGGCACACACAAATCACCTCACATTAAGGCCAAATTGTGGAGATTCCAATTTCAAGTTTGTCACATGTAAATGGCGCCCTTTTAGACCAGACAAGTGCTGAAAATTAAAGTTTATATTGTGTATATTATGTGTAACATAATATATATAACATGTGCAAAAAGTTGGAATTTAATTAGAGAAAAATCGGGTAATCGATAAACATCGAAAATTCGGTTTTCTATGTACACAACACATGTAACATTTTTGGCACATCATACGACATGTATGTAGACACTTTTTACATATGTCATACATCTTAAAGTTTTCTAGAAAATTAAATTAAGGGCTGATTGGAATATGCCATGTGTGTATTATTAAATGTGCACTATTTTACAAAGTTTGCAAAAATAAAATTCAGCACGTGCATATACATGTTATACACGCCTAATACACTTGATGGATCCTATGAGGAGCCTTGTTGGCATATTGATTGGTCAAGAATCAAGCTTACAAGATTGGTGACTTAAAGAAAGAAGCTACAAAAGGTAATGTTTCAAACTTTATCTCATTTGTAACACATGCCGAAAATTTCAGCATGTGCACTATAGGGTGGCTGAATTTTCTTCTCCAAATTAGATATATTTTATGTCTTGAAATATGAGATTGATTGAAGGAGAATTTGAAGTAATTTGAATTCATAAAATGTGATATCTTGAATATCACACATGCTGAAAAATTTCAGCATGTGTGTGAATGCATCTAGGCGAATTCTTGGCCATATTAGTGTCCAAATTCATTTCCAAAAATGATGAGATTATTGTCTACTAATTGGTGATTTATTTCTAAGAGAAAAATCAAAGAAAATTGGAAATAATTTGAATAAAAGCACCTTGTATCACATGCTGAAATTTCAGCATGTCAAGTCTCCATTATGGCCGAATTTTTACCCATTTTTGTGAAGAAATTATCTTGCTTGATTTGGGTGATAATCTTTTGAGTTATGGCAACTATTTTATGTTGATTTTGGCACATGGTTTTAGTGGAATTCTTAGATTTTCCAAATCATCAAATGATGACAACATTCAACCAATCAATGAGTGCCAAGTAAGCAAAAGTTAAATGATCATCCAATGAGGAGGTGCCAAGTAAGCAAAAGCATGTCACAATGATGCCACAATGATGCCACATATTCTCCCAAGCACGTAGAAGATAATTTTCAAGAGGAGAAGGAAGGGGGACGGCCGTTATGCTTAAAAAGAAAATGAAGAAGAGCAAAACAAAGACAAGAACAAGCATTACATTCTTGAAGATCAAAAACGCCTAAAGCCTTCTTCTTTCTACACATCTTTCTTTCTTCTTTCTAAAATCCTATTGTACTTATATTCATATTCTTGAATAGGCTTATCTTAGACCACTACACATTCTTTATCTTTGTAAAAGATTGATCAAGGTGTGATCAATCTTCAATCTTGCAAGGTGGTGGTGTTCGTACGCAATTGTATTTATCATACAAGGTTTGTAAAGGGTTGGAGTTGGTGTGTAACTCCATCAACCCTGTGGTAAGGCGTATTTGTTTTGTGTGATTAGTATGAACCAAGGAAGGTGTTCCTCGAAGACTGGAGTAGGTTGTTTATAACCGAACCAGTATAAAATTCTTGGTGTCATTTACTTTCAGCACTTATATTCTGTTTCAGCAATGTTTACTCTTTTTGATTACGTTCGTAAAAATAGTAAAAGTTTTTCAAAAATTACAAAACTTTCCAGAACAACAGCCACACGTCTTAGGGTTAATTTGGCACAAGTTGCAACCCTTTTGGACAAGTATAAGTCACCCAAACATCCAAAGTTCTGAGACTAGTGCAGTCTGATTTTCAGGCTTGCAAAGGTTGAGACTTTGAGTGTATTTGACTAACTTCCCAAAATAATTTTCAAAACTGTTTTAACCCATTTAAATACAACATATAAGGGGTTAGTGGTTAAAATTTCAGAGAAATGGGAGTTACGTACAAATAGGAATAAATTTTTCAAAACAGTCTACAGTTTCTGGCAGATTCGTGCAATCTGACCACTAACGATGTTTGAAGGGGTTAAAGGTTGAATTTAAATCTGATATTTTTAAGAGAAACTTATAACATCTGAGGCTAAGTTCTCTCAAAATTTCAGAATTTTTGAAGATCTACAACCTAGTTTTAAAAACATTTTAAAACTGGTCCTGAAAACAGAAACTGTTTTCAGAAGTTGAGTTCTTGAGTCAAAACAATTTTAAAAACCACACTTTCCGCACCAACTATTCGACCCCCCTTCTAGTGGTGCCTTGCAGATCTTACAGCTACCTAGATGTGCTTTCCTTCCTCATCTTTGTTAAGCTTTGAACTTGTGCTCATTGGAGTGTTTGCTTCTCGTCCTTCACCAAAATTGTACTTTTTGAGCAAGTCCTTTGTGTATTTTGTTTGAGAAATATACGCACCTTCTTGAGTTTGCTTGATTTGAAGTCCAAGAAAGTAATTTAGCTCTCCCATCATGCTAATCTCGAATTCACCTTGCATTAAGCTAGCAAATTGCTCACAAAGACAATTGTTAGTAGCACCAAAAATAATATCATCAACATATACTTGTACAATTAATTGATTTTTACTTTGTTCTTTAACAAACAAAGTGTTGTCAACTTTACCCCTTGTGAATCCATTATTTAGAAGAAACATACTTAACCTCTCATACCAAACTTTTGGAGCTTTTTTAAGGCCATAAAGAGCCTTTTTAAGTTTGAATACATGATGTGGTAATTCATGACATTCAAACCCGGGAGGTTGTGCAACATGCACTTCTTCTTGAATAAAACCATTCAAGAAGGCGGATTTAACATCCATTTGGTAAAGTTTAAAATCTTTATAGCAAATATATGCCAATAACATTCTAATGGCTTCAAGCCGTGCTACGGGTGCAAATGTCTCATCAAAATCGATACCTTCTTCTTGAAGGTATCCTTGAGTAACTAGTCTAGCTTTGTTTCTAGTGACATTTCCTTGATCATCCATTTGTTAAGAATGCCCATTTCATACCAATAATGGGATGATCAAGTGGTTTGGGAACTAACTCCCAAACATCACTTCTCTCAAATTGGTTTAATTCTTCTTGCATAGCCAAGATCCAATTTTCATAAAGAAGTGCATCCTTAACATTTTTAGTCTCTATGAGAGAAACGAATGCAGTTCTCTCATGCCTTTGTGTAGTGATACCCCTATTTAGATCACCTATGACCAACTCGTGTGAGTTTGAACTTTTATGTTTGAATGGTCTAGAAAGATTGGAGGCATCTCCTCCAACTTCATCATGATCACTTTCCAGAAGAGACAGATCATCACCATTTAGATGATTATCATTTTCCAAAATATGAGATGCATTTTCAACATTTTGTGTATCAACAAGATGAGTATGAGAAATATTTCTATTTAACTCACTAAGTTCATGCACACTTGGTGGATGAGTACCTTCAATAGGTTCTACTCTTAAGTCAATAAAGATGTTTCCATTTGAAGACTTATCAACAATTTCTTGTTGATAAGCAACTGTCGGAATGTCTTCAAGAGTTTCTTCTTAAGGAGCAACATCTTTATTTTCTTCACAATCCTCATTAAGTTTAGGTTCGTCATTAAGAGACTCATTAAACTTAACATGGATTGATTCTTCCACCTTTTGACTTCTTTTGTCAAAACACGAAATGCTTTACTATTTGAGGCATAATCTAAAACGATACCTTCATCTGCTTTGAGGTCAAGTTTGTCTAAAGTGTCCTTAGTGTTAAGTATGAAACACTTACACCCAAACACTTTAAAATACCCAATGTTGGGAACTTTATCATTCCAAAGCTCATAAGGTGTCACATTTAGGTAAGGTCTCAAATACACATGATTAATCACATGGCAAGTGGCATTTACCAGCTTCGGCCCAAAAATACTTAGGCAAACCGAACTCATTTAACATTGCTTTACACATTTCTTGTAGAGTTCTATTCTTTCTTTCGGCTACATCATTTTGCTTGTGGAGTTCTAGGAGCCGAAAGGTCACGTGTGTATCGTTTGAATTCACAAAACCTTTCAAACTCTCCATCAAACTCACCACCACGATCACTTCGTATGGTTTTAATGGTGTCAATCATATGGTTTTCCAATTGTCTACTTAAATTCATAAACTCACAACATGCATCATTTTTCTTTGCAAAAAACATCACCCATGTATAACCAGTATAGTCATCTACTACCACGAAGGTGTAATTTTTACCACACAAACTTTTTGTTCCAACAGTCCCCATACAAATTCATATGTAGTGATTGTGGGGGTTTGGAGGTGGATATGTTTGTTTTTGGTTTAAATATTGTTTTCACAAGCTTTACCTTTTGACAAGTTTCACACAAGTCTTGGTTTTCGAAACTCATTTTTGGAAGGCCTCGAACCTTATTGTTTTCGCAAATAAATTTAAATGTTTTGAAATATACGTGTTCGAGATGTCTATGCCATAGTTGTGTCAAATAATTTTTAGCAACTAGGCAAGATACATTTTGTGAAACCAAATCATTGACACTAAGTTTGTAAATGTTTTTGAATCTCAAAGCCTCAAATAAAATAGTGTTATCCTTTTTCACAACTGCACAAAAACGTAACTTCATAATTAGCATTACATAGTTGACTGACACTTATCAAGTTAAACTTTAATCCTACAACATATAGCACATCATTAAGAGCGAAGGAATTGTTACCCACAATACCGTGTCTTTTAATTTGGTCTTTGCTACCTCTAAATTGGAAAAATCCTCCATCTTGAAAAGTGAGTCTACGGAAGAGACTTTGTCTCCCGTCATATGGTTAGAACACCCACTGCCTACGCCCATTTGACCTTTTTGCCTTCGCTTTCTCCATTTAAAGCTAGGGCCTGCAAAAGAACCATATGACATTGGTACCCTTTTTATTTTCGGTCCTTGAAGGTTAGTTACATTCACTTCGCCTTTGGACACCCACACAAGATTCTTATTATTTTTAGCTCTAGACACTCTTTCTACATGACCCTTTTTATTACAATAAAAACATGTAGGAATGTGTTTGTGTGAGTGATGATGATTATCATGCTTGTGCATTTGCACATTCCGTGATTCCCTTTTAGGGACAACTTTCCTTGGAATCAAGGAAGATTTATGTTTCACGGATTCAACGAGAGGTTTTGACACATTTGTTGAGTTTGCCTTTCCTTTAAGGCATGTGCCTTTGCTTCTTCAAGGAGGTCTTATACTCCTTGACAAATGATGGTTGTTATTTGGTTTTCTCTTCTTAAATGCATACATGACACTAGGTTTAACTTTTGCTTTCATGGTCAATGTGGATGCATCTTTAACTATATCAACCTTTTTAGCACCTTCCCCTGGACTATTTTTCTTTTTGCTAAGGGATTTATTTTGAGTGCAGGATTTCATCAAATCATGCTTCTTGTCTAGTGCAATCATATGCATGGTTAATAAAGTGTCATATTCTAGTTGCAATGCAATGTGATTCTCAAGCGTGTCATTATATTCAATTAAACATGCTCTAAAATCCTTTTTGACACGTTTGTACTTCATATCTAAAAAATCATTTTCTTGCACTAAGTCATCCTTTTCATCTTGCAATTTATAATGAGATGATATAGCGCATACCTCCATATCATCCTTGATGGCCATAAGAGAATAGAACTCGTTGTCAAGATCATCGTTGATGATCCCCATCAGAGCTAGATTCTCATTGTCGTCGTTGTTGCTCTCGGACCCGCATAGGATACTCTTCTAATGGGCTACCTCCGCTTGTAAAGTCATCTTCCTTTGGTATATGGATTTCTTGTCTTTTTGGTGCGGCTCCTTCACCCTACAATCCTTCATGAAGTGACCAAATTTTCTACACTTATAGCATTTATTTACTTGGTCCTTCACCTTATCCTTGTCCTTGGAGAACTTTATTTTGATGAACCTCTTGGCTTCATCTTTGTTCTTCATTAGCGAATCTTTTAAACCTTCGGACAAGAAATCCAACTTCGTCGTCCGATTCTTCTGACTCGCTCGCAAGTGCCTTCGACGAATTTTGAACGGGGTCATTCTTTTCTTGAGCTTCAAGATGAATCTCATAAGTGATGAGATTCCTATAAAGCTCATCCAAAATGATAGTCTTTAGATCCTTGGATTCTTCGATGGCCGTCACTTTTGCATTCAGTTCTCTTCCTAAACTATTTAGGAAGCAATGTTTGAGATCCTCTTGCTCTATTTTTTTTTCAACCACTGTGAGCAGGTTGACAAGATTGATGAACCTTTGAATATACTCTTCGATCTTTTCACCTTTGGGGACATTAAAATTGTAGAATTGCTTAATAAGTTGTCTTCCTTGGCCTTCCTCACTTGAAATGTTCCTTCATGGATCATCTCCAACTTCGTCCAAGCATCATGTGCAGATCGGACTCCTTGTATTTAAGCTCTCTCATTTGGTGATAGAGAGCTATTTATTGCAAATTGCAACTCCTCCTCTGGAGTAGGATCATCAACATCAAAAGGAATAGTGGAACCTTTAGACACCTCTCTCCATATACGATACCCACAAGAACGTAAATATGTCTCCATGTTAGATTTCCATAGTGGATAGTTTAAAGGGTCAAACATGGGGACTTTGACATGAAGACTAGAAATAGAAGGGAGTAGTGATTCTTGTCTTCTTCTTCTAGAAGCATCACCATTATTGGAACTTGCATCTTCAAAGCTAAAGGCATCTATACTTTAAAAGATCAAATCTTTCTATTTGAACTCAAATATTCAAGATTCGGCTCTGATACCAATTTTTAGGTCCTTTAGAACACACTAGAAGGGGTTTGAATAGTGTGTTCACCAAGTATGGATATTTTCTTGGATATTTTTTGTTTGTGAGTGCAAAACAATACTTGGGTGTCTTCTTTGAAATGAATAAAACTTGAGAAAGAGTAAGAACAGAGTATGTATAGAGATTCAAGTCAAAATGACTCTACTCCTCTACCTTCTTGATTTTTCACAAGAAGGATTTTGAAAAAGGGATTGTAATACCTTTCGGGGGAACAAAAATCAAAAACAAAATCCAAAATACAGTAAAACTAGGTAACTCGCCTAGACCACAACCAAGAAATACCAACCTCTTGAAGTCTAGCCTCTAAAGAACTTCCCTGCTCCTAAAAGAATTCTTGTAAGGAGTATAGTACACCACAACGCCATCAACTAACCCTCCAAGGTCTGGATTTCTTCAAACAAGAAGCACCCCTTGCTTCTTGACCAACAATCTACGCTTAGCCTCTCACAATCTTCACTCATCAAGAAGAAGACTCTTCTTCTTCTTTACAACACAACTCTCACAAATAAAGTAAAATATATAATGATATAAATATTTTGAGAGCTTAAACTTTGCGAGAAACTTGAGAGCTTTGATAGTAAAAAGTTATGAATGAAGGAGATGAAAACCCTTGTTTTATCAACCTCCATTCTAGCCGTTTGTGCCTTTGCAGGAGCCAATAATGGGCTTTGTCTCTTTGTGATGACATGTCCTCATCTTTGGAGATCTTCTCTTGGATGACTACAAGCTTTTTGAGGAACCTTCTTCTTGAAAGCTCAAAGAGAAACAATGATCTTCTCCAAAAGAGAGAGAGAACCTGTGATATTACACTAAAAAGGAGGGTACAAATGTCAAGTAAGCGTTAGAAAGTAAAGCACAAAACTTTTGTAATGTTGGTCACATGAAGCGCCTTATGTGTTTAATGAACAGGCATTCAATGTGACATGGAGAGCCTAATGTGATTTTAAACAGGCGTTCGATGTGACATGAAGTGCCTATTGTGGGCAACTGAACTTGTTCGAAGTCACATGAAGCATCTAATCTCAGCCTTCATACTTGTTCGAAGTAATTCTGATTTTTACCAAAAGTAACTTGATGTTCGTACCCATTTTGGATGGAAAAGTTCATTTGACTTTGTAATACACATGAAGCGCCTGTTTAGGCGTTCAAAGTGTACTATTTTAAAGCTTGACACATGAAGCACCTGAAGTAGGCGTTCGAAGTGTACTGGACTCCAAACACTTCACATGAAGCGCCTTATGTAGGCATTCAAAGTGTAATAGTCTCTAGAGACTTTACATTAGGCGCCTTATGTAGGCGTCGAAGTGTACTGACTTTCAGACACTTCACATTAGGCGCCTTATGTAGGTGTTCTAAGTGTCAATTGTGCAAATCATCAAAACTTAACACATTCTAACAATATGGTGGTAGTAGAGAGCGCAGGCCGGTTGGCTTGATCTGGTTAGATTTTGGATCATATAAATTGTATAGATGGCTGGGTTTCTCAAGGAAAGGAAAAGAATATCTCTCTCCCATGCAGTAAGTCACATCGACTAAACCACATAAATTTGTGTGTTTTTTTACTTGCTTTTATTTAATTTTATTGTCCTTAATCTGCGATTTTTCTAACAGGTGGTATCAGACCTAAATCGCTTGAATCTGTTTTAGAAAAGTAATCCAGGGTCATTTCCGTGATGATTGAAGTTGTCGCAAAACAAGTTCAATATCGACAAATTCGATGGTACAAATGATTCCACTCTATGAAAAGTGAAGATGCAGGCTCTTCTAGTTTAGCAGGGAGTTGTAGCGGTGTTGGGAGGAGACAAATGTTTTCTAGAAGAGATGAGTAAAAAAAGACAAGATTGATATTCTTTCGAGGACACATAGTGCGATTCTGTTAAGTTTAACATATGAGGTGTTAAAGGAGGTAGTTGAAGAAACGATTGCAGCGGGATTGTGAGCAAATTACGTATACATATTATATATCTGTGTTTTTTTATGAAAACTATATATTTATATTCTGACGTACCACCGACACATCATAGATATTATAAACATACTTCAACATCATACCACTATATACACCTTATATCTATGAGTATATACATGTCTTATATCATATATTACAAGTCATGGTGACATCAAAATTATAACGACGTATCACAAGGTCATAAACCGAAAATTGTCGCCGGGTGACTACCGAAACTTTACCGACATGTCACGTACTTGCCATATAAAGATGACAAGCCTATATACTTAAAAATACTCCAAACTTTTGTGCTCCACATGTCATATTCAACCACAAGGTCATATTATATTTGCACACACAAATCACCCACAATTTAGCCTAGATTTGTGGAGAATTCAAACTCAAGCCTATTTTGGCACATGGGATATTTTATACTCAGCTATTGGAGCTGAATATACACCTCATTTTATGTATATTATGTGTGACATAATATATATTACATGTGTAAGAAGTTTTAAATTAATCGGAGTAAAATTACGCAATCGTCGAAAGTCGAAAATTTGGTTTTCTACAAACCCACAGACATGGAACATTTTTGACATTGATGTAACATCTATCTAGACACTTTTTATACATTCTAGACATGTTAGAGTGTTCTAGAAAATTCAAAATAGGGCTGATTGCAAATTACCGTATATGTGTGAATATTATGCATTATTTTACAAAGTTTACACAAAAAGAATTCAGTACATGTGCAGCTTATTTCACACGCCTAGTTCATCATTTTTTGAGCCAAGGTGGAGCTTGTTTGGCACTTTAATTGGTGAAGGATATGTCACACATGACTGATGATGTTGAAGAGGGAAACACAAATTCAAAAGAAAACACATTCTGAAATTTCAGCACATGTTTTTGTGTAGTGGCCGAATTTTTGGTGTTTATTGTCTTCAATTGTCTTCCAAAATTTAAGGAGATTGAACCATGATTATTTGGAAGTTTATTACATTGATTTTGAGCACATGTTTTTTAGATTTTTATAAAGTAATACCAGCTCATTTAAAGTGTGCCAATGTGGATTAAATATGACCTATGAAGAAGTGACAACTAGACAAGTCATTCGTCCAATCATGTTGCGCCAAGTAAGCAAGGTTTTGTCACCATCTATACAAAGAAATCTTCCAAGGACATTCAAGACAATTCTAAAGGAAGAAAATCAACCCTAGAGGGTGACCAACATGTTATATAAAGGAGCAAGATGGTGCAAAACAAGGCTGCGCAAAGTTGATATTCTTACAAGTTCAAAAGCAAGATTACTCTCTTCTTCCTCCATTCTTTTCTCTTGCAATAAGCCTCAGTCCTATCATTTGTATATTTCATATATTATATAGGCTTTGATTATACCACCCACATATGTTCATCTCGTGTAAAAGATTGATCAAGATGTAATGAAGTCTTCATTCGATCGGTGGTGGTGTTCGTGTTGGTTTGTTTGTTTGTTTGATTGTAAAAAGGTGGAGTTGATGTTTAACTCTAGTAACTATTGTGTCAAGGTGTTTTTGTGTTTAGTGAAAACCAAGGAAGGTGTCCTCGAAGACTGGAGTAGGTTGTTTTAACCACCAATATAAAAATCTCGGTGTTCTTACTTTTCGGCGCTTTTACTTTGAGTTCCTGTTTTCTGCATTGTTTTTATTAGCACGGTAAAAATAGCAAACGATTTTCAAAAATCACAAACTTTTGCAGAAACATAGCCACATGTCCTAGCATTCATTTGACACAAGTTTCATCTCATAGGATAAGTGTGAGTCACTCAAACGTTAATAGTTGAGACTAGTGCAATCTGATTCTCAGATTTGCAAAGGTTCAGAACATCAACGTGGTTGACATACTTACCAAAGGAATTTTGAAAAACTGTTTTAACCCATTAAAATATATATCTTGAGGATCATACCAGAAAATGTTCAAGTCATTTAGAGTTTCCAATTAATAGGAATAAATTTTTTATTTTGGAGTACAGTTTCTGGCAGATTGACACAATCTGTACAAAAACGTGTTTTTCAAGGGGTTAGGCTTGGAAGTTTAATCTGAAATTTTTGTGAGACACTCATAACATTTGAGAGCACATCCTCACCAAATTTTATAATTTTTAGAGGTCTATAACTAGGTCATTTAGATTAATCAAATCAGGATCTGAAAACAGAAAATATTTTCAGAAGTGAGTTTAATGGTCCAAAAAAATTTAAAACATAATTTTCCGCAATCACTATTCAAGCCTCTCCTCTATTGGTGCTATAAAGATATTACAAATATATCTGTTTTCTTGACCAACTGAGCCGACAAAAACTTTGATTTAGATTTGCGCACAGCTTCTGTATTTTTTACCACCATAAATTATTTTAGTCAAGGGTCCGTAAACTTATCTAGTACACGCATAAGTATTATATGTTATTTTCAAGGGGTCAGCTAACCTGCTACCCGTAACTTAGTAACATACCTCCAGCCTTGTGCATGCGCTTGCATGTGTTCGCGTTTAGATTTGTTGACCCTGACTTGATCAGCCTCGTCGTAAATTGATGAAGTCTATATAATAAAATTGATGATGTCACGATAAATATAAGAAACTACAAGTCATTCAACCTCTTTCATTTGTGTTTTTGACACTTTGATTATAAAAGTAAAAGCAAGACCAAGTATTTTAATTTGATAGAGCTTGACAAAATATTAAATTATAAAAAAGATTGATATTCTTAGTAGGCAAGCTAAAATATAACGCATTTGAAGCTCAAATTAGTTTAACTGAAATTTTAGGTGCCGGCGACATTGTCCAATAAGATTTTTTTTTCTTCTATGTGCATAATTTTGGACTTGGTTAGTTATATGCCTTAACAAAAGAGGTGTTAGTGTACTTTTTCTCTATCCACTTTCACCTTGTTTTGTTTTTTTATAGTTCAAAGTTTTGAACTTATGATATCTACCCCTTAATTGTCTCAATTCTTAATATCTCTGCCTTTTTACACCTTCCGACGCAATAAATATATAAATTAATTATCCGAATTCATTTTCCCCTTTTATGAGGCATTTTGTCTTTTGTGAAATGCATTTAATATATAGGAAAGACTCAAAACTGTGTGCATGAGTTATTTTTACTCTTTTTGTTTGAGTCATGTATCGTTTAGAAAGTGTTCTAATAAAAAATTTGGTGGCGTAACAATAATATCAAATATATTGTACTATATGTGAAACTAAATGTTTTTACATGAAACACGTATCTTTTTGCGACGACAGAATTTCGTTCCACATGAAGTTGGCGCACAATATAATATAGAGAGTGCAAAGCTCAACGTTATGGTGAACTTAATATATATATACACACACACTTTTGTGATGGATTTTAATCGAGTCTAACTGAATTCTTTGTTTAACAATCAGGTTGGAGGTCAACCATTTCAAGCAAATTATTTTGAGACCAATTGACAAGTACATCCAAAAAAGATCAGAAATATTCAAAAGTCAAAACCATTAACCCATTCAAACTGTAGACCTTTTCTCTCCCCCCTGTCCCCTCTCTCTCTCTATATATATATACCCAACGTCCAAAACAAAACTCAAACATCTTCCATTCTCCAAAGCTTCATCATCAAAAGCCGTCAAACACGATATTGCACACATTCAAGGTGTACTACGTTAAATTGCAGCTGAGATACATTTTCTCTATAGTTATATATCCAAGAAAAAAATAACTAACGTTAGTTATAAAGTTATTTGATATGGCAGCTCTTCAAGCTTCTGCCATTTTGTACAAATCCATCCATGCCCCAAAACTCAACCAACAAAAACTGATAATGGCAGCTCTTAGTATCCCAAACAAAAGGCCAACAGAAATTTCCATCCCAAATATTCAAACACAAAGATTCATCAAAGATATTGATTTTGGCTTGCCCTCCATTTCAGTTACTATCGTTCCTGATCCCTTGATTCTACAAAAACTCAATGCAATCTTGGATGCGGTTGCAGACAGGGTAGAAATGCATAAGAATATCGGAGAACAAAGAAACAACTGGAACACTCTACTCTTGAATTCCATCAACGCTATCACTCTTGCTGCTGCTACAATGGCAGGAATCGCAGCCTCGAGTTCAGTCGTTGCAGCTCCGGCAACAGCCTTGAAGATCTCTTCTACGCTTTTGTACTTGTCAGCCACGGGAATGCTGATTATAATGAACAAAATTCAGCCATCCCAGTTGGTAGAAGAGCAGAGAAACGCAGCAAGATTGTTCAAACAGCTACACAATGAGATCCAAAGAAGTATATCAAATGGTACACCGACCGAAAGGAATGTAAAAGAAGCCATGGAGAAAGTATTGCGTCTTGATAAAGCCTACCCGCTTCCTCTCCTTGGCTCAATGCTGGAAAAGTTCCCCACTACTGTCGAACCAGCAGTCTGGTGGACCGAACAACTTCGGCGACTGTCACCTAAGGAGAAAAGTCCTACAAATAATTGGAACGGGTGGAATGGGAAATTGGAGGAAGAAATGAGGCAAATAGTGGAAAGCATAAGGAGTAAGGATAAAGCTGACTATCTAAGACTAGGTGGAAAAGCCTTAAAAATGAATAAAATATTAGCCGTGACGGGTCCTCTTCTCACAGGGCTAGCAGCTTTAGGTTCTGCTGCTTCATCTCATGGCTCATGGGCAGTGATTCTTGCAACTGTGGCAGGGGCATTGGCAAGCATAGTGAATACGTTGGAACATGGAGGACAAGTAGGGATGGTGTTTGAGATGTACAGAAGCAATGCTGGCTTCTTCAAGTTGATGGAAGAATCTATAGAGTCCAATTTGATGGAGAAGGAGGTGGGAAGGAGAGAAAATGGGGAATTGGTGGAACTGAAGGTGGCTTTGCAGTTAGGAAGGAGTCTATCTGAGCTACGAGATTTTGCCTCTTCTTCCTCAAACCAAATGAGCCATTACACTGAGGAATTTGCAAGCAAGCTTTTCTAGTGTCCGATTGATACAGTTCTGTTTTGTGTAGATGCAAATTGCAACTTGTATAGCTAATGTAACTGAGATGTATAGTTTTAGACTAGAGAATAGAGACATTCAATTCAATTGATTCTTTATTGGGACATAGGCAGACCACACGTATTTACGTAATTTGGTCGATGTGACCAACTCCACATGAGAGATACATTCTTTTTTCTTCATTGAAAGAACGGTGCAAAAAGCGTTACTAGAACATGACCAACTAGAGATTTTATATGATCCAAAACCTAATCGGATCAGATCAATCTTATGCCCCCTACCACCGCAGACTTCAAAATATTTCTCTTGGATCATGCTTCCAAAATAACCAATTTGGACTTCAATTCAGGCTGCTTAATAAATTATAAGTCAACTAACAATTCTATTCTTTGACTTGAATTCCCAAGCTTCAAAAGATTCCGGGAACACCTTTTTATCATCCATACCCCAAAGGGCATCAAACCACGTGAACAAGCACCAAGTCCAACCTATGCTTGATTTTTTTACCGACAAAGACTTTGTCAATACATATGTTGGATTATCATTTGTGTCAATCATCTCGAAACGAGTTTTTCTTCAATAACATTCCGAATAATGTTCTTCAATCTCTCATGATACACCAGGTTCTTAGCCATAACTAGTGCACTTTGGCTACACAATTAATAAATGTTTCTTTACATGGAAACCCAAACTATCAACGAGACTTTCAACTAGATTCATTCTTTCACTCCTTCTACCAATGACATGTATTCCGCTTAGTAGCTAAAATAAAGTAACAATAGATTGCAACATAGCTTTCCAACTGACAGCACACCGAAACAGAGTAAAAGTATTAGAGGTCAAAGATCTTTTTCTCCACTAATCTCCAACATAGTCTGAATCTGTACAGCCAACAAGATCAACATCAGAACCATTATCACCATAAATCAAACACATATAACTCGTGTCTCTCAAGTATCCATAATCCACATAACTGCCTCCACTGAGTTTTTCCAGGATCACTCATAAATATGCTTTCATGGGCCAAAGATGGCTGAGTACAAACTATGGACTACATCAAGCTCCTAATTTTACTGAAGTAAGAAACTTTGTGCATGTAATATGTGACTACATCTATTTTACGCAAGACACTACCATCAAGTCTAAAGTGTTCCGGCAAAAGGAGTACTAACTAGTTTGGAATCATCCTATGAAAAGATTGTAGTACCTTCTCAAGGTACTTATGTTGAGAAACATATAAAAGTCTTTCATCCCTATATCTCCAAATTAATATGGCAAGAATCTTCTTTGATGCATCCAAGTCCTTCATCTAAAACTCACTTCTCAACAATGTCTTCCAACAATTAATTTCAACATTATTCTTGGCTGCAACCGACAAATCATCAATGTATAGCAACAAATATAGAAAGGAACCATCTGAAAGCTTTCTAGAGTAAACACAATTATCATAAGAATTCTGGAAAAAAACCATGCGTAACCATAAATGCATCGAACCTTCTTGTACCACTGTCTTAGAGACTGCTTCAAACCATACAAGGATTTCTTCAACAACATACATGATCTTTTTTTTTGAAAAAATAAGAAATCCCTCAGTCTACGACTTATTAATATGCTCTTTCAAATTCCCATGCAGAAACACAATCTTCATATCAAGCTATTCAAACTCAAGATCAAATGCACTCACTGTAGATAGAAGAACCCGAATGGTCTTATGCTTCACCACTGGAGAGAAAACTTCATGGAAATCAATTCTCTCCTTAAGTGAAAACCTCTTTGCCACAAGCCTTGTTTTGAACCTAGGTGGTTCAACTCAAGGAATCTTTTTTTATGTCCGATTTGTATCCCAGTGGTTTCATGCTCTTTGATAATGGTACTAACTTACATGTTTTGTTCTTTGCAACAGACTGAATCTCCTCATTTGTTTCTATCAGCCACTCAACTGCTTCTTTATTGTACACAACCGCCTTATATGATTGTAGTGCATCCGAGAGGTGTTTGTGTATCTTATTAACATAGATTAGATCGTTTTACTGAGTAGGCTCTGCTACTGGTGTTTCGATCAAAGTAATAAAAATTACTTTAATACAATTTTAATGTTAAATTTAATGTCAAACATTTGAATTAAGTAATATTTAATAATTTAGCTGGAATAATGAATGATCTAGCCTACTCAACACAGAAAACATCTGTGTAACATGCCAACATGAGGCTTGCCCATTGGTCAATGTATGAATAAAGTGATCTTAAATCATAGTAATTAAGCTCTTAATCGACTTAAAATTAATAGATGACCCGCATTTAATCCTATCATAAACAGTTTGGGAGCCCGACCAGAAGACGATTGTTTCTAAGGTATGTGTGTTAGGTCCCTTAGAACACACTAGAAGGGAAGTTGAATAGTATGTTCACCAAGTATGAATATTTTCTTGGACATTTTTTGTTTGTGAGTGCAAACCAATACTTGGGTTTCTTCTTTGAAATGAAAAAAATTTGAAAAAGAGTAAGAACACAGTATGTATAGATGTTCAAGTCAAAATGACTCTACTCCTCTACCTTCTTGATTTTTCACAACAAGGATTTTGAAAAGGGGATTGTTATTTCTTTTAGGGGAAACAACAATCAAAAACAAAATTCAAAATAGAGAACAACTAGAGCCACTCGCCTAGACCACAACCAAGAAATACCAACCCCTTGAAGTCTAGCCTCCAAAGAACTTCCTTGCTCATAAAACAATTCTTGTAGGGAGTATAGTGTACCAAAACACCATCAACTAACCTCTAAGGTCTGGATTTCTTCAAACAAGAAGCACCCTTGCTTCTTGACCAACAATCTACACTTAGCCTCTCACAATCTTCACTTAACAAGAAGAAGACTCTTCTTTTTTTTTACAGAACAACTCTCACAAATAAAGTAAAATATACAATGATACAACTATTTTGAGAGCTTAAACTTTGCGAGAAACTTGAGAGCTTTGATAGTAGAAAGTTAGAATGAAGGAGATGAAAACCATTGTTTTATCAACCTTCATTCTAGATGTTTGTGCCCTTGCAGGAGCCAATTGTGGGCTTTGTCTCTTTGTGATGACATGCCCTCATCTTTGTAGATCTTCTCTTGGATGACTATAAGATTCTTGAGGAAGCTTCTTCTTGAAAGCTCAAAGAGGAAAAATGGTCTTCTCTAAAAGAGAGAACTTGTGATATTGCACTAAAAAAGAGGGTACAAATGTCAAGTTAGCGTTAGAAAGTAAAGCACAAAACATTTGTAACGTTGGTCACATAAAGCGCCTTATGTGTTCAATGAACTGGCGCTCAATGTGACATAGAGCGCCTTATGTGATTTTGAACAAGCGCTCAATGTGACATAAAGCGTCTTAAGTAAATAAAGAATACTTGTTCAATGTCACATAAAGCGCCTATTGCGGGCAATAGAACTTGTTCGAAGTCACATGAAGCGCCTAATCTCAGCCTTCCTACTTGTCCAAAGTAATTCCGACTTTTATCGAAAGTAACATGATGTTCGTGCACATTTTGGGGAGAAAAGTTCATTTGACTTTGTAATACACATGAAGCGCCTGTTTAGGCGTCCAAAGTGTACTGTTTTACAGCTGGACACATGAAGCGCCTGAAGTAGGCGTTTGAAGTGTACTGGACTCCAAACACTTCACATGAAACGCCTTATGTAGGCGTTCGAAGTGTACTGACTTTTAGACACTTCAGATTAGGCGCCTTATGTAGGTGTTCTAAGTGTCAATTATGTAAATCATCAAAACTTAACATATTCTAAAATTCTTCCTCTTTTTGATGATTTGACAATGTGCATAACTTTTTAAAGTTAGCTCCCCCTTAACCTATGCTCCTCCTCACATCATGCCTAAACTTATCTTGTAGAAGAAATAAATGAATCAAATTTTATAATGCATTTATCATAACAAAATTATCATCACATTTCACAAACTAAAAGAAGTGCATCATCACAAGATAAAGAAATTTTGTTCTAATCACCATAAGACAAAAACCACACAGAAGAAGAAAAATGACTAGATAGCAACCAACATCTTTAGTCATTCATTGCATCATTTCCAGCTCCTTAAGCACCACCACTCGTTCCAGGAGTAAAACCAGCAAAATCAAAGCCACCACTTGTTGCGAAATTTGCAAAAACCACTCATTTCACCCGCTTGTTGACCACTTCCGCCAGCTTGTTCACCACCACTAACTCCAGCTTCTGCACCAGTAGCACCAGTATCTTCTCCTCCTAAATCATCAAAATTGGAAGGAATGTAAGCTCAAGGAATTCGACTGAGAATGGCTGCTTTGAGGGCCCCAAATCGATATTTATTGTGTGCATCTCTAAGTTGCAATTGTTCAACAGTTTTTTCTAAAGTCTGGATCCTTGTGATTAACTCTGCTTTGGTACTAGTGCCCTCTCCGTCCTGAGTACCTTCATCTACTTCATCAGCGAGGTCAGGATGAAGAGTACCTTTTTGTTGTTGGGAGTCAACTGCTTGAGCTATGTTGAAGTTGTCATAATAATCAGTTTTGGCCACGCTTGTCAAGGATCCTTCAAAAATCTCAATGCCGTTGGATTTTATCAATGTTGTTACTATGTTCGTAAAGGGCAAAGCTTTTGATCCCTTCCTAAGGGCAGCCATCATCACTTCAACCAGAATCATCCAAAATTCAACTGTATCTTTTACAGAATATGGTAAGTAACATAGATATCCATATGGCTAGAATTTCTAGTTGCTTTCCCATTCACACAGTAAGTAACAAAAGCAAGCAGAATACAATTGACTAATGGCATGTTCTGATTCTTTTTGGTTTGGAAATATTTAAGGTAGAATTTAACATCTTACTCACTAATGCCATACTTGTCACTCCAATCAAACACAGAGAAATCACTTAATCCTTCATTTTTCACTCCTAACATGATACATATGTCTTAGATGGAAAAACTGAGGGGTGTACCACTGATCACAGTGGCAAGGGTAACCCACATATTCGCATAGAATTTACGTGTAAGGCTTTTGAAGTAGGATTTCATAGCTAACCTCAACCAAAGATGAGTCCATCCTTGTTTTTCAAGAAGAGCAATGACTTGGTTGTCATTGTGAGCTTCTGTGAAGTCACCAATTTGAACCAATTTTAGTGGCACCACTGGCCTGTTGTTGCTCTTCCATTCTTCATATAACATATGGGAGTGTAAAGAGAGATGGATACCTAAGGCAGTGTGGTGAGGAGACTGAGTAGCATCCTTGTCATATTTTCTTTTCATCCATGGAAAATTTTCTTTGCTGAGTCCTTTCTGGATGACTTTCAGCTCATTTGGTTCGCTGATTCCAACAAATCTCTTTTTTCTCTGGCCAATAGTAACATTTCGAGATGGTTCAGCAGACGCCATTTGTGAGTTGAAAGAGTTTTGGGATTTTCTTAGAAAGGGAATTGACTAGGAAGAAGAACGTGTTAGTCTAAACAGTGGTGAATTGAAATGAAGATGGAGAAGAGATTTTAAAGGAAAGGAGAAGAGGAAGAAGATAGGGCTGTAATCAATAGATGAAGCAGTGGGGATAGTTGGATGTAATGGAGATGTGGAGATTGAAGAGGAAGTGGAAAAGGAAGAGGAAGAAACGTTTAGGAAGTGGGAGTGAAATAGGAAAACGTGGGAGTGATGGTTGACGGCGTGGGGAAGAGGAAAACATAGCGACAGGAGTCAATGTCACTTAATTAGCGTGAAAAGTGAAGAGACACTATGTTTGACAGGGAAGAACTAGGGTTTAGGCGCCTTATGTCACTTCGAACGACTTCATAAACGAGGATGTAGCACTTGAAATGACTTGGAACGGTTGTGGTCGAAGGGATTAAGCGCTTGAAGTCACTTTAAACGAGTGATACAGTTTGTATAAATCGCTTAATGCGACTTCAAACGGTTGTTTATATAGACACAGATCGTTTGATGTCACTTTGAACGAGTGACATTCTTAGCATCAGACACTTATTGTGACATGGAACGCCTGCACTAATTATAATAAAGCGCTTTATGTACACTGATCTTGAGATTTTGAAAATTTTCTTACTCGAACTTAAGATGGGTTAGCGTCAACCCATGTTAATCAACCCTAACCTGCTTCTCATAGATGCAAAAACATCACTAGGTAAGGGTTTTCTGAAGATGTCTGCTAATTGGTCATGTGTTGGGACAAATTCCACACTAACCAAGTTCTTTTGTACACAATCACGGATAAAATGATATCTTACTTCAATATGCTTAGACCGATTGTGGTGGACCGGATTTTGTGCAATATTGATAGTAGACATGTGATCACACAAAATAGGCACTTTGGAGAAGTGAATGTTATAATCATTTAAAGTGTTGGTCATTTTTAACAATTGTGCACAACAAGAGGCAGCCGACACATATTCGGATTTCGCCGTAGAAAGAAAAACACTATTTTGTTTCTTGGAAAACCAAGAGACAAGACAATCACCGATAAATTGACAAGTCCCGGATGTGCTCTTTCTATCAACAAGACTCCCCGCATAATCGGAGTCACAATATCCTCTTAAATTTAAACATGCATTCTTAGGATAAAATAACCCGAATTTCAAAGTACACCTAAGACATCTAAGAATACGTTTTGCTGTAACTAGATGCATTTTCCTATGATCACTTTGAAATCTAGCACATAAGCACACTGCATGTAAGATAACTGGTCTACTCGCAGTCAAATAAAGTAGACTCCCTATAATGCCACGATACAAGGTTACCTCGATGTGCTTTCCTTCCTCATCTTTGTCAAGCTTTGAACTTGTGCTCATTGGAGTGTTTGCTTCTCTTCCTTCACCAAAATTGTACTTTTTGAGCAAGTCTTTTGTGTATTTTGTTTGAGAAATATACGTACCTTCTTGAGTTTGCTTGATTTGAAGTCCGAGAAAGTAATTTAGCTCTCCCATCATGCTAATCTCGAATTCACCTTGTATTAAGCTAGCAAATTGCTCACAAAGACAATTGTTAGTAGCACCAAAAATAATATCATCAACATATACTTGTACAATTAATTGATTTTTACTTTGTTCTTTAACAAACAAAGTGTTGTCAACTTTACCCCTTGTGAATCCATTATTTAGAAGAAACGTACTCAACCTCTCGTACCAAACTCTTGGAACTTGTTTAAGGCCATAAAGAGCCTTTTTAAGTTTGAATACATGATGTGGTAATTCATGACATTCAAACCTGGGAGGTTGTGCAACATGCACTTCTTCTTGAATAACACCATTCAAGAAGGCGGATTTAACATCCATTTGGTAAAGTTTAAAATCTTTATAGCAAATATATGCCAATAACATTCTAATGGCTTTAAGCCATGCTACGGGTGCAAATGTCTCATCAAAATCAATACCTTCTTCTTGACGGTATCCTTGAGCAACTAGTCTAGCTTTGTTTCTAGTGACATTTCCCTGATCATCCATTTGTTAAGAATGCCCATTTCGTACCAATAATAGGATAATCAAGTGGTTTGGGAACTAACTCCCAAACATCACTTCTCTCAAATCGGTTTAATTCTTCTTGCATAGCCAAGATCCAATTTTCATAAAGAAGTGCATCCTTAACATTTTTAGGCTCTATGAGAGAAACGAATGTGTTCTCTCATGCCTTTGTGTAGTGATACCCCTATTTAGATCACCTATGACCAAATCGTGTGGGTGAGAACTTTTATGCTTGAATGGTCTAGGAAGATTGGAGGCATCTCCTCCAACTTCATCATGATCACTTTCCAGAAGAGACAGATCATCACCATTTAGATGATTATAATTTTCCAGAATATGAGATGCATTTTCAATATTTTGTGTATCAACAAGATGAGTATGAGAAATATTTCTATTTAACTCACTAAGTTCATGCACACTTGGTGGAGGAGTACCTTCAATAGGTTCTATTCTTAAGTCAATAAAGATGTTTCCATTTGAAGACTTATCAACAATTTCTTGTTGATGAGCAACTGTTGGAATGTCTTCAAGAGTTTCTTCTTGAGGAGCAACATCTTCATTTTCTTCACAATCCTCATTAAGTTTAGGTTCGTCATTAAGAGACTCATTAAACTTAACATGGATTGATTCTTCCACCTTTTGACTTCTTTTGTCAAAACATAAAATGTTTTACTATTTGAGGCATAATCTAAAAAGATACCTTCATCTGTTTTGAGGTCAAGTTTGTCTAAAGTGTCCTTAGTGTTAAGTATGAAACACTTACACCCAAACACTTTAAAATACCCAAATTTGGGAACTTTATCATTCCAAAGATCATAAGGTGTCACATTTAGGTAAGGTCTCAAATACACACGATTAATCACATGGCAAGTGGCATTTACCGCTTCGATCCAAAAATACTTGGGCAAACCGAACTCATTTAACATTGCTTTACACATTTCTTGTAGAGTTCTATTCTTTCGTTCGACTACATCATTTTGTTGTGGAGTTCTAGGAGCCGAAAGGTCATGTGTGTATCGTTTGGATTCACAAAACCTTTCAAACTCTCCATCAAACTCACCACTACGATCACTTCGTATGGTTTTAATAGTGTCAACCATATGGTTTTCCGATCGTCTACTTAAATTCATAAACTCACTACATGCATCATTTTTCTTTGCAAGAAACATCACCCATGTATAACGAGTATAGTCATCTACTACCGTGAAGGTGTAATTTTTACCACACAAACTTTTTATTCCAACGTCCCCATACAAATCCATATGTAGTGATTGTAGGGGTTTGGAGGTGGATATGTTTGATTTTGGTTTAAAGATTGTTTTCACAAGTTTTACCTTTTGACAAGTGTCGCACAAGTCTTGGTTTTCGAAACTCATTTTCGGAAGGCCTCGGACCTTATTGTTTTTACAAATAAATTTAAATGTTTTGAAACATACGTGTCCGACACGTCTATGCCATAGTTGTGTCAAATCATTTTTAGCAACTAGGCAAGATACATTTTGTGAAACCAAATAATTGATACTAAGTTTGTAAATATTTTTGAATCTCAAATACTCAAATAAAATAGTGTTATCCTTTTTCACAACGCACTTTGTTTTCAAAAACGTAACTTCATAATTAGCATTACATAGTTGACTGACACTTATCAAGTTAAACTTTAATCCTACAACATATAGCACATCACTAAGAGCGAAGGAATTGTTACCCACAATACCGTGTCTTTTAATTTGGTCTTTGCTACCTCTAAATTGGAAAAATCCTACATCTTGAAAAGTGAGTCTACGGAAGAGACTTTGTCTCCCGTCATATGGTTAGAACACCCACTGTCTACGCCCATTTGACCTTTATGCCTTCGCTTTCTCCATTTAAAGCTAGGGTCTGCAAAAGAACCATATGACATTCGTACCCTTTTTATTTTCAGTCCTTAAAGGTTAGTTACATTCACTTCGCCTTTGGACACCCACACAAGATTCTTATTATTTTTAGCTCTAGACACTCTTTCTACATGACCCTTTTTATTACAATAAGAAAATGTAGGAATGTGTTTGTGTGAGTGATGATGATTATCATGCTTGTGCATTTGCACATTCCTGATTCCCTTTTAGGGACAACTTTCCTTGGAATCAAGGAAGATTTATGTTTCACGGATTCAACGAGAGGTTTTGACACATTTGTTGAGTTTGCCTTTTCTTTAGGCATGTGCCTTTGCTTCTTCAAGGAGGTCTTAGACTCCTTGACAAATGATGCTTGTTATTTGGTTTTCTCTTCTTAGATGCATACATGACACTAGGTTTAACTTTTGCTTTCATGGTCAATGTGGATGCATCTTTAACTATATCAACCTTTTTAGCACCTTCCCTTGGACTATTTTTCTTTTTGCTAAGGGTTTTATTTTGAGTGCATGATTTCATCAAATCATGCTTCTCGTCTAGTGCAATCATATGCATGGTTAATAAAGTGTCATATTCTACTTGCAATGCAATGTGATTCTCAAGCGTGTCATTATATTCATTTAAGCATGCTCTAAAATCCTTTTTGACACGTGTGTACTTCATATCTAAAAAATCATTTTCTTGCACTAAGTCATCTTTTTCATCTTGCAATTTATAATGAGATGATATAGTGCATACCTCCATATCGTCCTTGATGGCCATAAGAGAATAGAACTCCTTGTCAAGATCATTGTTGATGATCCCCATAAGAGCTAGATTCTCATTGTCGTCGTTGTTGCTCTCGGACCCGGATAGGACACTCTTCTAATGGGCTACCTCCGCTTGTAAAGCCATCTTCCTTTGGTAGATGGATTTCTTGTCTTTTTGGTGCGGCTTCTTCACCCTACAATCCTTCATGAAGTGACCAAATTTTCCACACTTATAGCATTTATTTACTTTGTCCTTCACCTTATCCTTGTCCTTGGAGCACTTTTTTTGATGAACCTCTTCGCTTCATCTTCGTTCTTCCTTGCGAATCTTCTAAACCTTCGGACAAGAAATCCAACTTCGTCGTCCGATTCTTCCGACTCGCACGCAAGTGCCTTCGACGAACTTTGGACGGAGTCATTCTTTTCTTGAGCTTCAAGATGAATCTCATAAGTGATGAGATTCCCATAAAGCTCATCCAAAGTGATAGTCTCTGGATCCTTGGATTCTTCGATGGCCGTCACTTTTGCATTCAGTTCTCTTCCTAAGCTATTTAGAAAGTGATGGTTGAGATCCTTTTGCTCTATTTTCTTTTCAACCGCCATGAGCAGGTTGACAAGCTTGATGAACCTTTGAATAGACTCTTCGATCTTTTCACCTTTGGGGACATTAAAATTGTAGAATTGCTTAATAAGTTGTCTCCCTTGGCCTTCCTCACTTGAGATGTTCCTTCATGGATCATCTCCAACTTCGTCCAAGCTTCATGTGCGGATTGGACTCCTTGTATTTGAGCTCTCTCATTTGGTGATAGAGAGCTATTTATTGCAAATTGCAACTCCTCCTCTGGAGTAGGATCATCAACATCAAAAGGAATAGTGGAACCTTTAGACGCCACTCTCCATATATGATACCCACAAGAACATAAATATGTCTCCATATTAGATTTCCATAGTGGGTAGTTTAGAGGGTCAAACATGGGGGCTTTGACATGAAGACTAGAAATAGAAGGCAGTAGTGATTCTTGTCTTCTTCTTCTTGAAGCATCAACATTGTTGGAACTTGCATCTTCAAAGCTAAAGGGATCTATACTTTTAAAGATCAAATCTTGCTATTTGAACTCAAATATTCAAGATTAGGCTCTGATACCAATTGTTAGGTCCTTTAGAACACACTAGAAGGGGTTTGAATAGTGTGTTCACCAAGTATGGATATTTTCTTGGATATTTTTCGTTTGAGACTGAAACCAATACCTGGGTGTGTTCTTTGAAATGGATACAACTTGAGAAAGAGTAAGAACACAGTATGTATAGAGGTTCAAGTCAAAATGACTATACTCCTCTACCTTCTTGATTTTTCACAAGAAGGATTTTGGAAGGGGAATTGTAATTCCTTTTGGTGGAACAACAATCAAAAACAAAATCCAAAATACAGTAAAACTAGGTAACTCGCATAGACCACAACCAAGAAATACCAACCTCTTGAAGTCTAGCCTCTAAAGAACGTCCCTACTCCTAAAAGAATTCTTGTAGGGAGTATAGTACACCATAACGCCATCAACTAACCCTCCAAGGTCTGGATTTCTTCAAACAAGAAGCACCCTTGCTTCCTGACCAACAATCTACACTTAGCCTCTCACAATCTTCACTCAACAAGAAAAAGACTCTTCTTCTTCTTTACAACACAACTCTCACAAATAAAGTAAAATATACAATGATATAACTATTTTGAGAGCTTAAACTTTGAGAGAAACTTGAGAGCTTTGATAGTAAAAAGTTATGAATGAAGGAGATGAAAACCCTTGTTTTATCAACCTCAATTCTAGCCGTTTGTGCCTTTGTAGGAGCCAATAATGGGCTTTGTCTCTTTGTGATGACATGTCTTCATCTTTGGAGATCTTCTCTTGGATGACTACAAGCTTCTTGAGCAAGCTTCTTCTTGAAAGCTCAAAGAGAAACGATGATCTTCTCCAAAAGAGAGAGAACCTATGATATTACACTAAAAAAGAGGGTACAAATGTCAAGTAAGCGTTAGAAAGTAAAGCACAAAACTTTTGTAATGTTGGTCACATGAAGCGCCTTATGTGTTTAATGAACAGGCGTTCGATGTGACATAAAGTGCCTTAAGTAAATAAGAAATACTTGTTCAATGTCACATGAAGTGCCTATTGTGGGCAACAGAACTTGTTCGAAGTCACATGAAGCGTCTAATCTCAGCCTTCATACTTGTTCGAAGTAATTCTGATTTTTACCAAAAGTAACTTGATGTTCGTGCCCATTTTGGATGGAAAAGTTCATTTGACTTTGTAATACACATGAAGCGCCTGTTTAGGCGTTTAAAGTGTACTGTTTTACAGCTTGACACATGAAGCGCCTGAAGTAGGCGTTCGAAGTGTACTGGACTCTAAACACTTCACATGAAGCGCCTTATGTAGGCGTTCGAAGTGTACTGGTCTCTAGAGACTTAGAATTAGGCGCCTTATGTAGGCGTCGAAGTGTACTGACTTTCAGACTCTTCACATTAGGTGCCTTATGTAGGTGTTCTAAGTGTCAATTGTGCAAATCATCAAAACATAACACATTCTAATAATGTGGTGGTAGTAGAGAGCGCAGGCCGGTTGGCCTGATCTAGTTAGATTTTGGATCATATAAATTGTATAGATGGCTGGGTTTCTACTAACACTTTTCACGCTTTTTTCTCAAGGAAAGGAAAAGAATATCTCTCTCCCATGCAGTAAGTCACATCGACTAAACCACATAAATTTGTGTGTTTTTTTACTTGCTTTTTTTTAATTTTATTGTCCTGAATCTGCGATTTTTCTAACAGGTGGTATCAGACCTAAGTCGCTTGAATCTGTTTTAGAAAAGTAATCCAGGGTTATTTCCGTGATGATTGAAGGTGTCATCTCACAAGTTCAATATCGACAAATTCGATGGTACAAATGATTTCACTCTATGAAAAGTGAAGATGCAGGCTCTTCTAGTTTAGCAGGGAGTTGTAACGGTGTTGGGAGGAGACAAGTGTTTTCCAGAAGAGATGAGTAAAAAAGACAATATTGAAATTCTTTCGAGGACACATAGTGCGATTCTGTTAAGTTTAATATATGAGGTGTTAAAGAAGGTAGTTGAAGAAACGATTGCAGCGGGATTGTGAGCAAATTACATATACATATTATATATCTGTGTTTTTTTATGAAAACTATATACTTATATTCTGACGTACCACCGACACGTCATAGATATAATAAACATACTTCGACATCATACCACTATATACACCTTATATTTATGAGTATATACAGGTCTTATATCATATATTACATTAAAATTATAACGACATGTCACAAGGTCATAAATCGAAAATTATCGTCGGGTGACTACTAAAACTTTACCGACATGTCACGTACTTGCCATATAAAGATGGCCAGCCTATATACACTAAAAATACTCCAAAATTTCGTGCTCCACATGTCATATTCAGCCACAAGGTCATATTATGCTTGCACACGCAAATCACCCACAATTTAGCTTAGATGTGTGGAGAATTCAAACTCAAGCCTATTTTGGCACATGAGATGTTTTATACTCAGCTATTGGAGCTGAATATACACCTCATTTTATGTATATTATGCGTGACATAATATATATTACATGTGTAAGAAGTTTTAAATTAATCGGAGTAAAATTATGTAATCGTCGAAAGTCGAAAATTTGGTTTTCTACAAACCTACACACATGGAACATTTTTGACATTGATGTAACATCTATCTAGACACTTATTACACATTCTAAACATGTTAGAGTGTTCTAGAAAATTCAAACTAGGTATGATTGCAAATTACCGTATATGTGTGAATATTATGCATTATTTTACAAAGTTTACACAAAAAGAATTCAGCACATGTGCAGCTTATTTCACAGGCCTAGTTCATCATTTTTTGAGCCAAGGTGGAGCTGATTTGACACTTTAATTGGTGAAGGATATGTCACACATGACTGATGACGTTGAAGAGGGAAACACGTAAGGAAACAATTCAAAAGAAAACACATTCTGAAATTTCAGCACATGTTTTTGTGTAGTGGCCGAATTTTTGGTGTTTATTGTCTTCATTTGTCTTCCAAAATTTAAGGAGATTGAATCATGATTATTTGGAAGTTTATTACCTTGATTTTGAGCACATGTTTTAGATTTTGTTTGAAGAAATACCAGCTCATTTAAAGTGTGCCAATGTGGATTAAATATGACCTATGAAGAAATGACAACTAGGCGAAGACAAGTCATTCGTCCAATCATGTTGCGCCAAGTAAGCAAGGTTTTGTCATCATCTATACAAAGCAATCTTCCAAGGACATTCAAGACAATTCTCAAGGAAGAAAATCAACCCTAGAGGGCGACCAACATGTTATATAAAGGAGCAAGATGGTGCAAAATAAGGCTGCGCAAAGTTGATATTCTTACAAGTTCAAAAGAAAGATTACTCTCTTCTTCTTCCATTCTTTTATCTTGCAATAAGCCTCAGTCCTATCAGTTTTTATATTTCATATATTATATAGACTTTGATTATACCACCCACATATGTTCATCTCGTGTAAAAGATTGATCAAGGTGTGATGAAGTCTTCATTCGATCGGTGGTGGTGTTCGTGTTGGTTTGTTTGTTTGTTTGATTGTAACAGGGTGGAGTTGGTGTTTAACTCTAGTCACCCTTGTGTCAAGGTGTTTTTGTGTTTAGTGAAAACCAAGTAAGGTGTCCTCGAAGACTGGAGTAGGTTGTTTTAACCAAACCAGTATAAAAATCTCGGTGTTCTTACTTTTCGGCGCTTTTACTTTGAGTTCCTGTTTTCTGCATTGTTTTTATTAGCACGGTAGAAATAGCAAACGATTTTTAAAAATCACAAACTTTTGCAGAAACATAGCCACATGTCCTAGCATTCATTAGACACAAATTTCATCTCATAGGATAAGTATGAGTCAGTCAAACGTTAATAGTTGAGACTAGTGCAATCTGATTCTCAGATTTGCAAAGGTTCAGAACATCAACGTGGTTGACATACTTACCAATGGAATTTTGAAAAACTGTTTTAACCCATAAAGATATACATCTTGAGGATCATACCAGAAAATGTTCAAGTCATTTAGAGTTCCCAATTAATAGAAATAAATTTTTCATTTTGGAGTACAGTTTCTGGCAGATTGGCGCAATCTGTACAAAAACGTGTTTTTCAAGTGGTTAGGCTTGGAAGTTTAATCTGAAATTTTTGTGAGACACTCATAACATTTGAGAGCACATCCTCACCAAATTTTATAATTTTTATATGTCTATAACCAGGTCATCTAGATTAATCAAATCAGGATCTGAAAACAGAAACTGTTTTCAGAAATAAATTTAATGGTCCAAAAAATTTTAAAACATAATTTTCCGCATTCACTATTCAACCCCCTCTTCTATTGGTGGTATAAAGATACTACAAATATATCTGTTTTCTTGACCAACTGATCCGACAAAAACTTTGATTTAGATTTGGGCACAGCTTCTGTATTTTTTACCACCATAAAATATTTTAGTCAAGGGTCCGTAAACTTATCTAATACACTCATAAGTATTATATGTTATTTTCAAGGGGTCAGCTAACCTGCTACCCGTAACTTAGTAACATACCTCCAGCCTTGTGCATGCGCTTGCATGTGTTCGCGTTTAGATTTGTTGACCCTGACTTGATCCGGTTGGGATCTGAGGAGGTAAAAAGTGAGGCAAAATATGAGGCCTCCAATCATGCGCTGCCACGTGTACAAAAGTGGAAGAAGTTTAAAATTTGTTTGTTTTTAAAAAATAGTTACTTGTACACGTGGCAGCGCATGATTGGAGGCCTCATATTTTGCCTCACTTTTTGCCTTCTCAGATCCCAACCGGACTTGATCAGCCTCGTCGTAAATTGATGAAGTCTATATAATAAATTGATGATGTCACGATAAATATAAGAAACTACAAGTCATTCAACCTCTTTCATTTGTGTTTATGACACTTTGATTATAAAAGTAATAGCAAGACCAAGTATTTTAATTTGATAGAGCTTGACAAAATATTAAATTATAAAAAAGATTGATATTCTTAATAGGCAAGCTAAAATATAACGCATTTGAAGCTCAAATTAGTTTAACTGAAATTTTAGGTGCTGGCGACATTGTCCAAAAAGATTTTTTTTTCTTCTATGTGCATAATTTTGGACTTGGTTAGTTATATGTCCTAACAAAAGAGGTGCTAGTGTACTTTTTCTCTATCCACTTTCACCTTCTTTTGTTTTTTTAAAGTTCAAAGTTTTGAACTTATGAAATCTACCCCTTAATTGTCTCAATTCTTAATATCTCTGCCTTTTTACACATTCCGGCGCAATAAATATATAAATAAATTATCCGAATTCATTTTTCCCCTTTTATGAGGCATTTTGTCTTTTGTGAAATGCATTTAATATATAGGATAGACTCAAAACTGTGTGCATGAGTTATTTTTACTTTTTTGTTTGAGTCATGTATCATTTAGAAAGTGTTCTAATAAAAAATTTGGTGGTGTAACAATAATATCAAATATATTGTACTATATGTGAAACTAAATGTTTTTACATAAGTCATATGAAACACACATCTTTTTGCGACGACAGAATTTCGTTCTACATGAAGTTGGCGCACAATATAATATAGACAGTGCAAAGCTCAACGTTATGGTGAACTTAATATGCATATATATATACACACACACACATACACACACACTTTTCTGATGGATTTTATAAATCGAGTCTAACTGAATTCTTTGTTTAACAATCAGGCTGGAGGTCAACTATTTCATGCAAATTATTTTGAGACCAATTAACAAGTAAATCCAAAAAAGACCAGAAATATTCAAAAGTCAAAACCATTAACCCATTCAAACTGTAGACCTTTTCTCTTCCCCTTGTCCCCTCTCTTTCTCTCTCTCTATATATGCCTAACGTCCAAAACAAAACTCAAACATCATCCATTCTCCAAAGCTTCATCATCAAAAGCCCTCAAACACGATATTGCACACATTCAAGGTGTACTACGTTAAATTGCAGCTGAGATATATTTTATCTATAGTTATATATCCAAGAAAAAAATAACTAACGTTAGTTACAAAGTTATTTGATATGGCAGCTCTTCAAGCTTCTGGCATTTTGTACAAATCCATCCATGCCCCAAAACTCAACCAACAGAAATTTCCACCCGTTCCAATTATTTGTTCTGCTGCTTCATCTCATGGCTCTTGGGCTGTGATTCTTGGAACTGTGGCAGGGGCATTGGCAAGCATAGTGAATACGTTGGAACATGGAGGACAAGTAGGGATGGTGTTCGAGATGTACAGAAGCAATGCTGGCTTCTTCAAGTTGATGGAAGAATCTATAGAGTCCAATTTGATGGAGAAGGAGGTGGGAAGGAGAGAAAATGGGGAATTGGTGGAACTGAAGGTGGCTTTGCAGTTGGGAAGGAGTCTATCTGAGGTGAGAGATTTTGCCTCTTCTTCCTCGAGTCAAATGAGCCATTACACCGAGGAATATGCAAGCAAGCTTTTCTAGTGTCCGATTGATACAGTTTCGTTTTGTGTAGATGCAAATTGCAACTTGTATAGCTAATGTAACTGAGATGCATAGCTTCAGACTAGAGAGTAGAGACATTCAATTCCATTTATTCTTTTATTGGGACATGGGCAGACTTGATTCTACTATGTACTGCTGAAGATTTATGCAGCCAAAGGATCGCAAATCCTTTTTATGACATAGATCCAATCAAGTTTTGTAATTTATGTTTAATGCTACTATTATATTGCATTGGCAGTTTCTTAGTTTGGACTCTCACCATTTTATGAGCCAAGAACAGTTCAAAATTATTAATAGAAATGTGTTAATACAGAAAGAAAGCATGTTATGACACATTTCCTATATCTGTGTTAGATGATAACCAATTAACAAGATATTCCCTTTCTCGCATTAACTTTACACATTCCTATTTTGTAGAGTCTGCAAAAATTGACCACATTCCATAAGATGTTAGTTTAATTACTAATCTATCTTTATTAATCGTGTGACAAAATGAAAAATACAAATATTAATCAGACAGTATCTGTTTTTTAAAGTATGTGTCAGTTTGGCGTGAAAAATTAATTTCGGACTAAGGGAGCACAAAATTCATACTGCAAGTATTATATCAAAAGATGAAATAAATACTACTTTATAAATCTCTTTTATTTAATCATATAGATATTATAAATGTATAAATAAAAGTTGTGAAATAAGGTGGAAAAAAAGCGCCATATTTGTTGGTGATGAGCCAAAAATATTCATCTGTTAGTCAACAAACAGTCAACGGCAAATTCACGTTTGGGACGACAAATTCCTGCAGCTCCGCAGAATTGCACCTCTGCTTGGCCATACTATATTTCAGCTCAGTAAGGCATTGCTTTACCGAAGCGTCCACAGTAAGTGATACACTAAGTGCTTCACCTCGGCCCCGGGTCCAGCCTCGGCTTCTGCCTAAAAGGGGTGTGCTAAAAACACTTCAGTCAGATCAGAGCAGGACTCCAGATCCATCTTTGCACCTCGGCAAACCTTTGCCAGAGGACAAGTGCAATACGGCTTTAATAAGGGTGAAACCACCTAGCCGATATACAGTATAAAGGAGTGCACATCAGACTTTTCAACCTACACACGTCAAGGTCACATCAGCAGACCTACAGCAGACCTACTGGCCCCATCAGCAGACCTACAAGCTCCATCAGCAGACCTATAATGACACAGCCTCTCTGTTCAAGAAAACGTCCCCTCTGCCGTCAGAGGCAGAGGACGAAGGAGAACAATAAAAGCAAGACAGTAAACACAAAGAAGTGGATCCAATTTTCAAAACTTCAACTACGATTTTCGGTGATCTTTCGGTGAGAGATTTTCGAAGAACACCATCTCGGCTGCCTTCTAAGCAGCCTTACTCTCAGCGAGGTATTGACCCAGATTCATTCTAAACATGTATTCCAGCATAAGCTACCTACTAAAATACCCATAACTGACTTGAGCGTCAGAGGATTTTCCCTGGACAGCGCCCTGGGCCTCTAACGTTTCTCTTCCTTCTCAAGTTCCGTTGACGGATTTGGATGGATATCAAATGAAAAACCACAAGAATCATGTTTGATCCACCCGGTGAAGATCTCGGCTTCATCATTTGGCGCTAGAAGGAGGGCTTGAACCTCCGTATTCCTTAAAAACAGTCTTTCGAGGGCTTTCTTGACAATTATCTTACCCATCCATCATGGGGAGAATGGATAAAAGAGATGGGAAAGGGTCCAAGCGACCTATGACCCCTAGAAGACGTCAGCGACCTCTTCAACAACGACTGGAACAGTATTCCCCGAAGCCAGCAAATTCTTCAACTCCCGCTGCAGCCTTCACCTATGAGGAACATATGCGGGCCATCCGTTATGTGGCCCAAAATCCTAATGTATTCCAGTTTGTGGTGAAAGAGATGAAGGGAAAAGCCCCCGTGGTGGGACCCAGTGGGTTTCATCCCAGTGATTCTTCTCCACAAAAGGAATTTCAGGGATACTCTCCAACCCGGCCAGAGTATTATCTTGATATTCAGAGTGGATTCATGGCCGAGGCTAGATGTTCAGGACAAAGGTCTAGCCATCAGCACATTGCATTCGAGCCAGTAACGACTCTGGATTATCATTTGAAATGCGCACAAAAAGAGCTGCTGCCGCTTAGGCATGGCAGAAAAGTTGACAATAAAGGCATAGCCCCACCACAAGAAAGACGCTCTGTCCAGGTCCGGTTGGTCGAGGAAAACAAAGAAACTCTATGCTGGTATCAAAGGCTCATGTTCTTTCCTACATGAGAAAGAAGAATCTAGCAAGAGATCTTCAGCCCCTTACAGGACCTAACCATGAAAGAAATCATCAATTGTACTGCCTCTATCATCATGATATCGGGCATGATACAGAGGACTGCAAGCAACTCACCAAGGAAATTGAGCGTCTGATTGAGCTTGGCCATTTAAAACGGTTTTACAATCCGAGGTCGAGATTGCACAATAGGTTGAACTTTGGCCAGCCTCCTCAGGATGAAAGTTACTGACCGGGACATAAGGACAGGTCACCAAGAGATGAGGATTCAGATTCGGATGGGCAGAGATTGCGGGTCTCCGAAAGTATACAGCTGACCTAAAAGGATAAGCCCACAAAAGAATTATGTTTCACCTTTCTAACGTGTACCCAAAATCCTCATGTACATATATGTACTTTAACTACATTGATGTTCAATGTTTATTACAAATTTGCTATTTGCAAATGAGTTGTCCATATATTAAGCAGTGCTTTTTATTGACAAATGGGACTTAAATTCCTATCATCTTAATCAACTTCTTTAACCGGTTCAGCTCGGCAAATTTTTCTCTTCGGCGATATGACTGCCCAGATCTTGGAATATAAAGATCTCTATCTCGGCTAATGGGGTAAAATATTTCTCAGTAATTCTATACAAATCTCTGATCAGGGTCAGTTCGGCCTTATAATATCAGAAGATCAATATCTACTCTTACTTCTTGCCCAGCTTAGTAGACTAAATCTTTCAGCCAGGCTCTGGTTCGGACAAAAAGTCCTTCCATATTTGGGGCTCAACTATTAATTCTCCACCTTATGGTTTTAAAGGAATTCCGGGTGTGACAAGTTTCACACCTCAGTATATTAGGACAGGATTCCCTATCAAATATTTTACCTCAGCAAGTCTATGCCAGCCGAGCAAGACTCGGTATATTGGGGCAGGATTCCCTATCAGATATTTTACCTCAGCAGGTCTGAGCCATCCGAGCAAGACTCGGTATATTGGGACAGGATTCCCTACCAAATATTTTACCTCAGCAGGTTTGAGCCAGCCGAGCAAGACTCGGTATATTAGGACAGGATTTCCTATCAAATATTTTACCTCAGCAGGTCTGAGCCAGCCGAGCAGGACTCGGTATATTGGGACAGGATTCCCTATCAAATATTTTACCTCAGCAGGACTGAGTTAGACGAGCAGGTCTCGATGGAAAAAGACCTCAGCATGTCTGAGGTAGATGCCCATTAAGGGTCAAGTTTTGTGAAAAGGATTTCATTATCATCCTAATAGAGGGATGTTGAGGTAAATCATAACAGAGTGCATGAACCTCATAAACTATTAGCAGGCTTAGAAAAAGTGTGAATATTTTTCTAGAGTAAACACAATTATCATAAGAATTCTGGAAAAAAAAACCATGCGTAACCATAAATGCATCAAACCTTCTTGTACCACTGTCTAAGAGACTGCTTCAAATCATACAAGGATTTCTTCAACAAACATACACGATATTTTTTTTTGAAAAAATAAGAAATCCATCAGGCTACGACTTATTAATATGCTCTTTTAAATTCCCATGCAGAAACACAATCTTCACATCAAGCTGTTCAAACTCAAGATCAAATGCACTCACCGTAGATAGAAGAACCCGAATGGTCTTATGCTTTACCACTGGAGAGAAAACTTCATGGAAATCAATTCTCTCCTTAAGTGAAAACCTCTTTGCCACAAGCCTTGTTTTGAACCTAGGTGGTTCAACTCCAGGAATCTTTTTTTTATGTCCGATTTGTATCCCAGTGGTTTCATGCTCTTTGGTAATGGTACTAACTCTCATATTTTGTTCTTTGCAACAGACTGAATCTCCTCATTTGTTTCTATCAGCCACTCAACTGCTACTTTATTGTACACAGTCTCCTTATATGATTGTAGTGCATCCGAGAGGTGTTTGTGTATCTTATTAACATAGATTTGATCGTTTTGCTGAGTAGGCTCTGCTACTGGTGTTTCGGTCAAAGTAATAAAAATTACTTTAATACAATTTTAATGTTAAAATTTGATGTCAAACATTTGAATAAAGTAATATTTAATAATTTAGCTGGAATAACGAATGATCTAGCCTACTCAACACAAAAAACATCTGTGTAAAATGCCAACATGAGGCTTTCCCATTGTTCAATGTATGAATAAATTGATCTTAAATCATAGTAATTGAGGTCTTAATCGACTTAAAATTAATAGATGTCCCGCATTTAATCCTACCATAAACAGTTTGGGAGCCCGACCAGAAGACGATTTTTTCTAAGGTATGTGTGTTAGGTCCCTTAGAGCACACTAGAAGGGGGTTGAATAGTATGTTCACCAAGTATGGATATTTTATTGGACATTTTTCGTTTGTGAGTGCAAACCAATACTTGGGTGTGTTCTTTGAAATGAATAAAACTTGAGAAAGAGTAAGAACACAGTATGTATAGATGTTTAAGTCAAAATGACTCTACTCCTCTACCTTCTTGATTTTTCACAAGAAGGATTTTGAAAGGGGGATTGTTATTTCTTTTAGGGGAAACAACAATCAAAAAAAATTCAAAATAGAGTACAACTAGGACACTCACCTAGACCACAACCAAGAAATACCAACCCCTTGAAGTCTAGCCTCCAAAGAACTTCCTTGCTCATAAAAGAATTCTTGTAAGGAGTATAGTGCACCACAACACCATCAACTAACCCTCTAAGGTCTGGATTTCTTCAAACAAGAAGCACACTTACTTCTTGACCAACAATCTACACTTAGCCTCTCACAATCTTCACTCAACAAGAAGAAGACTCTTCTTCTTCTTTACAAGACAACTCTCACAAATAAAGTAAAATATACAATGATACAACTATTTTGAGAGCTTAAACTTTGCGAGAAACTTGAGAGCTTTGATAGTAGAAAGTTAGAATGAAGGAGATGAAAACCCTTGTTTTATCAACCTCCATTCTATATGTTTGTGCCTTTGTAGGAGCCAATGATGGGCTTTGTCTCTTTGTGATGACATGTCCTCATCTTTGGAGATCTTCTCTTGGATGACTACAAGATTCTTGAGGAAGCTTCTTCTTGAAAGCTCAAAGAGGAAAAATGGTCTTCTCTAAAAGAGAGAGAGAGAGAACTTGTGATATTGCACTAAAAAAGAGGGTACAAATGTCAAGTTAGCGTTAGAAAGTAAAGCACAAAACATTTGTAACATTGGTCACATAAAGCGCCTTATGTGTTTAATAAACTGGCGCTTAATGTGACATGGAGCGCCTTATGTGATTTTGAACAGGCGTTCGATGTGACATAAAGCGTCTTAAGTAAATAAGGAATACTTGTTCAATGTCACATGAAGCGCCTATTACGGGCAATAGAACTTGTTCGAAGTCACATGAAGCGCCTAATCTCAGCCTTCATACTTTTCCAAAGTAATTCTGACTTTTATCGAAAGTAACTTGATGTTCGTGTCCATTTTGGGAAGAAAAGTTCATTTGACATTGTAATACACATAAAGCGCCTGTTTAGGCATCCAAAGTGTACTGTTTTACAACTTGACACATGAAGCGCCTGAAGTAGGCGTTTGAAGTGTACTGGACTCCAAATACTTCACATGAAGCACCTTATATAGGCGTTCGAAGTGTACTGGTCTCCAGACACTTTACATTAGGCACCTTATGTAGGCGTTCGAAGTGTACTGACTTTTAGACACTTCAGATTAGGTGCCTTATGTAGGTGTTCTAAGTGTCAATTATGTAAATCATCAAAACTTAACATATTCTAAAATTCTTCCTCTTTTTGATGATTTGTCAATGTGCATAACTTTTTAAAGTTAGCTCCCCCTTAACCTATGCTCCTCCTCACATCATGCCTAAACTTATCTTGTAGAAGAAATAGATGAATCTAATTTTATAATGCATTTATCATAACAAAATTATCATCACATTTCACAAACTAAAAGAAGTTCATCATCACAAGAAAAAGAAATTTTGTTCTAATCACCATAAGACAAAAACCACACAGAAGAAAAAAATGACTAGACAACAACCAACATCTTTAGTCATTCATTGCATCATTTCTAGCTCCTTCAGCACCACCACTCGTTCCAGGAGTAAAACCAGCAAAACCAAAGCCACCACTTGTTGCGAAATCTGCAAAACCACTCATTTAACCCGCTTGCTGACCACTTCCGCCAGCTTGTTCACACCACTAACTCCATCTTCTGCACCAGTAGCACCAGTATGTTCTCCTCCTAAATCATCAAAATCGATAGAAATGTAAGCCCAAGGAATTCGACTGAGAATGGCTGCTTTGAGGGCCCCAAATCAATATTCATTGTGTGCATCTCTAAGTTGCAGTTATTCAACAGTTTTTTCTAAAGTCTGGATCCTTGTGATTAACTCTGCTTCGGTACTAGTGCCCTCTTTGTCTTGAGGACCTTCATCTACTTCATCAGCGAGGTCAGGATGAAGAGTACCTTTTTGTTGTTGGGAGTCAATTGCTTGAGCTATGTTGAAGTTGTCATAATAATCTGTTTTGGCCACGCTTGTCAAGGATCCTTCAGAAATCTTAATGCCCTTGGATTTTATCAATGTTGTTATTATGTTCGTAAAGAGCAAAGCTTTTGATCCTTTCCTAAGGGCATTCATCATCACTTCAACCAGAATCATCCAAAATTCAATTGTATCTCTTACAGAATATGGTAAGTAACATAGATATCCATATTGCTAGGATTTCTAGTTGCTTTCCCATTCACACAGTAAGTAACAAAAGGAAGCAGAATACGACTGACTAATGGCATGTTCTGAGTCTTTTTGGTTGGGAAATATTTAAGGTAGAATTTAACATCTTACTCAATAATGCCCATACTTGTCACTCCAATCAAACACAGAGAAATCACTTAATCCTTCATTTTTCACTCCTAACATGATACATATGTCTTGGATGGAAAAACTGAGGGGTGTACCACTGATCACAGTGTGTAAGGAAAATGATGAAGTTTCAGTGGCAGGGGCAACCCACATATTTGCATAGAATTTACGTGTAAGGCTTTTGAAGAAGGATTTCATATCTAACCTCAACCAAAGATGAGTCCATCCTTGTTTTTCAAGAAGAGCAATGACTTGGTTGGCATTGTGAGCTTCTGTGAAGTAACCAATTTGAACCAATTTTAGTGGCACCGCTGGCCTGTTGTTGCTCTTCCATTCTTCATATAACATACGAGAGTGTAAAGAGAGATGGATACCTAAGGCGGTGTGGTGAGGAGACTGAGTAGCATCCTTGTCAAAAAAAATTTCATCCATGGAAAATTTTCTTTGGCGAGTCCTTTCTGGATGACTTTCAGCTCATTTGGTTCGCTGATTCCAACAAATCTCTTTCTTCTCTGGCCAATAGTGACATTTCGAGATGGTCTAACAGACACCATTTGTGAGTTGAAAGGGTTTTGGGATTTTCTTAGAAAGGGAATAGACTAGGAAGAAGAACGTGTTAGTCTAAACAATGGTGAATTGAAATGAAGATGGAGAAGAGATTTCAAACGGAATGAGAAGAGGAAGAAGATAGGGTTGTAACCAATAGATGAAGTAGTGGGGATAGTGGGATGTAATGGAGATGTGGAGATTGAAGAGGAAGTAGAAAAGGAAGAGGAAGAAACGTTTGCGAAGTGGGAGTGAAATGGGAAAACGTGGGAGTGATGGTTGATGGTGTGGGGAAGAGGAAAAGATAGCAATAGGAGTCAATGTCACTTAATTGGCGCGAAAAGTGAAGAGACACCATGTTTGACAGGGAAGAACTAGGGTTTAGGCTCCTTATGTCACTTCGGACAACTTCATAAAAGAGGATGAAGCACTTGAAATGACTTAGAACGGTTGTGGTTGAAGGGATTAAGCGCTTGAAGTCACTTTAAACGAGTGATACAGTTTGTATAAATCGTTTAATGCGACTTCAAACGGTTGTTTATAGAGACACATATTGTTTGATGTCACTTTGAACGAGTGACATTCTTAGCATCAGACACTTATTGTGACATGGCATGCCTGCACTAATTCTAATAAAGCGCTTTATGTACACTGATCTTGAAATTTTGAAAATTTTCTTACTCGAACTTAAGATAGGTTAGCGTCAACCCATGTTAATCAACCCTAACCTGCTTCTCATAGATGCAAACATCACTAGGTAAGGGTTTTCTGAAGATATCTGCTAATTGGTCATGTGTTGGGACAAATTCCACACTAACCAAGTTCTTTTGTACACATTCACGGATAAAATGATATCTTACTTCAATATGCTTAGTCCGATTGTGGTGGACCGGATTTTATGCACTATTTATAGCAGACATGTGATCACACAAAATAGGCACTTTGGAGAAGTGAATGTTATAATCATTTAAAGTGTTGCTCATTTTTAACAATTGTGCACAACAAGAGGCGGCCGACACATATTCGGATTTCGCCGTAGAAAGAAAAACACTATTTTGTTTCTTGGAAAACCAAGAGACAAGACAATCACTGATAAATTGACAAGTCCCGGATGTGCTCTTTCTATCAACAAGACTCCCCGCATAATCGGAGTCACAATATCCTATTAAATTTAAACATGCTTTCTTAGGATAAAATAACCTGAATTTCAAAATACACCTAAGATATCTGAGAATACGTTTTGCCGCAACTAGATGGATTTCTCTATGATCACTTTGAAATCTAGCACGTAAGCACACTGCATGTAACATAACTGGTCTACTCGTAGTCAAATAAAGTAGACTCTCTATAATGCCACGATACAAGGCTACCTCGATGTGCTTTCCTTCCTCATCTTTGTCAAGCTTTGAACTTGTGCTCATTGGAGTGTTTGCTTCTCTTCCTTCACCAAAATTGTACTTTTTGAGCAAGTCCTTTGTGTATTTTGTTTGAGAAATATACGCACCTTCTTGAGTTTGCTTGATTTGAAGTTCGAGAAAGTAATTTAGCTCTCCGATCATGCTAATCACGAATTCACTTTGCATTAAGCTAGCAAATTGCTCACAAAGACAATTGTTAGTAGCACCAAAAATAATATTATGAACATATGCTTGTACAATTAATTGATTTTTTACTTTGTTCTTTAACAAACAAAGTGTTGTCAACTTTACCCCTTGTGAATCCATTATTTAGAAGAAACGTACTTAACCTCTCGTACCAAACTCCTGGATCTTGTTTAAGGCCATAAAGAGCCTTTTTAAGTTTGAATACATGATGTGGTAATTCATGACATTTAAACCCGGGAGGTTGTGCAACATGCACTTCTTCTTGAATAACACCATTCAAGAAGGCGGATTTAACATCCATTTGGTAAAGTTTAAAATCTTTATAGCAAATATATGCCAATAACATTCTAATGGCTTCAAGCCGTGCTACGTGTGCAAATGTCTCATCAAAATCAATACCTTCTTCTTGACGGTATCCTTGAGCAACTAGTCTAGCTTTGTTTCTAGTGACATTTCCTTGATCATCCATTTGTTAAGAATGCTCATTTCGTACCAATACTGAGATAATCAAGTGGTTTGGGAACTAACTCCCAAACATCACTTCTCTCAAATTGGTTTAATTTTTCTTGAATAGCCAAGATCCAATTTTCATAAAGAAGTGCATCCTTAACATTTTTAGGCTCTATGAGGAAACGAATGCGTTCTCTCATGCCTTTGTGTAGTGATACCCCTATTTAGATCACCTATGACCAACTCGTGTGGGTGAGAACTTTTATGCTTGAATGTTCTAGGAAGATTGGAGGCATCTCCTCCAACTTCATCATGATCACTTTCCAGAAGAGACAGATCATCACCATTTAGATGATTATCATTTCCAGAATATGAGATGCATTTTCAACATTTTGTGTATCAACAAGATGAGTATGAGAAATATTTCTATTTAACTCACTAAGTTCATGCACACTTGGTGGAGGAGTGCCTTCAATATGTTCTACTCTTAAGTCAATAAAGATGTTTCCATTTGAAGACTTATCAACAATTTCTTGTTGATGAGCAACAGTTGGAATGTCGTCAAGAGTTTCTTCTTGAGGAGCAACCTCTTCATTTTCTTCACAATCCTCATTAAGTTTAGGTTTGTCATTAAGAGACTCATTAAACTTAACATGGATTGATTCTTCCACCTTTTGACTTCTTTTGTCAAAACACGAAATGCTTTACTATTTGAGGCATAATCTAAAAAGATATCTTCATCTGCTTTGAGGTCAAGTTTGTCTAAAGTGTCCTTAGTGTTAAGTATGAAACACTTACACCCAAACACTTTAAAATACCCAATGTTGGGAACTTTATCATTCCAAAGCTCATAAGGTGTCACATTTAGGTAAGGTCTCAAATACACACGATTAATCACATGGCAAGTGGCATTTACCGCTTCGGCCCAAAAATACTTGGGCAAACCGAACTCATTTAACATTGCTTACACATTTCTTGTAGAGTTATATTCTTTCGTTCGGCTACATCATTTTGTTGTGGAATTCTAGGAGCCGAAAGGTCATGTGTGTATCGTTTGGATTCACAAAACCTTTCAATCTCTCCGTCAAATTCACCACCACGATCACTTCGTATGGTTTTAATGGTGTCAATCATATGGTTTTCCAATCGTCTACTTAAATTCATAAACTCACTACATGCATCATTTTTCTTTGTAAGAAACATCACCCATGTATAACAAGTATAGTCATCTACTACCACGAAGGTATAATTTTTACCACACAAACTTTTTGTTCCAACGTCCCCGTACAAATCCATATGTAGTGATTGTAGGGGTTTGGAGGTGGATATGTTTGTTTTTGGTTTAAAGATTGTTTTCACAAGCTTTACCTTTTGACAACTGTCACACAAGTCTTGGTTTTCGAAACTCATTTTCGGAAGGCCTTGGACCTTATTGTTTTCGCAAATAAATTTAAATGTTTTGAAACATACGTGTCCGAGACGTCTATGTCATAGTTGTGTCAAATCATTTTTAGCAACTAAGCAAGATACATTTTTTGAAACCAAATCATTGATACTAAGTTTGTAAATGTTTTTGAATCTCAAAGCCTCAAATAAAATAGTGTTATCCTTTTTCACAACGCATTTTGTTTTCAAAAACGTAACTTCATAATTAGCATTACATAGTTGACTGCCATTTATCAAGTTAAACTTTATCCTATAACATATAGCACATCACTAAGAGCGAAGGAATTGTTACCCACGATACCGTGTCTTTTAATTTAGTCTTTGCTACCTCTAAATTGGAAAAATCCTCCATCTTGAAAAGTGAGTCTACCGAAGAGACTTTGTGTCCCGTCATATGGTTAGAACACTCACTGTCTACGCCCATTTGACCTTCTTGCCTTCGCTTTCTCCATTTAAAGCTAGGGCCTACAAAAGAACCATATGACATTGGTACCCTTTTTATTTTCGGTCCTTGAAGGTGAGTTACATTCACTTCGCCTTTGGACACCCACACAAGATTCTTATTATTTTTAGCTCTAGACACTCTTTCTACATGACCCTTTTTATTACAATAAAAACATGTAGGAATGTGTTTGTGTGAGTGATGATGATTATCATGCTTGTGCATTTGCACATTCCTGATTCCCTTTTAAGGACAACTTTCCTTGGAATCAAGGAAGATTTATGTTTCAAGGATTCAACGAGAAGTTTTGACACATTTGTTGAGTTTGCCTTTCCTTTAGGCATGTGCCTTTGCTTCTTCAAGGAGGTCTTAGACTCCTTGACAAATGATGCTTGTTATTTGGTTTTCTCTTCTTAGATGCATACATGATACTAGGTTTAACTTTTGTTTTCATGGTCAATGTGGATGCATCTTTAACTATATCAACCTTTTTAGCACCTTCCCTTGGACTATTTTTCTTTTTGCTAAGGGATTTATTTTGAGTGCATGATTTCATCAAATCATGCTTCTCGTCTAGTGCAATCATATGCATGGTTAATAAAGTGTCATATTCTAGTTTCAATGCAAAGTGATTCTCAAGCGTGTCATTATATTCATTTAAGCATGCTCTAAAATTCTTTTTGACACCTTTGTACTTCATATCTAAAAAATCATTTTCTTGCACTAAGTCATCTTTTTCATCTTGCAATTTATAATGAGATAATATAGCGCATACCTCCATATCGTCCTTGATGGCCATAAGAGAATAGAACTCCTTGTCAAGATCATCGTTGATGATCCCCATGAGAGCTAGATTCTCATTTTCGTCGTTGTTCCTCTCGGACCCGGATAGGATACTCTTCCAATGGGCTACCTCCGCTTGTAAAGCCATCTTCCTTTGGTAGATGGGTTTCTTGTCTTTTTGGTGCGGCTCCTTCACCCTACAATTCTTCATGAAGTGACAAATTTTCCATACTTATAGCATTTATTTACTTGGTCCTTCACCTTGTCCTTGGAGAACATTTTTTGATGAACCTCTTGGCTTCATCATCGTTCTTCCTTGCGAATCTTCTAAACCTTCGGACAAGAAATCCAACTTCGTCGTCCGATTCTTCCGACTCGCACGCAAGTGCCTTCGACGAACTTTGAATGGGGTCATTCTTTTCTTGAGCTTCAAGATGAATCTCATAAGTGATGAGATTCCCATAAAGCTCATCCAAAGTGATAGTCTCTAGATCCTCGGATTATTCGATGGCCGTCACTTTTGCATTCAGTTCTCTTCCTAAGCTATTTAGAAAGCAATGGTTGAGATCCTCTTACTCTATTTTCTTTTCAACCGCCGTGAGCAGGTTGACAAGATTGATGAACCTTTGAATAGACTCTTCGATCTTTTCACCTTTGGGGACATTAAAATTGTAGAATTGCTTAATAAGTTGTCTCCCTTGGCCTTCCTCACTTGAGATGTTCCTTCATGGATCGTCTCCAACTTCGTCCAAGCTTCATGTGCGGATCGGACTCCTGTATTTGAGCTCTCTCTTGTGGTGATAGAGAGCTATTTATTGCAAATTGCAACTCCTCCTCTGGAGTAGGATCATCAACATCAAAAGAAATAGTGGAACCTTTAGACACCTCTCTCCATATAGGATACCCACAAGAACGTAAATATGTCTCCATGTTAGATTTCCATAGTGGGTAGTTTAAAGGGTCAAACATGGGGACTTTGACATGAAGACTAGAAATAGAAGGGAGTAGTGATTCTTGTCTTCTTATTCTAGAAGCATCACCATTGTTGGAACTTGCATCTTCAAAGCTAAAGGGATCTATAGTTTAAAATATCAAATCTTGCTATTTGAACTCAAATATTCAAGATTAGGCTCTGATATCAATTGTTAGGTCCTTTAGAACATACTAGAAGGGGTTTGAATAGTGTGTTTACCAAGTATGGATATTTTCTTGGACATTTTTTGTTTGTGAGTGCAAATTAATACTTGGGTGTGTTCTTTGAAATGAATAAAACTTGAGAAAGAGTAAGAGCACAGTATGTATAGAGGTTCAAGTCAAAATGACTCTACTCATCTACCTTCTTGATTTTTCACAAGAAGGATTTTGAAAGGGGGATTGTAATACCTTTTGGGGGCTCAAAAACAAAATCCAAAATACAGTAAAACTAGGTAACTCGCCTAGACCACAACCAAGAAATACCAACCTCTTGAAGTCTAGCCTCTAAAGAACTTCCCTGCTCCTAAAAGAATTCTTGTAAGGAGTATAGTACACCATAACGCCATCAACTAACCCTCCAAGGTCTGGATTTCTTCAAACAAGAAGCACCCCTTGCTTCTTGACCAACAATCTACGCTTAGCCTCTCACAATCTTCACTCATCAAGAAGAAGACTCTTCTTCTTCTTTACAACACAACTCTCACAAATAAAGTAAAATATACAATGATATAAATATTTTGAGAGCTTAAACTTTGAGAGAAACTTGAGAGCTTTGATAGTAAAAAGTTATGAATGAAGGAGATGAAAACCCTTGTTTTATCAACCTCCATTCCAGCCGTTTGTGCCTTTGTAGGAGCCAATAATGAGCTTTGTCTCTTTGTGATGACATGTCCTCATCTTTGGAGATCTTCTCTTGGATGACTACAAGCTTCTTGAGGAACCTTCTTCTTGAAAGCTCAAAGAGAAACAATGATCTTCTCCAAAAGAGAGAGAGAACCTGTGATATTATACTAAAAAGGAGGGTACAAATGTCAAGTAAGCGTTAGAAAGTAAAGCACAAAAATTTTGTAATGTTAGTCACATGAAGCGCCTTATATATTTAATGAACAGGCATTCAATGTGACATAGAGCGCCTAATGTGATTTTAGACATGCGTTCGATGTGACATAAAGTGCCTTAAGTAAATAAGAAATACTTGTTCAATGTCACATGAAGTGCCTATTGTGGGCAACAGAACTTGTTTGAAGTCACATGAAGCGTCTAATCTCAGCCTTCATACTTGTTCAAAGTAATTTTGATTTTTACCAAAAGTAACTTGATGTTCGTGACCATTTTGGATGGAAAAGTTCATTTGACTTTGTAGTACATATGAAGCGCCTGTTTAGGCGTTCAAAGTGTACTGTTTTACAGCATGACACATGAAGCGCATGAAGTAGGCGTTCGAAGTGTACTGGACTCCAAACACTTCACATGAAGCGCCTTATGTAGGCGTTCGAAGTGTACTGGTCTCTAGAGACTTTACATTAGGCGCCTTATGTAGGCGTCGAAGTGTACTGACTTTCAGACACTTCACATTAGGTGCCTTATGTAGGTGTTCTAAGTATCAATTGTGCAAATTATCAAAACTTAACACATTCTAACAATGTGGTGGTAGTAGAGAGCGCAGGCCGGTTGGCCTGATCTGGTTAGATTTTGGATCATATAAATTGTATCAAATGGCTGGGTTTCTACTAACACTTTTCACGCTTTTTCTCAAGGAAAGGAAAAGAATATCTCTCTCCCATGCAGTAAGTCACATTGACTAAACCACATAAATTGGTGTGTTTTGTTTGCTTGCTTTTGTTTAATTTTATTGTCCTTAATCTGTGATTTTTCTAACAAGCGGTATCAGACCTAAGTCGCTTGAATCTGTTTTAGAAAAGTAATCCAGGGTTATTTCCGTGATTATTGAATATGTCGCCTCACAAGTTCAATATCGACAAATTCGATGGTACAAATGAGTTCACTCTATGAAAAGTGAAGATGCAGGCTCTTCTAGTTTAGCAGGGAGTTGTAGCGGTGTTGGGAGGAGACAAGTGTTTTCCAGAATAGATGAGTAAAAAAGACAAGATTGATATTCTTTCGAGGACACATAGTGCGATTCTGTTAAGTTTAATATATGAGGTGTTAAAGGAGGTAGTTGAAGAAATGATTGCAGCGGGATTGTGAGCAAATTACATATACATATTATATATCTGTGTTTTTTATGAAAACTATATACTTATATTCTTACGTACCACCGACACGTCATAGATATTATAAACGTACTTCGACATCATACCACTATATACACCTTATATTTATGAGTATATACAGGTCTTATATCATATATTACAATTCATGGTGACATCAAAATTATAACGACATGTCACAAGGTCATAAACCGAAAATTGTCGTCGGGTGACTACCGAAACTTTACCGACATGTCACGCACTTGCCATATAAAGATGGCCAGCCTATATACACTAAAAATACTCCAAAATTTCGTGCTCTACATGTCATATTCAACCACAGGGTCATATTATGTTTGCACACACAAATCACCCACGATTTAGCCTAGATTTGTAGAGAATTTTAACTCAAGCCTATTTTGGCACATGGGATGTTTTATACTCAGCTATTGAAGCTGAATATACACCTCATTTTATAGATATTATGTGTGACATAATATATATTACATGTGTAAGAAGTTTTAAATTAATCGGAGTAAAATTACGTAATCGTCGAAAGTCAAAAATTTGGTTTTGTACAAAACCTACACAAATGGAACATTTTTGACATTGATATAACATGTATCTAGACACTTTTTACACATTCTAGATATGTTAGAGTGTTCTAGAAAATTCAAACTAGGGCTGATTGCAAATTACCGTATATGTGTGAATATTATGCATTATTTTACAAAGTTTACACAAAAAGAATTCAGCACATGTGGAGCTTATTTCACACGCCTAGTTCATCATTTTTTGAGCCAAGATGGAGCTTATTTGACACTTTATTGGTGAAGGATATGTCACACATGACTGATGACGTTGAAGAGAGAAACACATAAGGAAACAAATCAAAAGAAAACACATTCTGAAATTTCAGCACACGTTTTTGTGTAGCGGCCGAATTTTTGGTGTTTATTATCTTCAATTGTCTTACAAAATTTAAGGAGATTGAATCATGATTATTTGAAAGTTTATTACCTTGATTTTGAGCATATGTTTTAGATTGTTTTGAAGAAATACCAGCTCATTTAAAGTGTGCCAATGTGGATTAAATAGGACCTATGAAGAAGTGACAACTAGGCGAAGACAAGTCATTCGTCCAATCATGTTGCGCCAAGTAAGCAAGGTTTTGTCACCATCTATACAAAGCAGTCTTCCAAGGACATTCAAGATAATTCTCAAGGAAGAAAATCAACCCTAGAGGGCGACCAACATGTTATATAAAGGAGCAAGATGGTGCAAAACAAGGCTGCGCAAAGTTGATATTCTTACAAGTTCAAAAGCAAGATTACTCTTTTCTTCTTCCATTCTTTTCTCTTGCAACAAGCCTCAGTCCTATCATTTTTATATTTCATATATTATATAGGCTTTGATTATACCACCCACATATGTTCATCTCATGTAAAAGATTGATCAAGGTGTGATGAAGTCTTCCTTCGATCGGTGGTGGTGTTCGTATTGATTTGTTTGTTTGTTTGATTGTAAAAAGATGGAGTTGGTGTTTAACTCTAGTAACCCTTGTGTCAAGGTGTTTTTGTGTTTAGTGAAAACCAAGAAATGTGTCTTCGAAGACTGTAGTAGGTTTTTTTAACCACCAGTATAAAAATCTCGGTGTTCTTACTTTTCGGCGCTTTTACTTTGCGTTCCAGTTTTCTGCATTGTTTTTATTAGCACGGTAAAAATAGCAAACGATTTTCAAAAATCACAAACTTTTGCAAAAACATAGCCACATGTCCTAGATTCATTTGACGTAAGTTTCATCTCATAGGATAAGTATGAGTCACTCAAACGTTAATAGTGAGACTAGTGCAATCTGATTCTCATATTTGCAAAGGTTCAGAACATCAACGTGGTTGACATACTTACCAAGGGAATTTTGAAAAACTGTTTTAACCCATTAAAATATAAATCTTGAGGATCATACCAGAAAATGTTCAAGTCATTTAGAGTTCCCAATTAATAGGAATAAATTTTTCATTTTGGAGTACAGTTTCTGGCAGATGGATGCAATCTGTACACAAACGTGTTTTTCAAGGGGTTAGGCTTGGAAGTTTAATCTGAAATTTTTGTGAGACACTCATAACATTTGAGAGCACATCCTCATCAAATTTTATAATTTTTAGAGGTCTATAACCAGGTCATCTAGATTAATCAAATCAGGATCTGAAAACAGAAACTGTTTTCAGAAGTGAGTTTAATGGTCCAAAAAATTTTAAAACATAATTTTCCGCATTCACTATTCAACCCATTCTTCTATTGGTGGTATAAAGATACTACAAATATATCTGTTTTCTTGACCAACTGATCCGACAAAAACTTTGATTTAGATTTGGGCACAGCTTCTGTATTTTTTACCACCATAAAATATTTTAGTCAAGGGTCCGTAAACTTATCTAATACACTCATAAGTATTATATGTTATTTTCAAGGGGTCAGCTAACCTGCTACCCGTAACTTAGTAACATACCTCCAGCCTTGTGCATGCGCTTGCATGTGTTCGCGTTTAGATTTGTTGACCCTGACTTGATCAGCCTCGTCGTAAATTGATGAAGTCTATATAATAAAATTGATGATGTCACGATAAATATAAGAAACTACAAGTCATTCAACCTCTTTCATTTGTGTTTATGACACTTTGATTATAAAAGTAATAGCAAGACCAAGTATTTTAATTTGATAGAGCTTGACAAAATATTAAATTATAAAAAAGATTGATATTCTTAATAGGCAAGCTAAAATATAACGCATTTGAAGCTCAAATTAGTTTAACTGAAATTTTAGGTGCTGGCGACATTGTCCAAAAAGATTTTTTTTTCTTCTATGTGCATAATTTTGGACTTGGTTAGTTATATGTCCTAACAAAAGAGGTGCTAGTGTACTTTTTCTCTATCCACTTTCACCTTCTTTTGTTTTTTTAAAGTTCAAAGTTTTGAACTTATGAAATCTACCCCTTAATTGTCTCAATTCTTAATATCTCTGCCTTTTTACACATTCCGGCGCAATAAATATATAAATAAATTATCCGAATTCATTTTTCCCCTTTTATGAGGCATTTTGTCTTTTGTGAAATGCATTTAATATATAGGATAGACTCAAAACTGTGTGCATGAGTTATTTTTACTTTTTTGTTTGAGTCATGTATCATTTAGAAAGTGTTCTAATAAAAAATTTGGTGGTGTAACAATAATATCAAATATATTGTACTATATGTGAAACTAAATGTTTTTACATAAGTCATATGAAACACACATCTTTTTGCGACGACAGAATTTCGTTCTACATGAAGTTGGCGCACAATATAATATAGACAGTGCAAAGCTCAACGTTATGGTGAACTTAATATGTATATATATATATACACACACACACATACACACACACTTTTCTGATGGATTTTATAAATCGAGTCTAACTGAATTCTTTGTTTAACAATCAGGCTGGAGGTCAACTATTTCATGCAAATTATTTTGAGACCAATTAACAAGTAAATCCAAAAAAGACCAGAAATATTCAAAAGTCAAAACCATTAACCCATTCAAACTGTAGATCTTTTCTCTTCCCCCGTCCCCCCTCTCTCTCTCTATATATATACCCAACGTCCAAAACAAAACTCAAACATCTTCCATTCTCCAAAGCTTCATCATCAAAAGCCCTCAAACACGATATTGCACACATTCAAGGTGTACTACGTTAAATTGCAGCTGAGATACATTTTCTCTATAGTTATATATCCAAGAAAAAAATAACTAACGTTAGTTATAAAGTTATTTGATATGGCAGCTCTTCAATCTTCTGGCATTTTGTACAAATCCATCCATGCCCCAAAAGTCAACCAACAAAAACTGATAATGGCAGCTCTTAGTATCCCAAACAAAAGGCCAACAAAAATTTCCATCCCAAATATTCAAACACAAAGGTTTATGGAAGATATTGATTTTGGCTTCCCCTCCATTTCAGTTACTACTGTTCCTGATCCCTTGATTCTACAAAAACTCAATGCAATCTTGGATGCGGTTGCAGACAGGGTAGAAATGCATAAGAATATCGGAGAACAAAGAAACAACTGGAACACCCTACTCTTGAATTCCATCAACGCTATCACTCTTGCTGCTGCAACAATGTCTGTCAAAGATATGGTTGATGTTGATGGTCATGAGCAAGGAGGATGATCAGGAAGCAAAGCTTGATGGTTTGCTAAATTGGAATGTGAGAGTGGTTAATAAGCAGCTTATGGTGTAGCTGGGATCAATGGCGAAGCAGAAGAAGTTGATGAGATCATTGGAATGCGCTGCTGTGGAAGGAGTAATCGGCTGAGGCTTTAGACTAAGGAACAAGGAGCTTGCTGTTTGGCGGGAGAGATTTAAATGAGTGTGAAAAGTCAGATTTGCCCTTATTTCATTAACGTAGGAGTAACAGCTAGTGGGGGTATTTTTGTAATTTCGGCAGGTAGTTATTCTGTTATTTCCTTCTTCCTTGTATATAAACTGTTTGATGAAGTCCCCAAAGAGATGAGGAGAGGGACCCGACGGTTATGCAACTTGTGATGAAGTTTTCTCTCCGGATTTTCATTATCCAATACTTTTTCCTTTATCTCTCATGATTTCTCATGGTTGAATGTTTTGTTTGAGTCAAATCGTTTGAAGCAATTTCCTGCACATTACGTTCGGTTGAGCTTGTTTGTTCATGAATCAGAAAATTCACATGGTATCAGAGCCATTCAAACCTAAATTGGTTGTAATTCGATGAATTTTGGCACATTTATGGCTTCGAATCAAAATTCACCTGCGAGTTCTAGTCAGTATCCCTCCATTGACTCAAGTTTTAATTCACACTCTTGTTCTATATGTCCACTTGCTAGACAAAAACGTTTACCTTTTCCAGTTTCTCATTCTGTCACTCATGTTCCCTTTTCTCTTGTACATATGGACATCTGGGGTCCATATAAACACCCAACCATCTATCAGCAACATTATTTTCTTACTATTGTGGATGATCATAGTAGATATTGTTGGGTGTATTTGATGAGAACAAAGTCAGAAACGAGGAAAATTATAGAAAGTTTCTGGAATTATGTTAAGACACAATTTGACACTGAGATCAAGATGATAAGAACTGACAATGGCCTTGAATTTCAAATGACCTCCTTTTTTGCTTCTAAAGGCATTGTGCATCAAACGAGCTGCGTATATACCCCTCAACAAAATGGTATCGTTGAGAGAAAGCAACAGCACATTTTGAATGTTGCAAGAGCCCTTAAACTTCAATCCCAAGTTCCCACGCCCTATTGGGGCTTCTGCGTTCAGCACGCCGTTTACATCATAAATATTTCTCCTTCTCCTTTACTAAATCATAGAACACCTCATGAACTTCTTCACAAACAACCTCCTTCTTATTCAAATCTAAAAACCTTTGGATGTCTTTGTTATGCCACAGTTACCCTTCCTGCAAAGGACAAGTTTGGTCCAAGGGCCAGGAAGAGTATTTTCTTGGGTTTGTCTCATTGTACTAAGGGCTATGTACTGCAAGACCTGAATACAAAAGATGTGTTTATATCTAGAGATGTGACGTTTGATGAATTTAAATTTCCATTTGTTGCTGAACCCATGTCAATTACCTCAGATCATCCCTCTAGCTGGTCGACTGCTCCTTCCAACACTCAAACTTCTCTTCTTCCTATACCTAGTTGTGGCACTGAGATTCATGACAAACCCACTGCCACATCTAGGGGGCCTCCTCTTCCTATCCAATCTCAATCCCAATCTCAATCTCCAGTGCATCAAATCTCAGATTCAGCTCATTCTCAGCCTTCTTCACAGCATCAACTGTCAAACAGTCCATATAAAAATCAACCCTCGCATCATCAGCCTTTAAATCACTTTCAATCCTCCCCAGCATCTTCACCTAAATATATCACTGAAAATGATCAACACACATCTTCACCATCTTCATCATCTTCAGTTCCACATATCTCAGCTCATGAGTCAGCCTCATCAATTGAACAGTATAATTCAACCTCTGTTCCCGTCAAGTCAATCAGTATAGAACTACCAGTCACAAGACCACAAAGAACTAAACAACCACCGTCTCATCTGAAGCAATACTACTGTGGTCAAATTGCTAAACATATCAATGCCAATATGAATCATCCAAATCCTGAAATTGAAATTGATCCTGCTACCCCACACACTCTCAACAAATATCTCACCTTTGATCTGCTAGCACCAAAATTTAAAATGCATGTCTTGAATGTAAGTGTATGCACAGAGCCTAAAACTTATGAAGAAGCAGCTAAGTCTGTTGAATGGCAGAGAGCTATGGAGGCTGAATTATCTGCGCTGGAAGATAACAGGACTTGGACGTTGGCAGAATTGCCACCAGGGAAGAAACCCATAGGCTGTAAATGGGTATACAAAATAAAGTACAAGGCAGATGGCTCAGTGGAAAGGTATAAAGCGAGATTGGTAGCCAAGGGCTACACCCAGCAACTAGGGGTGGATTACCAGGATACTTTTTCTCCAGTTGCAAAAATGAGCACAGTTAGGATGGTGCTTGCCTTGGCAGCCAGACGTAGATGGCATGTACACCAATTGGATGTAAATAACGCGTTTTTACATGGTGAATTGCATGAGGAGATCTACATGGTTCCTCCTCCTGGAATCACTCTGCCACATCATGGATTGGTTTGCAAGCTGCAAAAGTCTTTATACGGCTTGAAGCAGGCTAGCCGGGAGTGGAATGCGAAGTTGACAGCCTTTCTAGTATCAGAAGGTTTCTCACAATCCATGAATGATTACACACTATTCACAAGGAGGGCAGGAGATTCACTGTTGGTATTGTTGGTGTATGTAGACGACCTCATACTGGCCTCTGATGATTTAGTGTCTATTGAGAATGTCAAGGCAGCGTTACATAGGAAGTTTAAGATCAAAAATCTTGGTGAATTGAAATATTTTCTTGGCATTGAAGTGGCAAGATCACACAAGGGCATTCTGATCAACCAAAGGAAATATACCCTGGAGCTGTTGGAAGAGTCATGATTTCTAGGATGTAAGCCAGCAATCAGTCCGATGGAAAGTCATTTGAGGTTGGTGCACAGTGATTCTGAACAGTATGAAGATGTGGCTTCATACAGGAGACTTATAGGGAAACTAATCTATCTTACTATCACGAGACCTGATATCTCGTTTGGGGTACAGCAGCTGAGTCAATTTTTGGACTGTCCTACAATTAATCATTTGAGGGCAGCACATAGAATCCTGAGATACTTGAAAGGAACAGCTGGACAAGGTCTTTTGTTTCCTAGCTCAGGGGAATTAAAATTGAAATCGTTTGTGGATTCTGATTGGGCTGGCTGTCATGAGACCAGAAGGTCGGTTTCGGGGTATTGCGTGTTTTTAGGAGATGCCTTGATATCATGGAAGTCCAAGAAGCAAACTACGGTATCAAAATCTTCTGCAGAAGCAGAATACAGGGCAATGGCTTCGGCAGTTTGCGAAGTTCAATGGTTACTTTATATGGTGAGGGACTTAGGACTTGAGGATCAGTATCCAGTGGAGATGTTTTGTGACAGCAAGAGTGCTCTTTACATTGCAGAGAATCCAGTCTTCCATGAACGAACAAAGCATATAGAGATCGATTGCCACATAGTTAGGGAAAAAGTGCAATCTGGAGTGATCAAGCTTATGCCTATTAAGACTCAATTTCAGCTTGCGGATTTATTTACCAAAGCATTGGATGGCAGAAGGTTGCTGGAACTTTTAAACAAACTGGGGACGTTCAACATATATAACAAGCATGGCTTGAGGGGGGGTGTCAAAGATATGGTTGATGTTGATGGTCATGAGCAAGGAGGATGATCAGGAAGCAAAGCTTGATGGTTTGCTAAATTGGAATGTGAGAGTGGTTAATAAGCAGCTTATGGTGTAGCTGGGATCAATGGCGAAGCAGAAGAAGTTGATGAGATCATTGGAATGCGCTGCTTTGGAAGGAGTAATCGGCTGAGGCTTTAGACGAAGGAAGAAGGAGCTTGCTGTTTGGCGGGAGAGATTTAAATGAGTGTGAAAAGTCAGATTTGCCCTTATTTCATTAACGTAGGAGTAACAGCTAGTGGGGGTATTTTTGTAATTTCGGCAGGTAGTTATTCTGTTATTTCCTTCTTCCTTGTATATAAACTGTTTGATGAAGTCCCCAAAGAGATGAGGAGAGGGACCCGACGGTTATGCAACTTGTGATGAAGTTTTCTCTCCGGATTTTCATTATCCAATACTTTTTCCTTTATCTCTCATGATTTCTCATGGTTGAATGTTTTGTTTGAGTCAAATCGTTTGAAGCAATTTCCTGCACATTACGTTCGGTTGAGCTTGTTTGTTCATGAATCAGAAAATTCACAATGTCAGGGATCGCAGCCACGAGTTCAGTCGTTGCAGCTCCGGCAACAGCTTTGAACATCTCTTCTACGCTTTTGTATTTGTCAGCCACGGGAATGCTGATTATAATGAACAAAATTCAGCCATCCCAGTTGGCAGAAGAGCAGAGAAACGCAGCAAGATTGTTCAAACAGCTACACAATGAGATCCAAAGAAGTATATCAAATGGTACACCGACCGAAAGGAATGTAAAAGAAGCCATGGAGAAAGTATTGCGTCTTGATAAAGCCTACCCGCTTCCTCTCCTTGGCTCAATGCTGGAAAAGTTCCCCACTACTGTCGAACCAGCAGTCTGGTGGACCGAACAACTTCGGCGACTGTCACCTAAGCAGAAAAGTCCTACAAATAATTGGAACGGGTGGAATGGGAAATTGGAGGAAGAAATGAGGCAAATAGTTGAAAGAATAAGGAGTAAGGATAAAGCCGACTATCTAAGACTAGGTGGAAAAGCCTTGAAAATGAATAAAATATTAGCCGTGATGGGTCCTCTTCTCACAGGGCTAGCAGCTCTAGGTTCTGCTGCTTCATCTCATGGCTCTTGGGCTGTGATTCTTGGAACTGTGGCAGGGGCATTGGCAAGCATAGTGAATACGTTGGAACATGGAGGACAAGTAGGGATGGTGTTCGAGATGTACAGAAGCAATGCTGGCTTCTTCAAGTTGATGGAAGAATCTATAGAGTCCAATTTGATGGAGAAGGAGGTGGGAAGGAGAGAAAATGGGGAATTGGTGGAACTGAAGGTGGCTTTGCAGTTGGGAAGGAGTCTATCTGAGGTGAGAGATTTTGCCTCTTCTTCCTCGAGTCAAATGAGCCATTACTAATCTATCTTTATTAATCGTGTGACAAAATGAAAAATACAAATATTAATCAGACAGTATCTGTTTTTTAAAGTATGTGTCAGTTTGGCGTGAAAAATTAATTTCGGACTAAGGGAGCACAAAATTCATACTGCAAGTATTATATCAAAAGATGAAATTAATTCTACTTTATAAATCTCTTTTATTTAATCATATAGATATTATAAATGTATAAATAAAAGTTGTGAAATAAGGTGGAAAAATGTAGCGCCCCGCTCCCGAGCCCTAACATCGGGAACAGTGCACCCGCCGTATCTCACTAAGGAGAATACAAAGCGTCGAATCAATCTCTTACTTGTCAAAATGACGTAGAAATTTTTCGCGGAAACGTAAACCATAACATATATTAAACTCCAATAATCGTCATTACATTGCTAATTAAAACTCTGGAAATAAAATAGTAAAGTAGTGTGTGGAAATCCTCAAAATATAAATAAGAACAAAACAACTGCAGCGTCCCCTCATATCCTAGCCGCAGCTCTCAACCAGTCCACTCTGCTATGTCCGTCCCGTCCTCAATGAAGATATGCTCGTAGTCCTCATCCGGCTCACCTGGGAAGTAGGGGTGAGTGACAGAAATCACCCAGTAGATGTCCGCCTCAAACAAATACAAAACGTACATACCGAAATGATATAGCCACATAGCACATAAACATGATATAACACATAGCACATAAATATAAGATAACATGCCTAAGATAAAGTAGATGCGGTAAGTAAAGCACTCCACATAAAAATGCGCAAGTACGTGATGCATGCTCAATTAACGTGTCACACGCAACAAGAATCATGTCATGCAATATGCCCTAGACCTATATGCAATGCATGATCCCGGGATTGACTGGATGCCTGTAGCCCGTGCACTACAATCCACCCTTGCGGATGCCCGTGGCCCGTACACCACGATCCACCCCAACCGATGCCCGTGGCCCGTGCACCACGATCCACCGTAACCAAGTATCCATGGCCCGTACACCATGATCCTCTTCTCTCGAGCGTCTGAGACCCGTACATCTCAGCCCACTCCCAATGCAATGCACATGCCATGAATGCAACAACAAAATCGCCTGGGCCCGTACGCCCATCCTCACCAACTCCGGCTCTCAACACTAGTCGTCTGGGGCCCGTACGCCCATCCTCACCATCTCCGGCATACAATATTTAGTTTAGTAAATTTTAAGAACATTGAAAAGTTGTTATTTAGCATCCCCTCATTTTTCCTTAACTTGTATTAATTTTCTAGAATTTTCTACTAATTTTCCCTTATTTAATTCTATTTATTACTAATTATTTTTAATTACTTACATTTACCAAAATTCATAAATTTAGTGGAAATAATTTATTTTTAACATTTTATATTTTCTGTAATTTATTTAGAATTTTCTAATAATTAAATATATTTTTCTAGAATTTTAAACTAATTTTAATTAATTATTTATTGTTTAATCATTTCAGAAATTAATTTCAGATTTTTTTTTTAATTTTCGGCCTGGGCCGGCCTGCTGCCTGGTCCGGTCCGCTGGCCATCCGGTCCGGTCCGGCAGCCTGGCCGGTCCAACAGTATTTTCTTTTTTTTTTATTTTTTTCTATTTTCTTCTAACCTCCATAAAATCTTCGTTTTAACTCCGATTGACCTCAAACCAGTTGCGTTGGACTCGTTATAATGAGACGCAACTTTTGAAGGTGGACACGTCATCACGTGTCCGGCGCCGTCAGGGGCCGCGCGTGGGCCCCACGCGCCACCCCTCTGAAACGCGTCCGTCAGACCCTTTTTTTCAATTTTCAACCAATTCTAACCTATTCCAGACTAGATGAAGTTATTCTAAGGTCAAAACGAAATTTTTTAAACCCCCTAAGTATGTAAATCCCTAATCTTTTGAGTTGTTTAAAGCGTATTCTCACCCTAATCCAATCATACCATCAAATTCACATTCATACACATACATAGCAGCAAGTAAACAGTTACTTCATGCTTTTCAATTATAAACAAATACACATCTATAATATAAATAATTAAAACAAGTAAATCACATAAAATATATCATCAAGGAATGCATGTATTATACCCGTTTGAGGGGGGAAGAGGCACCTACCTTGATTGACGATAACACGAATAATTTGACGGACTAAAACTTAGGTTTGGGGTCTCGCTAGCCTTCTTCTCCTCCCTCTTTTTCTCTTTTCTCTCTTTTCTTTTTCTTTTTCCTTGTGTGTGTGTATCGCTGTGTGTGTGTATATTTTTTTTTTGTGTTGTGCGTGTATAACTATATAATGGGGGAAGAGTTATGGTAGATTTTAGGTTTTCCCATTGGATTTTGATTTAGGTTTCCTAATGTAACTTTAATTTACCATTTAGTTTGTATTTATCTCTATCTTTATTTTATTACTGTTCCTTTCTCTCTCTCTCTCTCTCTCTCTCTCTCTCTCTCTCTCTCTCTCTCTCTCTTTTAAATTTCTTTCCGTTTATCTTTATCTTCTATCTACTATCATTTATTCTTTTATTAGTATTATTTATTATTTATTTTTTTTTCCGGTTGTAACATCCTATCCACCTTACAAAAAGTTTCATCCTCGAAACTTGACCTACCTTATTCGAAGAGATGTGGATATCTCTCTCGCATCTGCTCCTCGAGCTCCCAAGTTGCCTCGCGCTCGGTGTGATTTTTCCACTGAACTTTAACATAAGGGATGACTCGGTGGCTCAACACTTGGTCCTTGCGATCTACGATCCCGATAGGAGTCCCCTTATAGGTCGTGCCCGGTCGAATTCTCAACGGTGGCGCATCTAAAATACGGCTCCGATCCGGAACATATGTCCTCAACCGAGAAACATGAAACACGCTGTGAACCTGAGCTAAGGCAGGGGGATAACGCTAATCGGTAGGCCAAGGTACCGACCCTCTCGAGTACCTCATATGGGCCAATGTAGCGAGGCCTCAGCTTATCCTTCAAACCAAATCGTGAAACCCCTTTCATAGGCGACACTCTCAAATAACCTTCTCGCCCACAGCGAATTCTAAAGGACACCTCATTGAATCTGCCCAGCTCTTGCTTCTGTCTTAAGCAATCTTTAGTCTATCTCGTATCAACTACACTTTCTCTTTGGTCTGCTCAACCAACTCAGGACCGGTAATAACGCGCTCACCAACCTCATCCCAATGAACAGGGGACCTGCACTTACGTCCATAGAGCGCCTCGAAGGGTGCCATGCCGATGGCACTGTGGTGACTGTTGTAGAAGAACTCAATTAGCTTGATCATACCGTCCCAGTTCCCCTTGAAGTCCAATGCGCACGCCCTCAACATGTCCTCTAATGTTTGAATGGTCCTCTCAGACTGCCCGTCTGTCTGTGGATGAAAAGTGGTACTCAGTCGCAGCTCCGTCCCCAACCTTTTCTGGCAAGCTGACCAGAATCGAGAGGTGAATTTCGAATCACGGTCTGAGATGATACTGACTAGGACTCCGTGTAGGCTAACAACATCATCAATATATAATGTCAGCAGTCTTTCCATGGTCACATCACTAGGCACGGGTAGGAAGTGAGCAGTCTTCGTCAATCGATCAACGATCTCCCAGATCATATCGTTACCGTTTCTTGTTTTAGGAAGTCATGCTATAAAGTCCATCGTCACATGCTCCCACTTCCATTCCGGTATCTCTAATGGCAACATCAAACCTCCTGGCCTCTGATGCTCTGCCTTAACCTGCTGACAACGAGACATCTCTCAATGAACTCAGCAATGTGTCTTTTCATCCCACTCCACCAGTAGTGTTTCTTTAGATCGTTATACATCTTCGTAGCACCGGGGTGGATCGACAACTTCAAATTGTATGCCGCCTTCAGCAATTCCCTCCTTAGCTCCTCATCGTCAGGCACGCACAACCTTCCTTGGTACCAATTACTTCCATCATCATGAATCTGGAAGCCCTCAATTAAATTGGTTACTCTCGGATATCACTAAGCGTCACATCTTCCTTTTGCGCCTCCTTGATCCGCTCAACCAGAGATGGTGTAATTTCTAAGGCTGCCAGAATATTAGCAGTGGAATCAACCATGTCGAGATCAAACTCTGCCATCTCTTTCTCTAATGGTGTCTGTCCAGCGTGATTAGACTTTCTGCTCAAGGCATCTGCAACTCGGTTTGCCTTCCCGGATGATAACTAATGGTCAAGTCATAATCCTACAATAGCTTAAGCCATCTCCTCTGATGCATATTCAACTCCTTCTGTGTGAATAGATACTTCAAGATCATACGATCTGTGAAGAATTTGCACTTTACACCGTATAGATAATGACGCCAACTCTTTAATACAAACATCACGCTGTCAGCTCCAGATCATGAGTCGGGAAATTTTGTTCATATTGCTTCAACTGTCTCGAAGCGTATGCAATAACTCTATCTCCCTGCCTTAACACGCATTCTAGCCCATTCTTTGAGGCGTCGCTATAGATGACAAATCCTTCAGTGCCAGAGGGTTATGCTAACACTAGTGCAGTCGTCAATTTCTGCTTCAACTCTGCAAAGCTTTTCTCACACTCGGAGGTCCATACAAACTTAGTCTTTTTCTGAGTCAGTCGACTCAGTGGTGCTTCAATCCTCAAAAATCCCTTCACAAACTTGCGATAATAACCGGCAAGGCCAAGAAAGCTGCGTACCTCAGTGACGTTAGTAGGTCGTGGCCATTCCGTGATCGCCTCTATCTTCTTTCTAAGAGTCTCCAATACCTCCCGCAAGTGTTCAGCATGAGCCTCCTCATTAGACGAGTACACCAAGATGTCGTCGATGAACACCACCATAAAATGGTCCAACTGCTCCCTGAATACTGTGTTCATCAGATCCAGGAAAGCCGCAGGTGCATTCGTCAGTCCAAAGGGCATTACAAGAAACTCGTAGTGGCCATATCGAGCACAGAACGCAGTCTTTGCTATGCCTTCTGCCTTAATCCTTAACTGATGGTAGCATGATCGAAGATCAATCTTCGACAATACCATGGCACTCTTCAAATGATCATTTAACTCATTGATCATCAGTAGTGGGTATTATTCTTTATCGCGATCTTATTAAGCTTACGATAGTCGATGCATAGTCTCAGACTACCGTCCTTTTTCTTCACAAATGATACCGGGGTCCCCAGGGCGAAACACTAGGTCTGATGAACTTTCGGTCCAGCAACCCCTATAACTGTTCCTTGAGCTCTTTTAACTATGTTGTTGCCATCCTGTATGGCGCCTTCGAGATCGGTTTACCTTCGGGTATAAGATCAATCTTGAACTCTGCTTCCCTGCTCGGTGGTGAAAATGATAGCTCATGAGAGAAGCCGTCCTTAATTTCTCATACCACTGGAATGTCCTCCCCTTTGCTTTCTGCTACTTCTGACCCTGTGGTGGAGGGGCTTGTGCCGGTGTAGGATACTCTCTAGCATAATGTCCCTGTTTGCCACAGTTGCAGCAAACCTTTTTGAGCTCTCTAGCAATGATCTATGTGCGAATAACCACAATGTGTACCTACTGGGGGTGGCGGTACAACTGCCTTGAGTGGCTGTGCCGCTGTCGCTGCGGGACCCTCAATCATCAATGGTCGAGACGCTGATCCCTGTCCCTACTGTGGTGATCTGAAAAATTGCCCGGTCAGATGGCAGCATGAGATCTTTAACCATCTCTCCTATCTCCTAAGACGGAACTCCTCTCACGGTCTCTTAGCCCTGTCGACCGCTCCAACCCTCTCGAGATCACTCTCAACCTCAAGACACACTTCCAGCAACTCTTCAAAAGTAGAGGCTGATTGCAGATGATCAATGACTGAAGGCGAGAGCTCAAGCTGGTCTTGAACTCCAGCATCTTCGCTTTCTCGTTATCCATGATGACGGGCATGTAACTCGCAAGTGCATGCAACCTCTCAAAATACTGGTCTCCCGTCATGGACTCCTGTGTCAGAAGCTAAAACTCCGTCATCCTCCTATGAATGACACTTTCAGGAATATAGTGCTTCTGGTACTCCTCCTTGAACGGGGTCCATGTCGGCGGTGGAGTCAGTCTGCGTGTCATGCCCTGCCACCATTGCTCGGCATCACCCTCTAAGAATGGTACAACCACATCAACCTTCAGGCCATCCGGAACTTGCATCAACCTCAACTGCTCAGACACATTCTTGAGCCATATCTCTGCTCCTCTGGTCGTGTGGTACCCCTGATCATAGGTATCCGGTCGTTATGCATTTCCCGATAGAAAAATCAAAGCCCCCTGGGGTGGTGGTGCTGATGGTGCTGCAGGCGAGCCATCTGTATCTGCTGCTGGGCCACCAATGTAGTCAGCGTGGCCAGGGTATTTGCAAGGACCCTAGGAATAGTCCCCTGACCCTGCTGATCATGGCCATCGTGTCCTGCGTTTCCAGCTGGCGGCTCGCGTCGTGGAGGCATTATCCGGAATTTGAGTTCATGAGATGAATACAGATTAATCCAAAGTAAGTTGAAGGATTGGACGCTTATAAAACGGTAATTAAACAACGAAAGCTCGCCATCGGCACACACCTCCCATAACCCGATCATAACTTCAGTCTAAAATCATCTCTTAAGTCTACTTTGTTTATCAGGGCAAAATTGTCATTTCGCAAAAGATCATAACTTATGTCTAGTGATCTAGTTAAACCTACGTTTCCGAGGCGGATCTGAAGCCTCGGCTCTGATACCACCTGTAGCGCCTCGCTCCCGAGCCCTAACATCGGGAACAGTGCACCCTCCGTATCTCACTAAGGAGAATACAAAGCGTCGAATCAATCTCTTACTTGTCAAAATGACGTAGAAATTTTTCGCGGAAACGTAAACCATAACATATATTAAACTCCAATAATCGTCATTACATTGCTAATTAAAACTCTGGAAATAAAATAGTAAAGTAGTGTGTGGAAATCCTCAAAATATAAATAAGAACAAAACAACTGCAGCGTCCCCTCATATCCTAGCCGCAGCTCTCAACCAGCCCACTCTGCTATGTCCGTCCCGTCCTCAATGAAGATATGCTCGTAGTCCTCATCCGGCTCACCTGGGAAGTAGGGGTGAGTGACAGAAATCACCCAGTAGATGTCCGCCTCAAACAAATACAAAACGTACATACCGAAATGATATAGCCACATAGCACATAAACATGATATAACACATAGCACCTAAATATAAGATAACATGCCTAAGATAAAGTAGATGCGGTAAGTAAAGCACTCCACATAAAAATGCGCAAGTACGTGATGCATGCTCAATTAACGTGTCACACGCAACAAGAATCATGTCATGCAATATGCCCTAGATCTATATGCAATGCATGATCCCGGGATTGACTGGATGCCTGTAGCCCGTGCACTACAATCCACCCTTGCGGATGCCCGTGGCCCGTACACCACGATCCACCCCAACCGATGCCCGTGGCCCGTGCACCACGATCCACCGTAACCAAGTATCCATGGCCCGTACACCATGATCCTCTTCTCTCGAGCGTCTGAGACCCGTACATCTCAGCCCACTCCCAATGCAATGCACGTGCCATGAATGCAACAACAAAATCGCCTGGGGCCCGTACGCCCATCCTCACCAACTCCGGCTCTCAACACTAGTCGTCTGGGGCCCGTACGCCCATCCTCACCATCTCCGGCACACAATATTTAGTTTAGTAAATTTTAAGAACATTGAAAAGTTGTTATTTAGCATCCCCTCATTTTTCCTTAACTTGTATTAATTTTCTAGAATTTTCTACTAATTTTCCCTTATTTAATTCTATTTATTACTAATTATTTTTAATTACTTACATTTACCAAAATTCATAAATTAAGTGGAAATAATTTAATTTTAACATTTTATATTTTCTGTAATTTATTTAGAATTTTCTAATAGTTAAATATATTTTTCTAGAATTTTAAACTAATTTTAATTAATTATTTATTGTTTAATCATTTCAGAAATTAATTTCAGATTTTTTTTTTAATTTTAGGCCTGGGCCGGCCTGCTGCCTGGTCCGGTCCGCTGGCCATCCGGTCCGGTCCGGCAGCCTGGCCGGTCCAACAGTATTTTCTTTTTTTTTATTTTTTTTCTATTTTCTTCTAACCTCCATAAAATCTTCGTTTTAACTCCGATTGACCTCAAACCAGTTGCGTTGGACTCGTTATAACGAGACTCAACTTTTGAAGGTGGACACGTCATCACGTGTCCGGCGCCGTCAGGGGCCGCGCGTGGGCCCCACGCGCCACCCCTCTGAAACGCGTCCGTCAGACCCTTTTTTTCAATTTTCAACCAATCCTAACCTATTCCAGGCTAGATGAAGTTATTCTAAGGTCAAAACAAAATTTTTTAAACCCCCTAAGTATGTAAATCCCTAATCTTTTGAATTGTTTAAAGCGTATTCTCACCCTAATCCAATCATACCATCAAATTCACATTCATACACATACATAGCAGCAAGTAAACAGTTACCTCGTGCTTTTCAATTATAAACAAATACACATCTATAATATAAATAATTAAAACAAGTAAATCACATAAAATATATCATCAAGGAATGCATGTATTATACCCGTTTGAGGGGGGAAGAGGCACCTACCTTGATTGACGATAACACGAATAATTTGACGGACTAAAACTTAGGTTCGGGGTCTCGCTAGCTTTCTTCTCCTCCCCCTTTTTCTCTTTTCTATCTTTTCTTTTTCTTTTTCCTTGTGTGTGTGTATCGTTGTGTGTGTGTATATTTTTTTTTTGTGTTGTGCGTGTATAACTATATAATGGGGGAAGAGTTATGGTAGATTTTAGGTTTTCCCATTGGATTTTGATTTAGGTTTCCTAATGTAACTTTAATTTACCATTTAGTTTGTATTTATCTCTATCTTTATTTTATTACTATTCCTTTCTCTCTCTCTCTCTCTCTCTCTCTCTCTCTCTCTTTTTAAATTTCTTTTCGTTTATCTTTATCTTCTGTCTACTATCATTTATTCTTTTATTAGTATTATTTATTATTTATTTTTTTTCCGGTTGTAACAAAAAAAAAGCGCCATATTTGTTGGTGATGAGCCAAAAATATTCATCTGTTAGTCAACAAACAGTTAACGGCAAATTCATGTTTCGGACGACCAATTCCTGCAGCTCCGCAGAATTGCACCTCTGCTTGGCCATACTATATTTCAGCTCAGTAAGGCATTGCTTTACCGAAGCGTCCACAGTAAGTGATACACTAAGTGCTTCACCTCGGCCCCGGGTCCAGCCTCGACTTCTGCCTAAAAGGGGTGTGCTAAAAACACTTCAGTCAGATCAGAGCAGGACTCCAGATCCATCTTTGCACCTCGGCAAACCTTTGCCAGAGGACAAGTGCAATACGGCTTTATTAAGGGTGAAACCACCTAGCCGATATACAGTATAAAGGAGTGCACATCAGACTTTTCAACCTACACACGTCAAGGTCCTATCAGCAGACCTACTGGCCCCATCAGCAGACCTACTGGTACCATCAGCAGACCTACAAGCTCCATCAGCAGACCTATAATGACACGGCCTCTCTGTTCAAGAAAACGTCCCCTCTGCCGTCAGAGGCAGAGGACGAAGGAGAACAATAAAAGCAAGACAGTAAACACAAAGAAGTGGATCCAATTTTCAGAACTTCAACTACAATTTTCGGTGATCTTTCGGTGAGAGATTTTCGAAGAACACCATCTCGGCTGCCTTCTAAGCAGCCTTACTCTCAGCAAGGTATTGACTCAGATTCATTCTAAACCTGTATTCCAGCATAAGCTACCTACTAAAACACCCATAACTTACTTGAGCGTCGAAGAATTTTCCATGGACAGCGCCCTGAGCCTCTAACGTTTCTCTTCTTTCTCAAGTTCTGTTCATGGATTTAAATGGATATCAAACGACAAACCACAAGGATCATCTTTGATCCACCTTGTGAAGATCTCGGCTTCATCATTTGGCGCTAGAAGGAGGGCTTGAACCTCTGTATTCCTTAAAAACAGTCTTTCAAGGGCTTTCTTGACAATTATCTTACCCATCCATCGTGGGGAGAATGGATAAAAGAGATGGGAAAGGTTCCAACCGACCTATGACCCCTAGAAGACGTCAACGACCTCTTCGACAACGACTGGAACAGTATTCCCCAGAGCCAGCAAATTCTTCAACTCCCGTGCAGCCTTCACCTATGAGGAACATATGCGGACCATCCGTTATGTGGCCCAAAATTCTAATGTATTCCAGGTTGTGGTGAAAGAGATGAAAGGAAAAGCCCCCGTGGTGGCACCCTGTGGGTTCCATCCCAGTGATTCTTCTCCGCAAAAGGAATTTCAGGGATACTCTCCAACACGGCCAGAGTATTATCTTGATATTCAGAGTGGATTCATGGCCGAGGCTAGACGTTCAGGACAAAGGTCTAGCTATCATCACATTGTATTCGAGCCAATAACGACTCTGGATTATCATTTGAAATGCGCACAAAAAGCGCTGCTACCGCTTATGCGTGGCAGAAAAGTTGACAATAAAGTCATAGCCCCACCACAAGAAAGGCGCTCTGTCTAGGTCCGGTTGGTCGAGGAAAACAAAGAAACTCTCTGCTGGCATCAAAGGCTCATGTTCTTTCCTACATGAGAAAGAAGAATCTAGCAAGAGATCTTCAGCCACTTACAGGACCTATCCATGAAAGGAATCATCAATTGTACTGCCTCTATCATCATGATATCAGGCATGATACGGAGGACTGCAAGCAGCTCACCAAGGAAATTGAGCGTTTGATTGAGCTTAGCCATTTACAACGGTTTTACAATCCGAGGTCGAGATTGCACAATAGGTTAAACTTTGGCCAGCTTCCTCAGGATGAAAGTTACTGACTGGGACATAAGGACAGGTCGCCAAGAGATGAGGATTCAGATTTGGATGGGCAAAGATTGCGGGTCTCCGAAAGTATACGGCTAACCTAAAAGCATAAGCCCACAAAAAAATTATGTTTCACCTTTCTAACGTGTACCCAAAATCCTCATGTACATATATGTACTTTAAATACATTGATGTTCAATGTTTATTACAAATTTGATATTTGCAAATGAGTTGTCCATATATTAAGCAGTGCTTTTTATTGACAAATGGGACTTAAATTCCTATCATCTTAATCAACTTCTTCAACCGGTTCAGCTCGGCAAATTTTTCTCTTCGGCGATATGACTGCCCAGATCTTGGAATATAAAGATCTCTATCTCGGCTAATGGGGTAAAATATTTCTCAGTAATTCTATACAAATCTCTGATCAGGGTCAGTTCGGCCTTATAATATCAGAAGATCAATATCTACTCTTACTTCTTGCCCAGCTTAGTAGAATAAATCTTTCAACCAGGCTCTGGTTCGGACAAAAAGTCCTTCCATATTTGGGGCTCAACTATTAATTCTCCACCTTATGGTTTTAAAGGAATTTCGGGTGTGACAAGTTTCACACCTCGGTATATTAGGACAGGATTCCCTATCAAATATTTTACCTTAGCAAGTCTATGCCAGCCGAGCAAGACTCGGTATATTGGGGCAGGATTCCCTATCAAATATTTTACCTCAGCAGGTCTGAGCCAGTCGAGCAAGACTCAGTATATTAGGACAGGATTCCCTATCAAATATTTTACCTCAGCAGGTCTGAGCCAGCCGAGCAAGACTCGGTATATTGGGACATGATTCCCTATCAAATATTTTACCTCAGTAGGTCTGAGCCAGCCGAGCAGGACTCGGTATATTGGGACAGGATTCCCTATCAAAAATATTTTACCTCAGCAGGACTGAGTTAGACGAGCAGGTCTCGATGGAAAAAGACCTCAGCAGATCTGAGGTAGATGCCCATTCAGGGTCAAGTTTTGTGAAAAGGATTTCATAATCGTCCTAATAGAGGGATGTTGAGGTAAATCATAACAGAGTGCATGAACCTCATAAACTATTAGCAGGCTTAGAAAAAGTGTGAATATTTTTATAGCTATCAGCAGTGCTGAAGTTTGAATTAAATAGTGTTTTACGAAGGTGCTAAGGTCACGTGCTTTGTAGTGCCAAACTTGCTCTATTTAAAATCCCTAGCAGAGCTGACGTTAAAAAAGGGACAAGTTGCTGCTCAGGCTGGAAATTCTTCAATCAGAAGCAGAAGACAAGTATGTTAATTAAGATCCTTGGCAGAGCCGAGGTCAAGAATTCGTATTATGAAGCTAGCTAATTATGGGGGATAAAGTCTTTGGCAGAGCCGAAGTCAAATACTCATACACGTGACACAACCGAGGTTAAGTGCTTGCATTACAAGCATTACATATAAAGTTTTTTGGTAGAGCTGAAGTCAAAAGCCGAAGTCAAATACTTGCAAGAATTTTTGAAATAAAAACAGGGAAAGCTGAAGAGCGCAAGTGGAAAAAAGTGACGCTTTCATTCAGAGAATATAACTATTACAACTATTGAAAATACGCAAGAAGGAAAATCCTATTCTAATCTTCATCGGCTGATAAGTCTCTGAGATCAGCTCCATTCTTGAACAGCTCTAATTGGGTCTCAAAGATTTGCTCAGCTTCAGGATTATGAAGTTCGGCAATTTGAGGATGTTCCTTGTCCAAGCTGGGCAGACCTCTGAGCAGCTGTCAATGGTATAAGTTTGCCCAATTACCATCACTGAGCTCTGAAGCTTGAGAAGATTATCAGCAAAGTAGTCTGACCTCTTGAACTCAGCAACTGCTTCTGCCTTTATGCTTTCAGTCTGAAGTGCAAATTGCTGAGCCAGATTAGCCTTACTCTTCTGCTCATCTTCAACTTGTTTTTTGCAATTGGATAATTCTTGCTCACAAGTGCCAAGCTCCTTCTGGTAGAAGTCCAGTTCAGCCTGAGTCTTGGTGGACACCAGCTCAATATTCGCCAGCACCTCTTTTAGCTCGTCCATTTGCGAATAGGCAGTGGCCAGCTTAATGTGAGACTCTTCCTTTTCTCCACGAATTTTAGAATTCTCTTCAGATTGGGAAGACACTTCTGACCTCAGACTATCCACCACTGTTTCTAGTTCTACCAGCCTAGTCTTCGTTGGTTTGGCCTCCTCATCCCATTTCTCATTTGCTCGTTGCAAAACTGCGTTTTTTTAGTCAGTTGCAGTACCATCTTCTGCAGTTCATCAGACTTCCTGAACATGTTGTATTCTTGGGCTCGATACTGCAATATTCATAACAAGCGATCAAACAAAGCTTTAGGCATATAGCTTTGAAAAACATAGAAGATTTAAAAGGTTTACCATAGCCATGTTAGTCATATACAATTTGCAGGACATGTCCCAGTCCATGTCGTTATAATGGTTTAAATCTCTGGGCAGAATGGAGAGCTCATTTAACTGCCTTGCCAGCTTCGGATTCATGACGCTTTATCAGAATAGTATTCCAATGTTTTCTTCAAACGCCGATGCCCATAAGGGGATCCTCCTTCGGTTTGGGGGACCTTTCCTAGATCTTTTTGTTGAGCAGGCTCTTCAGCATGTGAGCCGGCCGATCTGGATTCTGATACTTGGGGGGCTTCAGCTGGAATTGGGATTGGATTTGTTTCTGGCAAGGGCAGAGGCAGTGGCACTTCAGTCTGAGTGAATTCTGTGGAAGGATTAACTTCAAGTGGCAAGGACGGCACTTCGGAGGAGGCCCTTGCGTGAACTTGATCAGAGGAGGAATGCATTTCCTTAGTCCTCTTCCTCTTTTTGGGAGCCATCTTCTTCAGTTTGGCCACTACGTCAGACAACATGGCTCCTGCAAGTTCGACAATTGATCAAAACACTTGAAAGACATCAACAAAAATCAGAGATACTCAAAAAAGTCTGACACCTATCCTGAACAACTTTCAAGGCTGCTGAACTAAGAATCCGAAAGTGGGGGCTGCATAAGTGATCCAGGTCGGCAGTTATCAAAACCGACCTGTTCATCTTTTTCCAGTCAACAGTCAGTAGTCTAGAGGCTTCATCGCAAAAATCCTCACTTGGCCTCGAATTGTCCGCACTGCCTGACTTTCAGTGCTAACTTTTAGGTAGACCTATTTTCTTGATAAAGAAGAATCGGCCTTTCCAGTTTTTGGTAAATGTGGAGATGTTTATGGCATAGTTGATCTTTTTGTTAGGATATCTCCTACTAAAGTAAAACCAACTGTCCTTATGCTTGCATACAAACATCCCCTAAAGACCCTAAGATCAAATTCTATCCCAAAAGCTCTCAGGTATAACAAATAGCTGAGAACTACTTTCAAACCGTTAGGCATGAGTTGGGGAAGTCTAATGTGGTAAAAATTAAGGATATAGTACAACGGTTTGGGGATGGGAAGACTAAAACCTGATTTAAAAAATTCTTCATAAACTGCCTCATACCCTATGGTGGGTCATAGGTAGACTGATGGGAAGGGGAAGAATATGATTGAATACATTCCTGTCAACATTGTAAATTCTACATAAGCGGGAGAGATCAGTGGATTTTAAATTGCACACCAACCCTGCACCGCTGGTGACGGTGCTCCCCTATCAATGGCAACAGAAGTTACCTCAGCCACTGGAGCAGCCATGGGAGGTCCTCCCTCACGATGCAGCCTCAATAGAGGACGATTGTCCTCACTGGATCTTGACCTCTCAGAGAGAGATGGGTTTTTCCCATCATAGCTCCCAGATCCAGCGGGATCAGGGGTCTCTGATCTATTTTGAGAGTCTGAAGAAGAAGAAGAGACGGTAAAAGACATGGAAATAAAAAGAAGAGCAGAGCTTACGGAGTTTCTGAGGGTTGAGGAAGAAGATTAGCCGAAGTTGCGTTGGAAGGAGGCTTGACTAGAAAGGAAGAACAGAAGAGAAGTTAAGAGTGGCACTGATGAGGAAAGTGAAAAGGAAGAAGAAATAATGAGCATGAGATATACTTTTTATAGTGGGGAAACTGAAAAGTTGTAACTTTTCAGTTGAAATTCAAAAAAGGGTGATGGTTCAATTTTTCCCCCTCTTCGATTATCACAATCGCCGGAAAATCAATTATGAGATACGTTGGAACTGACTTTGATATTGAATGAAATGATAATGGCCTAATTATGCAGATAACGGCTCAACTAATGATGGACATGTGACCAACTTATCAAAGCAGATTTGTCTGCCCTTGCTGGTCAGCTCGGACACACTAAATCTGGGGGCAAAGTGATGAGCAAAAAATATTCATCTTTTAGTCGACAAACAGTCAACGGCAAATTCATGTTTGGGACGACCATTTCCTGCAGCTCGGTAGAATTGCACCTTTGCTTGGCCATACTACATTTCAGCTCAGTAAGGCATTGCTTTACCGAATCGTGCACAGTAAGTGATACACTAAGTGCGTCACCTCGGCCCGGGGTCCAGCCTCGGCTTCTGCCTAAAAGGGGCGTGCTGAAAACACTTCAGCCAGATCAGAGCAGGACTCCAGATGCATCTTTGCACCTCGGCAAACCTTTGCCAGAGGACAAGTGCAATACGGCTTTATTAAGGGTGAAACCACCTGGCCGATATACAGTATAAAGGAGTGCACATCAGACTTTTCAACCTACACACGTCAAGGTCCCATCAGCAGACCTACTGGTCCCATAGTAGATCTACTGGTCACATCAGCAGACCTACAAGCTCCATCAGTAGACTTATAATGACACAGCCTCTCGGTCAAGAAAACGTCTCCTCTGCCGTCAGGGGCAGTGACGAAGGAGAAAAATAAAAGTAAGATAGTAAACACAAAGAAGGGGATCCAATTTTCAGAACTTCAACTACAATTTTCGGTGATCTTTCGGTGAGATATTTTCGAAGAACACCATCTCGGCTAACTTCTAAGTTGCCTTACTCTCAGCGAGGTATTGACCCAGGTTCATTCTAAACTTGTATTCCAGCATAAGCTACCTACTAAAACACCCATAACTGACTTGAGCGTCGGAGGATTTTCCCAGGGCAGCGCCTGGGCCTCTAACGTTTCTCTTCCTTCTCAGGTTCCGTTGACGGATTTAGACGGATAGCAAACGACAAACCACGAGGATCATCTCTGATCCACCCGGTGAAGATCTCGGCTTCATCAGTTGGGTATGACATATACACGTTGTTGTTTATATGAACGATCCAAATTCATGTACTTGGTCAACTTTATTTTCATCATCTTTAATACTTTAGAAGCAAGGCGGTGGATGGCAGACGACATGCTAAGTTTAAAATTTTTGCTCTGGGAAGATTGAAGTTACATGTGCTAAAGTGAAGATGAAAAAATTTTCTATTCGAAATTCTAGTCGAATCGTTTATCCTCTAAGAAGTGTGTGTATACTAACAGATCTTTGGCCTTCTTCTTTTCTTTTGCTTTTTTTTTTTTTCGTTTTGGTACTAGAAGGTTTATCTGATCACTAGTTAAGAAGAATTTGAAACGGAAGGATTTGATCCTCAATCTTATTTAAAAAGGGACTGTAAATAGGCCTGTAAAAGGACTGGAGGAATGACAAATATACTTGCAAGAGGACCCCTTTGATGTTGCTTGCAGGCAGCATGTAAAGAACAATGGAAACAAACAATCCAGTTAATGGAGGCAGAGAGACAGTTTTATTCTCAATTGGGTAAGGGTGATTATAATAACATGAGTGATAGGAATGATAAATTCTATCACTCTGTCTTAAAGAGAAACAAGTCTAGGAGTACTATCACTTCTATTATGCTGACTAATGGAAAGCTATCTACTTCTATGGAACAGGTAACTAATCATTCTGTTGATTATTACCAGGGACTCATGGGCACTGATTATTCTGTAGCTGCTATGGGACAGGAGGTTCTGGATTTGGATTCCAAGCTATCTGATGATTCTGGTGCTTCTCTCTTGACTCCAGTTACTCTAGAGGAAGTTAAGGAAGCTACCATGAGTGTGGAAAAAGACAAAGCCCCTTGGCTTGATGGATATACTTCTCAGTTTTCATTAAGACATAGGACATTGTTGGAGGAGATACAGTTGATACAATATTGGAATTCTTTAAGAACGGTAGGCTGCTTAAACAGCTCAATCATGCCATTATTGTCCTGGTTCCTACAGCTAAAAATCTCCCCAAGGTTGGAGACTATTGACTTATTTCTTCCTGTAATGTCATTTACAAAGCTATCTCAAAACTTCATGCTAACAGGATTTCTGGAGTGATGCTGGAATTCATGAATAAGGTTCAGACTGGATTTCTAAAGGGTAGGTCCCTGATGAAAAATGTGTTTTTGGTTCACGAATGGATAAAGGAACATGCTAGAAAAAGGACTTCACCTAAATTCATGATAAAGGTTGATCGAAGGAAGGAATTTGACACTTCGAAGTGGAGCTTTCTCCAGGCTGTTTTGCTTGGACTTAACTTTCATTCTCAGTTTGCACAATGGCTAATGGAGTGCGTTACAACAACATCATATTCTATCTCTACAAATGAGCTATCCAAGGGTTAGTATTTTTCCAGAATGCTTGGGAGACGCAGGTCCATTCGGATTTCAATTATCATCATACGCTCAATATCACTCATTTGGCATTTGCTGATGAATTGATCATTTTTCAACGAGTGATGACTTATTTGTATAGTTGGTTATGGAAGACCTAACCGAGTTTGGCGAGTGTTCTGGTCTCAAGGTCAACCTCGCTAAGTCTCAAATATACATTTCTGGTTTGAATCAGAATGACAGGAGAAGAATTAAGGACATGTGTGGGTGGCATCATGGTGATATGCCTTTCAGGTGTCTGGGAGTTTCTATTGCTGGGCAAACGCCGCAAGCAACGCATTATTATGGTTATATAATTAAAGTTATGGAGTCTTACATCTTGGAGGGTCTCATCACTGTCCTATGCAAGAAGAAAGGTATTAGTACAATCTGTTTTGCAGGGATTTCACTGCTTTTGGCTCAATGCGTTGCCATTTCCAGTCAAGCTCATGGACAATATTGTTAGATTGACTAGAAATTTTCTTTGGGGGGAATACTGGACAGTCTAAGAAGGCTTTGGTGGCTTGGGATTCTTTTCTAAACCACTTGCTGAGGGGGGGTTTGGGTCTGCTGAATTTGAGAACTTGGAACACGTCACTGTTGTCCAAGTAGTTGTGAGACATACAAAATAAATAGGATACTTTATGGCTATAATGAATGCATTGTAGATATAAGGTGCAGGATAGATTGTGGTCTATGTGTGTTCGAAGCCTTCAGACTCTCTACTGTGGAAAACAATCTTGCAGATTAGGAGTGATGTGTTGGCAAAGGAGAGGAATGTGCATACTTCAAAGCTGGCTGTTGAAAAATGGGCAACAAATGGTAAAATGTGGCCTTCTTTGCCCTACGAGTATTTCAGGAAAAGAGGCACTGGGAGATACTGGCCAAAGAATGTTTGGGACTCTGACATTATTCATAAACACTCTTTTATTTTGAGATTGTCGGTTCTGGATAGACTACCAACAAGACAATGACTCAGTTTTCTGGATGAATCACAACTTAGTTGATTTTGTCATCAGCATATTGAGACAATTGATCAATTCTTTTTACTAGTTCTTTTACTAATATGGTCTGAACAGAACTCAGTGCAGATTTCGGCCTCCCTTGCAGGTTGTCGACTTTCTCAAGAGCCTTGGCACGGTGCAGGCTGTTAAAGCGCAATGGAATCACTACTAAGGCTGCAAGAATCTCACATGCAGCAGTTGTATATTTCATTTGGCATGGTAGAAATAAAGTTATTTTTGAGGGGATGATTTCTGAACCTAATGATGTAATGCATTGTACTTGTACACATATATGTAGGGTTATGTTTTACTTATTTCCTACATTTTGTCTCGTGTACATGGGTCATGTTGACCATTAGTTGGTAGGTGTTTTTGGGTAGGCTCTATGTATTGTGCTCTGCATCCTGTACAATTCACTTAGTTGCTTGGGAGCTGTCAGTTTGAGTTGGTTGTGCGTGGGGAAGCTGTTTGGCTTAGATGTTATGCTAGCATGTATGTATGGACTTATTATGTACTTTATCCTGGAAATACCCAGTGTACTTGTACATATTTTGTTTGGTTAAATAGACATTGCAGTTTAAACAAAAAAAATAACCGGATAAGATGTAATGTTATTGGGCTTACGAAATTGGATATGGCCGTCGGGATTTGTCGAATTCACACTATTTTTTTTAGTTTTTATTTATTCGTTTAATTTGTTGTTGTTGTATTTATACGTTTACGTGTGGAATTACGAAATCTGTGTTTAAATTTTAACATTCATATTATCCTGTGAAAGGAAGTTGGGAAAGCACGGAACAAAGTAATGAGAAATTTGGGGCCGATCGCTTCAGATATCCTGTTATTTGGGGATTGAGATCAAGAGAGTCAAAAAATGAGTCAAAATATGAGGTCTCCAATCACGCGTTATCACGTGTACAAAAAGGGAAGAGATTTAAATTTTTTATGAGGTCTCCAATCACGCGTTATCACGTGCACAAAAAGGGAAGAGATTTAAATTTTTTTTTGTTTTTAAAGAAGAGTTGCTTATGTTTTGTCTCACTTTTTATTTCTTCTGATCTGAACCGATTATTTGGTAATTACATAATGAGATGTATGACAAATCTGAAGAGTATCAACTGCATACATGGAAACCACAAACTCAAAATAGTAGCATGTGTTTGTGTTGTTTGCTAATTGTCAACATGAACAGTGAATTTTAATGACTAGTTTAGAATATCGTGGTTAAAAGTAATTGAATATGTGGGTATGAAGTTATATATATAAATTATATGGGCAAACAATAATTAAAAAGTCCAAATCTATTACCGTAATAGCATTTGCAAATCTTAAGCCGTAGAACATTATATTGTTGGATTTATTTAATAAATACTCAAATAAAGACCGTTTAATCGAATCACTGGCAAAGTAACAAAGGTGGAATTTTACCTTGCTCCATGTTTGATGTTGATCTGCTCACCACGTAATTGCTCCGATGCTGGATGAATATGGCGTGATCCAATGATTCACGACCTCCCACCAATTGTTGATGCACCCCCTGAACAGATTCAACAAATCCCACCAATTGTTTATGCACCTCTTGAACATATTCAGCAATTCACTGCTTTATCCGATGGAGAGGCCAGACAATGTGGACTGTATAGAAAAGGGTGGCACTCCCTCTCCTTTACCCTCCTATGGCCGGCAGCTTTTCAAGTGTGAGGAGGTGAAGAGCCTCCTCTTTTAAATAGAGGGAGAATCTTGATGGTGATATGATTTATTTTGATAACAAAGGAAAATTTTATTTATAACAGACCGTGTGCCAATGCGGCATTTACATCATTTGGCAAATAGCTATTCCATCAATAAAGCAATCATGTTCCAAACCTCTACAAGCTAGTAGATGTGCCGGCACATTTCCTGTACGTTTGTCATGCGAGAAAACAACTCTGTCAAAGAAAAAGGCTAAGGATCGGATATTGTCAGCTAAAGCTCCATTTGGTGAGAGGTCTTCCCTAACAGAAGTAAGTCTCAGATAAGCAGAAAGACTATCCCCCCTCCATCACTACATTGGAGAAGCCATAACCAAAGGCTTGTTTAAGGCCATCTAGAATGGCTTGAAGCTCAGCATTTTCAGGCTCGAATGCTCTTTTCAACGGCTTAGAAAATGCCCTTTGCAATGTACCATTCTGATGGTGATAGGTTTCAGAGTTATGATGACAACCAAATTATTTTCCTTTATAGATGAGAATTCTTTCTCATCTTTATCACCAAGGGAGGATATACTTGATGTTATCATCAAGTGATCTTTATCCAATATTAAATATTATTTAATATTTAATAATATGTACCAACACTTATCTACTAACCACACGTAGGTTATCGTCCGTTGGGGACCAGACGTTGTACACTTTATGGTCGTTGCACTTTGAGCTCATCCATCGCGGTCTGTGACCATATGAATTTCTACATGTTTGGGGTTTCTATTTTAGACCACATTATACATCCACGAAAACGCCCGGTGATCACTTAACCTGTGGATGTTTTATGCAATAATTAATATTATTACGTGACATATGTGACATATAAAATTATCATACATAACGTCCACCTTATGATTAATTCGTGTTTACTTAATCAACGTGATGCGCATTACACGTGTCACGAAATAATTCCAACATATATATATATATATATTGAGATATTTATTTACAAACATGATCATGAAGAACAAGTCCACGCAGAAATCAAGTTTTTCCTAGATCACTAGTAACATTGAGAACGGGATCAGGACAACTCATGAGAGTATCGGCATTAATTGCTGTGGCAGCCATTAATGAAAGAAGTACTACAACTGAAATGGCGGATAGAAACAGCATTAGCCCCACAGCTACAGGCCCTTTGATCTGCTGAGCATATTGTGCCGAGGCTAGAGCTAAGAAGGTCAGTGGAAATGAGTAAGACCACCAAGCAACGTTAAACGTCTTCATTGATTTCTTGAATAACATTGGCCGACATATCTGCACACGATGAAAAACAGTAGTACACATAATTGAACGTTTTATGAGGAAATGGGCTGATTAAATGGAATCTCCAGAGAGCATCTGCATTAAAATCAGTAGCACAGTGTATGAAGTTCACATACGACTTAGAAAGAAAAGGAAGAAAAGACTACCTACTATCCGCACTTTTGGGTCTCAAACCATGCTTCATAAACCGGGATTTCTTCCATTCAGTGGACTAGCTGGTCCAGTGGACTTTTGGGCCATTATATTTTGAAAATTCACATCATATAATTTCTTGTACAAGGTGACTTAAAGATTCAATCAATTGAATGGGAAAAATATCCATCAAAATGGAGATTTTCTTTGATTCAGTTGGCTAAATGTTTCAACCAGTATTTGAACTACAGATATTACGAATTAGAGTGACTGGATGATCCACAGACTGATTGAACCATTAAGGTTAAGAAAAATTATTTGTTTCTATTTACAATGAAGTCAAGGACACATTCTTTTTTGACTTTGGAATATAATGAAATAAAGCAAATGACTCACTAAATTGACTGCACTTCTATATATATTGTGAAGTAGCAGTTGGTCAACACAGCTTGACGCAATTTTCATTATGGATTATCGGTAAACAACCTCTGTGTGTTTCTAACACATGAATATAGTTGCATACATCTTAACCTTTCATATCTCATTATAGCCGGGTGTCTCTCGGTAATTTTGTCTTATTGTTAAGAGAAAACATTAGAGTTCTCCTTCAATTGACTCTCTCTCTTGTAAAGGGGCCACTTTTTGGTTCTTTCTCTCATGTAAATTCCAATAATCCCCTTCAAAACTAAATGTGCTTTTCCAAAAGATAGAAGGAAAGAAAATAAAAGTAAGAGAGAGAAAAGAGGGTGCAAAATATTTGGCCACACGACTTACCAAGGAAGCAAATAGGTAAAGCGACAAGAAGAAAAGCATTTTACTAAAAATTGTGAACGACCCTGAAACTGAGGCCCATGCAAGACTACCCGTACTTGGAGCTGCCACAAACAGAAAGAAAGCCGGTCGGAGCATCGCCGGAAACCGCTCTGAACCCGAGAACCGTTGATAAAGCGTCACAAACACAATCAAGTAATGTGACGCTCCCAACGTAAACAACCCTATAGCACTTTCTTTCCACCCCATCTGAGCTGCCGTCCATGCCGCCACCAAGTTCCCAATCACTGTCATTTGACTCGTGGGATTCGCCACAAGTGAAAGAAATTTTCTTTCAGTAGTAAACCACTGCCCATATATCTTGACATCCAATAGTAATATCGGAAGAACAAATATAAACATAAGGATTTCGGGAGTATTGGCATTTGTAACGACAGAAACAGGCACAGACTGAAGCAGCAAAAGCCAAGAAATCCAAGGGGCAAAAAAGAAATTTACCCCAACATGGTGCAAGAACTCTGATTTAACTAATGGGAAGCCGAAAATGCACTTCAAAACATAGAGTAAAGAAAGAAGGATCGAAGTGCATGAAGCAAACCACCAAAGTAGAAGGAAAGTGGTAAAAGGGAGAGAATGGAAAAGGTGGTGTATGGGTTGGAGTTGGTTTGCATGGTGAGATAGAATCTTCCACAGAAGTGCTTGGCTGCCTAGAGAAACGCTGATTCCGAAGTAACCAGCATGAACCCTCTCCAAGATGGAACTACCTGATGGTTCATCATCATGGGGTTGTTTGTTTGTAATTGGAGGTGGAAAATCGATGATGATTTTCATGGTAGATTGCAAGCTTTCTTCGGCCATTAACGTAATGAAAATGTTTAGAAAAGTTTTCTTGTTTCTACCACACACTTGCATGAGTCGATTAAGTATTTGGTGTTTCGAAATTGGAAGCTTCTCACGTCTATGTAGGAAGGTTAGGTGGTGCCCCCTCCCCCCTCTTTTTTTACCCTATGCATAAAGGCGGTGCGCCTTTAAGAATTAAGAGGTGGAAATCCAACATTATAGACTGTCTAATTAGACAAATTTTAAAATTGGATAAGTCATCTCATTAGATTGACCATATATGAAAAAATAAAGTAAGACATGTTGGAAAAATACGTCAAAGTACTTTAAAATGTACTCCAAACTTATATATAAACTTGTATGATGTTGTTTGGGAGTTTGAAATGATGTTATGAACACTTTGAACTTGAAATAGGTCACTTGGATCGAACCAAGTGAAAGCTGGAATAAAGTTGGTGTTCTGTTGGACATGGATCGATCACATCGATCGATCGATGTGGTGTGGATGTAATGCTAGAAACTTTCTGTCCAACATAGATCGATCACATCGATCGATCGATTTGACATCGATCGGTACGTCGATCGATATATGTTGGCAGGATTCAAAGCTGAAAGTTTCTGTCCGACATCGATCGATGACATCGATCGATCGAAGTGACATCGATCGATCGATGTACCAACAGTCATAACTTTTCATTTTGAATTGCATCTTTTGGTCCAAGGTTCATCTTCCTTCGCCTGTGAACGGTAAACAACTGATACGGAGGGATGAAAAACTGCTGAAATGAGTTTCTAAAGGTGTCTTTAACACAACCCAAGGCCTATATATAGTATGCCTTGGTATATTTGAACAATATACAATAAGTCTTGCAAAACTTTCAACATTTTCAGCACTTTTCTCCTCTACCTCTTCTTCTCTATCATTCTCTTCTACTAAGCAAGTTCAATCTTTCTCTCATAGAGCAAAGGATTACTGAGAAGCATTTGCTTGAAGACTCTACCTTACTCACCGATAAAGGCAAAATTGCTTTAAGGACAGTGACAATCTAGTCATGTCTCGGCTGTTTTGATTTGTTGTTCTTGATGTTCTTCCAATTGGTTCTATATCAAATTCTCAATGAAATACATCATTTCCTAGAACCCTTTGTTACAGATTCATTTTGTGTTCCTTAACAAAACAATGGTGTTGTTGGATGAATTTGTGAAACTGTCATATTCATGTTTGATACCATATCGACCCATATTTTCCAACAAGACATATCTATGGTTAGAATTAGTGGCCGGAATTCGTTGCAGAAGCGAACACAAATGCACAAACTAAAAAAGACATGAGTTTTTTAAACTGGTTTGTCAAATCACCTATATAAGATTTATATAATAAGTAGACTCCTTCTAGTTAATTGTCTTCTTGTCCATTGTAACTTTCATCTTGATTAATGTTACCCTGAGCTTCTCTCGAGTTGAGTCTGGAATTCCTCCAAAATTTTGCACGAACTCCCTTCATATCTTCAGATGTCCTCAACAAAAACAGCTACACATTTTCTTGAATGATGAATGAGTTGGCAAGAGGATACTCCAATAAGTGAAGGTTCCTTAACCAGTTGACACACAAATCGTAACCGAACACAAATTCCTACACAATATCAGCCTTAAAGAGGAGCGCGACTCTAATTGAGGCTGCTACAAGAATAGCACACGAAATAAAATTTGTAAAGGATGATATCTATGTTCACGGGTGTCGTGAACTTATAGTCACATTTAAAGGATTGTTTATCTAGAGGAAAGAACCTTCTAAATGATATCCGTTTTGGCGAATTGAAGATGGCAACGTAGCCATCAAATTAATGAGACCCAACCAGCTAAAATTTGGAAACAATTTTGATTTAACTGAATTATGCAAATAATCATAGCAAAAGCCAATAATCATAAAATAAAAAATAGCAAAAGGTTTATTTTCTAACATAGATAGATATATGTATATATATGTGTGTGTATATGTGTGTATATGTGTGTGTGTGCAAATAAAGACTCCATGTTTTAAAATAGGTCTTTGACTTTTAATAAAAAGCCGTTTGACGTTCTATTTATGATGTAATGATGAATTCGGCAGTTACAAGTACAATATTCCATGTAATTCAAATTGCTATAGTAGTAAAGACTATTGCATTTGTTGGTGAAAACTAAGATCCAAATCTTATCTTCTGTTGTATACGTAAGTTTATGCATATAAAAAATAAAAATTAAAGATTAAAGTAAAGATTAAAGTAAAGTATTTCCACTAGTGAAATTATATATTGAAGAATGCACTGAGTGTTGAAAGTATAGGCAAGTCTAGGAAGGAAGCGGATGATGAGGATCATGGAAGGCTGGATGATGATCCATGTCGAAATGAATTGCAACCTTAAGATTGGAGGTTTAATCAACGGTTGACATTGAGAGGAGAGCTAAATGAACACGTGATGGAGGAGGAACGTAGGTTGGCGAGGAGGTGTGTGCGCAAGGTTGTTGCCGAGATGCTGTAGAAGAAAGGGAGAACGCGCCAACTGTTTTATGTTGTGTGCGTAGGAAAAATAACTGTAGGGACAAATTTGTAATTTTGCAAGAAACGGTTATCTTCCTCCCGTTATTATCTTCTGCAATTGCGTTTGATGAAATGTAATAAGTAGAAGAATTTTTCCATTCCCTCGATAAGATTTTTCTCTCTACTTTCAGCAATTCATCCATTGTCAATATTCATTGATCCTTTGTAGACATTTGTTAGTTCATTTGATCTCATTCGCACAAGGCTTATGATCTGCTTGTGCTGTTGTTGAATGCTGCGATTCCTCTACTGTATAATTGAAAGGAATTAATTTTTCTACAGGGCGGCTACTTACTGATATTATTCCTAATCTATATTCTCTTGATTTTTTTCCTTATCTTGAGATGCCTCTGGATTTATTGTATAATAGATTGAAAGACATATTAATCCTCACTCCTATCATATATAAGTCATTAATGAAAAGGGGTGCTATGGTTTTCTCGTGTTGTGCATTTGGAGCCTGGGTCTACATCTTCTATCCGTAACAACCTCCCTATTCACAAAAGTGCCAATGTCCGTATCCTACAACGACCTCTCCAGGACATCACAAATACTTCATCATACATAAAGGATGGTCCTGACTCTGCACCGTTGCCTAATCACTCGGTGCAGCCAACGGATGAACCAGCAGCGGAGTCCTTTTCATTCTTGGGTGATTTGACAAAACAACACCCACCTGATTGTGCTATGGATGTTTCTATTACTAGTGAATTACCAGTAGATACTGCAGATGGTGTAGCCGATCCAGTGGCAGTTCACGAGGACATGGCTAATCAGGATCATCAGCCTGAAACCACCATTTCTCTTGATATTATTCCATGAAAATACTTGCGTGGAATTGTCGTGGGGTAGGGTCACTCACCACTTTGAGGCAAATAACCCGTTTGGTAAGGGACTCACAACCAACTATATTATTCTTAATGGAGACAAGGGTCCAAAGTTCTCGTCCTAAGTATATCATGCGTCACTCGTGCTTTACGAATCTCGCAGTTGTGGAGGCATGTGGTTTTTCTGGTGGACTGTGGTGTTTTTGGGACTCAAATGATATCTCTATACGTGTTCTGAGCTATACAGCGCAAACTATTAATGTGGAAATTTAGTGTGGGGATTCTGTTGATTGGACGTTATCATTGGTTTATGCATCACCTAAACTTTCCATTCGGCAGTCATTTTACGAGTATATGGAGACGTTGTCTACTCACATTTCTACCCCTTGGTTAATTCTTGGTGACTTTAATCAAGTGGTTCATCAAACAGATAAACAAGGAGGTAGGTTTGTTCATGGTTATGGCATGACTAGAATGCGTCACATGTTAGATCGTTGCATGTTGATGGAGGTCGAATTTATAGGACCACGTTTTACTTGGACAAATGGTCAGGCAGGACGTTGTCGCATTGACCAACGGTTGGATCAAGCCTGGGCTAATGCGTCTTGGAAGTTGAGATTTGATCAGGCGACTTTGCATCACCTCCCGCGCACACATTCTGACCATTGTCCCCTGCTTCTCAATTTACATGGTTCTTGTGTCACTCCTCCTTTGCGTAGGAATTTCAAATTTCAAGCCTGTTGGCTTCGTCATAAAGATTTCCACACTTTCATGCAGTCAGCGTGGCGGGATACCGATGGTGATTTTTGCCAAATAGTGAAGGGGTTTACTGATCGTATGGAGCGGTGGAGTTGTGATGTTTTTGGAAGCTTATCACGACGGAGGAAACGTTGTCTAGCTCGGCTTGCAGGTGTCCAACGCTCTTTGGAAACACACCATTCACGGTTCCTATCTAATCTTGAGCTTCAACTTAAAGATGAATACAATGAGATTTTAGATCAAGAAGAGGTGTTCTGGCGGCAGAAATGTAATCTTGATTGGTTGTCGGCAGGGGAACAAAATACTAGATATTTTCATTTGACTATGCAAGCAAGACGTCGATCTAAGATTATTGGCAGGCTAAAAGACAAAAATGGCATTTGGCGTGATGATCCCACAGCTATGAAACAGTTAATCCGTGATCATTTCAAGTCTTTGTACACTAACAATCTTGATCAAGTCAATATGGAGCCGCTTCATTTAGGTACGTTTACTGATAATGATTGCAGGATACTTAATTGTCCAGTCACGGCAGCAGAAGTTGAGACAGCAGTTTTCCAAATGGGTGCTTATAAAGCACCTGGACCGGATGGTCTTCCACCCGTTTTTTTCCAGGAGAATTGGTCTATTGTTGGTCCAACAACGGTACGGTTTGTATTAGATGCTTTCCACAATCGGTCTTTTCCTACTGAACTTAATAGCTCTTACATATCACTGATTCCTAAAGTTGGAAATCCGGAAGAAGCCACTCAGTTTCGGCCCATTGCTCTTGCTAACGTTGCCACAAAGATTATCACGAAAATAATAGCCAATCGGTTAAAGCAAGTAATAGGCAACATTATTTCTCCCACCCAGTGTGCCTTTTTACCTGGTCGTCAAGCGGCGGATAACATAATCATAGCACAGGAATTAATGCACACTATGCGCATTAAACAAGGTAAATCAGGTTATATGGCTGTCAAGATTGACTTGGAAAAAGCATATGACAAAGTACAGTGGTCCTTTTTGAGGCGTGTTCTTGAGCATGTGGGTTTTAGTGATCATATGGTGGAGATGATCATGTTCAGTATTTCGTCCGCATCACTTTCGGTTATTTGGAATGGCGAAGTGCTGGAATCATTTCAGCCACAGCGGGGAGTTCGACAAGGTGATCCGCTTGCACCTTACCTTTTTTTACTATGCATGGAAGAATTAAGTAGGAGTATTGAAAATGCGGTAGAGTGTAAACATTGGATACCTATTCCTACTTCAAGATCAGGGCCTTGTATCTCTCATTTATTCTTTGCTGATGATCTTTTATTGTTTGGTACTGCCACTAATGCCCAAGCCGATGTCATGGAGCATATTCTTCGGAAATTCTGCGAGGTTTCTGGACAAAGTGTAAGTGTTGCAAAATCACAGATACTCTTGTCCAAAAATATTGCAAGTCAGTTTGTCCCCGAAAGTCTTGTACGCTTAGGCTTACATTGTACATGTGATATTGGATCGTACTTGGGGATGCCATTATTGTTTGGTCGCGGTGGGCAGCAATCCTATGCGCACATTCTGGACAAAGTAAGAGCGCGGCTTGGTACATGGCAGTTGAAGTTCCTTTCCTTAGCATCACGGTACCTTCTTATCCAAAGTGTTGTATCGTCCATGCCTACGTACGCGATGCAAACTGTTCTACTGCCAAAGGGATTGCTTGATGAGATAGACAAACTCACTCGACGGTTTTTTTGGGGTGATACTGATACAGGTCGCACCCTTCATTGGTGTTCGTGGGATATCGTTTGTAGACCGAAGAATAAAGGTGGTTTAGGCATTCGGCGCCTGCGGGATATGAATATAGCCTTACTTGCTAAACTGGGGTGGAAGATGCTTACTCGTCCGGACATCCTATGGGTTACAGTTTTGCGACATAAGTATGGGGATTTGATGCACCACCGTGCGAGACAAAATACTTCGCTATTATGGAAACACCTACAATCTACTATACCACTCCTGCGAGCGGGATTAGGGCCACTCCTGGCCGGGGGAACCAGCACGCTGGACCAGTCAGCATGGCTGGGTAATTCATCTGGGCTTTTCACTGTTTCCAGCGCCTATTCCTTGCAGATTTCGCAACACCTTCCAGATACCAACTGCAAATGGGAACTGCTATGGAAAATGAAGGGACCTTTGCGCTTGAATATTCTGCTATGGCAGTTTTATAATGGCTACGTTCCTACTGCGCATCTTCTTTTCCATCGTCATATAGTGACTGCGCCTTGTTGTTTTATATGTGGTAAAGCGATAGAAGATACACTGCATGCTTTCCGAGACTGTCCATGGGTACGTACTGTATGGAGGCATCTTCTACCTTCATCTACCTGTGTCACGTTTTTTCGGCCCACCGAAGCCAAGTCTTGGCTGGTTGAAAACATTTCTAGGTGCGAGTACCATCCGCGAACGAGTATGGAATGGCGATATATTTTCCGGGAGACCTTACATGCAATCTGGTATTGGCGCAATCAAGTTGTCCATGGAATTATCCCTCATCGGCCACCTGCTATATCTATCTGTAGGGAGATTTTACTTAGGACAAGAAATTTGTGTACTGCACGATGTATTAATATGGTAGATGTAGACATCAGTAGACGTTAACAGTTTTTGTTGTGGATGTAATGTCTGTGCTTTTTTGATGAAATAAAATATCGATCCTTTCCCGAAAAAAAAAAAAAGTCTTGTTAAAAACAACCTTTCATCACAAATCAAATCACATAATAAAACACCTTATAGGATATGACACGTAACCGAAAAACTGAACCCAAATCCATGCATCATATTACATGACAATTGACAAATAACGACTTAAGTGGCGATAACAAACAATATCCATCAATAGTCGGTCATCTTCATGAATTGGATTCAGGATAAAAAGCAACTACAACTTTTCAATCTGACGTGTATTTCATTTACGATACCTCTCCTAGGTGTATAACTGTAGCGCCCCGCTCCCGAACCCTAGCATCGGGAACAGTGCACCCGCCGTATCTCGCTGAGGAGAATACAAGGCGTCGAATCAATCTCTTACACGTCAGAAATAACGTAGAAATTTTTCTCGCGGAAACGTAAATCACAACTTACATTAAACTCCAATAATCGTCTTTACATTACCGAATAAAACTCTGATAATAAAAGTACTAAGAAGTATGTGAAAAATCCCCAAAGTATAAGTAAACACAAACAGTTGCAGAGCCCCTTGGTAACCTAGCTGCAGCTATCAACTAGCCCATTCCGCTATGTCCGTCCCGTCCTCAACGAAGATACACTCGTAGTCCTCATCCGGTTCACCTGGGAAGTAAGGGTGAGTGACAGAAATCACCCAGTAGATGCCCGCCTCAAACAAATACAAAACGTACATACCGAAATGATATAGCCACATAGCACATAAACATGATATAACACATAGCACATAACATGATATAACACATAGCACATAAATATAAGATAACATGCATCAGATAAAGTAAATGCGGTAAGTAAAGCACTCCACATAAAAATGCGCAAGTACGTGATGCATGCTCAAATAACGTGTCACACGCAACAAGAATCATGTCATGCAATATGCCCTAGACCTATATGCAATGCATGATCCCGGGATTGACTGGATGCCTGTAGCCCGTGCACTACAATCCACCCTTGCGGATGCCCGTGGCCCGTGCACCACGATCCACCCCAACCGATGCCCGTGGCCCGTGCACCACGATCCACCATAATCACATACTCATGGCCCGTACACCATGGTCCATCATAATCACATACTCATGGCCCGTACACCATGGTCCATCATAATCACATACTCATGGCCCGTACACCATGGTCCTCTTCACTCGAGCGTCTGAGACCCGTACATCTCAGCCCACTCCCAATGCAATGCACGTGCCATGAATGCAACAACAAAATCGCCTGGGGCCCGTACGCCCATCCTCACCAACTCCGGCACTCAACACTAGTCGTCTGGGGCCCGTACGCCCATCCTCACCATCTCCGGCACTCAATATTTGGCTTCATAAAATTTACGAATATTGGAAAGTGGTTATTTAGCATTCCTTTTATTTTTCCTTAGCTTGTTCTAATTTTCTAGAATTTTCTACTAATTTTCCCTTATTTAATTCTATTTATTACTATTAATTTTTTAATTACTTAAATTTACCAAACTTCAGAAATTAAGTGAAAATAATTTAATTTTAACCTTTTATATTTCTTGAATTTATTTGAATTCTTATTGATATGTAATTATGTTTTCCTGGCCTGATCTGCCAGACCATATACATTTTTTTGTTTGAGAGAGTAATGGGCCGCCTTCGGTCCGACCCGCTGGCCAGTCGACCCGGTCCGTTGGCCGGCCTGTTCTCTGCTTAAATTTAATTGTTTATTTATTCATTTAATTGGATGTTCCACCAGTGGCAACCCGCGCTGTGATTTGTTTTTCGATCCCAACCCCCATTTTCTCCTATTTCCAGTCTATAGGAACCTATTCTAAGGCCAACACACAACCTTTTTAAATGCTTCTAATGTAAAAGTTCCCTTTTTTTTTTCCAATTCTGTAAGGGTATTTTGTTTTCGATTCAATCATACCACCAAATTCACACACATACACGCACATAGCAGCCACAAACAATATATCTCATGCTTTCCAACATATACCAAATTAACAAATTAAACAAATAAAAACAACGAAACAAAATTTACAACTTAAACAATTAAACAACGAAACACATTAGTATACCATCAAAGCATGCATGAATCATATCCGTTTGAGGGGGGAAGAGGCACCTACCTTTTTGACGAATTAACTTCCTACACGTAACCTTTTCTTCCCAACCCTGCTGACCTCTATGCTTGGTGTTGGTCAAATCATTCCTTTCTTCCTAAAGGCCTCGGATGATTGCTTTGGAAAAGGACAAAAACTTTAACTTCCACACTTAATCCAAAATTTTGACAAGTACAACTTTTTAACACATTTTCGTTTATCATTTTATTACTGTTTCAATTCCAATTTATCATCCACGTGTAAGTATACCCAAGTGTATGTCCGCGTCCATACACGTGCATATACGTGCTTATACTTACATGTTTCACTTTGGTCCACTTTTCTTTTCTAAATCCAAATTACTTTTCGGCCATTAAACGCACAAAAGTCACAAAACATAATCATATACACACACACATATAATTGACATAACATACTACTTTATTCCTTTAAATAAAATAATTCAAAAAAAAAGATATATGTTCACAAATCAGCCAGTGGGCCATTTATTTATCAAAAGAAAATCCCTTTATAAATAAACTACGCATATGTATATATAAATATATTCATGTGAATATATCTTACAAATAATATATAATAAAAATCACATATTCTTTCTCACTGACCGAACTCAAGTTTTCAAAGTATTAATTTTCTTAGGCCCTTATAACAAGTACACCATTTAATATATGTATATATATATACACACACACAATAAACAATCCACAAAATGCATACTTCCTATTATTAAGATTCATTACTGACGCGACCATCTTTTTTTTCTTTTTCTGTTTTCTGTTTATGGATGTTTATACATGTACAATTAATTCCATGGTTTGCATATTTTATATATCCATAACACAGCTCAATCCTCATAATTTATATATCCATGAAATTGGTTGTTGCCCCTGTCTTTAATTCGGCCGTACCCCTTTTTTTTTTCCTTAAATGCAAATTTTCATCTATCATATTCAAAGACAATGCATATATTACTATCTTATATTATAATAAGATAAAAAAAAAAAATCCTTTGGCCCCAAAGTTTTGGCCACTACATAGCGATGAGCATCAAAAGGAGACTAACTCCCACTATATTCTTAAACAGCACACATGCATCAGCGACAACAAATGTTTTTCACTTATTTATAAATTAATATGGCATCAGCAGACTTTCTGTTAGTACCATACGTTCGGCTGCATAGGATTTTATATATAGTCATCTTTCTACCAACGGCCTATATGTATAATCATCATCAAGATTATTCCATCCTTGTATATATGCACATAATCGATACATGAATACGACAATTACATATGTATAATCAAACATATATGCAAATCACAACTACGTATGCATGATCCGATTTGATACGAAACTAGTATAATGACATTGGAAAAACATAAAAAATATAGCAAATGTACTTGCCTCGATCTTGATTATACGCGTTATATGAAAACCGGGATGATGAATGGATTAGAATCAATTGTTTCTTGTCCTTGGAACTGTCGGCTGGGGCTGGAATTTCTTGGAAGAAAAAGCGAAAAGTTGGAATCCGCTTTCTTTCTCTCCTTTTTTTTTTTGGACAATTAGGGCAGCTATGTGGCTGCCGTTGTTTTGCTTTTGATGGATAGGAAAATTTGTGTTATGTGTAGGTATAGATATAGACTTGGGTTTAGGTTATCTTATTCTAAGGTGATTAGGATTAGTTTAAATTCAAACTTCATCTATCTACTTCATAATCATATTAGGATTTTAGGTTTTAAACTTATCTATTTTACTACCTAATCATATTAGGATTTAAGTTTTGTATATTTATCTTTCTTTATTTTCTTTTTTTTTCCTTTTCTACCATGTGTGTGTAATGTATATAATATATGAATTTGTTTTATTGTGCTCACGTGTGTGCATGACATGCATGTAATTTCTACGTTAAAAAGTAACGGGGCATAACATTCTTCCCCCCTTACAATAAGTTTCGTCCTCGAAACTTGCGTATGACGTAACCAATGACTTAGTATGGTACTACATGATCCATTCATCTAGATAATGACCGTGCTAAACCCTCATTGCGTATTCCGATATCTAAACCATTTCACTTCCTTATTATAGGCTAAGGCCTCAGAACATCATTCTTTATACATCCATAAGGCAATTTCTAAGTCCATGGTTCTCTGCTTACTTAAGATCATGACCTACTCTTCTTATAACCCTAGAATCAAACTTAGGATATTGTCATTATACCGATGGTTCCATAACCCAGTCATCATCCGTCGATATCGTACCTATATCTGTGGTCATAGCAGCCCTCTAAGATCGGTTCTTATACTATAATCTTTAGCTTAAGTTGTCTAAACCTAACATGGCACACTAAATATTAATCGGCTTAGCGTATTCTAATTCACTATGCTTCCATGCGCCACACTGGTCCACCGTACTTCTTTACTTGGTTGTTTCAACCGTTGATTTAACCTTAATTATATCTCACCGAAAAAAAAAACAATCACTACTTGTTCATACTTACCCTATTTCAGTTCAAGCCTACTCGATGCATCAGTACTTACGTGTTCGTAAGAATCAACACTTAATACTTTGTTATCCCACTGTACTTATTCTAGTAATACTCACTTGTCACTATCAATCAATACCTCTAGTCAGACTAATATCTTCGGCCTATTTGATACTCTAAAATTAAACATCTTAATCATAACTATAATCTCATTTGTACGATATTCTTTGCAAAACTCTACTGATCATAACGCTAATAAATCGATACTTAATTATCATCATTTTACTATAAATCATTTCTTAAGAACTACGATCACAACCTAGACCTAGTCGCATTAGGACACTACTATAGAGGTAGAGGCATGAACCTGCTTTATTTACCGAAATGGTACCGGGTTAGCAGGGTTGAATCTAAGGAATTATACAAATGGTTATAATCAGCACTTAGATGCGACAACTAATTCAGAGTCATATGGAGCGCCCTAGGTATACGTGGGCATATCCCTTATCCGATCATCACTTAGGTCTAATGTCATGACTTATTTCTAGAATGGGTACTCGGTATCATCATTTCTTACGTCTAAAATCATTACTTATTTCTAAGTTTAATACTTAGAATATAATCACAGTTTACGACTAAGATCAGTGCTTATGTTCAAATCATCACATGATGTTCAGATCACCGCATAATTTCTATAGCCGATATTTCGTATCGTCATCTCTTAAGTCTAAAATCGTAACTTACGGGCAAGGTCAGCACTTAACCTCTTAAGGCCACGTCTTATTTCTAATAACATGCTTAATACATAATCATTGGTTACGCCAAAAAAATCGGTACTTATGCCTAAGATCGTGACTTAGGGGCAAATCGTAACTTAATTTCTAAGATCATAGCCTAAACCTATGCTTCCATCGTGAATCTAGAACCATGCTCTGAAAGATCGCACAGTCAAACACGTAGTACTTCTTCAACTCATTCTGAAATTAGATCCAAGTGGTCGGCGGTGTCAGTTGTGCTGCGACATCACTCCTCCGCATCTCCTTATCGAAGAATCTCAGGTCCGAGTGAGATGGTGGTGGAGGCGGTGCATGCCGGTTCAGCAGCTGATGCTACTGTGCTGAGGTGTTGGTCATGGTGACTATGACATCTTTAAGTGCTTGGGGATAATCCCCTGATTCTGGTGGTTCTCACCACTATTTCCAGCTGACTCACGTCGTGGAGGCATTTCTGTAATTCCAGTTCATGAAAATAGATCAGATTAGTCAATAGCGAGTTAAAAGGGTTGGACCCCGGGTAAAATGGTAATTAGACAGGGAAAGCTCACCATTGTCACACACCTCCCATAACCCGATCATAGCCTAAGTCTAAGATCATATCTTAAGTCTACTTTGTTTATTAGCGGTAAAATCGTCATTTTACGAAAAGATCGTAGCTTATGTCTAGGTGAGCTAGTTAATCCTACGTTTCCGAGGCGGATCTGAAGCCTCGGCTCTGATACCACCTGTAGCGCCCCGCTCCCGAACCCTAGCATCGGGAACAGTGCACCCGCCGTATCTCGCTGAGGAGAATACAAGGCGTCGAATCAATCTCTTACACGTCAGAAATAACGTAGAAATTTTTCTCGCGGAAACGTAAATCACAACTTACATTAAACTCCAATAATCGTCTTTACATTACCGAATAAAACTCTGATAATAAAAGTACTAAGAAGTATGTGAAAAATCCCCAAAGTATAAGTAAACACAAACAGTTGCAGAGCCCCTTGGTAACCTAGCTGCAGCTATCAACTAGCCCATTCCGCTATGTCCGTCCCGTCCTCAACGAAGATACACTCGTAGTCCTCATCCGGTTCACCTGGGAAGTAAGGGTGAGTGACAGAAATCACCCAGTAGATGCCCGCCTCAAACAAATACAAAACGTACATACCGAAATGATATAGCCACATAGCACATAAACATGATATAACACATAGCACATAACATGATATAACACATAGCACATAAATATAAGATAACATGCATCAGATAAAGTAAATGCGGTAAGTAAAGCACTCCACATAAAAATGCGCAAGTACGTGATGCATGCTCAAATAACGTGTCACACGCAACAAGAATCATGTCATGCAATATGCCCTAGACCTATATGCAATGCATGATCCCGGGATTGACTGGATGCCTGTAGCCCGTGCACTACAATCCACCCTTGCGGATGCCCGTGGCCCGTGCACCACGATCCACCCCAACCGATGCCCGTGGCCCGTGCACCACGATCCACCATAATCACATACTCATGGCCTGTACACCATGGTCCATCATAATCACATACTCATGGCCCGTACACCATGGTCCATCATAATCACATACTCATGGCCCGTACACCATGGTCCTCTTCACTCGAGCGTCTGAGACCCGTACATCTCAGCCCACTCCCAATGCAATGCACGTGCCATGAATGCAACAACAAAATCGCCTGGGGCCCGTACGCCCATCCTCACCAACTCCGGCACTCAACACTAGTCGTCTGGGCCCGTACGCCCATCCTCACCATCTCCGGCACTCAATATTTGGCTTCATAAAATTTACGAATATTGGAAAGTGGTTATTTAGCATTCCTTTTATTTTTCCTTAGCTTGTTCTAATTTTCTAGAATTTTCTACTAATTTTCCCTTATTTAATTCTATTTATTACTATTAATTTTTTAATTACTTAAATTTACCAAACTTCAGAAATTAAGTGAAAATAATTTAATTTTAACCTTTTATATTTCTTGAATTTATTTGAATTCTTATTGATATGTAATTATGTTTTCCTGGCCTGATCTGCCAGACCATATACATTTTTTTGTTTGAGAGAGTAATGGGCCGCCTTCGGTCCGACCCGCTGGCCAGTCGACCCGGTCCGTTGGCCGGCCTGTTCTCTGCTTAAATTTAATTGTTTATTTATTCATTTAATTGGATGTTCCACCAGTGGCAACCCGCGCTGTGATTTGTTTTTCGATCCCAACCCCCATTTTCTCCTATTTCCAGTCTATAGGAACCTATTCTAAGGCCAACACACAACCTTTTTAAATGCTTCTAATGTAAAAGTTCCCTTTTTTTTTTCCAATTCTGTAAGGGTATTTTGTTTTCGATTCAATCATACCACCAAATTCACACACATACACGCACATAGCAGCCACAAACAATATATCTCATGCTTTCCAACATATACCAAATTAACAAATTAAACAAATAAAAACAACGAAACAAAATTTACAACTTAAACAATTAAACAACGAAACACATTAGTATACCATCAAAGCATGCATGAATCATATCCGTTTGAGGGGGGAAGAGGCACCTACCTTTTTGACGAATTAACTTCCTACACGTAACCTTTTCTTCCCAACCCTGCTGACCTCTATGCTTGGTGTTGGTCAAATCATTCCTTTCTTCCTAAAGGCCTCGGATGATTGCTTTGGAAAAGGACAAAAACTTTAACTTCCACACTTAATCCAAAATTTTGACAAGTACAACTTTTTAACACATTTTCGTTTATCATTTTATTACTGTTTCAATTCCAATTTATCATCCACGTGTAAGTATACCCAAGTGTATGTCCGCGTCCATACACGTGCATATACGTGCTTATACTTACATGTTTCACTTTGGTCCACTTTTCTTTTCTAAATCCAAATTACTTTTCGGCCATTAAACGCACAAAAGTCACAAAACATAATCATATACACACACACATATAATTGACATAACATACTACTTTATTCCTTTAAATAAAATAATTCAAAAAAAAAGATATATGTTCACAAATCAGCCAGTGGGCCATTTATTTATCAAAAGAAAATCCCTTTATAAATAAACTACGCATATGTATATATAAATATATTCATGTGAATATATCTTACAAATAATATATAATAAAAATCACATATTCTTTCTCACTGACCGAACTCAAGTTTTCAAAGTATTAATTTTCTTAGGCCCTTATAACAAGTACACCATTTAATATATGTATATATATATACACACACACAATAAACAATCCACAAAATGCATACTTCCTATTATTAAGATTCATTACTGACGCGACCATCTTTTTTTTCTTTTTCTGTTTTCTGTTTATGGATGTTTATACATGTACAATTAATTCCATGGTTTGCATATTTTATATATCCATAACACAGCTCAATCCTCATAATTTATATATCCATGAAATTGGTTGTTGCCCCTGTCTTTAATTCGGCCGTACCCCTTTTTTTTTTCCTTAAATGCAAATTTTCATCTATCATATTCAAAGACAATGCATATATTACTATCTTATATTATAATAAGATAAAAAAAAATATCCTTTGGCCCCAAAGTTTTGGCCACTACATAGCGATGAGCATCAAAAGGAGACTAACTCCCACTATATTCTTAAACAGCACACATGCATCAGCGACAACAAATGTTTTTCACTTATTTATAAATTAATATGGCATCAGCAGACTTTCTGTTAGTACCATACGTTCGGCTGCATAGGATTTTATATATAGTCATCTTTCTACCAACGGCCTATATGTATAATCATCATCAAGATTATTCCATCCTTGTATATATGCACATAATCGATACATGAATACGACAATTACATATGTATAATCAAACATATATGCAAATCACAACTACGTATGCATGATCCGATTTGATACGAAACTAGTATAATGACATTGGAAAAACATAAAAAATATAGCAAATGTACTTGCCTCGATCTTGATTATACGCGTTATATGAAAACCGGGATGATGAATGGATTAGAATCAATTGTTTCTTGTCCTTGGAACTGTCGGCTGGGGCTGGAATTTCTTGGAAGAAAAAGCGAAAAGTTGGAATCCGCTTTCTTTCTCTCCTTTTTTTTTTTGGACAATTAGGGCAGCTATGTGGCTGCCGTTGTTTTGCTTTTGATGGATAGGAAAATTTGTGTTATGTGTAGGTATAGATATAGACTTGGGTTTAGGTTATCTTATTCTAAGGTGATTAGGATTAGTTTAAATTCAAACTTCATCTATCTACTTCATAATCATATTAGGATTTTAGGTTTTAAACTTATCTATTTTACTACCTAATCATATTAGGATTTAAGTTTTGTATATTTATCTTTCTTTATTTTCTTTTTTTTTCCTTTTCTACCATGTGTGTGTAATGTATATAATATATGAATTTGTTTTATTGTGCTCACGTGTGTGCATGACATGCATGTAATTTCTACGTTAAAAAGTAACGGGGCATAACAATAACAAAATCTCCTTAACGATTAATGCTGCAGATGTGGCTAACATAAAATTTTTTTTAGATCTCCAACATGAAAAAAATCCTAATATGTTTTGTGATAAAGAATATCATTTTATTCATCACATAGTGACCATAAAATAACCTTCACCATTAATCCGTATAAACGGAGATAAAAACTTCTACAATTTGAAGTACTTGTCACCAAATAAGACTTTTCCTTTTTCAACACAAAGAAAATCACACACACAACACATACGCAATATATCCCACCGACAGCAAAAATTATCGCTAATGTCTGAGGAGGATGAAAGGCAGACAAACAATACCTACATCATAAAGGACAGAAAGTTTGCTTCCAGTGAGACTCCTGACTCTATATGTACCTGCATAGATGACGCCGTAGTAGAGATATGGTGTGCTAGTGTGTTAGTGAGGAAATATAGTAAATACAAATAAATAAGTTTTCAATATTAAAATAGTCATAATCGTGTATGTACACAAATAATACAAGACAAATACAAAGACAAAGACAAACACAAAAAGTGCAAAGCCAACTTTAGGTGTAGGGAGTATCTAAGCCCCTAAATATACTATCAAGTGCATATATATCCTACCAAACCTCATTAACCTTAATCCGCCGTCTCCATCAACACAAAGAAAATCAATTGTTAGTAAAGTTTTTATACCGTGTGCAAAGATTATTGTATTATATAATAGAACACGACCACGGGAAAATACTAAATTGTGAAGTGAGTTTGGTTCATGTTCAAATATTGTCTTCTTTAAACCAAAATTGTCAAACTTCAATGGTTTTCCTTAAACCCATTAACAGTGTGACCTTTAGTATGTTAGTCTTGCGAAAACAATGTCGAAAATGTGCGGGTTGGATTAATACAAAGAACAAAGAGACCTGTATTCAGGATGAAAAACATAATTAAGAAAATATCCCTATATTCCAGTAATAAAGAAGTCATTTGGTATTAAGTGGAAATGTAAGTATAATAATAATTGTAAACGAGACCTGCTGCTGCTACTGTTTGGTGAGGCTTGACTGAACAATCTTTTGGTGATGGAAAATATATTGGTGGAGTTTTGTCGAAATTTTCGGCCAAAGTATTAGTTTGCACAAATCATAAGTGTTGATTTCTCAGAATATTGCAGGCCATTTCAATTCTACTGTCTTCACTGCACAAGGGATAACATGCACTACCAATCTAGATAGTTATTTGGGCATGCCATTAATACATAGCCGTAACAAAAATGCACATATGGCTTTATTATTGACAAGGTATGGACAAAGTTAGCAACATGGCAAACTAAGCTATTATCTCAAGCGGCAAGAGGTATTTTGGTGCAAAGTGTTTTATCTTTCATGCCAACATATGCAATGCAAACTGTACGATTACCGGCTAGTCTACTTGATGAAATTGAAAAAATATCGAAACTTTTTTTTTGGGGAGATACGGACCAGGTATCCAAACTGCATTGGTGTTCTTGGAATATAATATGTAACAGAGGTCTTGGTATTAAGCGACTGCGCGACATGAATATAGCAATGCTGACAAAACTGGGATGGCAATTACTCACTCGACATGATAAGCTTTGGGCAAATATCCGATGTAAGTATGGTGACTTGCTTCAAGATCGCCCACCTCGAAACACCTCTTCTATTTGGTGGCATATTAGGAGTACTGTACCTCTATTGAGAGCGGGATTAGAGACATCAAACATACAAGGAGATGGTGAAATAATTCATCGGAGTGGAACGGGCTCAGGTCATTTTTTGGTATCCATCGCATATGACTATTTGGCGACCAAACCTCCTCCAATGGGTCCAAAACGTTGGAATAAAATATGGAGCACGAAGGGACTTTCTGGCTTGAATATGATGTTGTGGCAAGTTTGTTATACTGGACTTCCTGCAGGCTCAGTTTTTTTCAATCGACGTATTATCTCTGATAGCCGTTGTGCTATATGTGGCCATGTTGATGATGATAACCTGCATGCAATAAGAGAATGTCCTTGGATACGACAAGTATGGTATCACTTGGTTCAACCAGATGCTTTGGACAAGTTTTTTGACCTGCCAAACCCATTGGACTGGGTTATGGAAACTGCCGGATGTTCGTGGCATCATGCCATTAAAGTGGAATGGTGCTATATCTTCCGTCAGGTTATATCTAGTTTTTGGTATTGGCGTAATCAGCTGGCTCGTGGTAGCATTTCGACACTGCCCCATCCACGACATGTCCTCAGGGAAACTCTAGATAGGGTCATCACTTTGGAAATTGTAAATATGTGTAAAGTTAGTAGTAGCATGGACCAGAATTTTGTTTTAATAGAGATAGAACCGAATTTATGTTGATAAAAAATTTTTGCATTACATTAATAAAGATACTTTGTCGGAATAAAAAATTACCCGAAGACTCTTAGCCTCCGTTCTGAGCCAAGAAGCAAATCGTCCCTTATTTTGGGGCTGGCCAACGAAATCCATCTTGTATGAAAATTATGGCATCATATAAAACAAAGTTGGCTGGAAAATCAGTTTAGCATAGTCATAGATTTAAGATAGAGGATTACTTTCATATGTGTAATTTGTTGTTTTTAAGAACCCTCTTGAAGAAGACAAGAAAACCCCTGACTCATTACTTTAGGGCTTTTTTGGCAGATAAGTCTTTAACTCTTGTAAGTTTAGATTTTAATATGGTATTTGACCCATTTATATTCCATGTAGACTCAGTTTCATTGGTCCATGGCGGCCATTTAGTGTTATTTCCTCCTCATACAAGTATAGATGTTTATGCAATGGTCGTAGATTGCCATCGAAAATGAGTTCTAGGCGCGTATTTATTCCAAAACACATTATCACATGAGTGCAAATATTGAGAAATTATCTTAGATTGGTTGATTTGAGAAAAATAATTGTGTATATGTTAAGCCATGTTGTCATGTAATGACAAATATAGAGAAATTATCTTATATTGGTTGATTTGATAAAGAAACATAAGTTCTATGAATATGAGATGACATCACTCATTGTTTTAAGATTTTAAATGAATATGCATCTCACTTCATATTGGTCTAAACTTTCTTTTTTTAATTAGTGTTAGCCGAAAATTCA
>AP025056.1:10315262-10367100 GCA_036186865.1 Eustoma russellianum
TTGTTATTTCCTCCTCATACAAGTATAGATGTTTATGCAATGGTCGTAGATTGCCATCGAAAATGAGTTCTAGGCGCGTATTTATTCCAAAACACATTATCACATGAGTGCAAATATTGAGAAATTATCTTAGATTGGTTGATTTGAGAAAAATAATTGTGTATATGTTAAGCCATGTTGTCATGTAATGACAAATATAGAGAAATTATCTTATATTGGTTGATTTGATAAAGAAACATAAGTTCTATGAATATGAGATGACATCACTCATTGTTTTAAGATTTTAAATGAATATGCATCTCACTTCATATTGGTCTAAACTTTCTTTTTTTAATTAGTGTTAGCCGAAAATTCAACAACTTGTCATAGACAGATTACAGAATAGAACAAAACAAGAACATTGTCTTTTGTTTTTATTTTTATTTTGGGTAAGGACTATGGAAGACCTCTTTAAACTTTGTTGTGTTGTGACATTTTCAGGGTAAGAAAGATGGTGGAATAGAACAAGTCTAACATTGAATGATTACTTCAATTCCGTTTTATATCAACATCACAAAAAAGGCTAAATAACATATAATATGCCAAGTGATGTAATATTTACCGTTCTGATGTTAACCAAATTAGTTAGTGTCTTTACAGTGCTGTTTGTATTTCCTGTTTTCCCCCATAATATGGAGCTCACGTCACAATTAATGACGAAAATAGTTAGGTATTTTGATTAATTTGGCCTTTGGCCTTTCGAATTCTCCAGTCGACCTTTAGTCCCCGAAAGATGGACAATCACCCTTTTTCTGCCCGTTTGTGTAATTACTTTTGTCCATTAGATAAATTACATAGGCTACTCTTTTCTAGAATGGAAAAGATAACATTACTTAGGCATGCTGGTTCACCTTCAAAGTACGGATAATTCAGGTAGGTGTGTCAATCTCAGACACGACACGAAAACACGATCATAATCTAACACGATCTTCGTGGTATGGTATGGCCTTGGCGGATTTCGTGTACAAATCGTGTAAGACCTGAAAGTTATCCGCTAAGAGCGGATCGTACCTGGGTATACCCATGGATTACCCATTTATACCCGTCATACCCTATTTTTTAAAAATATATTTTAAATATAAATTATAAAATAATAAAGTAAAAAAAACTCATTCCTAAAATGTAAAACCTAACCTAATCTCCCCCAATCCATTCCCTATTTTCCTCCCTTAGTGCCCCTCTCCTTCTTAGTTATTCCATTTCCCTCTACAAATTACAAATATTGCAATTGCCCTGACCTCCATCGCCGCTACCACCATAAGCTATAACACATCATCCTGTTGACTTGCTACTGTTAACTGGTGAATACTCTTATTATAGCAATAGTGTCAACCACTTCCAATCAAATATAGCAATTTCTGTATCTGGAAGTTTGTCATCTCCAATGTTCATATATTGGAGTCTTTTGTTCTGGAATAATTGTAACTGCACTCTATTCCTCACCCCCACAACTTTCTTTTGGGCGTTGAATCCAGTTTACTCTTATTACATGCATATCAACTACTAGCTCAGAGCATCATGACAACCGAGTATTCATTGTTGTCATTGCATATTGGTTCACCTGATTATCCAAGAGTATATTCTCAAATATAGCAAGAAATCATGATAAAGGTTTTCACGTAGCCTCTTCTACATGTATGGTTAGGTACATAAATCATGTACCAAATTGAGCTTGCTGTAAGAGTTTTGCATGTACCAAGCTGGCAAGGCTGGTCATTCTCTAAGATATAATATGGTCTTAACAAAAATCTGTTTGAATTTTTTGCTGAGGAAAATGCCCGTGGGTCTCATATTTCTTCATAGAAATCGGTATATTTAGGTCTATGACAATTCCTAAAAAATACATGAAACCTGAAAATACCTAAAAAATATATGAAATGATCCGTACACGATCTGAAATATTTGTACTTGTCAAGTTCGTGGGTGTACCTGATACACGACATGAAACCTGACATGTACAGGTTTGGGTATCTACTTCCATATACGCGAAGCAAACGGGTAAGGTATGTGTCTGGTACTTTGACACCCGAAACTCAAAAAACACGAAACACGACCTGTTTGACACCCCTAAATTCATGTCACGTCACTTTGTTCGGTTTAGATAAGTTTCAGATTTCATATGTTTTAATTTATGAACATGCATCGCATATGTTGATCCTTTTCGTTGTACGCAACCGCGTATGTAAAACTCAATGTATGTTGTTGCTCGAATAAACTAAAGCATTTAATAGTGCAAGAAATGTATTTGTCTAGTGATAAATATCAAACAAACGGAAAAAATTTTAGATCAGTATTTTTTTTATGCTAAGATCTCGAGTTCGATTCATTTTTCTAATTTCACTTAAAATTTAAAGAAAATAATATCAAACAATGAGGTTGATAACAGCCGCTGAAAGAAATACGGGGCATGACTCGAGCATCTTCTTGAAGATGATGGGCTAACAAGGCAGAGGAAGGAGAAAAAAAGGTGCATCAGACTAGAGCAGAAGGCCTAATGCAGAAGTTGGCTCGGTGGCATAGAAGGTTGGCACGCTTGGTACACTTGGCACGATGTTTGGCACGTTTGGCACGATACTTGACACAGTTGGCACGCTTGGCGCGTCTCGCACGCTCAACAGGACTGGCACGCTGTCGGGTGATCGAAGGAAGTCGCGTATATGTTGCAGCGGACCAGACCTTCTTCCGCATGTGCTGATTGTGTTCTAGTTGCTTCTATAGTTATTATAAATACTTAGTGTGATTGTAAATAAAGTAGTGTGTTGAAGAAGATAGAAAATATCTTCCATAGCCGTCCTTGTTCATTGACATGCACTCCTTGGCGCCATTTTCTTCAATATCCAATTTCTTCTGAATTCGTTCGGTTTTGTTTTGTAATTTCTTAGCATTAGTACTTTAATTCAGCTTAAGTTGATTTTAACATGGTATCAGAGCTGTGGTAAACCACCATCGATTCTTTACTCATCTCAGTTTGAATTTGTTTCTGCAAAAATTTTCTCTATAGACGATCAACCTACAGCTAAGGTCTGATCATGGCAAATGCAAGTGCAGCCTCCTCTAGTTCTCGTAATAATCACACAAACAACGAAAATCCATCAAGTAATCCGTATTACTTGCATCCAAATGATAGTCCAGCAATTGTACTAGTACAGCCACCACTCAATCTGCACAACTTTCATTCGTCGAGCAGGACTTTCCAAATGGCGTTGCTGGTGAAGAATAAGACATGTTTCATTGATGGTTCTATGCCGAAGCCAACACAAAATGATCCTCAGTTTCAAGCTTGGAGGCAGGTAAACACTATGATCCAATCCTGGATCTTGAACTGCGTTTCTTCCTCGATTGCACAAAGTATGATGTGGTATGGTAGTGCATTAGATGTTTGAAATGATTTAACCATGAGGTATGATAGTGGTGATCCGTTTAGATTGTCTGATTTACTTTTGGAATTCTATGCTGTGAAGCAAGAAAATCTCAGCATCAACGATTACTTTACAAAACTGAAGGTGCTGCGGGAAGAGTTAACTGAACTGAGATCCATACCTAAATGTGATTTTCTCAGATGTGTTTGTGATATTACCAGAAAAGTAAATGAATTCATTGAAAATGATCATGTTATAAAGTTTGTTAAAGGTTTAAATGAAGAATTTGATCCTCTGAGATCACAAGTGTTTGTGATGACACCAATGTCGGACATTAAAACTGTGTTTGCAATGGCCTTGAAGTTTAAGAGGAAGCTTGTTAACAATAATGCACCAGTTAGTTTCACTAATGCTCCTACAGCCTTGATGAGTAATAATGATGAATAAGAGAGTTTTGTGGCCAATGCATATAATAATAGAAGACAAGGACCAGTTTATAGGAGAGGAAATGGAAGATTTAATCAGGAAGGGAACAAACGATTACAATGTACTCATTATGGCATGATTGGATATAAAAGTGACAGGTGTTACAAAAAGCATGGTTTCCCTCTTGGATTTAAATTTAGAAATCAAGTAAATATGTCTGAGGCAATAGAGGAGAAGGTTCAAGTCAGCAGTGATGATCAGACACCTATGAATTCTGCTAGCCTTCCAATACAACAAACTTCTAGTCTCACACCAAAACAATTTAGTAAGCTTTTAAAGTTGTTAGATGCTGATGATGTTATTTCAGGAGCAGCAGTGAACAAGGAGTTCCAGGGTGCTGTGATGACTACGCAGGTTGATGTGCCTGCAGGTAGTTTTTCTGAAAATATTAACTGTGTGTGGATTCTGGATTCAGGTGCCACTGACCATATCTCTTTTCATTCCTATTATTTTATTGATCATATTGCTATTAAGCTTCCAAACAATATAACAGTTGATGCCACCCACAGAGGTATGATTAAATTGAATAGTGGACTTGTTCTAAAGGATGTTCTGCATGTGCCTTCATTTTCTTTTAATCTTGTCTCACTCAGTAAACTCACTGATTTCCCCCATCTGCTTGTTTCATTCCATGATTCTTGTTGTTTTATCCAGGATCAGTTGTCCAGGAGGATGATTGGTTCAGCTAGAAAGCATCATGGACTCTATTATTTATATGACTCCAGTCTGTTTGTTCAATCTGAAGTTTCAAACCTGTCTGTGTTGCCTTCTGTTCTCTCCTCAACAAGCTTAGATTCTAATTCATATCCTTGGCATGCTAGGCTTGGACATGCTTCATCAGCCAGAATTCAAGAAATACATAAATTGTACCTAGATGTTCCTTCTTTTAGCTCAGAAAATAAATGTAGTGTTTGTCCCTTAGCAAGATTAAAGAGAACTCCTTTTCCTGTATCTGTTACTGCCTCTAAACTTCCTTTTGATCTCATTCATGTAGACATATAGGGTCCTTACAGATATCTCACTATGTACAATCAAAAATACTTTCTGGCTATAGTGGATTATTGTTCTACATATACTTGGATATATCTTCTCAAATCAAAATCTGAAGCTAGGCAAATTTTGCAAAGTTTTTTTCCATTATACCTCTACTCAGTTTAATGCTCATATCAAAGTGATCAGAAGTGATAATGGGCACGAGTTTAAAATGTCTGATTTCTATATGAAACATGGGGTTATTCATCAAACCACTTCTAATTACACTCCCCAGCAGAATGGGGTAGTAGAAAGGAAGCATCAACATCTTCTTGTTGCAGCTAGAGCTCTCAGATTTCATGCTTCCTTACCCATCACATATTGGGGATTTTGTCTTCAACATGCCACATATTTGATAAATTTAATACCCTCACCTGTTCTCCACCATAAGACTCCATATGAGATACTCCATCAGACAAAGCCTATATACAATCATTTCAAGGTTTTTGGATGTCTAGCGTTTGCTTGTGATAACAGTCCACAAAAGCCTAAGATTGAGCCCAGGTCTATACCTTATGTGTTCCTTAGGATACCTATGAATGTGAAAGGCTATATTCTTCAGAATATTACTGACAAGTCTGTGTTTGTGTCCAGAGATGTTTTGTTCTATGAGGATTCTTTTCCTTTTTCTGATGCTACACCTTTTCCAGAAACATCAGTGCCAATTTCTCATGGGTTAGCAGACAACCCATCACCATCCTCTCAAATTCCTCCTTAGTTGAATCCCTTACATATCCTCCCTCTTACTCCTGATCTACCACACTCAAACACTATTGAATCACCTCCAATGTCACCTGTTTCTTCATCCTCTACAGATAATTCTTCTTCTTCTGCTCCTTGTGAAATACCTGTTACACAATTACAAGTACATTTGCCTCCAATACCATCCTCTAACGTGGCATCACATGAGCCTTCTAACCACAGACCTGCCAGAACAAGACATGCTCCTTGTTTACAGGATTATTACTGTGTTCTTGCTTCTTTACCTTATTCTTCTTCTTATCAGCCATTTCTTTCAGCCTCTACACCTTACCCTATCCAGTTATATAATTCCCTTGATGGTTTGGCCACTGAATACCAGTCATACATTCTTAATATTAGCATTGAGCGGGAACCTGTGACATATCAGCAGGCAGCAGCATCAGTAGCTTGGTAACAAGCTATGCAGGTTGAATTATCAGCATTGCAGGCCACTAATACCTGAACCATTGTTCTCTTGCCACTTGGAAAATAGCCCATTGGCTGTAAATGGGTATACAAGATAAAGAGAAAGGCTGGTGGCTCAGTGGAAAGGTATAAGGCAAGGCTTGTAACTAAGGGTTACACTCAACATCCAGGTATAGATTATGCTGATACATTTTCACCAGTGGCCAAAATAACTTCTGTGTGTCTCCTTCTTGCTTTAGCATCTGTGAATGATTGACATGTACATCAATTGGATATCAATAATGCTTTTCTTCACAGTGACTTGTATCAGGAGATTTATACGGGGTTGCCACCAGGGATTGAATCTTCTGTACCGAATGCTATTTGTAAACTTCAGAAGTCATTATATGGTCATAAACAGGCAGGCAGGCAATGGAATGAAAAACTTACTCTCTATTTGTTGTCTCAGGGCTTCCAACAATCTAAGAATGATTATACCATGTTCACTAAGAAGTCTTCAAATTCTTTTATAGTGCTGCTTATTTATGTTGATTATATCATAGTGGCCAGTGATTCATTGCTTCTCATACAGACAGTCAAAGACAATTGACATTCTATCTTTCAGTCCAAAGATTTAGGAACCTTGAGATATTTTTTAGGTCTTGAGGTGGCAAGGTCTCAGAGGGGATCATGATATATCAGAGAAAGTATGCAATGGAATTATTAGAGGAAACAGGTTTCTTGGGTGCCAAACCTGCATTGACACCTTTGAACAAAATCTGAAACTGGAGCATAATGATTCACCATTGATCCCTGATGTATCTTGTTACAGAAGGATAATTGGAAAAGTGTTGTACCTTACTATTACTAGACCTGACATATCTTATAGTGTTCAATAGTTGAGTCAGTTTTTAGACACCTCTAAAGAATTGCATATGAAAGCTGTTAATAGATTGTTAAGATACTTGAAAGGAAATCCAAGACAAGGCTTGTTGTTTCCTAGTACATGATCAAAATTACTCAAAGCCTATGCTGATTCAGACTGGGGTGGATGTTCAGAGACCAGAAGATCCATTACATGATATTGTATGTTCTTTGGTGATGAACTGGTGTCCTAGAAGGCTAAAAAGCAAACTACTATGTCTAGGTCATCTTCAGAGGCAGAATACAGGTCACTTGCTCCAGAAACATGTGAGATACAATGACTACTTTATTTGATGAAAGATCTGGGGGTAAAGCAGGATCAGCCTATGGAATTGTTCTGTGACAACAAAAGTGCAATTTATATAGTTGAGAATCCTGTATTTCATGAGAGGACAAAGCATATAGAGATGGATTGTCATTTTGTTAGAGACAATTTTTAGGAGGGTGTGATCAAGCCAATGCCTGTCAAGACAGATTATCAAGTGGCAGATATTTTACAAAAGCGTTTAGTTCACAGAGATTGCAATTCTTGAAACTTTTGCTCCAACTGCAAAGACGGTGACAGTACGTGTTTTGCTCGCTCTCACGGCAGCGCAGAACTTGCATATGTGGCAGATGGATGTTTGAAATGTCTTCCTCCATGGTGATCTTGATGAAGAGGTATACATGAAGCTTCCTCCAGGCTTCGCCGTATCTTCTTCTTCGAAAGTCTGTCGTCTCTGCAACTCCTTGTACCACCTCAAGCAAGCTCCACGCTACTGGTTTGCCAAGTTATCGGATGCTCTGCGTAAGTATGGTTTTGTGCAGTCCTATTCAGACTACTCTCTGTTTTTGTACTTTCAAGATCATATTCGGATCTACGTCCTAGTCTATGTCAATGATCTCCTCCTTGTGTGAAATGACACCCTGGCCATGACATTGCTGAAGTCGTATCTCAGCACTTGCTTTCATATGAAGGATCTTAGACCACTAAAGTATTTTTTTGGTTTAGAGGTTGCACGCAGCCCTGACGGCATCTTTGTTTCTCAACGTAAATATGCTCTTGACATCATTTCTGTTGCCAAACCATTTTCTACTCCATTAGAACAACAACATCGCTTAGCTCAGTTTGACAGTCCCCTATGTTGAGAAATCATGGTTTGAATGATTTACAAGTGCATGATTTATATGTTACATGATTACATGATCTAAATGTTATGAGATTTCAAAATGCATATGCCTATATCTATCACTGTTATACTAACAAGCCATGAAGCGTTAAAGCTTAAATCATATGGCAAACATTGTTGTATTCATTCTCAGGTGATATACACGGCATACATACAACTCTTGGATATGGTATATATATATATTTCTTGGATATCTCGACACACAGCGTATATATTTCTTGGATATCTCGACATATATCTTATGGACACACGTCATATATATCTCTTGGATATACACTCTAAACATATATCTTATGGATACTCATGGCATATATATTTCTTGGAGTCTCACGGCATATACATATATCTCATGGATATACATACGACATATATTCTATCTCAGACGACAAGCTACATTATTCGATCTCGACATTTCGTCAACATGTCATCAACATATGTCAACGACAAGAGAGTCATATATACATCATATACACATCCATGATACTCTCAAGTCATATACTTCATGTCATCAAACTTCCAAAATTACATCGACATGACAAAAGTGCAAAAACCGAAATGTATCATATCATATGACTACCGAGCCATCTCCGACACATCATATACTTATCATACAAAGATGGCCAGCCAATATACATTTCCAACACTCAAAAATTTCGTGCACTACATGGAGAAATCAATACCAAAGTCACAAAACAAATACATATATCAATTCTCCATCATCTTCCTTATTTCTCTGAAAATCAAACTCAAAATTGATATACCTCTTGGCCGAACATCTTATACACATTGGAGCTGAGATTATACATATTTATATGTATATTGCATGTTACTTTACACATTTTATATGTTGAATAGGTTTGAGAAAAAACGGAGAAAAAACCGAGCAATCAACGGAAGTTGAAATTTGAAGTTACTACATCATCGTACATGGAACATTTATTTGCTACATGATACCACATGTATTTATTCATGTATTATACATGAATTACACAGCCAAAGACATATCTTGAAAGGTTCTAGAAGGCAAGGTAAAATGGTAAAAGAAATTTACCATGTTCATGAAGAATTCTACATTGTTACCATGCAAAATTCAGATTTGAATTCAGCACATTGGCTGACCAGATGGGGCAGCTGGGACAGCATGTTAGGAGCCTTGGAGGAGTTCATAATATAATATAATTGAAGAAGAAAGACCAAGCAATGATGGAAGACAAAGATCCACAAATTAAGGAGTCAAAGACAAGACCAAACAAAGCTGAAAATTCTGTTTTTGAATCTGAAATTTCAGATTGGTGGCTGAAGTTTTGGGGGGAATTAATGACCTAAAGCATTCAAATTTATTCAAAGGCATTACAAGACAATTCAAATCAGATTTGGGAGGCTCCTCTCAACCCTCTTAGGCGCCCCAACCATCTATAAAAGGCCAAGAGATGATCAACACAAAATAAGAACAACAAGTGCAAAATTCTGTTTAGTGTTTGCAAGACTTCACTTCATTTTCATATTCATCTCTTGTATATACCCAAAGCCTATCATACTTACATGTCATATTCAGTATAGGCTTCATACACATCACCCAAATAAGATTCATTGGTGTACAAGGTTGATCAAGGTGTGATCAAACCTTCATTTGGTGAGGTGGTGCTGATTGGTGATTCTTTGGTGTTGTTCTTTGTGTAGAACATTGTAAAAGGGTTTGGATTGAAGGAGTTGGTGTATAACTCTATCCACCCTTATTCTAAGGTGACTTTGGTGACTAGTGAAAACCAAGGAAGGTGTCCTTGAAGACTGGAGTAGGTCACGTTGGCCGAACCAGTATAAAATTCTTGGTGTTCTTACTTTCAGCATTTTTACTCTCAGTTTCTGTTTTTGCATCATCTTTATGATCTCGGTAAAAATAAAAAATAATTTTCAAAAATCATAACAATTTGCGGAAACATATCCTTGTGTCTTAGGGTTCATTTCCCACTGATTTTATCAAATTTGGATAAGTATAAGTCATCCAAACATTCATAATTCTGAGACTAGTGCAAATCTGTTTTTCAGATTGGCAGAGGTTGAGAACATCAACTTGGTTGACATACTTCCCAAAGGAATTTTTCAAAACTGTTTTAACTGAGTATACTACACATCCTAAGGGTCATCTCATAAAAGTTTCAGGTCATTTGGAGTTGTCACCAAATAGGAATAAGTTTTTCATTTTAAGGTACAGGTTCTGTCCAAACTGACACAGTCAGATCACGTACCACATTTGAGTGACTTAACCTTTGAGTTTTAATCTGAAATTTTTATGACACCTTCATAACACCTGAGAGTACATTGTGCAAAATTTCACTATTTTTGTAGGTCTACAACCCAGTCAATCAAGTGTTTAAAAACGGGTCCTGAAAGCAGTCTCTGTTTTCAGAAGTGAGTAATTGGTCCTTAAAATTTTTATAAACCAATTATTTCCGCACTCACTATTCAACCCCCCTTCTAGTGGTGCTATACAGGTCCAACAATTGGTATCAGAGCGAGGTACAATCACAACAAGAAGATATAACAATCTTTGTGAGATGGTATCAACTAGTCACAAAACCGAGCAAGAAGGTATGTCTAGCCAAAGGCCTCCACTCTTTGATGGTGAGTCTTTTAATCATTGGAAAATTCGTATGAAATTGTTTCTTATGGCTATTGATATTGATTTGTGGTCTATAATAGAAGATGGTCCTTTTGTTCCATCTAAGATAACCGCGGTTGATGGTGTTGATATAGAAGTTACAAAGTCTAAACTAGAGTATACAAGTGATGATAAGAAGAAGCTAAGTATGAATGCTAAAGCTATGCAACTTCTTCTAAATGGTTTGAGCAAAAGTGAATCTAGTTATGTATCTAATTGTTCTAATGCACAAGATATGTGGAAGAGTTTAGAAATGAAGCATGAAGGAACAAGTCAAGTAAAAGAGTCCAAAATCAATATGCTTATGTCTACTCTTGAATCCTTCAAATTGTTGCCAAATGAATCCATTGTTGATATGGATTTGAGATTAACTAACATTTACAATTCTCTTGAGTCTCTTGGCAAAGCTTTCACTTCACAGGAAAAGGTACAAAAGGTATTGAGAAGCCTTCCATCCGAATGGGATCCGAAAGTTACCGCAATAGAAGAAAGCAAAGAAACCAAGTCAATAAAAATGGAGGAATTGATTGGATCATTGAAGGTATATGAAAACAAACTTACTATGGGAAATCTGAATCAACTTCCAAACAAAGTAAGACAATAGCTTTCAATTCAAATGAATACGTCTCTACTTCTTCTAATTGCGTAAATGATAGTGACACGGATTCAGATGATGAAAATCTAATTCTATTGGCTAAAGGATTAAGAAAATTTATGAAGAAGTCATTTAGAAACAAACATAAATCCACTTCATCTAAGTCAAACAGAAATAAGAACAATGATAAAGACATGAAATGTTATGACTGTGGAAAATCTGGACATATTTCCTATAACTGTCCAAACAAGGACAAAACAATGAACAAAAACCATGACAAGGAATGGACACATACTAGACTCGTCTCAGAACCGAAACAAAGGAATACAAGAAGGGCCTTCAAAGCTTATACATGGAGTGATTCATCTGACTCAGAAAATGAAGAAGCTGAGGATGAAACGGCTCAAGTTTGCTTTGCATCAAAGGCGTCAAATGAGGTAAATTCCGATTCCGATTCTGATAATGAAGCTTCATATGATGATTTGTTTAGTGAATATCTTGAATTGCATAAATTTTCAAAAGCTCTTGCTAAAGAAAAGAAACGCTTAGTTGAAGACAAGAAATTGTTAGAATCCTCTAACACAAATCTTGTGTCTCAATTAAACGATTCAAAAGAAGAGTCGTCAAGTATAATTAGTACATTGAGGTCTGAAATTATTTCTTTAACATCCAAAAATGTTGAAATGAAATCCGAGATCGTAGACTTGAGATCAAGAAACATAGAATTAGAGAATACTATAAAGAAATTTGATAAAGGAACTTGCATGCTAGATCATCTTATCTCTTCTCAAAAGCATGACAATGTCAAAACCGGATTAGGGTATAGTAAAGATAATCATGTACAAAGTAAATCTACAAACTTTGTTGCATCATCACTCAAACAACATGTCTTCAAAACAATTGAGAAGCCTAAGAAGGTAACAATACAAACTAGCAAGACATTAATGGCATCTCATCGCACTACCTATAGTTCATCACATGAAAAATACAAGCATGTTTCATATAGATATCAAAGGAAGTCATCAAAGCATATGCAACATTCATATCGTACAAACGCATCTAGATCACACACATTGCCAACAAACCAAAACACTTATCACAAATCAACTCACATTGGCACATTCGGCCACTATAGGCAAAATAGAGATGAAAACAACATGTACTATATCTTATCATCTTTTGGAAGACCAAGAAAGGTTACCCAAGTTTGGATACCAAAAGGTATTCTTACAAAGGTCTAAATTACTAACCCGAAAGGACCCAAAATTAAAGGGTACCTAAGTTAGTGTTATGTTTTGTAGGTAGCAAAAGATATAGGAAATAAGTGGTTTCTTGATAGTGGGTGTTCAAGACATATGACGGGTGATCCAACTCTATTTTCCAAATTAAAGAAAGTTGAAAAAGGAGGATCCGTAACCTTTGGAGATAACAATGAAGGTAGAATCATTGGAAAAGGAACAATCGGAAATCCAAGTACTCTTCAAATCTCCAACGTGTTCCTAGTAAGTAATCTATCATACAACTTACTTAGCATTTCACAATTTCTTGATAATGGTTATGATGTGTGTTTCTCTCATCCATATTGCAATATTGTTAATAAAAATGGAGAAACCGTACTAAAAGGAAAAAGAGAAGGAAATATTTTTACACTATCCATAGATGATATGCTAGATGCTAGAGTAAAATGTTTTATGACAAATGAACCAAATGTAAACTTATGGCATAGACGGTTAGGACATATTGGCATATCAACTCTTGAAAAACTTCAACGAAAGAATCTAGTACGAGGATTGCCTAAACTTGATACGGATAACTTTAAGTTATGTGAATCTTGTATTAGAGGCAAACAAACACGTGAATCACTTAAGTCTAAGAATGAATCAGCACATTTACTATCTTAGAACTATTACACATTGATTTGTTTGGTCCTAGTCGTACTAAAAGCCTTGGAGGGAGACACTATGCCTGTGTCATAGTTGATGATTTTTCTCGCTATACATGGACTTTATTTCTTGCAAATAAAGATGATAGTGCTATTGAGATTGCCAAATTAATAAAACAACTTGAAAATGAATATGGCATAAATGTGAAGAAAATTAGAAGCGATAGAGGAGGTGAATTTAAAAATAAAGATATGATTGCATTTTGTGAAGAAAAGGGTATTAAACATGAATTTTCACCACCTAGAACACCTCAATTAAACGGCGTAGTAGAAAGAAAGAATAGGACACTACAAAAAATTGCAAAAACAATGTTATGTGAAAATAAACTACCTAAACTCTTGTGGTAGAAGCTGTAAATTGTGCATGCTATATAGTCAACCGTTTATCAATTAGAAAGAAAATAAACAAAACCCCTTATGAGATTTTAAATAATCAAATGCCTAAGATTGACTATTTTCGTGTGTTTGGATGTAAATGCTTTGTACTTAACACAAAAGACAATCTAGATAAATTTGAGTCTAAATCCATTGAATGCATCTTTGTTGGATATTCTATAAATTCTAAGGCATATAGATGTTATGATCCTATCACTAGGCAAATCTTAGAATCTATTCACGTGAAATTCAATGAATTCGGTGAACATGAAACAACTAAAGATTATGATGGTGATTTTGAACTCGAATCTGTGATTGATGATATAGAAGAAAATATAGTACATGATGAACACAACATACTAGAAACGCATGATCACTTAGAAATGCATGAGAACTTAGAAAATAATCAAACAAGATTTCATAAGAATCATCCACATGAACTTATCATAGGTGATATATCACAAGGTGTACGACCACGTAGAAGAATAAATCAAGATGAAATAAATCAATTACATGCTATGATTTCGGAAATAGAACCCAAGAATGTGTTTGATGCTTTAAATGATTCTTCTTGGATTGATGCTATGCATGATGAACTTAATCAATTTACAAGAAATGATGTTTGGGATTTAGTACCTCAACCGCAAGATAAAACAATAATAGGTACAAAATGGGTGTTTAGAAACAAAATGAATGAAGATGGTAAAGTGGTTAGAAACAAAGCTAGGCTTGTAGCTCAAGGATATAATCAAGAAGAAGGCATAGACTATGATGAAACATTTGCACCTGTAGCACGATTAGAAGCTATACGATTACTACTTGCTATTGCTTGCATAAAGAATTTTAAACTTTACCAAATGGACGTAAAAAGTGCATTCTTAAATGGTTTTATACAAGAAGAAGTCTATGTAAAACAACCACCTGGCTTTGAGGATATGATATACCCTAATCATGTATACAAGTTAAAGAAAGCGTTATATGGCTTAAAACAAGCTCCTAGAGCTTGGTACGATCGTTTTGCCACTTTTCTCTTAGAAAATGGATTTAAAAGAGGAACCATCAACAGTACACTATTCTTAAAACATGAAAAATCAGATTTACTTATTCTTCAAATTTATGTTGATGATATCATCTTTGGATCTACTTGTGATAAATTAGTTGAAGAATTTGAAAATTGTATGAAATCCGAATTTGAAATGTCAATGGTAGGCGAACTAAATTATTTCCTTGGCTTGCAAATTAAACAAACTAATAAAGGAATACACATAAGTCAAGCAAAATATGTGAATGACATGATTAAAAAGTTTAGCTTTGAGAATTTAAAGCCATCTACAACCCTCATGAGTATAGCAACTAAGCTTGATAAAGATGAAACTGGAAAAGATTTTGACAACGGATTATATAGATCTATGATTGGCTCTTTGCTTTATCTTACTGCAAGTAGACCTGATATCATGTTTAGTGTGTATATGTGTGCTCGCTTTCAAAGTAACCCGAAAGTCTCACATTATAATGCTGTAAAACGAATATTTCGGTACATTAAGCACACTCCCACATTAGGTATTTGGTATGATAAAAACTCTGAATTCAATCTACATGCTTATACTGATGCTGATTATGGAGGGTGTAAGATAGATAGAAAAAGTACAAGTGGTACATGTCAATTTATTGGAAAACTCACTAATATCATGATGTTCAAAGAAACAAGCTAGTGTAGCATTATCCACTACAGAGGCAGAATACATGGCGTTAAGTCTTTGTTGTACACAGTTATTATGGCTAAAACAACAAATTTCAGACTTTGGAATAACTGTAAATAAAATTCCCATATATTGTGACAGTACAAGTGCTATCAACTTATCTAAGAACCTTGTTTTACACTCTAAGGCAAAACACATAGATGTAAGATATCATTTTCTTCGTGATCATGTAGGTAATGGTAATATTATAATAGATCACGTTCGTACTGAAGAACAAATAGTTGATATCTTTACAAAAGCCCTTAATCAAGACACATATGAAAATTTACGATCTAAATTAGGCATGATTTCCATTGATATGCTATAAATTATCGTTTTGCTCCAAATGTATCTTTTGATGTGATTTACAAAATCAAGGGGGAGAAAAATGCATGATTGCTTGCATGATTTCAGGGGGAGAAAAAGCATGATTTTAAGGTCAAAGAGAGAGTGAGAAATTGCTAATTCAAATGTATGATATAAAGGGAGAGATTGATTTAAGGGGGAGTATTTACATTTTGAAAAACATGTTATGAATGCATAATTGTAGGGGGAGTGATTATGCCACATCTAAATCATGAATAAAGGTTATTTTGCAAATCATCAAAAGGGGGAGATTGTTGAGAAATCATGGTTTGAATGATTTACAAGTGCATGATTTATATGTTACATGATTACATGATCTAAATGTTATGAGATTTCAAAATGCATATGCCTATATCTATCACTGTTATACTAACAAGCCATGAAGCGTTAAGGCTTAAATCATATGGCAAACATTGTTGTATTCATTCTCAGATGATATACACGGCATACATACAACTCTTGGATATGGTATATATATATATTTCTTGGATATCTCGACACACGGCGTATATATTTCTTGGATATCTCGACATATATCTTATGGACACACGTCATATATATCTCTTGGATATACACTCTAAACATATATCTTATGGATACTCATGGCATATATATTTCTTGGAGTCTCACGGCATATACATATATCTCATGGATATACATACGACATATATTCTATCTCAGACGACAAGCTACATTATTCGATCTCGACATTTCGTCAACATGTCATCAACATATGTCAACGACAAGAGAGTCATATATACATCATATACACATCCATGATACTCTCAAGTCATATACTTCATGTCATCAAACTTCCAAAATTACATCGACATGACAAAAGTGCAAAAACCGAAATGTATCATATCATATGACTACCGAGCCATCTCCGACACATCATATACTTATCATACAAAGATGGCCAGCCAATATACATTTCCAACACTCAAAAATTTCGTGCACTACATGGAGAAATCAATACCAAAGTCACAAAACAAATACATATATCAATTCTCCATCATCTTCCTTATTTCTCTGAAAATCAAACTCAAAATTGATATACCTCTTGGCCGAACATCTTATACACATTGGAGCTGAGATTATACATATTTATATGTATATTGCATGTTACATTACACATTTTATATGTTGAATAGGTTTGAGACAAAACGGAGAAAAACCGAGCAATCAACGGAAGTTGAAATTTGAAGTTACTACATCATCGTACATGTAACATTTATTTGCTACATGATACCACATGTATTTATTCATGTATTATACATGAATTACACAGCCAAAGACAAATCTTGAAAGGTTCTAGAAGGCAAAGTAAAATGGTAAAAGAAATTTACCATGTTCATGAAGAATTCTACATTGTTACCATGCAAAATTCAGATTTGAATTCAGCACATTGGCTGACCAGATGGGGCAGCTGGGACAGCATGTTAGGAGCCTTGGAGGAGTTCATAATATAATATAATTGATGAAGAAAGACCAAGCAATGATGGAAGACAAAGATCCACAAATTAAGGAGTCAAAGACAAGACCAAACAAAGCTGAAAATTCTGTTTTTGAATCTGAAATTTCAGATTGGTGGCTGAAGTTTTGGGGGAATTAATGACCTAAAGCATTCAAATTTATTCAAAGGCATTACAAGACAATTCAAATCAGATTTGGGAGGCTCCTCTCAACCCTCTTAGGCGCCCCAACCATCTATAAAAGGCCAAGAGATGATCAACACAAAATAAGAACAACAAGTGCAAAATTCTGTTTAGTGTTTGCAAGACTTCACTTCATTTTCATACTCATCTCTTGTATATACCCAAAGCCTATCATACTTACATGTCATATTCAGTATAGGCTTCATACACATCACCCAAATAAGATTCATTGGTGTACAAGGTTGATCAAGGTGTGATCAAACCTTCATTTGGTGAGGTGGTGCTGATTGGTGATTCTTTGGTGTTGTTCTTTGTGTAGAACATTGTAAAAGGGTTTGGATTGAAGGAGTTGGTGTATAACTCTATCCACCCTTATTCTAAGGTGACTTTGGTGACTAGTGAAAACCAAGGAAGGTGTCCTTGAAGACTGGAGTAGGTCACGTTGGCCGAACCAGTATAAAATTCTTGGTGTTCTTACTTTCAGCATTTTTACTCTCAGTTTCTGTTTTTGCATCATCTTTATGATCTCGGTAAAAATAAAAAATAATTTTCAAAAATCATAACAATTTGCGGAAACATATCCTTGTGTCTTAGGGTTCATTTCCCACTGATTTTATCAAATTTGGATAAGTATAAGTCATCCAAACATTCATAATTCTGAGACTAGTGCAAATCTGTTTTTCAGATTGGCAGAGGTTGAGAACATCAACTTGGTTGACATACTTCCCAAAGGAATTTTCAAAACTGTTTTAACTGAGTATACTACACATCCTAAGGGTCATCTCATAAAAGTTTCAGGTCATTTGGAGTTGTCACCAAATAGGAATAAGTTTTTCATTTTAAGGTACAGGTTCTGTCTAAACTGACACAGTCAGATCACGTACCACATTTGAGTGACTTAACCTTTGAGTTTTAATCTGAAATTTTTATGACACCTTCATAACACCTGAGAGTACATTGTGTCAAAATTTCACTATTTTTGGAGGTCTACAACCCAGTCAACCAAGTGTTTAAAAACGGGTCCTGAAAGCAGTCTCTGTTTTCAGAAGTGAGTAATTGGTCCTTAAAATTTTTATAAACCAATTTTTTCCGCACTCACTATTCAACCCCCCCTTCTAGTCGTGCTATACAGGTCCAACACCCTACTGGATGATGCATTGTCCTACTGACGGCTTGTCGGCCGCTTGATTTACCTTTCTTTTACTCGTCTGAACTTTCCTATGTTGTTCACACTTTGGCCCAATTCATGCAATCTCCACGTCTTGATCATTGGAGGGCTGTCCGCAGAGTTGTTTGTTATCTCAAAGGGCATCCAGTTCAGGGCATTCTTTTTTCCTTCAGCGAGTTCCTTACGTCTCACAACATATTGTGACTCTCACTGAGCTAGCTGCCCACTCATTCGACCCTCAATTTTTGTCTGCTACATTGAGCTCGGTGATGCCCCCATCTCCTGGAAGACCAAGAAAGAGCACACTGTTGAGAAAAAGGGTTTGAGTAATTTACAAATGCATGACTTAAATGTTACGTGCTTACAAAATGCATGAATAAATTGTTACTTGACACGCTTATGTGATAAACATGCTTTACATGCTTATATATATTATTGTCGTACTAACGAACCATGAAGCATTAAAGCTTACATCATTTGGCAAACATTTGTTGTCTTTTTACTATTTTCAGGTGCCAAAATTAATGAACTAAACTAGTTCATTAAGTGAAGTGCTTAAGTTAATGAACTAACTAGTTCATTAAATGAACACATATTTGGAGAGAGCTATATGGAAACAAATTTTAAAATGGAAAGTCTTCTCCTCATTTCATTTACACGCCATTTTCATATTCAATATATATATCCATATTTTTTAAAAGACACTATATACTTATATTCCGATGTACCACTGACATGTCACATATGTTATACACGTACGTCGATGTCACACCACTATATACAGCTCATATTGATGAGTATATTCAGGTCTTATATCATATGGTATATGTAGCGCCCCACTTCCGAATCCTATCATCAGAAACGGTGCACCGCCATGGTCTACTACGAGAACTACAAGGCATCGTTCAATTCTCTTACACGTCAGCAGTGACGTAGAAAATTTGCACGCGCAAACGTATGAAAATGAAATAAACATTCATTTATTACATCTCAAAATGTAAATCAAATGTAAACATATCATAAGTCCTCGATACAACATAAAACTAACATAACTGAAGTAAAAGAACGCTACGAGTTCTGGTTCAATCTAGCTACCCCACTGGTCGTACTCCGCTCTGTCTTCTATATATATAGTGTCTTATTCTGGTTCACCTGGAGAAAAATATAGGGTGAGTGATAATAAATATCACCCAGTAGGTTCCCGCCTCTTCTCGAATAATTTCATATATGACAACAAATAACACGTAATGCACGTATAAACATGAATAACTGTCTAAGTAAATAAAAGCACGGCAAGACAGTTATGCCATGTCATGATGCATGTCTGTGCTATATGCAATGAAATCTCAACACACGAATGCCTGTCTCTTTGCCGTGCAAAGCATGAACCTCGAGGTGATCCTACCACACGCCTCGTCAGGCCACACACCCCGTCGGGCCACACGACTCATAGGGCCACACGCCACATAGGGCCTCGCGCCTAAGAAGGGCCACACGTCCAGAGGGACAATCTCGATCCGAAGGTCATGCAATGCTCGTGCCATGAATGCGAATGCAATATGTCAAGAAGCACATTTTTCCTTTTCCTCTTTTCTTTACTCATTTCCACAACTCAACCATTTTTCTTATCTCCTCTTAGTTAAATTTAAATTATTGTCTCTCTTATATACAAATATAAATCATTTGCTCAATAGTGAAATTGCTTAACTTAACCATTGTTACTCTAAGTGTCCCAATGTATGTTTAAATATTCTTGTTAATATAAATATATTGTCGTTACTATTATATTTTTTTCCTTACACATTCTGTCGTTTTTTTGCCATAACTGTCTATTTAATATGTACAGAGTAAGGATTGAATAATATATATTTTATATAAACAGTTTCCAGTTTTTTAATAAAATATTTAAACACGAGTTTTTTTATATATTAATAATAAAACTGTTTTTTTTCTTCTAACAAAAATAAACTGCTACTCCTTTTTTTCTTTATATAAACCCAACCCAATTTTTTTATTTTATATAATCGGTCTCCACCTTATCAGTTGTCTTTCTTTTTTTATGTAAAACTAGTTTTTTTCTAAAAAAAATCGAAAACAGTATGTACGCAAATCTAACAAAGCAAACAAACCATTATGTATGCATTGATATGTGATCTCGACAACTGTAAGCATACATATATGGACATAGTTTTTCCCCCTTTTTATTCATTTCATAAATATACCCATAAAGAATTAAAACAAATCCACCAAAAATTGTTACTTTAGTTATCATATCACAATTATACTTTTTTTTTGTTTTTTGAAAATTCTCCAACAGTGACCACACGGCCACAGGCCACTGTCCTTTTTCAGACACACAAATGCCTAAACACACACATATATATAACAATTAACCAATAATATACACACAGCACACACCTAAAATATAATACAATATTTAGTCCCAAACAGTATTTTTTTATTTTATTTATAAATAGTTCTTTAGGCAATTAAACATCTATACAACAAAGCATGAAAGCAGTTATTGTTTATATATTCTTGAATTATAACAACTAAGATACACAATAAATAAAACAAATAGCAAATAAATGAATTTATGAAATTGACTCAAAAAGAGAGGGATCACCTAACTTTTGATTGTAGACTAAGATTAGTGGTGGTTGTGTTGGTGGTGTAGGCTTCCTCCTTCTCTTTTCTTCTTTCTTTTCTTTCTTTTCCTTCCTTTCTCTTTCCTCTCTTTTCTTTCTTCCCTCTCATCACTCTCTTTTCTCTCTTTTCTAAACTTGCACTCAATTTTCCTCCTTCCCTCAGCATATGGACGATTGGCCTTATACAAATAATGATGGAGGGGTTTTTATCTTATCTTAACTTAATGGAAGCATTAATTAGATTAGTAATGGGATAGGGGCAAATTATGGTGGGGTTTTAATAGGGGGTAGTTAAAGGAGAGTTATTGAAAGTTTTTTTATCTTATCTTTTTTTTACCGGGTTTAACAGTATAAGTCATGGTGACGTCAAAATTATAATGACATGTTACAAGGTCTTAAACCAAAAATTGTCGTATCGGGTGACTGCCGAAACTTCACCGACATGTCACTTACTTACCATACAAAGATAGACAGCCTATATACATCAAAAAAAACTTCAAAATTTCATAGTCAATATGTCACACTCAGCCACAAGATCATATCATGCTTACACATAAATTACTCACAACTGAGCCTTAATTTGTGGAAAATTCAAGCTCAATTGTTTAAAGCACATGGCGTTTTTGAACATCAGCCATATGAGCTTAATATATTATGTGTGACATAATATATATTAAATGTGTAAGAAGTTTGAAATTAATCGCAGAAAAATTGCGTAATCGACGAAAGTCGAAAATTCGGTTTTCTACGAACTTACACACGTGGAACGATTTTGGGCATAGATATAACATGTATCTAGACAATTTTTACACATTTAATACATGTTAAAGTGTTCTAAAAAATTCAAATTAAGGCTGATTAGAATTTACCATATATGTATGAATATTGTACATTATTTGACAAAGTTTGCCAAAAGAAAATTTCAGCACATGTGCAGTCTTCTTTACATGCCATTTCAGCCATGTTGGAGCCAAGATGGATCTTATTTGGCACTTCAATTGATAGAGGACATGCCACACAAGATTGGTGACATTGAAGAGGGCACCAAATAAAGAAAGAATTCAAAAGAAACACATGATGAAAATTTCAGCACATGTTTGCTATTGTGGCCGATTTTTACCCCATTGATTGTCTTCAATTGTCTTCCAAAGTTGAAGGAAATTAATTTGTGATTGTATGGTAATTATTCAACTTGATTTTGAGCACATATTTTCAGATTTTTTGAAAAATTTACAGCTCATTTAAAGGATGCCAAGGTGGACTAATGTTGGCCAATCAACAAGTCAAAACTAGGCTAAGACAAGTCATCCCTCCAATCATATTGAACCAAGTAAGCAAGGTTGTGTCATCTTTTACACAAGACAATCTTCCAAGAGCATTAAAGACAATTCTCAAGGACGAAGAGGAACCCTAGGGGGCGGCAATGATGCAATAAAAAGAAGAAGATGGTGCAAGACAAGGCTATGAAACAATTGATATTCTTACAAGTGCAAAAAAGCAAGACTACTCTCTTCTTCTTCCTTTCTTTCTCTTCTTCTTTGTCTCAAGCCTATCACTCATATATTCCACATATTATATAGGCTTTGATTATACCACCTACACACGTTCATTTCTTGTAAAAGGTTGATCAAGGTGTGATCAAATCTTCATTCGATCGGTGTTGGTGTTCGTGATTGGTTTGTTTGATTATTTTGATTGTAAAAGGGTGAAGTTGGTGTTTAACTCCAGTCACCCTTGTGGTAAGGTGTTTATGTGTTTAGTGATAACCGAGGAAGGTGTCCTCGAAGACTAGAGTAGGTTGTTTTAACCGAACCAGTATAAAATTCTTGGTGTTCTTACTTTTCAACACTTTACTTTTAGTTTCCAGTTTTCTACATCATTTTCATTGCAACGGTAAAAAAGCAAACGATTTTCAAAAAGTATAAAATTTTTCAGAAACCTAGCTACACGTCCTAGATTTCATTTGGCACAAGTTTTGCCTCATTTGGATAAGTATAAGTCAATCAAACGCTAATAGATTTGAAACTAGTGCAATCTGATTCTCAGATTTGCAAAGGTTGAGAACATCACGTGTTGGCATACTTCACAAAGGAATTTAAGAAACTGTTTCAACCCATTAAAATAAACATCTTGAGGGTCAAACCACAAAATTTTCAATTCATTTAGAGTTCCCAATTAATAGGAATAAATTTTCATTTCAGAGTATAGTTTCTGGCAGATTGACGCAATCTTACCAAAAACGTATTTTCAAAGGGTTAGGCATGGAATTTTAATTTGAAATTTTTGTGAGTTAATCATAACATCTGAGAGTATAACTTTACCAAATTTCATAATATTTGGAGGTCTACAACTAAGTCATTATGATAAATCAAATCAGGATCTAAAAACAGAAACTGTTTTCAGAAATGAGTAATTTGGTTCAAAAAGTTTTAAAAAACTGAATTTTTTGCACTCACTATTCAACCCTCCCCTCTTTCTAGTGGTGCTATCACACACTGTCACTCGCTCTTCGGCTGAAGCTGAATATCGGGCTATGGCTTATACTGCCTGCGAAATCAAGTGGCTTTTAGGTCTGCTTCAATTTTTTCTTGTCCCACATGATACCCCTGTTCCTCTCTTAACTGAGAGTCAGTCCGCCTTACATCTTGCTCATAATCCGGTGTATCATGAACGGACCAAGCACATCAAAGTTGATTGTCATTTTCTTCGTGATGCTATACTTGCTGGGATTATTTGTCCTACCCATGTTTCTACGACTCAGTAATTGGCCGACCTACTTACCAAGTCTCTTGGTTCTCGCGACTTTCTTTTCCTACTAACCAAGTTGGGCATGTCCCACATACACGCGTCAACTTGAGGGAGGGTGTTAGAGCTGACTACTGCTGACTTCTGCCTGCCGAGCTGCTGTGTTGAGCTGGGCAGCACAGCAACCTTGGTTTGCAGCCTTGGCTGACTTGATCTACTAACTTGCCGAGCTGACCTGGGCATCAGAGTAGACTTGGTCTACTGACTTGCAGAACTACTTAGCTGAGCTGGGAAGCAGACATTACTTACTTCATCTGCTGGATTTGAGTGAGCTCGGCAGATAAAGACTGTCGTTTAAGATATTTGCAGATATGATTGAATATGTATATTAATTAGGAGATGATCATTATTTAACCATATATTTGAATTTGATTGTATACTAATGATAGGATTTGAGATTATCTTGTTAGCTTTAATTAAGGAAGTGATAGATATCAATCAATGTATGTATTATAAATTTTGATCGGGTGAATGAGAAGAAGTAATTTTCTGCAGAATAGCATACTTGGTCTACTGACTTGCAGAACTACTTAGCTGAGCTGGGAAGCGGACATTACTTATTGGAGTAAGCTCGGCAGATAAAGACTGTCGTTGTAGATATTTACGGATATGATTGGATATGTGTATTAATTAAGAGATTAGCATTATCTAATCATATATTTGAATTTGATTGTATACTAATGATAGGATTTGAGATTATTTTTTTGGTTATAATTAAGGAAGTGATAGACATCAATCAATGTATGTACTATAAATTTTGATCGTCTGAATGAGAAGAACAGCTCAGCAGCCTTGGTTTGCATCCTTGGCTGACTTGATCTACTAACTTGCGAGCTGACCTGGGAAGTAGAGCAGACTTGGTCTACTGACTTGCAAAACTACTTAGCTGGTTTGGGAAGCGAACATTACTGACTTGATCTGCCAAGCTGGAGTGAGCTTGGCAGATAAATACTGTCGTTGCAGATATTTGCGGATATGATTGGATGTGTATATTAATTAGGAGATTAGCATTATCTAATCATATATTTGAATTTGATTGTATACTAATGATAGTACATCCATTTATTGATATCTATCACTTCCTTAATTATAGCTGACAATATAATCTCAAATCCTATCATTAGTATACAATCAAATTCAAATATATGATTAAATGCTAATCTCCTAATTAATATACATATCCAATCATATTCGCAAATATCTGCAATGACAGTCTTTCTCTGCCGAGCTCACTCTAGCTCGACAGATCAAGTCAGTAATGTTCATTTCCCAGCTCAGCTAAGTAATTCTGCAAGTCAGTAGACCAAGTCTGCTCTGCTGCACAGGTCAGCTTGACAAGTTAGTACATCAAGTCAGCCAAGGCTGCTGTGCTGCCAACTCAGCACAACAACTTGGCAAGTCAGCAGTCAGCAGCAAGAAAAGCCCTATGGGCTGAAGAGAATCGGTGTGAACTAAGAAAGTTGGTGATAGAGTAAGGGTTACCTAAGAAATTGGATGGTGAGTCAGTGTTGGCTAAGGGGCTATATTGCGCGGCATAAAGCTCATAGTCCGTCAATTTTGTTGGAATGAGCTTGAGTCGATGACCTCGGCCAAGTAGAGATGTAGATGGCGAAGATGCAGTCTCGGCGGAGATGCCAAGGTCATCCGAAGCGGCTTGGCTGAGCTCAGTCTGTGCAGGCCTGTCACTGCAGCTCGACAGGTCAGCAAGTAGTTTCAGATCTAACATATTTTAAGCACATTATTGCATCATTTTTTCTTTTTTACTCTCCAATATGAGATGGAATGTTTCTTTCGGTCCAAAGTAAATGGGTTAATGTCCTCGTTAAATCCAACTCATAATACATTCTAAATGATTCTAGAGGCGGCTCTTATCAGTAACATTTGTTCGGTAGGTCCAAGAGGTATTTCTCATGGCATAACGTTTAGTTTCATAAGGTAATCGGCCCTAATACGATTCTTAACGTCTAATAACTTAGGTCTGATGTCACTTTTATATGTCTCACGTCACTAAATGCCAACTTTTTTGAAATCTGTCTTATTTGCTGATTGAAAAATAGCCAACTCAAATTGACATTAATATTTAAACTTATGTACTATATCATTTTCTTTTTACTTTTTAATATGGGATGGAATCTTATATATGTTCATCTTAAATTTCAATACGTGAATCTCATATACGTTATAGATGATTAAGAAGGTAAACTATTTATTAGTTACTGAGATCTCAATTGAATCACGTTAAGACATAACTTTCATTTGAAGAACTATTTTAAGTGTCTTATAGTTCAGGGAAGAACTATTTTAAGAGTTTACAATTTTGTTTCTCCCTTTTCTCATAAAATTCCAAAAATCTCGTGCTCATCCAAGTCCCAGAAACTTCTTTATGGCATTATTCTTTTAGGCAAAGCCTGATTGCCAACTGTAAGCTAAGTAGTTCTATCTCACTTCTCCAGACAAAATGTCTTCAGTATCTATGTAATAACCTCATATGTTGGCGTGCGATGTTTGAACATAGAATTCAGACCTTTTCGATAGTGATGATTTCTTTCGTTATGGATCCGAAAGACACCAAATTCTTCTTTAGATGCTTCGATTAACTTCAGATATAGGAGGACTCACATGATCATCCTCATAATGATAGTATGGCATGATCTACTGATTTTAGGCGTGACGTGTAATTTAGCACGATTGGATCTGTATTACTACATTGGATAGGGAGATGAGAATGACATTTTGTATACAAATGTAAGCTTAAGTATGTTAGCTCTAATTAATTATTTTCTATTTTCAATTTAGAGAGAATGAACCTCCATGAATAACATTCACTGATGTCAGACTAGACATACAGTGTAATAGTGTCATCATTTCTAACTTATAAAATATTTGATACATAATGATATCAAGGCCAACTATCATATACAACTAAGTCACCTTTTGAACATACAAGATCAAGTATTACACTGTATGTCTAGTCTGACATAAGTGAATGCAATGTTATTTTGTTTCATTCGAGCAAGTCACCTTTTGAACTTACAAGATCAAGTACTGCACGGTAGGGATCATCTATAAAATCCTCTAGTAGGTGGTTTTTGGGTCGGCTTATCTACGGCGTTGGCCATTTAAGATAGTCGAACATAGCAACTCTACTACAATAGATAGAGAAAAAAGAATGATACGATATATATTTATGAGTCTAAATACTAAATTCAACTTGAATTAAATTATCAGTCGATTCAAGGATAGTCAAACATGGCACCTCTACTACATTAGATAGAGAGAAAAGAATGATATGATATATATCTATGAGTCTAAATACTAGATTCAACCTTGAGTTAACAATTATCTCAATGAAAACAAAATGAAGAAAAATTAATATTTAATTATGTCATTGTAATGTTGTGAGACTCAAGTTCTATACGGTTATAAAAAAAATTGAGAAAGTTTGAGTAACACATCCATGCAAATGATAGCTGCTATTCAACACTTTCAATCATGCTTCACAAGCCAAACTTGGTGTGTTTCGTCCGTTAAACAAATGTTGAAGTTTTAAGTGGAAAAAGGATGAGTCAAGTTCAGCTCTAAATACCATGTACGTATTAAAAGATCGACTTTGTAAATTTCAGCCAACCTAAGCCCAAGCCCTACGTCCCTAACCATATATACTCTTAAAAACATCACCAGAATGCTAGATTATCTATTCAAATACATCTTCAAGGATCAAAAATCAAAGAATTAGAGGTCCATTGCATATCCTAAAACTAAAGAAAAGGAGTTTGTCACTAAATGCTCTCACCATTCACCAATTTTGTTCTCAAGCAAATGCTATTGTCCATAAGTTATACTCATTTTTTGGTCGTAAAGTTTCATGTTAAAAGCCGTTTTCGAGTTCTTCCTTTGAGAACAATAATTTTACTTTACCTCGTGCTGTTTCTTACTAAATTTTCTGAAAGAAAAATGCAATGTCATTTTGTTTATTCGAGCAAGTCTTCAACATTTATTTCTTTGGAAACAACGTGTACACATGTCCGGCCTCTAAGCCCTATAAGTTGAACTTAGATCATGGGTCAACACTACTAATACATTACAAGTTTCGGAGGAAAAGTCAGATATCTATATTTCAGTTATAAACATATATACAGCGTTGAAATCTCATCCACAAAGGAGAGGATATCATCTAGCTATCATCTAGGAATATCAAATCTACACCTCGCCAAAAATGCCTACAAGATAGAAGACATTAAGCATAATGTATACTCTATACGACATATATACATAATAAACACATGCTCTTACGAATCATGACAGAAGTTTTGATAATGTATCAGCCGACGGGAGCCGCTGAGCTGAATCATGACAGAAGCAACAGAAGTGAGAGAAGTGTTGACGATGTGCCAACCGAGAAGAGCCGCTGAGCTGATCAGACACGGTGATGCTGAGATGACGAGTTACGTAGACGGATAATGTTGTATACACAAGTAGGTGTGAACTGAGATGACGAGCTGAGAAGACAGTACAACTTTGATTGATGGGCAGTCTTGTAAATTTAGAAGTTAATCAGAAGAATTTCGAAGCTAGTTAGAAGATGGCTAACCATGGTTGTGTAAATAACATAGATTGAGTTAGTTAGTTCCATGATTATAAAGTCATAGAGATTGCGTTATTCTTGTATATATATCTCAAGATCAAAATGAGAATCAATAAATTCGATTGCACAATATACATGCATTCGGTTTTTTTTGTGCAATTTTTTGCATTACGTTAGTCCTGCCAACGTCTTTATATTTTCATCCTAGTATCATGATGTTCATCGTCTTCTCCTTCTTCAGTTCTTCGATAATTTTATCTTCAAATTCTCACATGGTATTAGAGCCTCAGCTCTAGGAAAAATTCTTTTGATCGTAAGCTTTTCTCATCTTTTTCTTCTTGTTTTCTTCTTTATCATGGAAAACGATATCTCTCTTTCAAGTCCGTATTATCTTCATCCTAATGAGAATCTATCATGAGTGTTAGTTTGGACCATCCTCTATTATCACGAATTACGAAGATGACTCTCCTGTCCAAACAATCATTGTTCTGGCCCATTGATGTCAAATTTGATGACATGGACACGATGCAATAATATGGTGCTACCATGGCTCCTGAACTCTATTAGCCCTTCAATTTCTTAGAGTATTCTGTGGATGGATACAGCCATAGAAGTTTCACAGGATCTCAATGAGAGATTCTCATATGCAGGCCTCTGTCGAATATCTGATTTAATTGAAGATATAGATTCAACTAAGCAAGGTAACTCAACTATTGCACATTATTTTACTCGTTTGAAAATCCTATAGGATGAGATGTTGATTTTAAGACTCTGCCTACCTTTACAAGTGATCATAAGTGTAGATGTGGAATGATGGACAGAGTGACAAATTACATTAAAGAAGGTTATGTGATTCGATTTTTAAAGGGAATGAATGATAATATTCACATGTTAGATCTCAAATTTTAATGATGATTCTTATGCACTCAGTAAAGGAAGAATTTGACATAGTTGTGAAACATGAAAGGCAAACCAATTATGCTTCAAATTAATTGGGTTACAGAGAGAATCATGTGATGGCTGTGAAATTTAATCCTAATTCTAACTTTAAAATTGCTAAAATCAGAGAATATTTAATTCAGGAACATATAGCAGGCCATAGTGCACTCGTTGTGGAATGATGGAGCATATTGAGGTTAGATGCTATGAAAAACATAGATGCCCACCAAACTTCAATAGTAAAGAATATAGGGTCTTCTTGTGAATTAGGTTGGTATTGGGACTGAATCAATCATAGGAACAGAGTATCCTAGAGGAGTCAATGAGTTTAATGGACATGTAGCCCTAGAGGACTAACTCAAGACCAATACCACCAAATTCTGAAGCTTCTACACAGTGCACAGGTTCAAGAATCATCAAGTTACATATTCCTTATATGCCTTTTCTTTTTATAATACAGCCTTAAACATGTTTGTCAATATGTCTAATGTGTGGAGCTTCCATTAGCCATATTGGCGGTATCATTCTTACGCTTCTACTTACACATCACAATGCTTTGTGTGTTCCATCCTTTACTATTTGATATCCCTTAGCAGATTGATTCAAGATGCTGATTGTTCTATTTTCTTTTCCACAAATCATTGCACTATTCATGGCAACTCCTCTCGGAAGAAGATTGGTTCAGTTGACATATACAATAGTTTATATCACTTAGAAGTGTCTTCGGCTTCATGCAAGTGCAGACGGGCTCAATAACTTTCATGTTCTGTTGAATATAATATACAAGATCGAGCATCTTTTGCTTGTGGAACTACAAACTTGGTCATCCTTCAACAGTATCTCTTCAAATTTTTCACAAATCTAACACAGGAATCTTGTTTTCATATAGTAGCTTTGTTTTTCCAGTTTGTCATTTAGCTAAACAAAAATGTAATACTTTTCCTTTGAAGGGTTCAAATGGTTCATTTTGTTTAGTGTAATCCATGTGGATATATGGGAGCCTTATTATAATTCTATTATTCACAAGCCATAGTATTTCTTAACTATAGTTGATGGTTTTTCTAATGTTATTTGGATAGTTCTTGTGAAAACAAATCTGAAGCCTCTTATTTGTTCATGTCATTTATACAAATGGTCGATACAAGATTTGATGTCAAATTCAAATCCATCAGATCAGATAATGGGCTTGAGTTTTGTACACCATCATTCTATGCTTCAAAATGCATTCTACACCAAAAATATTGTGTAAATACTCCTTAACAAAACAGCTTAGTAGAATGTAAACATCAGCACATTCTTAATTTAGCAAGAGCACTCAGAATACAAGCAAGATAACTCATCAAATATTGGGAATATTTGTGTCTTACATGTCGTTTACCTCAATAACAGATTGCCTACTTCTATTTTGCAAAATAAAGCTCCATTTGAGATTATGTACAGCAAATCACCTGCATATGACAATCTGAGAGTATTTGGATAATTAGTATAGTTTGCACCTCATATCATAACCGTGCTAAATTTGATGCCAAAATTTTGAAATGTGCTTTGTTAGTCAGTTGCTACAAAAGGGTACATAATAGTTGAGTGCCAAACATGGAAGATAACGTTCTCTAGAGATGTTCATTTTTATGGACAGATGTTTCCTTTTTAACATATTTCAACTCCTTCCATTGTCTATACTCCGTCACGCCATCTTTATGTACTCTTCTCTGAATACACTCATTCTTCTCTGCTACCTGTACATGACATCATTCCCTCTCCATCTTCAATTTAATCTTCACATTCAACACAAGAAATTCTTGACATTTCTCAAAAGAACCACCTTCTTCTCATAATCCAGTTTATACATCTTACACTACTGATCAACCTAGAAGATCCATCAGAATTGAACAAGCCCCCAAACATTTATAGGGATATCGTTATAATCAAGTCAAGTATCCAGTTAGCCAACACATGTCATATGCTCATTTTTCCCCTAAGCATAAGGCAGTTAAGATCAGTGTTAATTCTTATTTTGAGCTTAACATTTTTGTTGAGGCTGCACGATGCAGGGAATGACAGGAGACAACGAAAGCTAAGGAACAAGATTAATTACACATGGAGCATTGTGAAATTACCATCTCAAGCATCCAATAGGATGTAAATGCGTATATAAGCTAAAATTTAAACCTGATGGACTATAGAACGCTATAAGGCACGCTTGGTAGAAAAAAGATTACTCAACAGGAGGGCATTGATTATCATGAAATATTTTCACATGTTTCTAAGCTCACAACTATGAAGACTTTATCGGCATTGGCATCAGCACTGAGATGGCATCTTCATCAAATGAATGTGAACAGTGCATTTATATATGGTGATTTTGATGAAGATATCTATATGAGGCTCCCTCCAGGCTTTCAATCCACAGAAAAGGACATTGTATGTAATTTACGTAAGTCTCTTTATGGGCTTAAGTAAGCAAGCCGCTAATGAAATGCTAAACTTACTCAAGCATTACTGGCCAAAGGATTCAGCGCTACAGTTCGGTTACATATCATAATGAGAGCATTGTCTTATACTTTCTTATATATGTGGATGGCATTATTTTAGCTGGAAGTGATCTTAAAGCTATCAACCAGGTTAAAGTTTCTCTTGACCGAGCTTTCAGTATCAAGATATTGGCACTCTTCAATATTCCTTGGAATAGAAGTGGCTTGTTCTAAATCTGAATTGGACATGCAAACGAGGTAACTCACATATGAATCTTGGAGTCAAATTAGCAAATGGTGATCCAGCCTCCTATTAGATAGTATGTATTATCGTCATCTAAATGCACTGACCTTAAATCAGTTATGCCACACAACAGTGAATCCAATTTCTTGATACACCAATGACTCAACATTTACAGGCAGCTTACAAAGTACTGTATTACTTAAATCATAGACAAGGTTTGTTCTTTCCTTCAGATAACAACTTACATCTACACATTTATACAAACTCAGGTTGGGCAGGTTGTCATGACATACGTCATGTATCAGGTTTTTGGCCTTTCTTGGGTCCTGTCTCATTTCTTGGAAGTCTAAGAAACATCAAATGTCATCACATAGCTGAGCTGAAGCTGAGTACAGAGTCATGGCGGTGGCAGTATGTGAACTTCAATGGTTGGTGTATTTGCTAAAAGATTCGAACGTTAAACCTTCTATTCATATCCCTCTTTACTGTGACAATAAGAGTGTCATCTATATTTATGAAAATCCACTGTTTCACGAGAGAACTAAACACGCACATTGAGTTGAATTTTTCAATTTGTCCGAGACAAGATTCAATCTAGCATGTTAACCCTTCTTCTATTTCTACTTCTTGCCAATTAGCACACATCTTTACAAAAGCTTTAGACATCAAATGCTCTCACTTATTATTATGTTCATTCAACATCTCTAACTTATTTTAGCCGGCGAACTTGCACGGGAGGGGAGGGGGGTCTTACGAATTATGGCAAAACTGTTGGCGATGTACCAGTCGAGCAAAGCCGTTGAGCTAAATCATGACAGAAGTGATAGAAGTATTGACTATTCTCCAACTTGTTAGAATATGTTTTGGTTTTGATGATTTGCACAAGGTTGGCACTTGGAAAATCAGATTAGGCGCTTCATGTTGTGTGTTTGAAGTCAGCGTACTTCGAACACCCACTTCAGGCGCTTAATGTACCTTGGTGGAGTCCAGTACACTTCGAACGCCTGCATTAGGCGCTTTATGTGAAGTGTCTGGAGTGCGTACACTTCGAACGCCTAGATTAGGCGCTTCATGTGAAGTGTATGAAAGTCAGGACACTTCGAACGCCTATATTAGGCGCTTCATGTGTCCTGATGAAAAGTGTGAACACTTCGAATGCCTACATTAGGCGCTTCAAGTGTTTCACCAAGTCAAAAGTACTTTTCTCTGAATAGACACGTTCTCCCAAAGTCCTTTTCTGAGAAAATGTCAGGTTCAGTTCGAACAAGCATGAAGTGCTACATTAGGCGCTTCATGGGACTTCGAACGCCTTCAGTTGCCAACATAAGGCGCTTAATGTGACTTCGAACGACTGTTCTTTTTTACATTAAGCGCTCAATGTTACATCGAACGCCTATACACTAGAGACATTAGGCGCTTCATGTGACCAACGGTTCAAATGTCTCTATGCTTCATTTTCTAACCAGTTGACTCTTTGTACCCTCTTTTTTAGTGTTATTTTCACAGGTTTTCTCTCACACCCAGAGTTGCCAGTTTTCCATTCTTGGCCATGGTTCTGGATCTTCTCCAAAAAGTTTTGCTACATGCCAAGAGAAGATCTTCAAGAATGATAAGGTACCATCACAAGCTACCAAAGCCCATTATTGGCTGGGCAGAGGCTTTCAAACGGGAAGATTTTTAAAGGTTGATAAAAAGAAGGGTTTCTCCATTTCTTCTCCAATTTCTACTTTGCAAGCTCTCAAATTCTCTCAAGCTCAAGCTCTCAAAATATTGTAATCTTTGTACATTTTACTTTATTGTTGAGAGTTTATTGTAAGAAGAAGAAGAGTCTTCTTCTTGGTGAGATCACATTGTGAGAGATTGGGTAGATTGTTGGTCAAGGAGCAAGGGTGCTTCTTGTTTGAGATTTCTAGACTTTGAAGGGTTAGTTGATAGTGTGTGGTGCACTATTCTCCCTACAAGATTTCTTTGAGGGCAAAGAAGATCTTTGGAGGCTAAACTTCAAAGGGTTAGATTCTTGGTTGTGGTCTAGGCAAGGTGCCTAGTTTTTCATTTTCTGGATTTTGTTCTTGATTGTTGTTTCCCCCAAAAGAAATAACAATCCCCATTTCAAAATCCTTCTTGTGAAACATCAAGAAGGTAGAGGAGTAGAGTCATTTGACTTGAACCTCTATACATACTGTGTTCTTTATTTTCTTGCAAGTCTTTATTCTTTCAAAACACACCCAAGTATTGGTTGCACTTCAAAACGAAAAATAGCCATAAAATATCCATACTTGGTGAACACACTATTCAACCCCCCTTCTAGTGTGTTCTAAGGGACCTAACAATTGGTATCAGAGCCACATCTTGCTTATTTGAGTCAAATACAAGATTTGATCTTCATAGTATGGATCCCTTCAGATTTGTTGATGCAAGTTCTCCAAGTAGTGATGCTTCTAGAAGAAGAAGACAAGAGTCACTACTCCCTTCTATCTCAAGTGTACAGGTCAAAGTACCCACGTTTGACCATGTGAGCTTCCCAAAAGACAAGAAAGCCTTCTACCAAAAGAAGAAGGCTCTACAAGAAGAAATAGCTCATTGGGAATGCTTATTGTCTGGATCCGAAAGCGATACGATGACATGAGAATCTAACTCTCACGGAGATCAGTGACGATGATCTCAACAAGGAGTTTTATTCTCTTATGGCCATCAAAGACGACATGGAGGTATGCACTACATCCTCACATTATAGATTAATAGATGAAAGAGATGACTTAGTGCGAAATTGACCTCTTAGAACTAAAATATACTCGTGTCAAAAAGGAATTTAAAGCATGTATATACGAATACAATGACACTAGAAAATCATATTGCATTACAACTGAGTATGAATTTTGCTAACTATGCATATGATGCACTAGAGGAGAAGCATGATTTGATAAAATCAAGCATCTCTCATAAAACCGTTGAGAATAAGAATTCTCAAAAGAAAAGTGCAAATAAAACTAAGGTAGTCAAAGATGCATCCTCACCTAGTATGAAACCTAAGGTTAAATCTAGTGTTTTGTATGCATCTAAAAAGGGAAAACAAATGAACAAGCATCACACTTCAAGGAGTCTCAAGCTCCTTGAAGAAGCAAAGGCACATGCCTAAAAGCAAGGCAAAGCAAACCAAGGTGCCTAAGTCTTGTGTTGTCCGTGAAAAATAATCCTTCTTTGATGCCAAAAATGTTGTCCCTAAACGGGAATCACGGAACGAGTAACAACAAGCATGATAATCATCATTATCCACACAAACACATTCCTACATGTTTTTTGCAATAAAAAGGGTCATGTAGAAAGAATGTGCAGAGCTAAAAACGATAAACACTCTTATTCACACAAACATATACCTACATGTTTTTATTGTAATAAAAAGGGTCATGTTGAAAGAGTGTGTAGAGCTAAAACACAATCAACATTCTTATACACACAAACACATTCCACATGTTTTTATTGTAATAAAAGGGCCATGTAGAGAGAGTGTGTAGAGTCAAAAATAATAAGAGTCTTGTGTGGGTGCCGAAAGGCGAAGTGAAGGTAACTAACCTTCAAGGACCCAAAACAAAAAGGGTACCAACTTCATATGGTTCTTTTGTAGGCCCTAGCACTCAATGGAGAAAGCGAAGACAAGAAGGTCAAATGGGTCGTGGACAGTGGGTGTTCCAACCATATGACGGGAGACAAACGTCTCTTCCATAGACTCACTATGCAAGACGGAGGAGTTGTCCACTTTGGCGGTAGCAAAGGCCAAATCAAAGGACATGGTATTGTGGGTAACGATTCCTTCTCTCTTAGTGATGTCTTATATGTTGTAGGTCTTAAGTTTAACTTGATAAGTGTCAGTCAACTTTGTGATGCTAATTATGAGGTAACGTTTTTGAAAACAAAGTGTGTTGTGAAAAAGGAAGAAAGATCTTATTTGAGGCTTTGCGTTTCAAAAATATTTACAAACTTAGCATCAATGATTTGGTTTCTCAAAATGTATCTTGTCTAGTTGCTAAGAATGATTTGACGCAACTATGGCATAGACGTCTCGGACATGTATGTTTCAAAACATTTAAATTTATTTGCGAAAATGTAAAGTCCGAGGCCTTCCAAAAATGATTTCGAAAACCATGACTTATGTGACACTTGTCAAAAGGCGAAGCTTGTGAAAACAAGCTTCAAACCCAAGACAAATATTTCCACCTCCAAGCCCCTACAATTGCTTCATATGGATTTGTATGGGGATGTTGGAACAAAAAGCTTGGGTGGTAAACATTATACCTTCGTGGTAGTAGATGACTATACTCGTTATACGTGGGTGATGTTTCTAGCTAAGAAAGTGATGCATGTAGTGAGTTTATGAGTCTAAGTAAACGATTGGAAAATCATGTGGGTGACACCATTAAAACCATCCGTAGTGATCGTGGTGGTGAGTTCGATGGTGATTTCGAAAGGTTTTGTGTATCCAAAGGATACTCTCATGACCTTTCGGCACCTAGAACTCCTCAAAAAATGGTGTGGCCGAACGAAAGAATAGAACTCTACAAGAAATGTGTAGAGCAATGTTGAATGAGTTCGGTTTGCCTAAGTATTTTTGGGCCGAAGCGGTAAATGCCGCTTGCCATGTGATCAATCGTGTCTATTTGAGACCATACCTAAATGTGACACCCTATGAGCTTTGGAATGGAAAAGTTCCCAACATTGGGTATTTCAAAGTCTTTGGTTGCAAGTGTTTTATACTTAATACCAAAGATACTTTGGACAAACTTGACCTCAAAGCGGATGAAGGTATCTTTTTAGGTTATGCCTCAAATAGTAAAGCATTTCGTGTTTTCAACAAAAGGAGTCAAAAGGTGGAAGAATCAATCCATGTTAAGTTTAATGAGTCACTTAGTGACGAACCTAAACTTAATGAGGATTGTGAAAGATGAAGATGTGACTCCTCAAGAAGAAATTCTTGAGGATGTTCCTATGGTCGTTCCTCAACGAGAGAGTTGATGATCCTCCAAATGGAAACATCTTCATTGATTGAGAGTTGAACCTATTGAAGGTACTCCTCCACCTTGTGTGCATGAACTTAGTGAGTCAAATAAAATATTTCTCATACTCATGTTGATACACAAAATGTAGAATGCATCACACATTCCGGAACATGAGGTTCATGTGATGATGAAGGTTCATCTCTTCCGGAACATGATCAAGAGGAAGTTGGAGGAGATGTCTCCAATCTTCCTAGATCATTTAAGCACAAAAGTTCTCACCCTCAAGAGTTAGTCATAGGTGATCTAAATAGGGGTATCACCACACGAAGGCAATATAGAGAGAATGCATTTGTCTCTCTTATAGAGCCTAAAAATATTAAAGATGCACTTCTTGATGAAAATTGGATCTTGGCTATGCAAGAAGAATTAAACCAATTTGAAAGAAGTGATGTTTGGGAGTTAGTTCCCAAACCACACGATCATCCTATTATTGGTACGAAATGGGTTTTTCGTAACAAGATGGATGATCAAGGTAATGTCACTAGAAACAAGGCTAGGTTAGTTGCTCAAGGATACCGTCAAGAAGAAGGTATTGATTTTGATGAGACATTTGCACCCGTAGCACGGCTTGAAGCTATTAGGATGTATTAGCATATGCTTGTTATAGGGATTTTAAACTTTACCAAATGGATGTTAAATCCGCTTCTTGAATGGTGTTATTCAAGAGGAAGTGTATGTTGCACAACCTCCCGGGTTTGAATGTCATGATTCACCACATCATGTCTTCAAACTTAAAAAGGCTCTTTACGGCCTCAAACAAGCTCCAAGAGCTTGGTACGAGAGGTTAAGTACTTTTCTTCTTAATAATGGTTTTTCAAGAGGTAAAGTTGACACTACTTTGTTCATAAAAGAACAAGGTAGGAATCATTTAATTGTTCAAGTATATGTTGATGATATTATTTTTGGTGCTACTAACAATTGTCTTTGTGAGCAATTTGCTAGTCTTATGCAAGGTGAGTTCGAGATGAGCATGATGGGCGAACTAAATTATTTCCTTGGATTACAAATCAAGCAAACCGAAGATGGCGTGTACATTTCCCAAACCAAATACACAAGAGATTTGCTCAAAAAGTACAATTTTGGTGAAGGAAGAGAGGTAAACACTCCTATGAGCACAAGTGCCAAGCTTGACAAGGATGAAAAGGGAAAGCATGTCGAGGTAACCTTGTATCGTGGCATTATAGGTAGTCTACTTTATTTAACGGCTAGTAGACCCGATATTTTACATGCAGTATGTTTATGTGCTAGATTTCAAAGTGATCCTAGGGAGATGCATTTTATTGCGGTAAAACGCATCCTTAGATACCTTAGAAGTACTTTGAAATTTGGTTTATTTTATCCTAAGAATGCATGTTTTGATTTAAGAGGATATTGTGACTCCGATTATGGGGAGTCTAGTTGATAGGAAGAGCACCTCCGGAACTTGTCAGTTTCTCGGAGATTGTCTCGTTTCTTGGTTCTCCAAGAAACAAAACAGTGTGTCTCTTTCTACGGCGGAATCCGAATATGTGTCGGCCGCCTCGTGTTGTGCACAATTATTATGGATGACAAACACGTTAAATGATTATAACATTCACTTCTCAAAGGTGCCAATTTTGTGTGATAACACGTCCGCATTAATATTGCACAAAATCCCGTCCAACATAGTCGGACCAAGCACATTGAAGTGAGGTATCATTTCATCCGTGATTGTGTACAAAAGAACTTGGTAAGTGTGGAATTCGTTCCTACACGAGACCAATTAGCGGACATTTTCACGAAACCCTTACCTAGTGATGTTGTTTTTATATAAGAAGTAGGTTGGGGTTGCTCAACATGGGTTGATAAAACCATCTTGAGTTTTGAGCACGAAAATTTCAAAAATTTTCAAATCAGTGCACATAAAGCGCTTCATCACACTTGCTTCAGGCGTTCGATGTCACATCAAGCGCCTGATGTTAAGGATGTCACTGTTCGAAGTGACATCAGGCGCTTTATGTCCCTTTATAAGGCGTTCGATGTAGGATTAAGCGCTTTATCTAATATGTTCTCTCGTTCGATGTAACATTAAGCGCTCAATCTGCATCTCCACAGCCGTTCAATGTGACTTTAAGCGCTTCATCCTAATTTGTGAAGTCGTTCGAAGTCATATTAGGCGCTTTAACCCTAATTTCACACTGTCATTTCCGCCGTCTCTTCAGCTTTCGTGCCATTCAATCATCATTAACTCCTGTCGCCATTACTCCCTCTCCCTCTTTCCCACGTTTCATTTCCCACTTCTTCATCTTCCCCAAACTTCATTTCCTTTCCCTCAAATCTCTCCTCCACTTTCCCACCACCCATCTTCATTAACTTCCATCCCTCTTCATCTTCCTCATCTCCTTTATAATCTCTCATTTCTCTCTCAAACTTCCATCTTCATCTCAGCTTCCCCATCTTCATCTCCCTACTCCAATGGCCTCGGCTGGACCCTCAAAACGTCCTCGCAGTCACAAGCGAAAGCAAACCGCTGGAGTTGTTGAACCTCAACAACTCATTTCCATTCGTGAAAATCTCTCCAAGGAAAATTTTCCTTGGTTAAAGAAATTCGATCCAGAGATAACCAAACCACCTCGTCACACCGGAAAAGGAGTACATATTTCCTTGTACTCCAATATGCTCTTTGAAGAATGGCACACCAACAACCGTCCTATTGTTCCACTCAAGCTCTTGAGTCTCAGCGATTTGTCCGAGACTCATATGGGTCAAATTGTGTCTTTGCTCGAGTATCAAGGTTGGACCTCTCTCTGGTCCAGACTTGATATGCAGAGTTTCTCCCGGGAGCACACCCGGATGTTTTATGCAAATCTGTGGGTTACTCCACAGTCTGAATCTCAATCCTTCTCGCTAAACAATGTCATTGATGGTACGCCCATCAGCTTTTCTATTCCCGAAATTTGTGAAGTCCTCAGGATAAGAAACGAGGGCTAAGTGATTTTTCCGTATTTGACTGAAGCAGTAAATACGGAATACCCGAACAAGATGTAAAGTTTGATCGGGGTTCTTTTCTTCTCGAAAGACTCAGAACATGGCTCTCATGGATCGCATCTTGTTGGCCATTATCACTTACTGTGTAAATGGTAAGTCGACAAGAAATCCAAGCAACATGGATTTCTACGTCACTTACCGCATCAAACATGAAACCCAACTCAATTTTGCCTGGATTATGATTGAAGTCATGTTTGCTGCTCTTCGGAAAACTTCCAAAGCTTTACCTTTTGCCAATCTCATCACCATTCTTCTCAAAACAAAAGGTATTGCCATTCCTGAGAATGAACTCACCCCGGTGGCAAACACGGACTATTACAGCAATTACAATATTGCCCAAGCCATCGACTCCCAAAACGAAAAGCCACTACTATTCCCGGTCTTAATGAGAGGCTGAAGCAGAGCCTCAGGCTGATGTTGAGTCAAGTACCGTGGCACAGCTGCGTGCCCAAATTCAATCCTTAGAGCAATCTGGTCAGCAGCTTCAACTCAGAGATGCACGTCATGAATATCGAACTAATGCTCTGAAGGCAGCTCTCCCCCGTGAATTTCCTTGGGCCTACTTTCCTCCTAATTTTGATGATTTAGGGGGAGAACCTACTGGAGATGCTGCTGGTGCTGGAGACGCTGCTGGAGTTGGTGCTGGTGGAAGTGGGCAGGCTGGCGGGGGGAGTGGTCAGCAAACGGGTGGGTTTGCAGAGTTTGCATCAAGCCGTTTCAGTTTTGGAGATTTGCAGCCGCCTGGTGGAAGTGGTGGTGGTCTGTAGTTCTCTTTATTATTTCTGATGGATTAACATGTTCAGTTGGTGACTTGCAACTTTATGTTTTCTATTTATCTTTCCCCTATGTCATTGGTTTATATTGATATTTATGAACATTGTTTGCATCATTTCTTGCGGATTTTTTCGTTATCTCCGTAGTTGTATCTGTTGCACTTTGTGAGGGGGAGCATGTGTTAAGGGAGAGTCAATTTAAAATAACGCACGTTGTGAAATCATCAAAAAGAGGGAGAATGTTAGAATATGTTTTGGTTTTGATGATTTACACAAGGTTGGCACTTGGAAAATCAGATTAGGCGCTTCATGTTGTGTGTTTGAAGTCAGCATACTTCGAACACCCACTTCAGGCGCTTAATGTACCTTGGTGGAGTCCAGTACACTTCGAACGCCTGCATTAGGCGCTTTATGTGAAGTGTCTGGATGTGCGTACACTTCGAACGCCTAGATTAGACGCTTCATGTGTCCTGATGAAAAGTGCGAACACTTCGAACGCCTACATTAGGTGCTTCAAGTGTTTCACCAAGGCAAAAGTACTTTTCTCTGAATGGACACGTTCTCCCAAAGTCCTTTTCTGAGAAAATGTCAGGTTCAGTTCGAACAAGCATGAAGTGCTACATTAGGCGCTTCATGGGACTTCGAACGCCTTCAGTTGCCAACATAAGGCGCTTAATGTGACTTCGAACGACTGTTCTTTTTCACATTAAGCGCTCAATGTTACATCGAACGCCTATACACTAGAGACATTAGGCGCTTCATGTGACCAACGGTTCAAATGTCTCTGTGCTTCATTTTCTAACCAGTTGACTCTTTGTACCCTCTTCATTTAGTGTTATTTTCACAGGTTTTCTCTCACACCCAGAGTTGCCAGTTTTCCATTCTTGGCCATGGTTCTGGATCTTCTCCAAAAAGTTTTGCTACATGCCAAGAGAAGATCTCCAAGAATGATAAGGTACCATCACAAGCTACCAAAGCCCATTATTGGCTGGGCAGAGGCTTTCAAACGGGAAGATTTTTGAAGGTTGATAAAAAGAAGGGTTTTCTCCATTTCTTCTCCAACTTTCTACTTTGCAAGCTCTCAAAATTCTCTCAAACTCAAGCTCTCAAAATACTTATAATCTTTGTACATTTTACTTTATTGTTGAGAGTGTTTATTGTAAGAAGAAGAAGAGTCTTCTTCTTGGTGAGATCATATTGTGAGAGATTGGGTAGATTGTTGGTCAAGGAGCAAAGGTGCTTCTTGTTTGAGATTTCTAGACTTTGAAGGGTTAGTTGATAGTGTGTGGTGCACTATTCTCCCTACAAGATTTCTTTGAGGGCAAAGAAGATCTTTGGAGGCTAAACTTCAAAGGGTTAGATTTCTTGGTTGTGGTCTAGGCAAGGTGCCTAGTTTTTCAGTTTTCTGGATTTTATTCTTAGATTGTTGTTTCCCCCAAAAGAAATAACAATCCCCATTTCAAAATCCTTCTTGTCAAACATCAAGAAGGTAGAGGAGTAGAGTCATTTGACTTGAACCTCTATACATACTTGTGTTCTTTATTTTCTTGCAAGTCTTTATTCCTTCTAAAGAACACACACAAGTATTGGTTGCACTTCAAAACGAAAAATAGCCATAAAATATCCATACTTGGTGAACACACTATTCAACCCCCCTTCTAGTGTGTTCTAAGGGACCTAACACAACTGAGCAGAGCCGCTGAGATGATCAAGCACGGTGATGCTGATTGGCAGTCTTCTAAATTTAGAAGCTAACTAGAAGAATTTAGAAACTAGTTAGAAGATGGCTAACCATAGTTGTGTAAGTAACTTAATGTTAGTTGTTTCCTGATTGTAAAGTCACAAAGATCACGTTATACTTGTATATATATCTCAAGATAATAATCAGAATCAATGAATTCGATTATACAATATGTATGTGTTCTTTTTTTTGTGTGATGCAAGAATTGGTTTTGATGATTTGCACGTGAGTTTGAAATACCTTTTGTCTTCTGAGAAATCAAACGCTCTACGGAGTGCTACTTCTGAGGACAGAAAGTTTCAAACTCAGCCTAATAGCGCTTCAACATGTTAGAGAATAAAACTAACTTATGTAAGGAGCTTGAGAAATTAAACGCTGTATGGAGCGCTACCTCTAAGGACAGAAAGTTTCAAACTGAGCCTAATAGCGCTCTAACTGATCATAGAAATAAAACTAACTTGTTTATAGAGTTTCAAACGCTTTATCGAGCACTTCAGCCTTAATTCATGATTTTAAGTCTTTAGGACAGAAAGTTTCAAACTAGGCAAAATAGCGCTCCATCAGGAAAGACAAATAAGGTTATTGAAGTTTCGAACGCTCTAGTGAGCGCTACATTCACTAAGTCGGATACGCGAATGACTGAAGTAACTTTCTCTCTCCTGTACTTATGTTTGACAAAAAGCACTTTTTGTATTCCCTATGCTATCATACTTTTGTGGCTACTTTTTGAATTACAAATCCTTGGTTGGTGAGAAAATATTGCTATTTTAAGTATGCTCAAGACTTCCTCAAGAAGTTTTGACTTATCCCAAGAAGTCTCTCAAAGTGGTGATGTGTCAAACATGAGAGGATGGCATGTTTTCTCTTCTCTCTTTTCCAACGGACGAAAATTCAAAGGCTATAAGGGTTTGAAGACTCCATTTTTGAAGACAACTATTCATCTCAAGCTCTCAAGTCTTCATTGTATTTTTGCTCTCAAAATCATTGTATTATTACACTATTGTTGAGAGTGTGTTGTAAAAGAAGAAGTGTTCTTCTTAGTGAGGATTGTGAGGAGTAAGATTTGAGTTGTTGGTCAAGAAGCAAGGTGACTTCTTGTTTGGTCGAAAATCAAGCTTCAAGAGCTAGTTGATGGTGTAGAGGCTACATCATACTCCATAGAAGATTTCTTTGGTGCAAGGAAGATCTTAAGGAGGCTAGGCTTCAAAGAGGTTGTTTTTCGTGTTCTTGAACTAGGGTTGCAAAACCTAGTTTGTTCTTGTATTTATTTGATTGTTGTTTCCCCCAAGAGAAATAACAATCCCTTGTTAAAAATCCTTCTTGTTCAAAGCAAGAAGGTAGAGGAGTAGAGTCTTTGACTTGAACCTCTATAAATTTGGTGTTCTTTCATTTCGCAATTATATTCTTCAAAGAACACATCAAGTATTGGTTTAGTTACTCTCATTGCAAAAAGAATCGAAAAAGAACCATACTTAGATTAACACACTATTCAACCCCCCTTCTAGTGTGTTTCACGGACCTAACAATTGGTATCAGAGCCTAACCTTGATGTTTGGTAGTCAAATAGCAAGGCTTGATCCTATCTAGTATGGAAGAAACACTTATGATTGGGAATCTTCGGGTGGTGAGTCTTCTAGAACTAGAAGAAGAAGACAAGAAAATTTGATACCTTCCGTTTCAAACATCCATACCAAAGTCCATGTTTGATCCAAATAATTACTCTCTATGGAAATCCAACATGGAGACTCATCTTAGGGGTTGTGGTTATCGGATTTGGAAAGAAGTTACAAAGGGCTCAAAGGCTCCTATTGATTATGATAATCCAACTCAAGAGGAGTTGCTATTTGCTATAAATGGAAAGGCTCTTGACATCTTGAATAGTTCTCTAACTCCAAATGAGAGAGCTAAAATTCAAGGTGTTCAATCGGCTCATGAAGCTGGGTAAAGTTGGAATTGATTCATGAAGGTACCTCTCAAGTTAGAAAAAAGAAGGAGGATGTTGATGAAACAATTCTATAATTTTCCGTCCCCAAGGGTGAAAAGATAGAGGATACATTCAACGGTTCACTAAGCTTGTAAATTTGCTTAATGCGGTGGGAAAGAAGATTGAGCAAGAGGATCTTAACCACCGACTTCTAAATAGCTTGGGAAGAGAGTGGAATCCAAAGGTGACGGCTATAGAAGAGTCAAAGGATCTTGAAACTCTTACATTGGATGAATTGTATGGGAATCTTATGACTCATGAGATTCAACTTGAGGAACAAGAGAAAAATGATCCTATCAAACAATCACCTAAAGCGTTGGTATGTGATACGGATGATTCGGATGATGAGTTTGGACTTCTTGTGAGAAGGTTCAAACGGTTTGCTAGAAGAATGGAGATGAGGCAAAAAGATTTATCAAAGGAACTCTATCCAAGGATAAAGATAAAATGAGGACCAAGATAACAAATGTTTCAAGTGGAAAATATGGTCATTACATGAAGGATTGTAGAGTGAAGGATCCTCATCCTAAAGATAAGAAAGCTATCTATCAAAAGAAGAAGGCTCTTCAAGCGGAGGAGCTCATTGGGATAATCTCTTATCCGACTCCGAAGGTGACCATGATGATGACAAGGATCTTGCCCTTATAGCTATGAGTGATGATGATCTTGATAGGGAATATTCTTGTTTCATGGCCATTGAAGACGATATGGAGGTATGCTCTAGATCATTATAAATTGCAAGATGAACTTGATGACATGATTGAGAAAAATGACTTGTTAAGTTTAAAATATAAGCGTGTCAAACGAGACTTTAGAGAATGCAAATGAATATAATGTCACACTTGAAAACAACATTGCATTGCAACTTGAGCATGATTTACTTATGACTATGTATGAGAGTGTTGCTAATGAGAATTGTTGTTTGAAATATGAAAGTGAAATTCATTTGAGCACCATGGAAAAGATGTTTGAAGGGAAGCATGCTTTAAACAAGATGTTAATTAGTCAAAGAGCTAGCATTGATAAAACCGGTTTAGGCTATGATGCATCTAAAGCATGAAACCTTCTTATGCCCTTGATAAAGTTTACAAAACCAAGTGGTAATGTCACTTCTTCATTCAAGGAATCAAAATCTTCTTTGAAAAGGCAAAGACATATGCCTCATAGCAAGGCAAAAGTGACCAAGGAATCAAAACCGTTGGTCAAGCCCGTTGCCAAAGCATCTTCTTTTGTACCAAGAAGAATGCATAAACATGAATCACGGATTATGCCTACACATAAGCATATGATCATTATCATTCTAAAAGATGCATGTATACAAATCTTATGATCATCCTAATTTTCAAAAACATGTTCCTACATGCTTTTATTGTAATAAGAAAGGTCATGTAGAAAGAATGTGTAGGGCTAAGAGAAATACACATCTTGTATGGGTGCCAAAGGGTCAAGTGCATACTACTAACCCTCTCGGACCCAAAATTAAAAGGGTACCAACGTCATATGTTGATTTTGTAGGACCTCACACTAAATGGAGATCTCAAGGACAAAGACGTCCAATGGGTCGTGGACAGTGGGTGTTCCAACCATATGACGGGAAACAAAAGATTGTTTCATAAGATCACTATGCAAGATGGAGGAGTTGTCCACTTCGGAGGTAGCAAAGGTCAAATAAAAGGACATGGTAAAGTGGGTAACGACTCTTTCTCTCTTAGTGATGTACTTTACGTTGATGGGCTTAAGTACAATTTGATAAGTGTGAGCCAATTGTGTGATACAAATTTTGAAGTTACATTTGTGAAAGCAAAATGCATTGTAAAAGAGACGATGTTGTATGTTTGAGGCTTGAGGACAAAAACATTTACAAACTTAGCATATGATTTGGTTTCACAAAATGTTTCATGCTTATTGGCTAAAAATGATTTGGCACAACTTTGGCATAGACGCCTTGGACATGTTTGTTTAAAACTTTTAAATATATTTGTGAAAATGAAAAGGTTCGAGGCTTCCCAAAATGAATTTTGAAAACCAAGAACTTTGTAGCACTTGTCAAAAAGCAAAGCTTGTGAAAACAAGCTTTAGGCCCAAAACAAATATTTCCACCTCCAAGCCTCTACAAATGTTACATATGGATTTGTATGGGGATATTGGTACAAAAAGCTTGGGTGGCAAACATTACACATTTGTAGTAGTAGATGATTACACTAGATACACATGGGTAATGTTTCTTGCAAAGAAAAGTGATGCATGTCATGAGTTTGTCAATCTATGTAGGCAATTGGAAAATTACATGAGTGACACCATTAAGACCATTAGAAGTGATCGTGGTGGTGAGTTTGATGGAGATTTCCAAAAGTTTTGTGTATCCAAAGGATATGTACATAACTTTTCGGCTCCAAGAACTCCCCAACAAAATGGTGTGGCCGAACGCAAAAATAGAACTCTACAAGAGATGAGTAGGGCAATGCTCAATGAGTTTGGCTTGCCCAAGTATTTTTGGGCCGAAGCGGTAATGCCGCTTGTCATGTAATTAATCGTATATTTGAGACCATATTTAAATATGACTCCTTATGAACTTTGGAATGGCAAAGTCCCCAACATTGGGTATTTCAAAGTGTTGGTTTGTAAGTGTTTCATACTCAATACTAAAGACACTTTGGATAAGCTTGATTTCAAAGCGGATGAGGGCATATTTTTGGGCTATGCATCAAATAGTAAAGTTTCGTGTTTTTAACAAAAGAAGCAAAAAGGTGGAAGAGTCTATTCATGTTAAGTTTAGTGAATCACTTAGTGATGAAACTAAACTTAATGATGAACATGAAGATGTTGAAGATAAAACTTCTCAAGAAGAAGAGCTTGATTTATTCCAAGGGTTGTTCATCAAGAAGAGATTGTTGATGAACCACCTAAAGGAAAAATCTTCATTGACTTGAAAATTGATCCTATTGAAGGTAGTCGTCCACCTAGTGTTAAGATCACAGTGAAACAAATAGCAACGCTTCACACGCACCTTTTGAGGAAACACAAAATGTGGTCAATACATCTCATTTTCCGGAAAATGATGAAATATTGAAAACGATCATTTGTCTCTTCCGGAAAGTGATCATGGAAGTTGGAGGAGATGTATCCAATCTTCCTAGGTCATTTAAGCACAAAAGTTCACATCCTCATGAATTAATTATGGGTGATATAAATCGAGGTATCACTACTAGAAGACAATTTAGAGAAAATGCATTTGTGTCACTTTTAGAGCCTAAGAATATTAAGAAGCACTTCTTGATGAGGATTGGATTTTAGCTATGCAAGAAGAGCTAAATCAATTTGAAAGAAGTGATGTTTGGGAATTGGTTCCCAAACCTCATGATCATCCCATTATTGGAACAAAATGGGTATTTCGTAATAAAATGGATGATCAAGGTAATGTCACAAGAAATAAGGCTAGATTAGTTGCTCAAGGTTATCGTCAAGAAGAGGGAATTGATTTTGATGAAACATTTGCACCCGTAGCACGACTTGAAGCCATAAGAATGTTGTTAGCATATGCTTGTTACAAGGACTTCACGCTTTATCAAATGGATGTTAAATCCGCCTTCTTGAATGGAATTATTCAAGAAGAAGTATATGTGGCTCAACCTCCCGGATTTGAACGTCATGACTCTTTACATCATGTTTATAGACTTAAAAAGGCACTCTATGGCCTTAAACAAGCTCCTAGAGCTTGGTATGATAGGTTGAGTACATTTCTTCTAAATAATGGTTTTCAAGAGGAAAAGTGGATACTACTTTGTTTATCAAAGAACAAGGTAAACATCATTTGCTTGTTCAAGTATATGTTGATGATATATTTTTGGTGCTACTAACAATCTTCTTTGTGAGCAATTTGCTAGTTTGATGCAAGGTGAATTTGAAATGAGTATGATGGGAGAACTACTTATTTCCTTGGACTCCAAATCAAACAAACCAAGATGGAGTCTACATTTCTCAAACCAAGTATACAAGAGACTTGCTCAAAAAAGTACAATTTTGGTGAGGGTAGAAATGTAAACACTCCCATGAGCACAAGTTTGAAACTTGACAAAGATGAAAAGGGAAAGCAAATTGAGGTAACCTTGTATCGTGGTATTATTGGTAGTCTTCTTTATTTAACTGCTAGTAGGCCTGACATTTTGCATGCTGTATGTTTATGTGCTAGATTTCAAGTGATCCTAGAGAAATGCATCTCATTGCGGTAAAACGTATTTTTCGCTATCTTAGAGGAACTTTGAAGTTTGGCTTATTTTATCCTAAAAAATGCATGTTTTGATCTTAGAGGTTATTGTGACTCCGACTATGCGGGTAGTCTTGTTGATAGAAAGAGCACATCCGGAACTTGTCAATTTCTTGGGGATTGTCTTGTTTCTTGTTTTCCAAGAAACAAAATAGTGTTGCTCTTTCTACTGCGGAATCCGAATATGTTTCGGCCGCATCATGTTGTGCACAATTATTATGGATGTCACACACATAAATGATTATAATGTTCATTTCTCAAAAATACCTATTCTATGTGACAATACTTCCGCTATAAATATTGCACAGAATCCTGTTCATCATAGTAGAACCAAACATATTGAAGTGAGACATCACTTCATTAGGGACTGTATTCAAAAGAATTGGTTTGCGTTGAATTTGTTCCTTCTGGTGATCAACTAGCGGACATATTTACCAAACCATTGCCAAGTGAAGTGTTTTGAGCTATAGGAGTAGATTGGGGTTACTCAATATAAACTAAATTTTAAGTTAAAAATAGACAAACAACATTAGAATGTGATGAGAAATGACATCAGGGGAATTCAAGCGCTCACTGTAGCGTTGAGAATATTGTGTAAAAATTAGCCCTAGAAGTGTTTTTTCATTTATTGCCACCGGTTGTTGAAAAAATCAATAACTTATCCCAACATATTGAAATGAGCGCCAATATTTCCCCCCAAAAATTCCCAAAAACTGACGGTTCCCATAAAAGTCTAGAATTGATGAAAAGCTTCCTCAACTTCCACATCCATTCCTTCTCAAAAACTGTAAATGCAATTACTTTTACCAATTGCATTTACTCTCATTGCTCAAAAACCGAAAACCCTCCTCTCTGCTTCAGTGATATTCATCAGTTGAGAGAAATTTTTTTTCACCATGGCTTCATCTCTCCAAACCAAACCGGATCTCAGAAGGGAAAAAGCACAAAATCAAAATCTAAAAAATCCTCTGCAGTCTTCAATGAAAGTGAAGAACTCATCGCCGTTCGAAACAGTTTGAAATTGGAAAATTTTCCATGGCTTTCCAAGGATACCGCTGACATTCACACGAAAAGCCTTTTGGAATGGGCGTTGGTGTCCATCTCAACAGGTATTCTCAGTTGCTTTTTGAAGAGTGGGATAATAATAACAGGCCCATTTCTCCTCTTAAAATCGTAGAACTCATGCAATTTCGAAATATTCCTGAGATTCAAGATGTTGTTGTGTTGTTGGAAGCACAGGGTCTTGACCGATTATGGTCTCATGACAAGATGAAAGGATATTCTCCTAGATATACTACACTGTTTTATGCTAATTTTGGACTCAGTTGATCCTGAGGGGGAATTAATATCCTTGAACACTGTGATTAATGGTCTTCCCCTGTTTTTCTCAATTCAAACGCTCTGTGATGCGATTGGTGTAAGAAATGAAGGGGAAACCATATTTGCTGATTATGGTTGGCCTTACAGGTGTCTGAAACCGAAGTAAAGACTGATCTGGGCTTTCTCCCCTTCAAGAAACTTCAACAATGCCTTTAACTAGTAGAGTGATGTTAGGCATTGTAATGGCTTGTATCAACGAAAAGGTTAATCGAATCCAAGTAATATGGACTTTTACGTCACTTATTGCATTCTAAATAGACGTCAAGTAAACTTTGGGTGGATTTTTATGACAACTGTCACAGCTGCGTTATCCAAGTCCGTTAGAACCCTTCCCTATGCCAACCTCATCTATGTCCTGCTTGATCATGTTGGTATTGAGATTCCTCCAGTTTATGTTGAGAACATTAGTCAGAAAGACTGGTATGATGCTATGAACCTTGCCCAAATAAAAAATGCTCAAAAAAATAGAAATCCCACAGACAGTTCAACCGCCAGAGATGCAGAGGCAAGGTCGAATGTTGAGGATGCCATTCAAGAAAAGCTCTCTGTTCTGGAGAATGACTTCACTGAGTTAAAGGCTGCCCACAGCCAATTGGCACAAGATCACTCCCTTCTTCGTGCTCGTTATGAGTATTTGAAATCCAAATTGTTAAAGGCCAAACTGTTCAAATCGTTCAAACATGAACCCCAGTCTGGCTAAATTTTTTTTGATGATTTAGGGGGAGAATGGGAGTGAAGTTGGTGGCTGGTGCAGGGTATGTGTGTTTGCTGAAGCTGGTACTGGGTGTGTGCTTGCTGAAGTATGGTTTTGCTGGTGAGTTTGTCAAGTGTCTGCTGCTGATGTGTTCTTTCTGCTAGTATCTAGTACTACTGAAGTTAGAGTTGACAGTTTTTGTTTGTTTTCATGAACTAAATGTTTATGAAGTTTATGTATGATGGTATAACTCTGTTTTGCAACTATGTGAACATTAGCTATGGTTCAAGAGTATTGTGTTTTATGTCTATCTTTGCATGAAGCATCTATATGTAGTACTTTCTATGCTATGCTTCTACCTGTTTTTACAAAAATATTAATGTTAGAAGATAAAAACTATGAGTGAAAAAGGCAAAAAGGCACATAGAAAGGGGGAGCATTAGATGCATCTAGTGAGGGGGAGCTTATTGTGAAATCATCAAAAAGAGAGAGATTGTTGATGCAAGAATTGGTTTTGATGATTTGCACGTGAGTTTGAAATACCTTTTGTCTTCTGAGAAATCAAACGCTCTACGGAGTGCTACTTCTGAGGACAG
>AP025056.1:10369359-10475630 GCA_036186865.1 Eustoma russellianum
AACACACGTTGCAAATGTTTAGCCCACGAGTCCTCAAATTAAAATATGACATTTGATGTTGTTAACTGTTTTCTTTTTTCTCCTTCAAAACTATGTTTAGAACATTCAAAATGAACAATACATGTGTGTATTTAAGGTTTTTTTTATTATTTCAAGAGGATCTTTTAATGTAAATTTTTTTTTTGACGTAGACATTTAAATTTTTTTATTATAACTTAAAACAAGACCTGAATATTTTCATGCTTCTACCTTTTCATAATTTTTATATCCTCGTTGTCGGCATGGTGCTGCATCACAAGGTGCTTCACCATTCTCCTTAGTCGAAGAGCCTAAGAAAATTTAACACCAGAAGAGAAATTGAAGGTTGCCGTGTAATTTGGTTTCCTTGAGATACATAATTTTCAAAGATAATGGCCAAAAGTCAATAGGATGATAACTTGGACTTGAATTCAATTGACGTCCTTATAAGGATAATAATATGCATTCAATGATTCTACATCGACTAATCAAAGTCATGTCATGCCATGAAGCAGTCACAATGAAGAAGTTGCCATGAAGACTCTTAAGATGCATGTACACAACTTCTGTTTACCTAACAAAGTTACCAGCCGAAAAATACTGCCTGCTATTATTGACCACTTTGTTCAGAACACGAGACACCAACCTTCTGTTGTCATCTTATCAAATTTCTTCACAATTTCATGCTAACGTTACGTTATTTAAAACAAACTTTTTATAACATAATGTAAGCTTCACAATTTCAAAGAGTCGTATCTACACTTTGATTTTTTTTTTCTTCTGAAATTCTTAATGTATTATGTTTCTTTGCTCTCTTACAACAACATTACCCTATTAACTTAGAGGATCCCGCCTATAGCGGGGATGTAGGGTCAGATGTACGCAACCATAATTATGTGTTAGAAACACACAAAGGTTATTTCCCGATGACATATAATGAAAATTGCGTCAAGCTGTGTCGATCAACTGCTACTTCACAATATAAGAAGCGCAACCAATTTAGTAAGTCATTTTGCTTTATTCCATTATAAATAAACTTTGTTTTCTTTGATCATCAAACTAAAATGTGCAATTACTGAATCTGAGTACATAAATAAACTTTACAAAATATGATGAGTAAATGACAGGTCACCGAAGTATGATATTTCTTGTGTTTTGACAATATTGTCTTTTTTTTCAACCTTGTAATTCACAGTGCAAAAAGAGACAATATTTTTGTAGAAAAGAAGTATCATATTCCGATTCTCATTGGGAAAAAAAACTATAAAAATAAGGAAAGAGAGCTAACAACATCCTAAACTACTTTGCACGAGTGACAAAGAACTAAAAAAAATATAAACATGTCTGTTAACTTCATGACAAAGGAAATTACATGAGAGAAAAAAGAAATCAACAAATTAACATTGTATAATTTACTTCCATGTGTAACAACTTGTCTTATGGTTACTTTTCATTTTGAGCAGTTGCTATTGTCTCACTACTAGCAGCCGTATTATTGGAGCTAGGATGAGATCCGCCAATAAATGAGGATATAGCCGCCGCAAGAACCGCGGTGAAGTTAGGATCTGCGGTGATTGCGGCGGTGGCAGCACTGAGAACGTCGCTTACTGAAGCATTGTTGTTATGATCTTGCTGCATTTGTGGATGTTGCATATAATTATGCCCTTGTAAATGAGCTGCTTCAATGCCAGGAGATAAGTGAAGACCTGAGAATTTTGACTGGTCGTATAAACCTTGAGGGACAAAATTGAGAGGAAGTGGAAAATGGGGAGGGCTTTTTTGGAATTGTAATGGATTGATATGATCACGTGTGAGGTCTAATGTAACAGTTGGGAATGGTGCAGATGCTGAGATTGTGGCCATGTTAGAGGAACATGGAAGTATGGTTCTTGCTAAAATGTTGGGGTTCATTAAACCGTCGGCGCTCGACATTGAACCGGAGATTAGCATGCTTGCGGCGGCTGAGGTTGTTGATGCCATGGCCATGGCCGCCGGCGGTAGGGGGTGGTTATGAGTGCCTTCGTACGTTGTTATAAGGACTCCTCTATCTTCAGCACACCTTTGGACCTGAGAATTATTATTAGTTTGTTAGCATTGTTCTAGAAGGTTAGTAGTTTCATTGCCATTTACCGTGCATTTATAGCATCAAACAGATCTCTCTCTCACACACACATATATATTTATATATACATATATACATTGTTTAAAAAAAATGGGGAGGGGAATCGAACTCATGATCCAAGAATGGAACAAATGCTACTCAACCGTAAGACCTATAGGTTTTTCGCATATACATATATACATATATATATATATGTGTGTGTGTGTATAGATATATATATATACATATATATAGACATATATATATATATGTGTGTGTCTGTATATATATGGACCAATGGAAAAACGAAAATGGTATCCTTAAAGATGTAAAACAATAAAACAAAGATAGACGTTGAGATTTCTTTTATTTTGTTTTAGACGTTAAGATCCAGTTTATCTGTGGTCCAGACATTCAATTTTTCAGTTCCATGTCATTATTTTTACATAAAAAAGGTTATTATTTGCTAAAATAGTTTTACGTAATCAACAACAACATTACCTGATACCTTAGAGGCTCCCGCCTATAGCGAGGTATGGGAGGTCAGATGTACGCAACCATACTCATGTGTTAGAAACACACAGTGGTCGTTTTCCGATGACCCATAATAAAAATTACCTCAAACAATGTTGATGAAGTGCTACTTATATTGCGCAACCAATTTAGTGAGTCATTTTGTTTTATTTCATTATATTTCAAAGTCAAAGAAAAGTATTGAAGATGGAAACAAACGTTATATGTAACCGATATCGGATTATTAAGACGATTTAGTAGGGAAAGAGTGGTGGCTTACTTGTTTGCGCACCGGACATCCAACAGCCATGGTGCATCTATAATAAGCCCGAGGGCATGGATTGCCTTTTGCCATTTTTTGTCCATACTTTCGCCATTGACAACCATCACTAATCTGTAACGATTCAATTATCAAGTTAAAAATATGTAATCAAATATATACTAATTAAAGTTGATATGATTGAATGTATAATGCGCAATTAAAGATTGTATAAATACCATTGGTGCTTCTGATCGAGCTCGAACCGAAACTCGGGCTTTCCTCATTGTAGCCTCGGCTACATGATCAACAGCATGGGAATTGGTAAGTTTGGCAACCTTGTTAGGTGTCCATCCCTCAGATTCAGGACTCTCTTCCCTTCCTATTCCTTTGGTTCTTGATGCATCCAATTTCTGGGCAGGTGATCCAGATAGGGTTCTCTCTTCTGAGGACGAACGATTCGATGGCTCGTCTACTATCTCAATTGTGCCACTAGTTACCCGATCTAGTAACTGCCTAGGAGTTACTGCATGTGATCTTTCCGTTTCATGATGTTGAGCTTCTTTAGGGCTATTATCAACAACCTATATAGAAAAAACACTTATCATATAACATCCTTATTCTTTCAATATAATCTATACAACATTAATAATATGTACGTTATTGTGTTTGTCACATTTATTGTATTACTCAAAGTTATCAATTATTTACTCCTTATTGGATGAAAATTCAGAAGCAAGCAATGATCTTAAATCACTGAAATATAAGAGATCAAAAAAATCAATGGAATATAAGTATGGTCAAAGAATCTGCATTGATAGTTATACGTATAATTTTTGTGTATACAATAGAAAGTGTAGTCAACTTATGGGTCATCGAGAAACAATCTCTGTTTGTTTCTAATACATAGTGTCGCCATTGACGGAACCCTAAAGCAATATGGTAACATTGTTGTTGTTGACAATAGAAAGTGTAGTCAACGTCATGGTTTTGCTAACTACTAGAAAAGAAAATTGATTAATTTACCTCATGGTTTTGAATGCTGTGTGCTCTTGAATTATGCTGCTGCTGCTGCATTAATGTCATTAGATGCCCTTGCAACGTGCTGTAATTGCTGTTTACATGAGTTAGCATCTCCCTCAATTTCTGGTTTTCACCTTTCATTTTCTCAAGCTCGATTTGCAACTTAGCCAGCTGCAATATCCAAAAGACGTGATTAAATTATGAATAAATTCGAGATTCTTAATAATTCAAGAAACTTATAGAAGACGAAAAAATGTCAGATTATTACAACGTACCTCAACTGTAGCTTTTGTATCTTCGATATCCGATGAAACCCCATGATGAATAGTTGATTGATCTGTGCTTCCGGTATTAGCAGTAACAAGTTGCAGGCCAGTCTGCAAGAAGTTTAAAATACAATAAAATAAGACGACATGCATATATTAATACAATATATACTAAATCGTATCAAATAATTTTCTAAAATTTATTCATTGACGATCGATCTGTTTATGCATAAGGAAAAGAATTATAATCATTGCAAGATAGCAAAATCAACATATCCACTAAAGATTAAAAAGGTTTCTCTAAAAAATACTGATTCGATTTCGCTAGCTGATGGTTCAATTAACTTCAACTCCGTTATATTATGTTCTTTTGCATGATCTCGATAAATAAATAAATATATATGTTAACATATATAACAGACATATATATGTGACTATAGTTCTATGTTAACCTAAAAAAACGGACAGCTTACATTAACATCCATGGCATGGGGTTCAGCATGAGAATCTTCTTTCTTTACGACAACTTCATCACCCCGGATTCTTTTGTCAGCAAAGAAGTCAACTTCTCCGAGAACAACCCTTTGATCACCTTCCGGCGATGACGTGGCCCTCTCTCCTTTAAGGTTGTTACTCAACAATACCTCAGCTCCGGTGACCGGAAAAAACATGCTAGCACTGCTGCCCGGATTCATCAACCTGGGACTCAATTGGAATCCAAAAACCGGTTTGTTTCCAAAGAATCCAGTCTTATTATTCGAACTATCAACCGTGAGACCCCATCCGTTTTCCATATATATGAAAATCCCACTATATTTCTACACTCAACTATCAAAAAAAGTTACTATAATTTGCAAAAATGGAGAGGCAGAGAGATTGCAAGTGTCTAAGAACTAAGAAGTCTTTTGTAAGTGCAATGAGGAGAGATATAAAAAGGGTGTTTCTGGGGTGCAGGGTTCCAGGAAAGAGGGGTGGGGTTGGGGTAGGTGCATACTGTCAGGTTATGTAGACCAAAAATTCAAGATCAAGAGAGCCGAGAGACTAGGTCTACGTGTGGGGAAAAAATAAAGAGGGAAAACAAATAAAGTGGAGAAAGAACCACCATGTCATAGTCCAGTTGGTATTCGGATTGGGATTTGTTATAAGAGGTCAAGAGTTCGAATTCAAAGACACTCACAGTGGGTGTTCATTGCTACTAGGTCGAAGTCCTGGTTTATAGAAGGACACCTTTTGTGGGTCACTGCGTAAGATCTCACCTAATCTAAGAGGCTGTTGGGCTTTTGATTTATATACTCTATACATGTTCCGGTTGGTTAAGACGGTGGCGGCTCCGGATGAGGGATTTCACCTTGCTCTAATGTGGAGAAAGAAAATTGATAAAGAAACGTCAGGGGCTGCGTCAGGCTTGGGTGACCGTTGATACTAGAAGCAATAGACTTGACCTTTTAGACAAAAGTTGACTAGTAGACATTATAGAACTCAGATTTCCCTATTTTGATATTTTCTACTGGATTAAGAAATGTTCCCGCAGTCCCATTCCTTCTTGATGTTCTTTTTTAAGAATTTTTTTTATATATCCTCTCATTTTTTATTGATTTTTTACATTTTTCGTCATGAAAAGAATGATTCTAGATCGATGTATATATGGATAAACTATTTTGTTAGCGTAAAAGAAAATATGATTAATTTTTTGCATGAATAATCAAGAGTACGACTTATTTGATTAGAATTAGAATAATTGTATGAATGTCATGTGAGACTTTTTACCTTTTGTGGTGATTCTAATGATCTATATGTGGTTATTATTTGAACCATTCAGCATAAGAATTTTATGGCATAATGTTTTTGGTCACAGCTTCTTTTTTCCGGCATCACATTGATGTTGTTTTCGGTGGGATATAAAAGACATATTATAATAAAAAAATTACAATATTGTTTCACATATATCTACAACTATGTGTAATTGAATTAAGTTTTATATAAAGGAAAAAAGGATCAAGTAAACTAATATTCGTTTCAGTGGGAAGGAGTATTCACTATTCAACAGGATCCGATGGGCCGTGGAAACAAGGAAAGAAGATTCCAGCTGCCAGATCGGAGCCGCGCGTTCCACGTGACTGAAATAAAGAAAGGTGGGGCCGGGGTAGCTGACAAAGTCAACTATTTTGACGGCCAAGCTTTTGGGATTGACCAATGACTCACCGCCCACTTAGATCTACAACCTACACAAAACTTCCCAAGTCTACTATCCTTATCGTATGCTACTATTTTCTTATTTTTTTTATTTTTATATTTCTCCTTTTAAAAATATTGTCACTCGAATTTTTAATAATGATGTCCATTTTACATTATATTAAAAATTAACTATAAAAATATTTTTTGAACAAAATAAATATTGTACATATATATACATATACGTACATCAGATCGCGAAGCAATCTAGTCTCTCTCCGAATCCTGCACAAACACGGGAATCTAGTGCACAGGGAACGTCCAGTATATGTGTGTGAAGGATCATATTCAAGCATTGATTTTTACCATTGAAGACAAACTTCTACTACTAGGTTAGTTCAGAATTCCCTTCCATTATATTATTTTCTTATTCCAGTTGAGATTTCAGAATTTACTTTTCGAAATCTTCAGAATGTTATCTTGTTTCTGAAAAGTTATATTAGTATTTTTTTCAAAGCTGAAATTGTGTTATACCCAAGGTAAGAAATATGTATTTTGATTATAGTCAAATATTGCCTCGATGATTAACCAAGATTAAGTCATAACTTGATGACAATTTGTCGTATTAAGAGTGAGACCTTTACTCTCCAAAAAAAAATTAAAAAATAAAAAGAGTGTGTGTCATACCTTAGTTTTTTAAGTGGGTTTGTTACCAACGTCCAAATCAGGAGTGCATTTGGACCAATCGGTGGAATTACAAAAAGGGTAAATTTTATATTGTACTGAAAGATTTAGTCCAAATTCTAATGTTGTACCTGTTCTTTTTTTTGTCCCAACGAGCATTCTGAACTTATAGCATATTTAACGATGATACACCAATACAGGCTCCGGCAGGTGAGTTGCCAAATAAATAATATTTTGAATGTATTTATACCACTTTGTGTCCAAATACTACAATAACATTACTCTATTGACTTAGAGACTCCTGTCTATGGCAGAGTATGGGGGTCGCATGTACACAACCATACCCATGTGTCAGAAACACACAAATGTTGTTTCTCGATGACACATAATGAAGTCAAGCTGTGTCGATCAACAGCTACTTCACAATATAAGAAGCGCAGCCAATTTAGTGAGTCATTTTCCTTTATTCTATCATATTCCAAAGTCAAGGAAGAATGTGTCTTTGACTTCATTGGAAATGGAAAATGCTTTGTGTCCAAAAGGTGTAAAGCTTGTTAGATACAAATGGGTATTCTTGGAGAGAAGAAATGAAAAAAAGGAAATTGTGAGATATAAAAGCATGAATTTGTGCCCAAGGTTTTAACAAAGACCTGGATTTGATCGTGATAAAATATATTCTCCTATAGTGGATGCGATCACATTTAGATATCTTGTAAGGTTTGTAGTGTATAAAAAATTGAGATGCGTCTAATAGATGTTATCACTATTTATTTATATGGAAATCTTAATAATGATTTTTAGATAGAAATCCCTGTAGGATTTAGCATGCCTGAAGCATGTAAATCAAATCCAAAAAAAAATTATTTCATTAAATTGCAAAAGTTTTTGTATGGGCTCAAACAATGTGAAGCTATATGGTATAATTATCTACTGAATGCCTAATCAAAATATTCTATATTAATAACCTAATATGTCCATATGTTTTTATAAAGAAAAATAGGTCTAATTTCTTTTTTTATTGTAGTATATGTCGACGAACTAAATATAATTGGAACTCCTTAAAAGTTGAATACTTACAGAAAGAATTTTATATTAAAGACTTATGAAAGACAAAATTCTGACATTGTTTATAAATTGAACTTTTGAAAGGCAAAATTCGTGTCCACCAAATTATTTGTACCCAGAAGGCATTATAGTAGTTTTATATGGAAAAGACATATCTTTTAAGTACACAATAGTCGTCCGAATTATTAATCCAAATTAGAATACAAGAGGAAAGCAAAGAGATATTTAGTCCTGAGGTATCAATACATCAATGCAATTGGTATACTAATATATCTTGCTAATCATATAAGACCAGATATATTATTCGTAGTAAATTTATTAGCAAAATTCAGTTCTTCTCCTAAACGACGGTATTGGAATGGTATTAACAACATTTTCAACTATCTTTAAGGAACATGTGATCTGGGTTTCTTTTATTCAAATAAGTCTCAATCTAAATTGATTCGTTATGTTGTTGCTGGGTACTTATCTGACCGACATAAAACAAGGTCAGAAATAGGATATGCATTTACGTATGGCAGTACATCCATTTCATGACGATCTGTAAAACAATTATTAGCAGCCACTTCTTTAAATCATGTTGAAATTATTCCAATTCATGACGCAGTCGAAAATGTGTATGGCTAACATCGATGAACTTATTCAATAGTATATATTAACTTATCCAAGAGTTTGCATTTTTCAAAAAGATTCATGAACACATTCTACAAAGTGTACAGGAAACATTTATTATCTAAAAGTTTGTATTTCATATATACGTATTAAATTAGTTCATGTATGCTTGTACATAATTTTCCTATAAATAGGTTGTATGTCACGTTCATTTGTATCCTTGACAAATACTTGAATGCAATTACATTTTTCACATGCTCCTGTCTTCTTTATCAACTACATATATAGTTGTTTTCTTATATGAATCAATATCCATCAAATATATATTTCTAATATGAGTTTCTTTTTCTTTCTCTTTTTGAGCTACAGATACTTGTAGAGTTATAGTTAATTGTTAGTAATTCGGCAAAATTCACTATTTAACTCGTTATCCTTAAAATTGCCAATCAGCAAACGAATCTACACTATGTGGAAAATTGATCCTTCAAACTTGATGATAACTTTAGATATAAGCATGCATTTGTGTGCTTTTTGGCATATAGTATGCTTGATATTGTTTTGTAGATGAAACTAGGGGTGAGCAAAAAAACTGGAAAACGTGAAACCGGACCGAAACCGGACCGAAAATATGGATTTTAAACCGAACTGGAACCGTTTAAGTTTCACGGTTTGGTTCCAGAACCGTTTTTCTGCTTCACGGTTCCAATTCGGTTTCTAATTTCTCCAAACCGTTAGAACCGGAACCGAACCGTATAAATAATAATATTTTACTCTTTTTTAATATAAATAAAAAAATAATAGTTTTTTTTAAAATAAAGAGGAAAACTTGCGCCATTGACTCATTGCATTGCGTGAAATGAAAACTGACTCATATGGTTAAAAAATTTTATATTAGGAAGTTCTAAATCTTCATTTTATTGTTGCATCTAATTTTCTCGAGTATCAAATATGTTAAGATTTCCTTCCTATTTCTTGTACGCCTGCATCTGAGATAATTTTAAGTTCAAGGATGCAAAATCCAACTAACTTTTTGATGATGGAACTGAATGAAAACCATGTATCTCTAACTTTTTGATGATGACATGGAACAATGTTTCACTTTGTTTCTTGATATCATTAGTATTACTTGACAAATTTACAAAAAAAAAATAGTATGACTTGACAGGATACGAGCTGGGCATTTAGCCATTTAAGGAACATTCATTTTTGATTATTAGTTATTACTTCTGATGTGTTGCTTGCTGCATTCATTTTTTGTTTTGTTTTTTTGAGTGTTGCCAAATGACAATGGTGAGTTATTGATGGAGTTGGTTTCTATTTTTTCAAAAAAAAAAAGCTTTCTTTCTTTTGCGGTTCTGCGGTTCTGAACCGGAACCGAACCGTTTTAAACGGTTCTACGGTTCTACGGTTCCGTAGTTTCGCGGTTCCAGTTCGGTTCTAAAAATAACATGCTAAACGGTTCCCGGTTCTAACGCTTCTGGAACCGTCAGAACCGGAACTGGACCGTTGCTCACCCCTAGATGAAACTACTTTTTTAATCTAACTTTTATGAGTTTTCTCACTATATATTCAAACATAACTTTATTATAAGTTTTATCAGAATATTCTCATAAAACGTCAGAAAGGGTTTTTAAGTTTATTTAGTAATAACTACCCTAAGTGGAAAAATGACCAAAATACCCTAGTAACTAAAATTATTTTTCTTCTTTATCACGGAGACTGTTTTTAAGTTTATTCGTGGACGTTCTAAAGGCTATCCCTTTGTCTTAAAGGACGGATTTTTATTTTCTATTTTCAGATTTTGATTATTCTCTCAATATTTTTCTTAGCTAATAGTCCTTATCAGTTTTTCAAAGTTTGATTCAATCACACATATAATAACTACAATGGGGACGCAACTTAAGGACCACCGAAGCTAATATAATAAATATGGGGAAAACTTGGTCCAAAATGAAAATAATAAATAACAAAGAGGAAGGTTATGTGTCCTCTCTAGTCAACCTTTCATCAAACTAGAGTACCTCTATATTGGCTCCAAGGCATAGTTCAGTTGATATTCGAATTGAATTTGACATCAAAAGATTCAGAGTCCGATTCCAATGACGCGTACAGTGTAGATGGCCTAATTTGCAAAAGGACCTTGTGTGAGTCATTACGTAAAGACTTCACAAATCCAGGAGGTCGCTAAAATCTTGATTTACATCATACACAATGTTACTTGGAACTGAAACGATGGAAGCCTTAGAGTATGGCCTTAAGCGACCAAGAGTACCTATCTTTTTGAGGACCAGTCGTGTAAGAAACAAAAAGCATATTAGGTGTATTAGAAAAAGAAAATTGCGTACCAAGGGTTGAACTTTTATCCGTCTCAAAAAAGTGTTGAACTTTTATGCTACTTGGAGAAATTGTATTACTGGTTCGCCTCAGTGTAACTTCACCTCTTCAACTTTTTGCGTGTCTCCACGTAAGATATGGGAAGACAAAAGCCATGTTTTTTTTTTCCTTTTTTTCGTAAAAACATGGTTTTGCCTATGGGTGGAAATTTCAGACATGACACGAAAACACGACCCAAACCTGACACGATTTTTGCAGGTATGGGTATGACCTTGGCGGGTTCCGTATACAAATCGGGTAAGACATGAAAGGTACCCGCTAGCGGGTCGTATCCGGGTATACTCGAGGGTTATCCGTTTATACCCCAAATACCCGAAAATTTAAAAATATATTTTAAATAAAAATTTATAATTAATAAAGTAAAAAAATAAAATTTCCCAAAAAAAATACTATCGTAATCGCTAATCCCTTCTGCGGTTCGCCCCTTTCGCCATTCCCAAAATCCTAATCCCCATTCCCAAATCAAAATCTCATTTCTCCCTTCGCTAATCATTAGCCTTTGGTTATGTACTTATTGTCGTTTTATATATTATAACAGTAGTCGTTTAAGTACGTGAAACCTTAAAAATACATGAAACCTGAAAATACATGAAAAAATACATGAAATTACCCGTACACGATTTGAAATATTCGTACTTGTCAAGTTCATGGGTATACACGATACACGACACGAAACCTGACATGTACGGGTTTGGGTATCTACATCCATACACGCGAAGCGAACGGGTAAGGTATGGGTATAACACTTTGATACACGAAATCCGAAAAATACGAAACACAAAACACGGTACACGACCTGTTTGACACCCCTAGTTTTGCCTCAATCACATTTTAAAAATAAATATTATCATGTCGTGCGTATATTGTAAATAAATTACACAAATTTTGGTTTCTTATGGTTCTATGTATTACGTCAGGATATAATAGTTGTATAGGTGTTCCACTGTTGCTAGGCCGAAGGCTTGATTTGCAAGGAAGACAACTTGTGTGGGTCACTACGTAAATCCTCACTCAACCTAGGAGGCCGCTGGCCTCCTAATTTACATCATCCACCATGCTCCTTTGGGTCGTCGGAGGCTCTCAGGGCCAGAGAATGACATTTTGCTACAAGGATATAATAATTGTATGAAAAATTAATAATAGACATAATTACTTTGACATGTGACGAGGGCTAAACTTCCACTAGGATACAGATAAGTATATTTGGGTCGGCTCATCACAATCAACGCCTCCTAGCCACGCAGGGACACAAGTCAATGCCATTGCTCTCTCTCTCTACTCATTTCGGCAAGGAAGGTGAAGGATGACTCGGCTAGACCCAACTACATGGCAGCGAACCCAATGTACTCCAGTTTTTGCTATATGTCTACTCGGACCTCACTGCTTGCAGTCTCGCTGCTCGGCCGCGCCTTCACAGTTGGACCTTTGTTCAGCTCAGCTTGATTGCCAAAGCATGCACTTTTCAGCAAGAAAGATAAATAGGTAGCACGACACATGGCGCCACTTGGCTAATATGCAGACATAGCCCGCCAGCGGGACAGAACATGTGGTACTCACCTATAGTCTCTTAGCATGCACTGGCTACTCTGAGTATACAAAAAAAGAGGAAAGCGCCCTACGAAGTATAATCTTCAATCAAATATAGAAAGAGAACACAGCTACACAACAACAAAAAGAAAAAGATGGAACATGTTTCCTTACTTTTCTAGCATACTAACATGGTAAAACTCACCATTGACTTGAACGTTGGGGAGTTTTCTCTGAAAAATTTGGGACCTCTAGTGTTATTCACGCTGTGTAGGTTTCTAGAACGTTACTCCCGCCAATACACTGCATCCCTGCGGGACGTTGACGTCGTTTGTCATCTAAGTCATCTCTTATTTTGGTGAAGATTCGACTTCGAAGCACTATGTGCTTAGATGTAATTACCTTTATACCCATCTAGTTTAAAACTCTACCTTTACAACGTTTGTGTTTTTCTTTAACTAAAACACCTCTTGGTTTAAAACTTTTACCTTTTCACTCTCTGTGGCTTTGGTCTAAAAATAATATTATTATTATTATTAACATTAACCGAAAATTCTTATTTCTAGTTTAGTTTAAAAATACTGCCGGTCTGAAGATCAAATTTTAATCTAAAAGAGGTCTAAAGGTTTGAATCATGCATAAACATAATTATTCTTAAATAATATTAAACCATACACGATATCTTCTAACATTTCGAGATAAACCATGGTCTTGAGAGAGTACGTACTAGAGACAATTTTATAGTGGCATGAGGTAACTATTAATTATTAGGGAAAAGTAGCAAATAATCAAATAGGATTACATATACACTTCATCCTATAAGCCTTGAATTTAGTGGGACAATCCTGAGACCAGTGCTGCTTAAATGAAGAGGTGTGGTGGTGAAGATGTGCTCACTTTTATAAAATAAAAATAAAAAGAAAAAAAATAGTATGCAACATTGGTGCCAGATCATAATCGGACGGGGAGCAGGAGCGTTGAATGTTGGAATTACTGTAAAAAAAAAAAAAAAAAAACTTTGAAAAGATATGTGTTTTTGGATCATTAATAAAAAAATAATGTATTTGCATCAAGATTTGGATTATTTTGGACTATTTTACTATACTAAAGAAGAAATTTATGTATATAAAAGAAAAGAAAAGATAAATATGATGCGATGCACTTTCGATTATTTTTACTATATTAAAAAAAGTAATTTATGCAAATCAGGATTACATTGGTTATAAATTTAGAGATAAATATCAAGTGTTGGTTATAAATTTTACAGATAAATATCAAGTTATGTTTTGGGAAAAATATGTGAGAATGTATAATTGCACGTCCCCTGGCTGCTTTTTTCAATAACGGCATTCTTCTCTATGGTCGCTTTTCTGAATAGCGACCATATAGTTGTAGATTTTTTCCTTTTTTTTCTTGAAAAAACGGAAAGCATAATTACATAATTTTCTTAAATCCATGCACATCCATGCGATTTGGACGCAAATTCAGCATAATATTATAATTAACCGGATTTACCATTGCTTGATTATCTATTAATTTGTATATCTATTATCTATTTAGTAAGAAAGTAAACACGGTGACTAACACTCTTTTCGAACCCTACGTAAACGTAAGAACTTAGTACACCGTAAATGTTCTGGTTGGTCAGGCACCGCTATGTTGGTTTGCAATACCACATGGAGTTTGAAAGCAATGAGAGTTGATTGAGTGGTCTTTGATTGACTATATACCTACTCTCCCACGTTATTTACCTTTAATACGGAGTAGGAAATTGACAAATGGCATTGTAACAAGTTCTTCGCATGACACATCTCATATAAAATATTTTTTTCCATGAATGGCATATATATTATTCAAGTATCTGGTCAACTCTTATTATTTAAACCATTTGATGATGGTTCCTTGGAAGTTCAACGTTGAAGGTACTTAATAGACCAATCAGATTTTAATATGATACTATAGTTATATTATTTGCTCATCAAATCTCCCACATAACCAACTAATCTCATATATGATGTTTCCATTGTACTCTTTCTAGTGAAAACACCAACACTGTAAATCATAAATGTGGTAAGAACGAAATAGAATAATTTTTCAAATAATCAAGATTCTATTCTAAATGCATTTTAGGGCACGTAAGTCGTTATTTTGAATGGAGCTTTAAAAACCATTAAGTCTATTTCAAATGAAGCTTTTTTTTTTAATTTGTCATTACTCATTTCATTTAACACACACCACACCAGTCATAATCCATCCTTCTCCGCCGCCTGATCCGCGATAGCCCGACCTCACCTCTACCTATTGGGACCAGATCCTCTCACCACAATCCCCTCACATACTTTTCTACCGCACGACACGTGACAGCATGAGAAAGTGGTGAGGCTAGACGAGGGTGGTGAGGCTACTTTTCACCGGCATCTAGCCTCACCACCCTCTCCCTGCTGCCATGTGTCGTACAGTGAGAAAGTGAGTGAGGTAATTATAGGTAGGGCTGTAAACAAGCTGAGCGAACCGAACATTGCGTTGTTCAAGCTCGGTTCATTTAACTTAGCGAACGAGCCGAGCTTTTTCGTTTATTTAAACGAACATATTTAATTGTTCAAGCTTGGTTCGTTTAACTCACGAACAACATTAATGAGCCGAACATCTTAAACGAACGATGCCACTTACCGAGTTCGAATAGAAAAAAGTATTCAAGCTCTGTTCATTAACTTTTTATCCGAGCCGAGCTCGAACTCGAGCCAAACGAGCCGAACAACCGAACGACTTTATTCATTTACAGTCCTAATTATAGGTGAGGAGATCCAAACTCCCGCCTCTTCCCTTCAGAATCCTCCTCCCACCTCTCTCTATCCTCCCACACTTTCTTTTAATTAATCAAGATATCCTAATTTTTGAAACCAATTTCCCTTTTCTCAAAACTTGAATCTTCACCAGGTCCATTCACCAAGATGCAGCGATCAATCCCCTTTCTTCTCTAACTGCATTTGCTGTAATGAGTTTATTGTTTGTTTCCCTTGTATAGTTTTCTGATGGCATCTTACATGCAATGATTACTAAGAGTGCAGATTTCATTTGGTAAAAGAAGAATGTTGAAACTTGGGCTTATACGAGGTGAGACTCATATCCACTCAAAACCTTAAGGTAATGGATGGTGGTACATCATCTTCATATAAGCCATGCATTTTTTTCTCAAATTACTAATGTGGGATTCTCAACACCCGCCCTCATGTGGCAACATGGCTTGACATACACACGCGTCTTACAACCCGCCCTCAATCACAACCACAAGCCAGGCATGAACATCTGGACTTAGGTGACGGGAAACATTAAGTGGCCAACCATGGGCCAGGCAAGGGGTGTGTCCATATTTTAAACCTGCTCTGATACCATGTTAAAACTTGGGCTTACATGAGGTGAGACTCATATCCACTCAAAACCTTAAGGCAATGGGTGGTGGTACATCATCCTCATATAAGCCATGCATTTTTTTCTCAAATTACCAATGTGGGATTCTCAACCAAGAAGAAAATATTCGACTTTTATTCATCTGTTGATTGGAAAGTTTAAGGCTTGGAGTTTGGGTGGAATTATATTCGATCCTTTACTGTTAGAAATTTTTGGGTCCTGAAGGGTAGTTTTTTGGTTTGAAGGGGAGGGGTGCTGGAAAAGATTCGTGAATGAAAACTTTTTCTTCATTGATTCAAAACAATCTTCGGTACATATAATTTATAGACACCTCATACTATCTACGGGATATGATTTGATTTGATTGTGATACGGAATTGAATTTGTTTCCACATCCAACATGATCCCCTAATTTGAACAAACTCTATCTATTTACACGTTGTCAATATTTTGAAATATTTTCAGATTCTTATCACTCCCTCTCAAGTTGATCATTGAAATCTCCAATGTTCAAATTGCACAAGATTGACCAAAAAACTCTGCCAGTCACAGCCTTTGTGAGTATATCTGCTAGTTGATATTCTGACCATAAAAATGAAATCTCAACAACTCCCTATTCAATCTTTTCTTTGATGAAATGTCGATCTAATTCAACATGTTTGGTTCTATCGTGTTGTACAGGATTCTCTAAAATACTTATCGCAGCTTTGTTATCACATTTCAACTGTGCAGGCCGGGTTACGGAGACACCTAAGTCAGTTAATCTCTTCTTGAGCCACAGAACTTCCATTACACCTTTCGCTATTCCTCGAAATTCTGCCTCCGCACTTGAGAGCGCAACCACCTTCTGCTTCTTACTTCTCCAAGTCACCACATTACCTCCTACCAATGCAATGTATCCTGATGTGGCCTCCTGTCGCTCAGACTTCCTGCCCAATCTGCATCCGTGTATACCTCAATATCTAAGTGGTCATTCTTCTTGAACTTTATTCCCTGTCCTCGTGTTCCTTTTAGGTACCTCATGATCCTCATAAATGCTTCAAAGTGCTCTTTTTGAGGCTTATGCATAAACTGACTTACCACCCCTATAGCATAGGCAATGTCTGGTCGTGTGTGTGCCAAGTAGATTAGTTTTCCTACTAACCTTTGGTACTGCTCTTTGTCTACAAATGGCTCTCCTTCAACATACATTAGCTTCTGATTGACCACTATCAGAATTTCGCACGGCTTACATTCCAACATACCTACTTCGGCTAGTAGGTCTAGAATATACTTCTGCTGAGAGATGAAGATTCCTTTCCCTGAACGATTTACCTCTATTCCCAAGAAGTAATTTAGGTCTCCTAGGTCTTTTATTTCAAACTCTGTGAATAGCTGTCGTCGAAGCTCTGCTATCTCTTCTTGATCGCTCCTTGTAATAATCATGTCATCAACATATATAATCAAACACGTTACTTGGTCACCTTTATGTTTGATGAACAATGTATGATCTCCATTGCTCTGCCGGTAACCCATCTGCTTCATGGCCTTTGTGAATCTTCCAAACCAGGCACGTGGAGACTGCTTTAAACCATATAATGCCTTTCTTAGTCGACATATCTCATGCTCATCAAATTCTTCCTCGAATCCAGGTGGAGCATCCATGTATACTTCCTCTTTTAACTCTCCGTGTAGGAACATATTCTTTACATCATATTGCAACAAGGGCCAGTCTTTGTCGACTGCTACTGAGAACAGCACTCTAACGGTGTCAATTTTTGCTACTGGTGAGAATGTTTTAGCATAGTCGATCCCGTAGGTCTGGGTGCACCATTTTCCCATGAGCCACGCCCTATACCTTTCTATCGTTCCATCGAATTTATACTTTATAGAAAGGCCAGCCTGCACCTTACTGCTTTCTTCCCTTTCGGTAACAGACATCTTTCCCATGTTTCATTCCTTTTTAGGGCTTGCATTTCTTCATTCATGGCCTCTCTCTATTCTTTGATCCCTTTTACCTATTGTACACTTTGCGGTGTTGCTATCACACTTGTCACAACACTCAGTCCACGGGCTTTTGTTACTGGGTACCTGGATCTTTGAGGTTTTAGTTCTGGAGAGAATCTTCGGGGAGGTACGCCTCTGTTGCCCCTAGGAGGTAGAACTCGTGTCTGTATGTTATAGCCAGTTTCATGCATTTCTAAATCTTTTATGGGGTCAGGGTCATCACTAGGAACGTTGATACTTACCTCAGGGACATTTACTGAAGGAGATTCAAGAGTGGTAACTGATGTTTCTGGTTGTCCCACTGGAACAATGGTCTGCTCGGTGGCACCACCTGCCTCTTCTTGTTGTACCATTTCTGGCGTACTCTGACTATTTAGTCAGTCGAGCGACACACTTTCGTCTCCCCCTGGGCCGAAGACTGGTTTGGGGAGGTAAGATAAAAATAGTTTGATTCAATGAATACACAACCACGGTAATATACATTCGTCGGGTGGGTGGACGATAGCAGCAGTAACCTTTTTGATTAATGGCATACCCGACAAACACACGTTCATGAGCATATGGTTCAAGTATATTCCTGTCAGTGTTGGGTATGTGTACAAAGATGATATAACCAAACACCTTAGGAGGTAATATAAGATGAGACGGGACTGATACCTAAGTGGAGAGCATGGCGAGAGGTGTTTTGGAGTCGAGAATTTTTGTGGGTAGGCAATTCAGGAGGTAGGCAGATGTGGCTACTGCTTCTGTCAAGAATGATGAGGGGACTCCTGATTTAAAAATCATCGCACGAGTCATTTTAAGAAGAATTCTGTTTTTGCGTTCCGCAACTCCGTTTTGTTGTGGAGTATTGGAACATGTGGTTTGATGAATGACTCTGTTGGTTTTAAAAAACTACTGAAGACTTGTTGGCATATTTCTCCACCATTATACGAGCGTATGATAGAGATACGAGTTTGAAACTGTGTTTGTATCATGGAGAAAAAATCATATATACAAGTGCTGACATCAGATTTGTGTTTAAGAAAGTACACCCAAGTCATACGAGAGTAATCATCAAAAAAGGTAATAAAGTAACGAAAACCTTGGGGTGTTGGTACTGGAAAGAGAACCCAAACATCAGAATGTATTAATGAAAAAACATGATTAACACGCGTATTAGTAGGTCGATCGGTACTTTTATGCTGTTTGGACCAAATACATGTCTCACATACAAAATCTGACTTCAAGCTGGAAAATAAGTTTGGAAAGAGAAATCTAAGGTACCCGAAGGAGAGGTGGCTTAATCGACGGTGTCATAGCCAGAGTTGCCGTTGGACAATACGGTGAGCAAGCGTGGACCGATGCGTTTGAGAGACCTCGTCTAGGTAGTACAGACCACTACGCTCAGTGCCACACCCAAATATCACCTTCGAGTGAATGTCCTACAGCAAACAAAAACGAAGATAGATTAGGACAACACAATCAAGTGCAGAGGTTATATGACTAATAGAAAGTAATTTTGAGGATAGATCAGGAACATAAAGATAGTTATGTAGTGTAAAATTCAGAAATAATGAGATAGAGCCAGCTCCTCGGACGGGTACAAGGTCACCATTAGCAGTCTCGATGTGTTGTTTGGATGGGGTATCGAGGTGAGAGAAATGTGAAGGATCATATGTTATGGTGTTGGTGGCATCGTAGTCTAGGATCCAACCCGAATGTTTGGAGGTGGTTGAATTTTGGAGGGTTAGGGTTAGATTGTGGCTAGGAGGGGCTGGTATGATTCCAGGGGTAAAATGGTCATTTTTGGTGGTATAGGCTGGTATGTGAGAAGGGTTAAAGTGAGGGCTTTTTCGGGTATTTTAGTGGTATGGCACGGTTGGTGATTTTTTTGAGGCATTGGGGACAAAACTGGCAAATCAGAGGAGTAGAGCTGGGTATTTAATGCTCCAACCCCCCCTATCTGTTCGATTCTCCCTACAACCCCATTAATTCCGCCGCCCACTACCACTTTATTAATTCTGTTGCCCTCCTCTTTATTTCTTCTCTCTCCAGAAGTTTCTTCCCTTTCTCCCTCCTCACCGCCCTTTTACTTTTTTGCCTGCGCTCCAGAATTTTTTTCACCCTCTCCTTCCTTACATACTTCTTCTTTATTTTTCCATTCATCAATTCTGCCGCCCCTCTCTTTATTTCATCTCTCTCCAGAACCTTCTCCCCGTGCATTACTTCCATTTGCTTACCTGTGTGGCCATGGCTACCACGATTTTCTGGGTTGCTCTCAGTTGCTCCTACGTCACTGATTGCAGTGGCCCGCTCAGATGCTCCTCCTCCACTGATTGCGGTGGCTCCCTTCCCCAGAAGGGTTCTCTTCGCTGCTGACTACTTCTGTCCCTCCCACCAGTCTGGATATCCTACAAGTTGAAAGCATGTCTTCCGGGTATGTTTCTTCATCCCGCAGTGCGTGCATCTGAGTTTTGACTTATCCACCTTTTCTCTACCCCGTGATGATGTGATTGAGCATGGTGGTGTTGCTTTATCTGGTCGTCCCTGGGTCTTTAGACCTTCTCCAATCCCCGATGATGACTCCAAGTCTGCGGGGATGCCTCTTAATATCCCGATCTGAGCCTCTTCTCGTCAGATTGCCCCATACGACACCTCCATCGTGGGCAGTGGCTCTCTTATCAGTATGTCCCTCTTGACATTCTCAAACTTATCATCCACAGCTGTCAACTACTGAAACAAACGTTGTTCCTGTATTTTTTGGTTGTAGATGGCAATATCCGTAGGGTCCTTCATGGAATTTAGATCCCTACCGTCTATTACCATCCACACCCCCTGCAACCTGTTCTAGCAATCCTACAAGTTTCCTCCATTCTGTCGTATAGTGTTGGCTTTTCGATGAAAGTCAAACACTTGAAGTGCGTCCCCCTGCCCCGTATGTGGTTGCTAGTCTGTCCCAGAGGGTCTTCGCTGTTGGGTATTGTAACACGTTATTCACCAATCTTGGTTCGATATTCTGTATCAGCCAAGTGAATACCAAGTGGTCATGTTGTTCCCACTGGGTATAACTTGGATCAGTTGCATGCGGTGGTGGGCAGTTCCCCGTGATGTGCTGAGTTTTGCCCCTTCCACCAATTGCCTTTTTGATGAGGGTAGACCAGAGAGGGTAATTGTCCCCGTTGAATTTGAATCCTAGGGGCAAATCCTCTGAACTGGTAGTTGTGGTTCCAAGAGAGTTTTTCAATAAGTTGACTAGTTGGATAGCCAACTCGTCTCCCTTAGTTCCTGATGTGCCTGTATCAGTCATGGTTCTGTTTATGGATTTTGGACAATAATGGAAACAGCTGAGTCTATTTCGACTGTGAACAGTGATGATAGTGTCTTAAGTTCACAGTTTTTTCTGGATGACACCGTGATCAGATCGAGGAAGAAGGGAAAAAACAGACAGTGATGAAGTTAATTTTTCTGAGTCCCATGGTTCAAGCAATCACTGCTCTGATACCATGTTAGAAAAGATTCGTGAATGAAAAATTTTTCTTCATTGATTCAAAACAATCTTCGGTACATACAATTTATAGACATCTCATACTATCTACTGGATATGATTTGATTTGATTGTGATATGGAATTGAATTTGTTTCCATATCCAACATGATCCCCTAATTTGAACAAACTCTATCTATTTACACGTGTTCAACATTTTGAAATATTTTCAGATTCTTATCAGGGGAGCCGGGGAGGTGAGGTAGGGCCATGGGTGATTCGTCGGCGGAGAAAGATGGGATGTGGCCACTATGGTGTATTACCTATAATGAAGACGAACAAAAAAAATTTAAATCGCTATTCATAATGACGTATTACATATTCTAAGGCGCCATCCAAAATGACGGTCTAATTGTTTGAGAAATTTTTCCAACTGCCATATTTGTGAATTTTCTTATTAAAACTACAATATTTTTTTGAAATATCTCCTTACAACAAACTAGAATATTAATGCATGGTTAATAAACTAGTGAATTGGTTAATAAACTAGAGCGACGAAGGAAACATGCTAAGAGCAAAGAAAATGATAGCCTTCATGGCATAATTTAATTAGTACTCGGGTTATAACATTATACTAGAAGGTCGCAGGTTTAAAACAGGATACGTACAGAGTGGGTGCAATACTGCTATATGGGCTATTACTGTCTTCGGCTATAGTATTAGGCCCATTTGGGTCAAATGGTTGTCGGCAGAGTTTGTAGTGTGCAACTTTTGCGGATTATCTGGTAAAAAGCTTTATCAATCTAGGAGGTCGCTGAGTTCTTGATTTATATATCGTACGAGTCTCCTTGAGACTGGGGTGATGGGAGCTGTGGGGGTCAAGGTATGACCTTTTACAAACAAAAGAAAATGTTATGAGTATCTGATTTGTTATTGAAAGTATAGGACTTGTCTCCCCCTAAAGCATAGCTCAGTAGGTACTCGGGTTAGGACACTGCTATAAAAATATGCAGGATCGAATCAAGACACGCGCGACGTGGGAGCAATACTACTATCTGGGCCTGAAGGTAAATGGCCTGAATCTGACTCATTTGGATGTTGGGTTACATGCTCAGTTTGCAGTGAGTTCCTTGTATGGACTGTTTTGAAACGTCTTAGCAATATAAGAAGCCGATGAGTTTTCGATTTAAATCATCACGTATTTCAATGGGACTGAAACAATGAAAACATCTAAGGTCATGGATTTGGCTTTTCCTGCAGAAGTATAGGACTTATCATTGATACAACTAGTTATCAACTTCTTAAATCCTGACCATTGATTGTCCATGCACTGTCAAATTTCTTGTACTAGTGTTTCATGAATTTAAGGTCATTGAACGCATCCGACCTATCTTTGATGAGGGAGTGAGTTTTCCCCCACCTGTACCAGAGGCCCCTTAGTCAGGTGGGATGTAAATCGAGGGATGTGCTCCACCGGCAGCCCTGTAAAGGGAGAGGACACACGAGACTCAGTCAGCCCAAAAAATTTAGACCAACATCCGACCTATCTTCATGTGTCATGAGAGTGTTTTGCTTCACTTTCTTTTAGATTCATTAACTTTGATGAGGGAGTGGGTTCTCCTCCCATTTGTGCCAGAGGCCCCTTAGCCAAGTGAGATATAAATCGAGGGATGTGCTTCACCGGCAGCCCTGGAAAGGGAGAGGACACACGAGACTCAGTCAGCCCATAGGCAACCCTTGTAATATTTCAACAAAGATTGTCTCCACACGGACTCGAACGGGACGTCGGGGTTCTAGTCCCAATCACCTTTGCCACTTACCACTGGACTATGCCCATAGGGGCTTTTTTTTTTTGAAAGTCCCATAGGGGCTTTAGATTCATTAACTGCATAGACTACAGATTGCCTTTTTTTTTCCTTGGAGGGCTACCATTGTTGTGTTTCTGATCGGTAATCAATACCGTTTGCCGCCAACCTTGCAACGGCTCAAAAATTTAAGGCCAGAAACGTTATTATAAGTTTAATAGTACTAATGTTAATCTTTTGAGGCTTTGTCCTTAATTCTTCAAAAGTTGATCAACTAACATAACTTGAAATACTTAAATCATACATACATAGATATACATACATACATATATATTCATTCGTTCGTTCGTTTGGACCCAGTATATCCCAACGACAGCAAAAGCTATCGTTAGGGTCTGGGGAGGGTAAGTGGTAGGCAGACAATACCTCTATCACAAGGGATAGAGAACCTGCTTCTAGTGAGACCCCGACTCTATATGTACCTGCATAAATGACATAAGAATAATAAAGATATTCTGTGCTAGTGTGCTAATGAGGAAATTCAAGGAATAAAAAATAAAAAATAATAAAATAATAAAAATACATAAAAAAAGACTTTCGATATTAAAATACACATCACGTGTATATGTACATGTAATGTAAAACAACGGTATAACATACGCAACCAAGTGGAAAGTCAACCTAAAGCATAGATAGTGTTTACGTCTATCAATGTCCCTAAATATACTCTAAAGTGTCCCTATATATGGTCTATACCTCGTTAACCTTAATCTTATGTCTCCATGAACTCCTATCCTGGACCATGTCTCGTGCTTTATCTGCTCATCCCAAGTCAGTTTGGGCCTGCCTTTACTCCTGTTTCCCTCTACAGTGAGGCTTTCAATTGCTCTGACCGACGTCGTTGTCTGTCCCCGCTTGACATGCCCAAACCATCTCAATCTTCCCTCCTTATCTTATCTGCTATTTTAGTCACGCCTAACCTTTTTCGAAACATCTCGTTTCTGATCCGGTCTAGCCTTGTATGCCCACACATCCACCTTAACATCTTCATCTCTGCCACTTCCATCTTCTGTAATTGCGATATATGTATATATCATTTTCTTTTAATTTAGGATAAGCCTGTCGTAATCCATCGATCTCCTCTATAAATGTGTCTAGTGTTCTTGCTGAGTCTACGCCTATCCTGATCTAGAAGTGACCCGCATTATTTAGCAACTTGTAATGTAAGTTCGAGATCTCACGACATGGCAAATTAGTTCCACACAAGTAAAAAAATCTCACTTTTTTATTACTTATCTCCCCATTGTACAAAAATGATTAATACAAGTTAATTTACATTATACAACAACAACATTATCCTATTGTCTTAGAGTCTTCCGCATATGGCAAGGTATGGGGGTCGGATGTACGCAACCATACTCATGTTTTAGAAACACATAGAGGTTGTTTCCCGATGACCCATAATAAAAATTGCGTCAAACTGTATCGATCAACTGCTATAAGAAGTACACCTTTGGAATTCATCTATTTTGAATCCCCTGTTGTGAAATCCCTTGTATGAAATTTGCAAGTAGCCAAACTAATCACACACAAATTCCAATATTTGAAAACGCAATAAGAAATTTTTTCTACAAGTAAAAAAAATAACCCATTTATCTAAGACTTGATCATGAATTCAAGCCTTATTAAAAGGCCGCCCAAGTTGTGTCCTTGTTTTGTCAAAGGAGTTGGCATGCGTGTTGGGCAACTACGGGGATGGTTCCTTCATCTAAAGGATGCCGAAGTTAGGGATCTTTGTCAAAGAACGTGGCCTTAATTACATACAATACAAATATTTCAACATCAAAGTCGTTTCTTTCTCAAACGGAAAAAAAAAAATCAAACTTGTTTCTCCTAATTTTCAATCTCTGGAGAGTGACAAGCCCCTCCTTTTCAAATTAGGGGTTTAAGAAAATTAACTCATTTCTTAATGTTTAATCTCCACACGTTTGGCCAAGTTTGGTATCAAATTAATTAGTGTAGTTATGGCCGTGAATATAGTTGCTTCCGTTGGTTCTTAAACAAACTTAAAAGTTAGATTGGACTCTTCACATCTTCTACGGTAGGATAAGACTTGTGAGGACCAGAAAGTCAACAGCACAACATTAAAGTCATGGTTAGTTACTTATCTTACGGGTTCAGATCTGGAGAGACTAAAAATAAAACAAAATATAAGGTCTCCAATCGCGCGTCGGCATGTGTAAAAAAGCATTTTTTTAAGAAGATGGTGCTGCTCTGTTTTTTTAAACGTGTCGACGCGTGATTAAAGACCTCATATTTTGCCTGACCTTTAGTCTCTCCAGATCTAAACCATTATCTTACAACGTTGATGGTTTCTGCGGGACACTTTCTAAATTTCATGGAAGTAATATCTACAAAATTTGCTTATGATCAATCACTGCATGCTTCAAAAAATTGGTAGTGTTGAAATTTGGTAGTGTTGAAATTTGAGCTTACATGAAGTTAGGTCTATATTCACTCAAAACCTTAAGATAATGTATGGTGGTACCTCATCCTCATATAACCCATATATTTTCTTCAAATTGGTTAATATGGGACAATATTCTTAACACCCGCCCTTAAGTGCCAACGTGTCTTGACATACACACGCGCTTTAGAACTCGCCTCAATCACAAACCACAAGTCAGGCATGAACATCTAGATGGACTTGGATGAGGAGAGACAATAAATGGCTAGCGCAAGCAAGGTGTGAGTTCACATTTTAAACTGACTCTGATACTATGTTGAAACTTGAGCTTACATAAGATTAGGTCTATATCCACTCAAAATCTTAAAGCAATGGATGATGGTACCTTATTCTCATATAACTTATATATTTATATCTACTCAAAATCTTAAAGCAATGGATGATGGTACTTTATTCTCATATAACCCATACATTTTTTTGAAATTGATCAATGTATGACAATATTCTTCCTCTTGAAGAATGAACCGGTATTCTTCCTCTTGAAGAATGAACTCGTTCCACATGTGTTGTTATTTAGATATTGCGTTGAATGAGCATGCATACATGCTTAAAGTTTTCGAGATTGACGAACGGACAAGCCAACGTAACTAATGAGATTGAGCAAATTGGGAGATATTTTATGACTTCATTACATGCAAACTTCTTATAGTATTGTATTGAATATTTGGATATTAAGATTAAAATGCTTCAGTTTAGGCTATCCTATTACTTTGCAAGATGTATAATACTGCTCATAGCAGTTTTACCGTTTATTTATTTATTTATAGAACGTGAACAAAGATTTTACGACAAATAAAAAAAACGTGGACAGACTTTTTCAGATGCAACATGTAACAAAAGCTAAAATAATATGTACAATAGTCGATAGTCTTGCATTTACGTTCAACCTTCACATGTTCAAAGCAATACATAAATGCTGTTCTCATTATGGAGCCACAGGCAGTTGATGGAATTAATAGTCATAACACGATCGTCGCTTCTCCAAAATGCCAAGTACGATAGTCGCTACTCCAAAGTGTGGAAATGTTTAGAGGTATATAAAAACACAAGTATGATTATTTGTTCATTGATCAATCAAATGTATAGTATATATATAGACTCCTACTTTGACCAATTGGACATTGTTTGGAGCGATGGTGAAATCCCTCACCCCGGCGGCCCCCACCGCCTCCGGACGGGATCCTCTGACCCCTTCCCCCCTCACCCCCCCTTGGGACCGCCTGCCACGTGACATACAGGGGGTGGTGAGGCTGGATGCGGGTGACCTGCACCCAGCCTCACCACCTCCCTTGTGTGCCACGTGTCGGGTGGTCATTTAATACCCCCTTAAAGGAGGGTCAGGTGATCTCATCTGCACCGGCCCAGTCCCAAGGAGCATGTGTGTAGGATGTAAATCAGGAGCCCAGCGGTCTCCTATGTTGGGTGAAATCTTACGTAGTTACCCACACAAGGTGTCTTACCACAAACCAGACTTTAGGCCTAGCAGTAAAAGAACACCCACGTTGTACGTGTCCCTGGCCAATCGTACATTGCTTGCATATAGATAGATCTCATTTGGCATCACCTTATTATGTTAGTAGTTGATCTATGACCACCATAAAATTTCTACCATAATTAAACATCATTCAAGGCTGAAGACTTCTTAGATAACAAAGACTACAGATTTCCAGCTGCGTAGCCATGCGTTTCAATTTTGGTGGCCATTCGGTGATCCAAAAATCAAGGGGAAGTCAATTTAAGACTTCTTTACAAGCTCCTTCACATAAATGCTGGAGTTTCGACTGGTGTAGGCTTCTTATGTGTCATTTATCCTATCCGAAAAATATAAGTTTTATATTGCTCGAGGGGTAATTAATAGTAGGGCGGTAAACGAGCCGAACGAGTCGAGCATTACGTTGTTCAAGCTCGGTTCATTTAACTTAGCGAATGAGCTGAGCTTGTTCGTTTACTTAAACAAACATATTTAATTGTTCAAGCTTGGTTCTTTTAACTCACGAACAACATTAACGAGCCGAACACCTTAAACAAACGGTGTCATTTACCGAATTCGAACAGAAAAAAGATGTTCGAGCTCTGTTCATTAACCTTTTATCCGAGCCAAGCTCGAGCCAAACGAACCGAACAATCAAACGACTTGGTTCATTTATAGCCCTAATTAATAGCATAATAAGATCATATCATATAAGATTTTATTATATATAAAACAATAAATGATTGGCCAAACCAATAGATTCACATATATCTTATAAATTTGATTGGTCAAAAATCAATTTGTCATACTTGTTTTACTACGATGGTAAAATTTGCCTTCAAGAAACCCAATAAATACCTTTCCCACTCGTACAATAGAAATATGCTCGTGCTGTTAAGCAAAATTAATGCTATATATTCTACCCAACCAAAAATGAAAAAGTGGAAATCTTTTTGACGACCAAACAAAAGGGGGATAGGATCCCTTCATCGCAAGGTGGTGCGGTGACGCGTGACTGCGCGACACGTGGCAGCAAGGGGGTGGTGAGGCTAGATGCAGGTGACCCTCATCTAGCCTCACCACCCTCCCTTGCTGCCACGTGTCGCGTGGTCACAAAAGGGGTGAGGAAAGTGGGGGTGAGGAGATTCCAACCCAACAAAAGGTGGAAAAGAAGGCAATCAACCAGTCAAACCCTGCCATTAGTGTCCAGCTGCAATATTTCATCAATTCCATCAACAAAGGGAACCATTTAATTTCGTTAATTCTGGAAATCATATTTTAAAAAAAAAAGGTTTTCGTTTATGATTTTTTTTTTAAATGATAGTTTTGATGTCGTTGGGATATAATGGTGTATTTTATAGCGTGCTTGGATTTCTTGGATTGTTGAAAGGTTTCATCAGGAAGAGAACAGTTAAAGTTATAAGTATTTAGCATGTGATATGCTAATCTTTGTAGTCGTTTTCAATTTAAATTGTCATATGTTTCTGTAGATGTATTAGTTTAAAATGCCGCTTAACTTGTTTAAATTGCGATATCTTTCTATTATTACAAATTTATTCTATTAATATGTCAGCAAGTGAAATAATTGCATATGAACACTTTATGTTAGGTTAAGCGAAAAAAGAGGGGGAAAAATTTACCAACAACTACAATATTAAACTAAAATAAAATATGTGAGAAAAAGGTTGTTTTCTGATTTTGGAGGCGGTGGTCACTTTCTGTGTTTCAAATACTCACGTGCGCTAGATTGAGAGTTCCTTTTTTCAAAACTTTTTCCCGGATTTTCCGTGTTTGGTTTTCACTTTTTGGGCCTTCCTTTTCGTTGGAAGAGTTGATTTTATTTAGGGGTGGCAATTTCAGACACGACACGAAACACGACCCGAACCTGACACGAATTTTCACGGGTATGGATATGACGTTGGCGGGTTTTGTGTACAAATCGGGTAAGACCTGAAAGATACCCGCCAATGGCGGGTCGTGTCCGGGTATACCCGCGGGTACCCGTTTATACCCGTTTATACACGAAATTAAAAAATGTATTTTAAATAAAATTTATAATTAATAAAATTAAAAAAATAAATTTTTCAAAAAAAAAAAACTACCGTGCTACTAAGTAACCCTGTTCGATTCCCCCTTCCTCCATTTCCAAATCACATTTCTTTTAATCTATTATTGCAGAGTCAAGTGATTTGAGTTTAGAGGACCTCACTCATTTTAATATTTAACATTTGGTTGTATACTTATTGTTGTTTCATACATTGTATCAATAGTCGTTTAAGTACATGAAACCTGAAAAAAATACACGAAACCTGAAAATACCCGAAGTACATGAAATGACATGTACATGACTTGAAATATTTGTACATGTCAAGTTCGTGGGTATACCCGATACACGACACGAAACCTGACATGTATGGGTTTGGGTATCTACATCCATACACGTGAAGCAAACGGGTAAGGTATGAGTATGTCACTTTGATACACGAAACCCGAAAAATACGAAACACGAAACACGTTACACGACCTGTTTGACACCCCTAATTTTATTTATCGACCTCTTTTCTTTTTCAACTTTCTCCATTTTGAAACAAAATAATCAACCAGACTACTACAAGCTTCGACTAAGAAAGTGGGATTTCGTTTTCCTTATTTTTATTTAGCATATAGTCGGGTGGTAGAATTCATGATACATTGCTAATTGATGAGATCAGAATTGCTCACCAGATGGATCAGAGATGACCCGAGTTGTGTGCCGTTAATCTTCCGTCCAAATCCTTCAACGGAACCTGAGGAGGAAGAGAAACGTTAGAGGTCCCAGGGCGCTGCCCCGGAAAAACCCTCCGACGCTTAAGACAATTATAGGTGTTTTGAGTCGGCATTTTATGCTGGAATAAAAGGTTTAGACGAAACCTGTCAAAGTTCTCATTGAGTTTATGAGTTTTTGTGCTTTGGCCGAGATGGGGTTATGGAAGAATGCTCCAGAAGTTTTCCAAAATTCGGATCCCCTTCTCCGTCTGAATAGAGGGGTATTTATACATGAGATTGTGGAGGTTTGACCCCCTACCTGATTGATGAGACAGTGATGTGGCTGAGATGACGGTCTAGTCCATTGCAGAGCTGCAGTGTGATGGGACTAAAGCCTGAGACCGTAGCTGTTGTATAGGTCGGCTTGTAATGATGATCATGTCCTGATCCAACCATCGCTTGCCATCTGGAAAGTATTCTGCAGAGTTGCTTAGTGGGTCCCAGAAAAAGATAGACAATATCTTCCTTTGACCTTATCTGATACTGCTTTCAGGTGGCCGAGCCAACATGGAACCGAGGCCGAAATCAATCCGAAACCGAGATAAATAAGTTCCCTTTACTCGCCAAGATTGACTATCAAAGGGCTGCTTTGGTTACTGCATTACTCAGCCGCTTTAACAAACTCGCTTTAGGTAGGCATAAGATGGCTGAACAGAAGTGCAATCCTGCTGAGCTGAAGCTAAAGCTTGCTTCCGAAGTAAAAACCTTAGCATATTCTTTGCCAAGAAGGCGAATAATGTGGGGGAGTATAACTGAAGTGCAGCATGGCTGAGCAGCGATGTATTTGTGCTGAACTGCAAGAGTTGTACCCTTTATGCACAAGTTCTGCCGTTGACCGTTGTTGACTAACATATGTTTATTCTTGGCTCATCATTTGCCCCCAGATTAGTTTGACCAAGCTGACCCGAGAGGGCAGGCTAATCGATTCAGAGCCTTTAATGAGTTGTCCTCTCAATTATGACGTGTCAGCCTCTGATTGGGCTGCTCTGCACATTTACTGTTTGCGCAGAGCACGAGGTGTCAGTTACGCACCTTTTCACATTCGGTGGTTACAGAGATCGAGGACAATAATATCAAAGCGACCCTTGGGCTGCCGAGATAAAATCCTATAAATAGGGTCTTCCATGGTCATTTGAAACCTTTATTCACTCCTGCCATCTGCTCCTGCGCTTCGCTTTTTCCTCCGGCATCCCCTTCAGACTCCAGCCAGTCAATCTCTTTTCAGCCTTTCTCCGGTCTTCTTCTCCTTTTCCTCAATTTCTCTGTAAGTCTTCTTCTTCAATTCTTCATTATGTCTTCTTTTTCCCGCGATTCTCAAAATCTCTCCGAGGGTGCCTCTTACGCCGCCGGTGGTGGAGGGAACTCCGGCTCTCCATCTCTGTCTGTTAGATCAGCCTCTGCTGATGATCTTCCCATCAGCAACCTACGTCAGACCACTGGTGACACTGCTCAGTCAAGCAGAGCTGTCACCGTGGTCAGCTCTTCGCCGGAGCAAGCAGGGATTGCTCCTGCTCTGGTATCTATAAATCCCCCGGCCCTACTAAGGGGCCCATCTCTGTTTTCGGGGGTCATTGAGAGAGGTCTGCCCTCTCTCCTTGTCCAAGATTCTTTTTCCACCCTGTCCGAGGCCGACCTGGACAGGATCGGTAAATTTCATAAGATTGACCGAAATTGGTTCGGCCCAATCCTTCCCTTGCCTGGTCAGACTGCTTATGATCTCCTAAGGATTATGAAACAGTCTACGAGGATTATTTTAAATCAGGATTTAATCTTCCTGTTCCTGAGCCTCTTGTCCGTATTATGCGGGCTTATGGTCTCAGACTTCCTCAAATCCAACCCAACGGTCTAAAACTTATTCTTGGTTATATTCTTTTCCTCAGAATAGCTGAGTTCCCTTTTAATGCCACTGTTTTCAGAGCCCTTTTTACTTGTCGGGCCTCGCATAGTTGGTATTATTTCAGCAATCGAGCATCCAATACAAACTTTACCTTTGCCATTAATATTCCTACCTTCAATAAGAGATAGAAAGGTAGATTTTTCTAAGTTAAGAAAGCTAAGCTGCCGAGCGGAAATATTTGGAAGTCTGGCAGAGCTGACAACATGAAGCCGGACCCAGAATACTGCGATGAAGCAGCCAGAATACGAAATTTTTCCATAGTCGTTGATTGGCAAAAGGTTGACTCTGAGATCTGGATAGCAACCGACCTGAGTCACTCGGCTGTGGGCCAGAATTATTTGCCTCTTTCTCCTGACAGCTTAACCATTGTCCGAGGTCGGTCTTGTTGCACTTTCCTTTTAGCATTTTTTTTACTTTCAGTATCTAACTGTTTTATCCTTGATGCAGGCGCAATGACTGGACCTTCTTCCCATTCCAGCAGGTCGGTTGAGGCGGCAGCCAGGAAGAAGGCCCGTAAAGAAAGAAGAGTAACAGCTCTTAATTCTGCTGGGGGAGCTTCCACTTCAGCTCTGCCCTCAGTTCCTGCTGCTGTTGCTACTGAACCTATGCAGGCAGAGCCCGAACCAGGTAACAAGCTTTTCCCAACCTCAAATCTTTCTAAGTGTTGAGTTATGCTTCTGACTTAATCTGTTACTTTTTGCAGCTCTGCCGATAGAAATTTTTGATGACGAGCCTGAGGCCGAGATCCAGCCTCAGGCTTTTGCTGAACCAAAACCCTCGACAGAAGGTGAAGGCTCAAATCTTCGCCTCAGAAAAAGACAAAGAGGTGAAGGTTCCAGCAGCCGAGATCCAGGGCCGTCTCAACCTTTGGAGATGGTTGCTGCTGAGCCGGCTGAGGAAACCCTGCCTCAGCTGACTGAATCTCATGACCCAATTCTTATTGGGTTTTCAGAGGGCGATTCGGCTGTGGATCCAGCCATTGCCAAGAAATTGAATAAAGTAGCTGTTCTGCCGCTGGATCACCAAAAATTCAGGGCGGCTGATTGGGGAGACTTGAAGAACGTCCTTCATTCAAACATTGCTTTGGTAAGCAAAATTTTTATAAGTGCTTGTTTGCCTTTCGCCACTTTATGCAGTTTTCTAACTTTGCTCTCTAGCATGTCCGAACCCAAGAGTTGGAGGCCTTGGCCCATAGTGAAGAGTTTTTTGAAAAGCTTCAAATCAGGAACAAAGAACTTAAAGAGACTAATCAAGAAAAGGCCGAGCTGACTCAACAAGTCACTTCTCTTCGGGCGGATGTCTCTCATCTCCAACAAAAAGCCGAGGATGTTGAGATAAAGTTGGCCACCTCCAACTCAAAAGTGGATGAGTTGGAACACAAGGTGGCTGACTTGGAGCTGACCTCCACTCAATCTCTGACTTAGATTGAGGTCTTGAAAAAGGACAAAGCTGAGTTAATACAGAAGAGCAATGCTTATGAAGAGTAACTGGACCAACTGAGTCAACAACTTGCTGATGCTGAGGTGAAGGCCATTGCTGAGTTCAGGAAGTCTAAACTTTTTGAAGAAAACATGATCCTTCTGCAGAGCTCAGCCATAGAGGTCGGCCGGAAGGAGGCCATTGACATCTGCTCAGAGGTGCATCCTGAGTTAAAAGAAAATCCCCGTTTGGCAGAGATCTACAATTCAACTGCTTCTCAAGAGTTTGACACTCAGTTCCAACAATTCTTGGACGGGGCCGACTTGAGAGAAGAGGAAGACTAGACTTAGGGTTTTTCTTGTAATTTTGCTGAGTAAATGTCAAATGTACTTCAAAGTTCTTATCAATGAAATCTTCTAAGTCCTTTGCAATTTGCCAATCTTTCTTCTGCTCTGCTTTTTCATTTCATCTTTTCTGCTAAGTCTTTGCTTTCCAAACTTATTGTTGCCGAGATCATATGCCAGCCTTAGCAATCTTAATCAGTTTAACTGAAAATAAGCTAAGTTATCAAGCTTTAAAATACTGAATAAACCTGTTATTCTGCCAAACCGTGGCAATATCTGTTCAAGAATGAATCCTGCTCGAGATAATAATCTGAACTGTCTTAACCGAGATCCTATCTGAATAACGCTTAGTGATAGCCTAAGTCTTTAATCATACATGGCTGAAGTATGTTGGCTGAGATAAAATCTTTTGGCCCAAGCTTTCCTTGTAACGGCAGAGATAATTGCGTTCAGCAATTTAGAAATGAATTTTTGTAGAGCTGATCTGGTCTCCAGGATCTGTTCTACAAAAACTTTCTTAGATTCTTTTAAGTTTTGATTGATGAATAATAGGGCCGAGCTGGTCTCCAAGGTCTGCCCTATATTTTCAGCTCAGCAAACTTTAATATGAGCTTTCACAAAGCTGATCTGGTCTCCAGGATCTGCTCTGCTGGATTCTTCTTGGATTCTTCCAAGTATTAAGACGAATGAGTTGTTTCTCTTCATAGGATTGATCTGGTCTGTCCCATATTATATGGCCCAAGTTTTTTCTTGTAATGGCCGAGGTGGTTATGTTCAATAAATTTGAACTGAACCATTGTAGAGCTGATCTGGTCTCCAGGATCTGCTCTGCTTAATCTTTCTTGGATTCTTCCAAGTTTTGATTGGTGAATAATAGGACCGAGCTGATCTCCAAGGTCTGCCCTATTTTTTCAGCTCAGCAAACTTTAATCTGAGCTTTCACAAAGCTGATCTGGTCTCCAGGATCTGCTCTGCTAGATGTTTCTTGGATTCTTCCAAGTATTAACAAATGTCATTCTTATAGGACGGGTCTGGTCTCCAGGATCTGTCCCATATTATATTCTTCTGCTCAGCCATTTTTAGTCTGAGCTTTCACAAAGCTGATCTGGTCTTCAGGATCTGCTCTGCTAGATATTTCTTGGATTCTTTCAAGTATTGATTGTTGAGTAGTTTCTCTTCATAGGACTGATTTGGACTCCAGGGTCTGTCCCCTATTATATGGCCCAAGTTTCTCTTGTAATGGCCAAGGCTAAGACCGATTTGGAGTCCAAAGTCTGTCCTACTGAGTTATGAAACTTGTCATTTTCAGTAGATATCCCCTAGTTGAGCCCCCGCATGGGAGGACATTTAGTCTGAACTGTGCCATGGTTGGGAAGATACCATATCACTTCCTTGACCTGCTGAGCCATAAGAAAGAAATCACCAAGATGGGGAAGCTTGTATCCCTGGCCACTCTAGGAGTTTTAAGGCAAAAATTGGTTAAGCGCGAATCCTGTCGGCTCCAATTCTATTACTACTAGTAGAGTGAGCGTCAAGGAAACACAGAACTTCTCGCGCAGTCTGGATGAATCTTTCCGTATGAACCAGCCATGAAGAAAATGAATATGCCCACAACCCAAGATGAATAACCGTCTGACCGAGCTGACCTGAACCGAACATTGCCGAACAGAAAAGCCAGGCAGAGCTGGTTGAAGAACTTGATTGATATGACGAGAGTTTAAGTCTTATAATATAAAGCAATGCTTAATATATTGACCCTTTTCTTGGAACACCAAATTTGTAATAACAAAATGTATTCCATTCACGTTTGAGTACATGAGAATTTTGAATACATATTTGAAAGATGATGCCTGATTCTTTCGTGGGCCTATGCTTTTAGATCAGTCGTATACCATCAGAGACCCGCAATCTTTGCCCATCCGAATCTGAATCTTCATCCTTTGGCGACCTGTGCCGCGGCTCAGGTCGGCAACTTTCATCCGGAGGAAGTCTGTCAAAATTGAGCCTGTTGTGCAGCCTTGACCTCGGATTGTAGAACTGTTGTAGGTGGCCGAGATCAATGAGACGCCCGATCTCCTGTCTGAGTTGCCTACAGTCTTTTGTATCATGCCCAATATCATGATGATATAGGCAGTACAATTGATGATTTCTCTTGTGGAGTGGTCCCGTGTGGGGCTGAGGCTCTATTGCCAGGCCCTTCTTCCTCATGTAAGAAAGAACGTGAGCCTTTGAAGCAAGCAAAGAGTTCCTTTCTTTTCCTCGGCCTCCCATCTGAATTTTAACAGAGCGTCTATCCTGTAGCAGAACTCCGCTTTTCTGCTGATGACTAGGCCTCTTTCCTGATCGTCTAGCCTTAGCCATAAATTCCCTCTGTCGCCTGGGATGATAATCAGGCCGAGTTGGAGAATACTCCAGGTGTTCTTGTTGTGGGTGAGAGTTACTGGGGTGGAACCTATTGGGTTCCGCTGCGGAAGCTTTCCCCTTCATCTCTTTCACCACAGCTTGGAAAACACCAGGATTTTGAGCCACATAACGTATGGCTCGGTTATGTTCTTCATATGTGAAGGCGGGTAGTAGGAGTTGAGGATTCTCCTGATTTCGAGGAACACTGTTCCATTCGTTGTTGAAAAAGTTGACATCTCCTGGATGTCTTAGGTTGCTTGAACCCCTTCCCATTCTTTTTATTCATCTTTCCCGTAATAAAAGGGTAGGATATATATTAAGAAAGCCTTGAAAAGTTGTTTTAAGGTGTGAAGGCTTGCAGGGCCCTCCTTCTAGCGCCAAATGATGAGACCAGAATTGCTCACCGGGTGGATTAGAGATGACCTGAGTTGTGTGCCGTTAATCTTCCGTCCAAATCCTTCAACGAAACCTGAGGAGGAAGAAAAACGTTAGAGGTCTCAGGGCGCTGCCTCGGGAAAACCCTCCGACGCTTAAGACAGTTATGGGTGTTTTGAGTCGGCAATTTATGCTGGAATAAAAGGTTTAGACGAAACCTGTCAAATTTCTCATTGAGTTTATGAGTTTTTGTGCTTTGGCCGAGATGGAGTTATGGAAGAATGCTCCAAAAATTCTCCAAAATTCGGATCTCCTTCCCCCTCTGGATAGAAGGGTATTTATACTTGAGATTGTGGAGGTCTGACCCCCTGCTTGATTGATGAGACAGTGATGTGGCTGAGATGACGGTCTAGTCCATTGCAGAGCTGCAGTGTGATGGGACTAAAGCCTGAGACCGTAGCTGTTGTGTAGGTCGGCTTGTAATGATGATCTTGTCCTGATCCAACCATCGCTTGCCATATGAAAAGTATTCTGCAGAGTTGCTTAGTGGGTCCCAGAAAAAGATAGATAATATCTTTCTTTGACCTTATCTGATACTGCTTTCAGGTGGCCGAGCCAATATAGAACCGAGGCCGAAATCAATCCGAAGCCGAGATAAATAAGTTTCCCTTTACTCGCCGAGGTTGACTATCAAAGGGCTGCTTTGATTACTGCATTACTCAGCCGCTTTAACAAACTCGCTTTAGGTAGGCATGAGATGGCTGAGCAGAAGTGCATTCCTGCCGAGTTGAAGCTAAAGCTTGCTTCCGAAGTGAAAACCTTAGCATATTCTTTGCTAAGAAGGCGAATAATGTGGGAGAGTATAGCCGAAGTGCAGCATAGCCGAGCAACAATGTATTTGTGCCGAACTGCAAGAGTTGTACCCTTTATGCACAAGTTCTACCGTTGACCGTCGCTGACTGACAGATGTTTATTCTTGGCTCATCACTAATAGTTACTCTCCACATTGGCAGTTTATAACTTATTAACGTCTTTACAAAATTTAAAACATATATATAACATAATGCTTTTAGATCGTCTAACCATCACTTATAACATGTTAGTTGTAACTTAGATTTACATGAGATAAGACACGTATCTACTCAAACCTTAATGCTACCTCATCTTCATATAATCTATATTTTTTTTCAACTTGGCAATGTGCGGCAATATTCTCAAAACCCTCACTCAGGTGGCAACATGGCTTGACATACATACGCGTCTTAGAACCCGCCTTCAATCACAAGCCAAAAATAGTCATGAACATCTGGACCCAACTCAACTTGGCCAATGTGTGACAATGTTCTCAACACCCGCCCTCACGTAACAACGTGGCTTAACATACACATGCGCCGTAAAACCCGCCCTCAATCATAAACCACAAGCTAGGTATGAACATCTGGACTTGGGTGAAGGGCGATAATAAATGGCCAACCATGGGTCAGACAAGGTGTGAGTCAACATTTTAAACTGAATCTGATACCATGTTAAAACTTGAGCTTACATGAGGTTATGTCAATATCCACTCAAAACCTTAAAGCAATAGATGGTGTTATCTCATCCTTATATTACCCATATATTTTTTTTCCTCAACTTAGCCAATATAAGAAAATATTTTCAACTCATGTCTAATGATTTAGACGTAATAAAAACTTAAAGTCCTATTATATATATGTAGCCATACATGTTACCTTGTAAAAGGTTAACTCGTTTGCAAAATGAGACGGTTTTTCACATCAAATATCACAAGGTTAATTCGTTTGCAAAATAAGACGGTTTTTCACATCAAATATTGGAAACCAAGTGCTACCACCCATTATCAATTTCTTCCGATGCAATCCATTCTCGAGTTTTGCCCGACATGAGTGATTGTTTCATGTGCCATAGTTATAGTTGTTAGTGTCCTTTAAACTCTTGTTTTATTAAAAAGCTCCTTATCTCTTGCAAAATCCCTCAAGGTTCTCCCAAATTTAATATAGCACATCCAAATGAAGTATAGGAAAAAAAATATTTCGTGTACGTTACATCAGTTTAGATGGATTTGGAGTAAATTAGCAATAAAAGTAGGTTAAGTCTTTATCTATAAATAACTAACCTAATACATCCATTTCATACATTTCTCAGACGTTTTCCCTACTAATTAAGCCAGTGGCTTGTGCTAGTTGCTATGTGGCAAATTCCACTTCTTAGAGTTATAAATTCGACATGCTGACTTGACCTAAACCATAAACCCTAAACTTGACATAACAGTTACTATCAATGTTTCTCGAGTAAGCAAATCTATATAACATTTGCAAACATATACACAAAAATATTTGCATATTTTTATGTGTATCAAAAAGCGAAAAGTAGGATATGTTTCTCGACCTTTTTCAGTCTTCATATCACACGAGTGGCAAAAATAGACTCGATCCAACTTTTGTACTTGTTACTTGGGCCTTTAACAAAAATAGTAGTGATGGTCTGGATTCTGGTTCTGGGCAGAGTCCCAATAACCTCCTCAGACCAAGCAGCCCATTTTCAGAAGCCCATTGCGAAATATAACAACAGTATTTAGGAGCTTGTACAAAAGAAAGCGGTAAATTGGGAGGGATTGCCGGCGTTCCAAAATCCCTTGGGACAGAGGTATTGTCTGTCTACCACTTACCCTTTCCAGACTCTAACGATATCTTGTTGGGATATACTGGGTAAAGAGGATGAAGATGATGATGCTGGCGTTCCAAAAGCATAAATGAAAATAGCGACCTCTTATATTTGGATGCGTGTCTTTTTGAATTTTAACTGCCGCACAAATTTTGGATCCTTCCGGCAAAATACAAAAAGATAACCGTTTTTGCAGTTATTGTTGGGGTATCTTCAATGTATTTGACTAATTGATGATGTGTTCACAGTTACATGGTAACAGGAACACCACCTTTTTTATCCTTGAGGCTTTCAAGAAACTTCTTTTCAGCCTCTCTTTCAGTAGGATTTGAACGCTTTTGTGTAAAGCGTTTTTGATCCTCATAGACTTCGTGTGGGGGCAATGCAAGCAATCTATACGTCTTATTATCCATCTTAAATGAATATGTATTAAGGTAACCATCATGAATGACTCTCCTATCAAATTGACATGGTCTTCCCAAGAGAATATGACTAGATTGCATGGGTGCAACATCACAAAGAATGTCATCTTTATAATTACCTATGGACAATGAAACAAAGACTTGTTTACTCACTTTAATTTCACCACAGTCATTAAGTCATGTCAAACTATAAGGTTGTGGATGTTTAGTCATTGGTAAGTCAAGTTTCCGAACTAATTCTGCACTAGCAACATTAGTACAAGATCCTGCATCTACAATCATGGTGCACACTTTTCCTTTTATCATGCAATGTGTATGAAATATGTTCTCCCTCTCTTGTTTATGTTCATCTACTTTAGTTTGTGCGTTAAGTGACCTCTTAACAACTAAAAGCTCACCAGATGCAAGTTCTTCCTCAATAGTGCATTCCTCAACCTCATTCTCTTCTACTCCCTCGTCAACATGCTCTTCCTCTTCACGCTCAGAATCAGAATAATACTCTCCACTCTCCTCTATGTACATGATACGTTTAATATTAGGACATTCATATGCAATATGACCTAAACCCTGACATCTAAATCATTTAATATCCCTAGATATACTAGAAGAGTTAGAAGATTTACCTTGAGGTTGTTCACCAACCTTTTGTTTGCCTTTGTCGATTCAGGAGGGAGTTTGTGGTGCGATCTTTCTACTGAGGTGGACGGTGTAGTGGCTGCTGCACACGGCCTTGAAATGGTGGTGGACGGGCGTGTAAATAGTGGATTCTGTCGAGTGCTAAACATGTTCATGGGTTGGGTAAAGGGCCGAATATTACCTTGTGTGGAAGGCCTCCTCAATTGTCTTTCCACCTTTTCTGCCAAATGTACCATCGATGCTAAGGTTGCACAAGATTGCAACTCCACAGGAAGGGCAATTTCTTTGTTTAGTCCTTCTAGGAACCTTGCCATGGTAGCATCTTCTTTTTATCAATCTGTGCTCTTATCATCAACAACTCCATTTCTTTATAGTATTCATCAACAGTTCTATTTTCCTGCTTGAGTTGGGTTAGTCTTTGAATCATAGTTCTTTCATAAAATTGAGGCACAAACCTTTTTCTCATTTCTCTTTTCATCTCCTCCCATGTTTGAATGGGTCATTCTTCACTCATTCTTCTTGTACTTAGCGTTTGATCCAACCAAAGAAGTGCGTATTCTGTAAATTCAATGGCTGCAAAATGCACTTTACTTAGTTCAGAAAAGGATGTACAAGAGTAAATGAGTTCTACCTTTCTTTCCCATTCGAGGTATGCTTCGAGATCACTTCACCCCTGAAATGGAGGAATGTTCATCTTGATCTTATGGGAATCATCATCATGCTGATTTGGCCTAGGATTATAACAACGATTAGGAACATCATAGCCACGGTTTTGGCGTTGAAAGCCATAGTTTCAACATCAAACTGTTCCTCGTAATCTCTTCCCCATTGACCATCATGCATATGTGGATCATCCTCTGGATACCTCTCTTCTAGTGGTGGCATATACACTGGGGCATGTTATAGGCCTCCTCTGCCTCGTCCTCTTTGTCCCATCATTTGACCACGAACGACTTGCCGTGGTGAATCAACTGGAACACGGCGTTTACCGTCAGATTGGGTAGCCATATTTCTATCCATGGATCCACTTCCTTCTACGGTTCCTGGTTGAGATGTTTGGGGGCGGGGGTTAGATCTTTCAACCTCCAATAGGTCTAACCTCTCGATAATCCTTCTAAGCACTCCAAGTACGTGCTCATCCGTTACGGGATTCCTCATATCCTCCAAAGGTGGGGGAGTATTGGAATTCCTAAACGGTGTCTCATCCATCTAAACCTGAAACAAAATTAAAAGAACACAAAGAAAAAGAAAACTAACACAAAGACTAAAGAAGCTTTGTTACGTTAGTGTAAAGAGAATTTCAACTTGCGCTTGTCCTTTCTTACTCGTATTTTGACACTCAAGGTTTTTACCTCCCCTCTTTAAGTCCTTACAAACCCTTACAAGCCTTTTATCTCTCTTTTCTTGTGCCTCTGATCTAATCATGGGCTTGAAGCAACCAAGACGAGCAAGCAACGTGGAGGTCTTCAATAGCTTGTGCAATCTTCAAAACGGGGTTAGTATCACCAAAGTAAGAATGGATACCGATCAAAGGACACACAACACACTTGGACAAACTCTAAGATTCAAGGAAATTATGAAATCAAATGTGATGTAAAGGGCTGAGACAAAGAATTGCTAAGGGGTTGCCTTGGGCAGTCCTTAACCACACTTAGACTCAATGCACTTAATCACACGTATGCAATGTCCAAGATGCATAAAAGAAGAAGTGTCCGAAATTGTATATAAAAAGGTGTGTTTTTTTGGTCGTGGGTGTTGTAGGAAGTTCTGTGTGTTGATGGTGCAAGGATACCGTTTTAAGCAATTCAAATAGCCTCTTTTGAATAACGGCTATTTTGTACTACTTTTTTTGTAACACTTTTTTTATGTTCTCTTTTTTTGGCTGAAATACCAGAAACTCAAAGTAACCAAAAGATCAATCAAAGAACACAACAACCTTCTTGCTCCAATTTTTTTTATTCTAAGCCGAATCTTATACAAAAGGATGTTTGAAGATGTTCTTGTGAAAAGAGCCTCAATCTTTTGTAGTATAAGGATTGTATGAGCATGGATCACTTGTATGCATTAATAAACACAACATACAATGCAAGTAAGATGCACAAATCCAAGCATGACTAAGAGCTTCAAATAGCAACAAGATTTAAAGTTAACAACGGTAGCTTTTTAGGCTAATAGAAGCAATATAAGTGTGGCTGAAATGAAAGCTCTCTATGCAACGATCCTAATACCCAAGTATGTATTCAAGCAAGAGTGGATACAAGACAAAGTAACCCAAACGAAAATAGTTGTGAACAACAACAAAGATGCAATCTTTTGAATGTTTTAAGATGTTTTAAAAATTGTCCTTGTCCTTGTATAGGGTCCTTGTCAAGGTAACTCCAATATGTCACGGTTCTTTGTCAAAATGTCCAATTATTTGGTACTTAGTCCTGTCCAATATGTTCAAATTGTCCAATATAGTCCAATAGGTCCAATATGTCAAATAGGTACAAAGTATCCAATAAGTCCAATATGTCAAGAAATTTCGGTCCTTTGTTCAACATGTAAAGGTATTGATATTGTCAAGTCCAGAAAGATAGGTTGTATTTTTTTTTGGATAAAACATCAAGTTGGATGAAAGTTTTAAGGCTGAATTTTTTTTTTGGGACCATAATTTTTTTTCGATGACACAAAAATGAAGGCAATGATAGATTAAAGGAGAACCTTTGCTCTGATACCAAACTGATGCGCGGTTGTCATGCCCCGTATGGATTGTCTCTTTAACACTTGGATCCTTAACGGTTGTAGGCAAGAATTTAACTCCCTTCTAGCTGTTGATCACCAAGATTTTTGTTTGAGCCTTCCTCTTTCAAAAGTTACCCATTTTCCAAGCAAGGTTGCTCACACCTTGATTGGGTTCTAACTTTGATCTTCAAAGAAACAAAGAAAACACTAAACTTGTTCTTAAGAAAAACCAAAAACAAAACTCACAAGTGTTTGTGAAGAGAAAATAGACTGATTTTGCCTAAGAATTCTTATGAATCAATTCTCCAACTTTTCTTCCTCTACATGGACGTCCATGCCCTCTTTAAATAGGGCCAAGAAGACTAAAAAAAAGTCTAGTCTACAAAGCTAAAGAAAAGGCTAGTCAAAAGGCTACAAAAAAGACTAAAAATGTATAATTTGTTGGCAAACGGTTTGACCCCTTCTAGAAGCCGATTCTGGTCTTTATACCTGTTTGAGAATTGTAGATCACGTTCTAAAATTAAATTTGGGCTTTTGAATCACCTCATTTGGACATGAGACGAGTTAGATATGGCCCTCCAAAATTTGGGTATCCTGAATGCTTTCAATATGGGCTCTTGAAAACTTGTATGAATTGTGGCCTGTTTTTGAACTACTTGCAGCTCGAATTAACCTTGACTCCTCTTAGAGAATTGTAGTTCACTGAGTGTAGAAAATAAACATATACAGTTCTCTGATTTTGGCCCACCCATTGAAGAGATAAGTCCAAGTTACTAAACATGTGTCACAGAATTCGGCAGAAACAGTACTTGAACTTTAATGCTGTTTTTGGCCATAATAACGACAGATCTTGCAAATGTGTAAAACAGAATGTGCTAGATCTTTGTTTTGTGTTTCCAAAGAAACTTGAATCACTTGATTTGCCCTTGTGGTTGAAGAGATACGGCTGTTTTACGAACACTTATCCTACCAGAAAATTACATTCTGAAATGTGCTTGCTTCTCTTCAACTCCTTTGGTCTTCAAACGTCTCCAACAACCTTACAAGTCCTTAAAATAATTCTAATAAACGTAGAAACATGATAAAAAAACCCTAAAGGCCTAACAAGCTAAAAGACTCAAGGTTTGGTCATGCAAGACCGAATGAACAACCTTTACAACAAGAAACTTTAAGCAAACGACTCAAGGAATGAAATAAATAATACAAACGACTCTTATATGTTACAACACATAAAAACTCAAAGATTGGGCTCAAGTAAGTGAACCTAATGACATTCTTTGTTTACAGGCTCGTCTCGCACATGTCTGAACAAAAATGCATCAACTTCTTGGCTCAAACTCTTTGTCATACTTCTTGTCTCTTGTCCTCGACTTGCGTCGTCTTTGTTGCCACTTCATCAATAATGAATAAGATCAGAATTGAAAACCTTAATCTATTATAACACTCTCTGCGTTGATCTACTTTTGAATTTTGACTTGAACCCAACCGAGTGTACAAGAATTATGTATCTGGACGTCCTTGATCAAATATACTGCATGGTAAAATGAATTGCACACCCAAACCTACCATTATGATATCTAGCGATCGAGTGTCACACATGAAATAATTATCAGAATGCCGAAAGATTGAGTAATATGCCCGGTATAAGATGTTTATTTATATAAGAATTTGATGAATGATTCTTTAAGTGATGTAATGTAGTATGATTTATTTCTTTCAAATTTAAAGAAAAAAGAAACTAGTTTAAAGTATTTTTTCCAAACAATGCGTCCAAGGCTTTTTTACTTAAATTAAAGATATACTCTTATCTTTTTCTTATTCTATAAAGTACAAAATATTTTTAACTTTTTTAATATATCATACAGTACATACTCCAGATAGGTAGTAGGCACTGGCAAAGAGAGTTCAAGTTGAGCTCTCCTGGTTCGTTCGGTTATTTGCTTCTAAAGTCGGAGGCGGATGTGATCACTCATCCCGTTTAAGCTTTTCGACTAACCGAAAACTTAGAGGAAAAAGAGAAATCATTCATCATTCTGATATCTTCATCGTCCCAACCTCAAGAAACATGTATGGAGAATGCAAATCAGAAATCTAGCAGCCTCTTAGATTGAAGGAGATCTTACGCAGTCACCCACACAAGGTGTCCTACACAAACCAGGCTTTCGGTCTAGTAGTAGAGGAACATCCATACTATCGTAGTCTTTGGAATCGAACTTTTCGTTTCTTGAAACAAATGTAAATCTGAATAAACTATACAATGTCTTAGGTGCGACTAACCCAAAACTTTTAAACAAGTCAATCTATCATTCGTTCTTATAAAAATTTCTTGTTGAACACGTGGCAGGGGATGATTTCTCTTCCCCAACATTCACAGTGAGAGGATGTGAACTATTGAACTCGTTCTAAAAGTTGCATTTCTGGGTTTTTTTTTTTTTTTAAAAAGCAAAGCTGCATTTCTGTTATCTCGAAAGAAAGCCAAATCGCATTAATTTTCAAGTTTCAAGTGGAGAAGACGGAAACCATAGGAAACTAGCAATCACTTTGGCATAAAAGATGAAAAGCAAGCAGTACCACTATCATTATGAACAAGCTAAAAACTCAACTCTTCCACCCTCCAAAATTGCCGCCGCTGGCCCCATGTTCTCCTTCCTCCGCCGCCGTCTCAGCAGCAACCAAGTCATTCAATTCGCAAATCAACCGCCTTTCTGTCGAAGGGGCACACCACCAAATTCTCAGTACCTACATTTCTATGCACCAGGCAAATATCCCCATGGACGCATTCACATACCCAAGTCTTCTCAAGGCCTGCACTTCTCTGAGTTTCTTTTGTATTGGGGTTTCATTACACCAACGCATTATAGTTAGTGGGTTCTCGTCAGATTCGTACATTGCCTCTTCTTTGATCACTTTTTATTCGAAACACGGTCATGTTAAACATGCACACAAAATATTTGATATTATGCCGGTTAGAAATATTGTTCCGTGGACTGCCATCATCGGGTGTTTTTCACGAGCTGGTGATGCTGATTCTGCCTTTTGTATGTACAAGAAAATGTTATGTGAAGGTGTACAACCAGCTTCTGTTACCCTTTTGGCTATTCTTTCGGGGGTTATAGAGGGAGCACAGGTAGAATGTGTGCATTCTTGTGTGGTGAAACATGGGTTCGGATGTAATATAGTCTTGTTAAATTGTATGGTAAGTGTATATGCAAAATGTGGAAAATTGGAAGTTGCCAGATATTTGTTTGAATCCATAGATGATAGAGATCTTGTTTCTTGGAATTCTATGGTTTCTGCTTACTCATTAGCAGGCAATGTTAAAGAGGTTTGTAGGCTTTTACATAGGATGAAGGCTGCTGGCGTTCAACCTGATCAGCAGACATTCACTTCAGTTCTCCCTGTGATTACTAAACAGGGAGATGTCAGATTAGCAAAACTGGTACATGGGCAGATACTAGTTACTGGTTCCAAATCAAATGCACATGTAGAAACTTCTCTTGTGAGTGTGTATCTGAAATTTGGAAACATGAATCATGCCCTAAGGATTTTTGAGAGATCAAGAGATAAGGACACGGTTGAGTGGACGGCCATGATTTCAGGACTTGTGCAAAATGAACAAGCTGATAAGGCATTGGGAGTATTTCAGCAGATGGTATTGTCTGGAGTAATGCCATCCAGTATCACTATAGCCAGCGCCCTTGCAGCTTGTGCACAATTAGGGGAACTTAAGTTAGGGCTTTCAATTCATGGCTACACTATCAGGCAAAGAATGTCGGTGGACACCGTTGCTCATAATGCTCTTATCACGATGTATGCTAAGTGTGGTTTTTTAGGTCAAAGCTTTGCTGTTTTCAAGATGATGGATAAAAGAGATGTCGTATCCTGGAATGCAATGGTAGGTGCACATGCACAGAGTGGAAATGTAAATGAAGCATTGTATTTATTCAATGAGATGAGGGTGGCTTTCAAACAACCTGATTCTGTGACTGTTGTCACTCTTCTCCAAGCTTGTGCATCCATTGGGGCCTACCATCAGGGCAAGTGTATACACAACTTCATAATTAGAAGTTCTATTGGACCATGCATTATGATTGATACTGCTTTAGTTGACTTGTACTGTAAATGTGGAAATCTCGATTTGGCCAGGAAGTGTTTTGACAGAATGCCAGATCACGATCTGGTGTCATGGAGTACAATGATTTCTGGGTATGGTAGTCATGGTAGAGGAGAAACTGCATTAGACATGTACTCGCAATTTCTGCAAGATGGCTTTGAGCCAACTCCTACTATATTTTTGGCCATTCTCTATGCGTGTAGTCACAATGGGCTAGTGGAACAGGGACTAGACTTGTTTGAGTGCATGGTAAATGATTTTAGAATTAAACCAGAACTTGAACACTCAGGGTGTATTATTGATCTCCTCTGTCGAGCTGGCAGGCTTGAAGATGGGTATGACTTCTACAAGAGGATGTTCAATGAACCAGTTCCCGATGTTTTGGGTATTTTGCTTGATGCCTGTAGGGCAAAAGGGAAGACAGAGCTTGCAGAGATTGTTGCAAATGAAATGTTGTTAGTAAACCATGTGGATCCTGGGAAATATGTGCAACTGGCACATAGCAATGCTGCAATATCCAACTGGGTTGGCGTGAGTCGGGCTTGGGGCCAAATGAGGTCTCATGGTCTGAAAAAGACTCCAGGTTGGAGTTTCATTGAATTGCAAGGAACAATTACAACATTTTTCAGGGGCCACGTGGGTCATCCTCAGCATGAGGATATAATGCTAGTATTGAAATTTTTGAATAATGAGATCAGGGAATTAGTATGGACTTCAGACCTGGAAGATGACATGACAACGCTGGATCTCTACGCTATCTAAATTTTACACCTGCAGTGAACTGATTACTAAATTCTGCCTGAAATTGTGAGACAATTACTGACTGTTTATTCTAAAATATGCACCTTCAAGCATGCTCCTGAAAGAAACAGCGGTATCGCCTGATTAGAGGACAAATTTGGTCTGGATGGAGTATCATTTGAATCCATTGTGTTCACAGGGATAAACATCAAGTCAGGAATGATCCCAGTGTTCCAAGTAACTTCCTAGTAGTCACATGAATTATGCAGATTTTCCATGAGCCATTCCAGGTGGTTACCAAGATGATGGTTGGTGGTTCTGCTAGACTCTTCTGCTTCAATTTTCTTCCGCACATTCCTTCAGTTCACATGGAAGCCCAAGTATCAGTTCTTTTCTCTGATCTAAGCACCATTGAATTGATTTCTGCCTTCAGCTCATGTCACCGGGATACCAACTTAGCAGGTAATTGCAAAGTAATAGACTTTTCTAGTAACTACTTCCTCCTTCCAAAAAAAAAAAAAAAAATATCTTCATTGACTTGATTTGAAGTATGCTCGATGCTCAAGTCAAGTTATGATAATAAAATTGTCCTGATTTGACTTAATTCGAACTATGTTCGATGTTCAAGTCAAGTTTTGACAATAAAATTGTCATGATTTAACTTAATTTAAACTATGCTCGATGCTAAGTCAAGTTATGATAGAATAACAGTTTTCAATATGTAGTATAGGTAAAGGTAAGTAAATGAATAGTTTTCAATAGGTCCTATAGGTTGGCTGAATGAACATGAACGTTTTTCTGACTATTGCTTAAAACTAAAATTATTATTATTTTCTAATTTAGTGCATCAGAACTTGCAAAAACGGACCAGACTATTTGTGGCATTACTATGATATACTGTGCTATAATATTGTACAAACTAACTAATTTATCTGTCTCGTTGGATGGTATAACTATATATGCACTTTCCTGGCCACGTAAATTTGGTCCAATTCGGTCAGTTTGCCACCGGATGAGATCTCTTTATCTTCAAATTTCTCACCTCCATTTCCACTGTCCGTCACGTAGCAGCCACTCCTTCATACACTTCTTCTTTCTCATCCTTTTATCTAGCCTCACGATCCCATGCTGCCACGTGATGGACGGGGAAAATGGGGGTGAGAGATTTGAGGTGAAGGGATGTCATCCCATTTGCCACACCTGGGTCGGGCATCACACCACAAGTGGTACAATTGTTATTATTATTTGTTTTTTTTAAGGGATCGGCAAAGGAATTCATTATACTGTGTCTTAAATTTTATCGGTGTTAAACTTCTATACAGTTAAAGAAAAGTAGTCAATTTACTAGTTAATATTCAATGTAGGATACGTCATTAAAAAGTACCTTTTGTTTGAGAATCCAATGAAAGTAAATTAGTAAGATGACTATTTCTTTTAAAATATTAATGTAGATAAAATACAAACAAAAACAGTATTTCCTCCGTCCAAAAAAGTTGTCAACATTTTTTGTTTCGGGAAAATCTCACTTATTAGCCTAACGTTTGGCCCATTACTCAGTTAGCAGCCTAACGTTGATGAAACTCACTTAACATCCAATTTTTGTCCAAAATGGCTCACTTGTAGCCAGGTGACCGTTGACCAACCGTTGACTAACCTTTGACTTTTTCAGACCAACCAGGAGTTGACACGTGGCGATCCTTTTTAATTAAAAAAATAAAATTGTATTTTTGAATAAAGTGATTTAAAAGGAATTGTAAATTGTAAAAATTAATTAAAAAATATTTTAAAACGAAAAATTAGGAAAAGGGATAAAAATAATAAAAAATTACCCACAACGCCCCAACCCGCCACCCACGCACCCTAGCCCCACACCCCCACTCCCCACTCCACCCCCACGCACCCCTCACCCCAGGCCAATTTTTTTTAAATTTTTTTTTCTAACTCACTCATAACGCTCCGACCACCCTCCGCGTCCCCCCACCCCCTCCTCTTGCCAAAATTTTTTTTAAATTTTTTTCTAACTCACCCATAACGTCCCAACCACCCCAGCGTCCCCTCCCCCACCCCCGCGCACACCCAAAAAAATTTTAAAATTTTTTCAACTCACCCTCAAAGCTCCGACCATCTTCCGGCACCCGAAACAATCCAATCCCCCAGCCCAAAAATAAAATGACAATGTTTTTTGTTAGGTTATCATGAGGTTAAATTTTCTAAGAGAATTTCTTCTGTATGTTGAATGTTGGAGGAGCGCAAATAACGATGTGCATGATCTAATTGCATAAGTAGTTCATGCACATCGTCAATACCTATTGCTAAATTTTCTAAGAGAATTTCTTCTGTGTGTTGAATGTTGGAGGAGCGCAAATGACGATGTGCATGATCTAATTGCATAAGTAGTTCATGCACATCATCAATACCTATTGCATAAGTAGATTGTCATTTTCTTTTTTGGCTGGGGGATTAGATTGTTTCGGGTTTTGGGAGATGGTCGGAGCTATGTGGGTGAGTTGAAAAATTTTTAAAATTTTTTTGGGGTGTGCGAGGAGGTGGGGAAGGGGACGCGAGGGTGGTTGGGACGTTATGGGTGAGTTAGAAAAAATTTTAAAAAAAAATTTTTGGCGAGAGGAGGGGGTGGGGGGGACGCGGGGGTGGTTGGAGCGTTATGAGTGAGTTAGAAAATTTTTTTAAAAAAACATTTGGCCTGGTGTGGGGGGTTCGCGGGGGTGAAGGTGGGGTGGGGGTGGGGTTGGGGTGCGTGTGTGGAGGGATGGGGCGTTGTGGGTAATTTTTTATTATTTTTATCTTTTTTCCTAATTTTTTCAATTTTTAAAATATTTTTTAATTAATTTTTACAATTTTTAGAAATAATAACATTTTTTTAGAAATGAAATTTTTTTTTTAAAAAAAGAGAAAACCCGCTGTAGTAAGTCACCTTCCGGTGACTAGCTACAAGTGAGCCATTTTGAACAAAGATTGGGTGTTAAGTGAGTTTCATCAACGTTAGACTGCTAACTGAGTAATGGGCCAAACGTTAGGCTAATAAGTGAGATTTTCCCTTTTTGTTTCAGATGATGTTAAAATATTTGTCCATATTCTGAAGATAAATGGCTAAATTTGTCCATATTCTAAAGATAAATGGCTAAATTACTAAAATGTCTTTGTTAATGTGTGTATTTTCTGCTGCCACCTCTTGAAAAAATTGCCAGTGAACTTTTCTGGTTTCTCCACGTGAGCAGCTGTGGCAGCCGGATTCATTTGAGGCCCTCCAGTAGGTGCCAACGGAACTGTGTTGAACGGCGCGCCGGCAGCAACATTGTTTGCCCCTTCAGGTGCGGACACGGAGTGAGCACCATTAAAGCCTTGAACAGAGTTCGAGCTTTCGTGTTCCATTCCTGTTCAGTTCGATCAAAACGTACAAATCAGAACAGAATCAGGTTTAAGAAATGAGTAGAAGTAGACTGCAAATCATCAAGAACACTGGTTTGCGTAAATTAAAAAACAGTACAGGAAATAATTGAATCAGAATACGTCTTAAGATTGTTGAAAACAATCAATCCTGTTCTAAGACGCAGTCGTTCGATGTGTGCGTATGGAAATAACAAAATAAACCAAACCCGGGACGAGTCGAGGACTCTGTCCTTAAGACGTATTGCTCCGGTATACTGTGCCCAACCGGTGTCAGCAACCGTCTCCCAGGATACAACGGGTACCTGTTCAGTTGAGCGGCACTGCTGAACTTGAACTGCTTCGAACTTTCGAGTGCCCTGACTTCTCTTGGACGGGATGCAAAGCGTTGAATGCTATGAATGCAATGAGTAAGTGTGTGTCTAGAATGCAACCCTTGCCCTGTTTATATAGGGGAATCGGTTGGAGAACTGGTTACCGTGACCGTCGGATCAAAACCATAGTTTGATTTAAGCCGTTAGATGAAAGCCTCATATCCAGTTTTGGTAGGTTTAATCTCAGCCTTAAGATTGAAAACTGATTCGCTGGTTTAAACCTGGAGCGTTAAATGGAAACCACATTCGGTTGGGCGGTTAGGTCAGTTTAAATCTCGGCCGTTAGATCAAAGTTGCCTCTTCCGCCACCATTAGATCACACCAGATTGATCTTATCACATGTAGGAGGATAGCGTTGGTTTCAAGTTTGAAACACAACCGCCCAGCATAAAGAATTCTGCACGCTGTCCAACTTCGATCGATCACATCGATCGATCGAAGTGACATCGATCGATCGATGTGATCGATCGATGTACGTCAGAATCATTTCGAACCTTTCTGTCCAACTTCGATCGATTACATCGATCGATCGAAGTTACATCGATCGATCAAAGTTACATCGATCGATCGATGTCCGTCAGAAACTTCTCACGCCACATGGACACATCCAATGTGGTATTCCTCCATAAGGGTGACACGTCACCCATTAACAACGTTTTCCATCCACTTTGAGCATTAATTTCTTATTCACCCGATATCGTAATTGAGTGATTCCACAGCCTAAAATTAACTACTCGTTACGTAGATAATTAAGGACACATTAGTTTTCGGCTTTCATTATCGGAAACTCATCATAACTAAGCTCAAAATACGTTGCTCAACCAAGTTTTGCAACCTTCTTTAATGGGCCAAAGCCCAAACCTTTAAATCTCCAACATAAAGTACAAAATATTTTTAACTTTTTTAATATATCATACAGTACATACTCCAGATAGGTAGTAGGCACTGGCAAAAAGAGTTCAGTTGAGCTCTCCTGGTTCGTTCGGTTATTTGCTTCTAAAGTCGGAGGCGGATGTGATCACTCATCCCGTTTAAGCTTTTCCACTAACCGAAAACTACAAGTGAGCCATTTTAAACAAAGATTGGGTGTTAAGTGAATTTCATCAACGTTAGGCTGCTAACTGAGTAATGGGCCAAACGTTAAGCTAATAAGTGAGATTTTCCCTTTTTGTTTCAGATGATGTTAAAATATTTGTCCATATTCTGAAGACAAATGGCTAAATTTGTCCATATTCTAAAGATAAATGGCTAAATTACTAAAATGTCTTTGTTAATGTGTGTATTTGTAAAACCAAAGGTTACTTTTTAATACCATATTAGAATACATACGTATTAAACGATACTTTAACTATTTTTTTTTTTAAAAACAAATTGTGTATATGTTTGATTTAGACAGTCTTTTTAAACAGAATGAGTAATGTGGACAAAATGAAGAGAATACTTTTACCTCCACAGTAATTTTTCATCGGACAGATCGAGTGAAACTGAGACGGTATATAACGGAGGAGAAGTATTCGACTATGTTGTGGTATGGACTTTTTATAATATAATAGAAAAAAGAACATTAATAGTATGATATGACTCCTCAAAGCTCACCCACTATGTACAGTACACAAGTAGTTGCATTTTGATATATTCTTGGAGAAAATCCCTAGAAGGCTCATTGCCCCAGTATGAAGAAGTATGTGTAAAGAATATAAATCAGGAGTTCAGCGGTATTTTAGTTTGGGTGAGTACTCACTGACCCACATAAGGTGTTTTTCCACAAACCAGGCCTTCGGACTAACAACAGAGGACTACCTACATGCGCGAGTTCCTAGAATCGAACTCTTGACCTCTTTGAATAAATTCTAACATGAGTAACAACTGAATTATATATTCGGATCGCATTTTGCTATATTCCTTGGGGTATGATTGATGGACCCCCGGTGGACCGAATCCCAGATAAGAAAAATCTTGAAGATAGCTATGCCTAGACTTGCTTTTGGCCGACAACGTTTTGCTTTTTCTTTTTTTTTTCTTTGTCTAATTCATATGCCACCATCACTATTGATGGACGCATAGCTATTTCTCCGAGTGAGCTGCCCCTCCTTGCCTCGTCTTTTAGTCGACCTTTGATAATTGCAATTTCAAACATGATTTCTAAGAGGACTCTATTTTTTAGATGAGGGTGACAAATATATCGGTTAGGATTGACAAGGTTTTTTTTTGAAAAAAAAATCGAATCTAACATGTTAGATTGACGTGTCATGTTCGGTTCAATCTGTCAATTTGATTTTTAAATTTGACGGTTTAGCGGTTTTGAAATATAGAGTTTAACAAGTTGACATATCAGAATAACATGTTTGGTTAGTGGATTAGCAAATTACTTAGTTTTGATTGATAGATTTCACGTCGGCTTTGCAAGTTGACTAATCAGTTTCTAGTCTGGTAGGTCGGGCTTGCTAGGTTTTGCTGTATATTTTCGTGTTTGTTGGCCAGCCATGCTAACATGAAGGCGAGTTTAACTTGGTTTCGATCCGATTTCATATTGGCTTGACGTGTCGTGTCAGAAATTGACAATCCTTACCTTTGGGCTCATTCTAATTCCTAAATTTGTTTTAAAGGGAAAATAAGTTACAAGAATAATTGATCAATGACAGTCAATTATATGGACTTTCGAACTAATACATGTAAACTTCTTTTCAGTAACGACGGTTTTTATCCTATTGAGAATTTTTATAATAAAGTTTCTTGCTAGGTTTTCCTTTTTGCTTTTATTCTCTGTCTAAAAATATTATCACCTTGGTCAAACGCATAGTTAGCCAAACATTGTTTAAAATCAAACTGTCTTAGTATTCCACACATTATTCATTGTATTTTTTTGTAAAAAATATTATTTATTATAATTTGGTCTTAAATAATGTAAAAACTATTTTAGCAAATTTGAAAATTGATCTTAATTTCACCAGCAGATGATACTAAGGGCGTCTTCGATGTAAAACACCATATTTTACACAAAAATCACATTTTCGGGTTTGCTACAATAAATTCTGCTACAACCCAAAACACCAAATTCTGCACCAAATAAGAATATTCTTTAAAGATTCTTTCAACATTCTTTATTTAATTCATTATTAAGACTTTTGTAGAAAGACTTTAATTAATTTGTTGAATAATTTATTAAAGTATTTATCCTTAATAATTTAATAACTATTAATTTTATTTTAAATAGTTTATGTTATTTTTATATTATGTAATATCTTTACGTATAAAATAAAGTTTAATATAAAAATTATAAACTAAAGTATGTAATGATAAAAACATAAGTGCGTATTATTTAGTTTTTATTGCGCAAACAAACATATGAAAAACATGAAATTACCAAATAACATATAAAATACTAAAGTTCAAGACCTCTCGGAATTAGTATATTCTTCCCATAAATGCTTTATCAATGCATTGCATATAGCAAAATGAGCTTCTTTATTCTTGATTTGATTAAAGCGATCTAAAAATCTTTCGAATCGAGCATTTTTATCTTCAATGACTTCAACAATCTTGGTGGAGATGGAGACAATCTCCCGCATTATTGAAAAATCTTGATAGAGATGGAGATAATCTCCTGAATTAGTGAATTGTTGTTGCTTTAATTTATATTTATGTTGTATTAGTTATTTTAGAAGCTCGTTGTTAATTTAGTTTCTTTATTGCGAAATATTCTATGTTATGTTTGTAAAGTATTTCATTCAATGTTTGTAATGTACTTTATTTAATAAATCTTATTTTATGTTTAATTATTGTTGTTGCATGTTTTATATTTATTTAACTTAAAATAAATATCTTTAAATTATCTTTCAATTTATAAATATAAAATATTTTTTAAAATTTATTAATATTTGGTTTAAATATCTGAAGAAAATAATAAAAAATGATGAATAGTATTTTTGGGGGTAAATAATGAAACACAAAAATAGGAGAAAAATAGCGTTCTGCACTATTTTTGGGTAGGTTTTTGGGTTGCATTGAAGTGGTTTTTGACTCAAATATGAGGTTTTTTTGGTGGGATTTTGAGTGCATTGGAGATGGTCAAATATGAGGTTTTTTTGGAGGTTTTTTTGGTGGGTTTTTATGGTCTAACAGAGGCTATTTCTACCACTTCTGAAGACTGAACATAGACATCATCCCACATTCTTGGCAGAAGAAACTGGAGAGTTATGACACCACTTTATATTGCATCTTTTAGTATCATATCGCGTATTACATTAGTTCTACATTAACATGCTATTCCACTTTTTATTTATGTATATGTATAAGCAAAGCATGACAGATAAACCGTGTAGGAGCCTGTCTATGTAGTTAAAAGGAAGCTTCCATCTTTGATGAGCACGAAAATGCTGCCTCCATCTCCTCTTGATATACGGAGTTCATCATCTAGATAAGTGGTGAGAAGCCATGATTCTGCATTTCGACTGGAAAGAGAGAACTTCAGTGGTGGTTGGCTGGAGATTGATCTTGCAACTGAGGATGCTGTGCCTTGTACAGAAGTAAGCAAGCCCTTGAAAGGGGCAAGATCAATCTTCTGACCCAGGAACTCTACACTTTCAGGCAGCTCAATGGAATCTGTCAACTGGGGAGTGCCAATAACGCCTTCTTCAAATTTTATCTGGAATTAAGAATGGAGGAATATTAACAAGGAATTAAAGCTTATCATGTAAGCCTCTGGGCATGTTGAAGTTGTTCGGTACGCTAAATCCTCTTGCAAGATCTTCTGGAGGTATGTAAGTTATGAAAGATGAAATACAATAACATTACCCCATTAACTTAGAGGCTTCTGTTTATGGCGGGTTATGAAAGATGAAATAAAATGGATAATAACCTGCACTCTTTTAGGACTTCTAACTTCAAATTTAGCACTGGTGCTGAAGGAAGTGGTGGCTAGTGGACCAGAGAATACCACAATATTCTCAACAGTAAAATTCTCAGAGTCAATCGTCTGTGAGATCTCCTCGACCTTCACCAAGGGCAATGTATCCCTCGACAGTAAAAGAAATAACCCAATAAAAGATGTGTACCTGCAATTCTCGAAAAGTTTAGAATTTTCAGGTGTACCACATTGATGACAGCCATAAGGACGACATTCAGTGGTCAGGTCATTCAGAAGAGCAAAATACAGTTAAAAGCAAATTAAAAAGTTTGAGCATTATAGCTTTTGATGTCGTTGAGACATATTAGGTATGTGTTGTTATTGTTGTTGTAAATGCTAGTACATCATATCTCTACTATTATATCATCTGTGCACCTACATATAGAGTCGGGTCTCACTAGAAGCAAACTCTCTATCCTTTGGAATGGATGTATTGTTTGTCTGCCTCTCACCCTCTCCAGACCCTAGCGATAGCTTTTGCCGTCGTTGGGTATACTGAGTATGTGTTGTTGTTGTTGTAAATGCCCAAGAGTGCTCTTATAGAAAGATCTGTTCTTCCACACATACTGCTAGATATCAGAATTAACGTTGGCAGCATATGGAAACTAAAAGAGGTTCTTCTTTCTTTCTTTTTCCCTAGAGAGCGGTATAGACCAGGCAAGAGCCGCTACACAATCCAATTGCTTATGGTCCTCATACCTAGAGATTAGCACCGAGTACTTTGGCTTGCAATCTAAATTCATAGAATCAGGGAAAGGAAAATATTTTACAGTGAAAGGTTGCATCATTGACAGTTGCACCCTTTCTCCAGCATCACATTTGATTAAGTGATTGAAGTCTAGCAGACCAAGAAACATCATCAGAAAACCATGCTTCAGTGTTACTGAAAGAAGCAACAGGCATCACCACTTCGTTAAAAGGTTAAGAAATGATACTGAAAACGTTATCAGCGCAACAACTTACTGCTCCTAATATCAAAAGGATTCTAAGTTAGCACAATTTTGTTTCAAACGCTTCAAGTTTCCGCATTTTTTAAGCATATATCCATGTCTGAAGTAGATATACTAGTCACCTGATGCTATATAGCAAGTTCTGAGAGCCTTTTGCTGCTCATATTTTGTTTTCAACTATATTAATTGGATCAGTTGTAGGACAACCAACAACGACTAATAGCTCACCTTTTGCAAGGACATCATCTTCCAAAGAACTATTCTCTCTCTATCACTCACTCAAAGTCTTCTCCCATTACGTGGGGGCTTCCAAAGAACTATTGGTGTCAGAAAATCACTTATACTTTGGATGGAGTAGGTTAAACATTGGGGCTTGCCAGTGAGTACCGTGCACACACGAAGTTAATTTTCAGTAAAGAAATATAAGAGCAACGACACATACACTTTTTTTTTTGTAATTTAAATTTTTATAACTAGCCAGACGGCAAATTTACAGAGGAATTAAAGGCTGGACGAAGAAAGCGAATCACAGCCAAAAAGAAAAGAGAAAATCTCACTTATTAGCCTAAGGTTTGGCCCATTACTCAGTTAGCAGCCTAACGTTGATGAAACTCACTTAACAACAACTCTTTTGCCGAAATGTCTCACTTGTAGCCAGGCGACCGTTGACCAACCGTTGACTTTCTCAGACCAATCAGAAGTTGACACGTGGCGACCCTTTTTTAATTAAAAAATAAAATTGTATTTTTGAATAAAGTAATTTAAAAGAAATTTAAAAATTCTAAAAAATTGTAAAAATTAATTTAAAAATATTTAAAAAATCAAAAAATTAGGAAATAAAGATAAAAAAATAAAAAATTACCCACAACCCCCAGCACTCCACGCACCTACCCCCCACCCCACCACCCCACCCCACATCACCCCACCCCCCCCCCCCCCCCGCGGCAAAAAATTTTTTTAAAATTTTTTTTCTTACTCACTCATAATGCTCCGACCACCCGGTCCACCCCCGCGTCCCCTCCCCCACCCCCCCTCTCGCGAATGTTTTTTTAAAATTTTTTTCTAACTCACCCATAACGTTCCAACCACCCCCGCGTCCCCTCCTCCACCCCTTTGTGGGTGATTTGAAAAAATTCTCATGCAAGTAGACTAACTTATTTGAATGTTCAAGGGACAACCAAATATATTTTGCAATATGAAAACTCTTAAATCGTCATCTCACCTAAACTCTTAAACTCGTGAGCAGATTGTTATTTTACATAAACATTTTAACACGTCCCTTCGCTTGTGAAAAGCCTCAAATCCGTTGAACAAAAGTGTTTAATAACAACCTAACATGTGGTCGATACCGATAGGGAGACGAACGCATCCACAATACAAATGGGTGATAGTGTTAGAAAGAGATTTGGACATGAATCTCCTCCTTTGACATTATCTTCAATTGCCATCCCCATTAAATAGTTGACAAGGCCAACTAAAATTAACGTATTTAAACACTTCAGCAAACCTAAAGGTCCATGATGCATGAACAGCAAAATTCCTTCTTTTCATAGTTGAGAAATCGAACCCAGGAATCCAAAATCAAAATAACTTATTTGGTAGCATTACAAGATTCTTAAATACATACCAAAACTAAGAGAAACATATCATCTAAAAGATTACTTATAAGAACTAAGCACAACGCGCACCAGCTAGTCCAGCTCAACTAAGCCAAAAAGTACGAATCTTTTGCCAAACAAACGACAACCCAGGCGCTAAAACGACATAAAAAAATGAGCACAGACGGAAGACGCAGGGGTGGTTGGAACGTTATGGGTGAGTTAGAAAAAAATTTTAAAAAAACATTCGCGAGAGGAGGGGGTGGGGGAGGGGACGCGGGGGTGGACCGGGTGGTCGGAGCATTATGAGTGAGTAAGAAAAAAAAATTTAAAAATTTTTTTTGGCGCGGGGCGGGGGGTGGGGTGGGGTGGGGTGGGGTGGTGGGGTGGGGGGTAGGTGCGTGGAGTGCTGGGGGGTTGTGGGTAATTTTTTATTTTTTTATCTTTTTTTCCTAATTTTTTGATTTTTTAAATATTTTTAAATTAATTTTTACAATTTTTTAGAATTTTTAAATTTCTTTTAAATTACTTTATTCAAAAATACAATTTTATTTTTTTAATTAAAAAGGGTCGCCACGTGTCAACTTCTGATTGGTCTGAGAAAGTCAACGGTTGGTCAACGGTTAGTCAACGGTTGGTCAACGGTCGTCTGGCTACAAGTGAGACATTTCGGCAAAAGAGTTGTTGTTAAGTGAGTTTCATCAACGTTAGGCTGCTAACTGAGTAATGGGCCAAACCTTAGGCTAATAAGTGAGATTTTCTCAAAAAGAAAAGGTGGCTTACAATGTGTATACTAGTCTAGTGCCAACCTTTAGCAAAAAGTGGTTAAGAATAACCACAGTCAAAAGCAAGACCAAGTAAGTACATTCTGCTAACCAATAATCAAACAAAATGTGGCAAACATCAAAATAACAGAAGACATATCGAATTCTAGCCCGAGACGAATCCCCGAAGGTAGCAACAAAATGATACTGCATCAATCCACTCGAATTGCGTATGGAAATCCCTGAACTGTCATTCTTCTGTGCTCCCTGCCTGAAGTGCCGCCAAACAATCCAGCAGAGGGTCTTCATAATCATGAAAACGTGATGCCCTCGACGGTAACTCCAGAATCTGACCTGAAAAATAAAACCAACCGGCAGAAATGGAAAGAAAAGAGAAAGCATATATAAAGAGCAGCAAAATGTGGAAAGTGTGTGATTGTCAGGGTGGTAAATTTAATTGTTTGGTTGGATAATATAGTGTGGCGCTCTGTTTTTAGTGAAGATTTTCGCTGGGAGCTTTAACGCCAGCGCAAGCTCCCAGTTGAATCTAGTGCATTTTTGGCCTCTCCAATTTGTTGCCGCGAAGGAAAGACAGTCAAGAATTTCCTTGGTGATGATGGACAAGTCTTTTCTTTCATGACTGAAGATCCTTTTATTACGTTCTCTCCAGATGTGATACAATGAAGTAGCAAATCCAAGACAGGCCAGATTCTGTTGTAGTTTTGACTGCCAACTGCTAGAAACCTTGCAAATGTCCAAAATATCCTGCCAGTTCCTACCTCTGAAGGTAGACTGAATCTGGAGGAGGACAGATCCCCAGATTCGAGCAGAAAAGGGACACTGAAAAAATAGATGATCTCGAGTTTCAATTGGCCCATTGCAAAGGACACAAATGTTTGAATCTGCAAGGCCCCAAACATGAAGTTTGTCTAGGGTATTCATTCTATTCCAACATGCAATCCAAAGGATTACAGCGTACCGTGGAATAGAGTGAATACCCCAGACAACAGACCTCCAGGGAACTAAGGGCTGCTGGTTTTGGATTGCTCTTGCTGCATCTTTGAGAGAGAACTTATTGCTTGGAAGCCAACACCATTCATCCAAACCATGTTTTCTTCGCACCTGGTTACATTCCATACTGAATCTTCTCACCTCCTCGTCCCAACCCCTTCCAAATGGAATTCTCCAATCATTGTTGGCTAGGACAAAAGACACTCTAGCATTGTCAGGAATGTGTAATTTTCGCTTCAAACTAGCGTGCTTCGTACCAAGGATGCCCCAAGGATGCCAAGGGTCATTCCAAAAGGAGGTAGTTGTTCCATTGCCTATTATTTTCCTAACACTTCCCTCATAGCTGTTCCTAATACCAAGCATTTTCTTCCAAATCCATGAGTCAGATGGTTTTGGTTTTACTTCCCAGATAGATCTGCCTTTTAATATCTCTGTTTGAATCCACTTGACCCAAAGGCATTCTTTACTTAGGCATATGTCCCAAATATTTTCCATTAAGTAGGCATTATTTGTGATGTGTAGATCATTTATTCCTAATCCTCCCCTATCTTTCGGTTGACAAACTGAAGACCACTTTATCTTAGCTTTCCTAGAGCTTCCCCATAGAAAGTTTTTGAAGACTCTCTCAATTTCTTTGATAGTTTTCCTAGGCAAGAATAAAGAGGCCGTCCAGTAGCGGCAAATGGCATTAAGCACAGAATTAATGAGCAAGACCTTGCCACCATAGGACAAGGTTTTGTTTGCCCAACTGGTTACACGTGCTGTTAGTCTATCAAGCAGAGGTGAGCAATCAGAAAAGGAAAGCTTACCCACTGTCAATGGGACTCCCAAATACCTAATGGGGAGAGTGCCAATTTGCATTCCTAGGATATTAGCAATTTCCGCTTGCATTTGGGAATTGATGCCTGAAGTGAAAATCCTGCTTTTATCCAAGTTGGGCTTGAGACCAGAAAGCTGTTGAAAATTTTCAAGTGTGTGTTTAATTACAGTGATTGAGCAGGTGTCAGCCTTAGAGAAAATAAACAAATCATCAGCGAAGGCAAGAGAGATTATATTTAGTTTTTCACATTTGGGATGGAAGAAAAATTGGTTGTTTAAACTTTGTTTCTTCAACAATTGAGTGAGTCCTTCCATTACTAGGATGAAAAGGCAAGGGGAAAGAGGATCCCCTTGTCTGAGTCCCCTAGTAGCAGAGAAGTGTCCTGTGAGAGAACCATTGAGGTTAACCGAGAAGGTGGTTGTTGAAATGCATAGCTCCACCCATTTAACGAAAACAGGTGGGAAATGCATTTGCCTGAGAATGAGCAGTAGATACTGCCATTTAACTGTATCGAAAGCTTTCATAATGTCAACTTTAATTGCACAGCTTTTTGGTCCACTTGAGCCATTGTAATTTTTAACAAGCTCATGGACAAGGAGTATATTGCTTTGTATTGTCCTACCTTTTATGAAGGCCGATTGGTTATCACTTATAAGGAAAGGAAGTAGGGGTTTAAGCCTACTTGACAGGATTTTGGTGATTACTTTATAAGTGACATTACAACAAGAAATTGGTCGAAAGTCTTTCATTTTGGTTGGATTCTCAACTTTGGGGATGAGAGATATGGATGTGGCATTTATGGGGTAGTACATATAATTTTTAGTGAAAAAATATTCAATTGCATTCATGAAATCCTCTCCAATAGTACACCAGTTATCCTTAAAGAAAGCTGCAGAATACCCATCAGGGCCTGGGGCACTATCCGAATTAATTGAGAATAAAGCCTCCTTGATTTCCTGTCTAGACACAGGCCGAATGAGGTCCTGTGCTTGCATTTCAGTCAAAGTCTGCCCAGACCAAATTTGGTCAGATAGGGTAGGTGTGAGTGGCTCAGTGAAAAGCTTCTCGAAGTAGCTAGTGGCTTCATCTTCAATCATTGAGTACTCTTCAATGATGCTCCCCTCTTCATTTTCAAGTCTAAGTATCTTGTTTCTAGTATTGTGAACCTTAACAGTTCTATGAAAGAATTTGGTGTTTTTGTCTCCTTCTTTCATCCATTTTATCCTTGACTTTTCCTTGAAGAAAGTTTCTTCAAAGGCTGTTAATCTGGTATATTCCTCAAGGCAATTCCTTTCTTCAACTTGCAGCTGAGGATTATGGGGTTCTTGGATGGATTTCATTTGTGCTTCTTCAAGCAGGTTTTTTGCTAACACTACTCTCTGTGATATATTTCCAAATTTTCCTTTATTCAGAGATTTGAGTGGAGTCTTGAGTTTTTTGAGTTTAATTGTAAGGATTTGCAGCGGGTTTCCAATCGTTTCCTCATGCCAGACAGACCTAAGAATGTCTTTAAAGGTAGGATGCAACATCCAACCTCTCAGAAACTTGAAAGGCTTGGGTCCAAATCTCTGGGAGTGATGGATCGTAAGCACTCCCGGAGAATGATCCGAAGATAAAGGGGGTTCGTAGACTAGTTGAAAATGGTGAATAAGATTTTTCCAATGATCATTGCAAAACATATGATCAATTTTTGAGTAAGCCCTGTTTACCCCTTCCCTTTTATTTGACCAAGTGTATTTGAATCCGGTGGAGGGAATATCCGCCAGGTCTAAATGTTGCATACATTCATTAAATTCTCTAATTGCGTTTCTATCAACCCTATGGTTCCCAGTTTTCCCTCTAAAGTCTATGATAATGTTAAAATCACCCATTACTAGCCAGGCATTATCGCCCACAATTTGGTTTTGATATCTTAGATCCCTCCACAATTCTCGCCTGTTGCTACGTTCATTAAAGCCATAGACTACAGTGAGGTAGAACTCATCACTATGAGGAGAATGTGGAGAATGTAGCTTCATTCTACAAGTAATGGTTTGCTCTGTTGTTGTAATTAACTGTCCTTGGAACTTATTTGGATTCCAAGCCATCCATATCCTTGAAACTGTATTAGGGAGACTATTGTGTTCAACAGTCCAATTCCTAAACAAGTTCTGCGCAATGGTATTGTAGTTGCTCTCTCTAACCTTAACCTCTACAAGCCCAATGACATCCAATTTCTTTTCCGTTATGTAATTTTTCACCTCTTTCTGTCTCAAGGGGGAGTTAAGTCCCCTGATGTTCCAGCAAGCAATCTTAGTCATCTATGATTTTTATTCCCTCGCCCCCTAGGACGACCCCTTGATGTTCCTCGATTATATTGTCTAGTTTGGATAGAACCTAATCCAAGATCCTCAATGTTATCAACTATGGTATTTGTTTTAAGGTCTGGCTCCTTAGGGTCATCCGTCTGGAATCTATCATAATAGTTTTCGGTGAAATTGGACTATGTGATGAGAAGGTAGAACTAGTGTGCGATCGATTAGGACTCTTGTGTGTCTTCTTTGATTTTGTATTACTTCGTATAATGAGGTTAAGAGGCATAGAGGTATCAATAGAATCATCTTCAGAAAGGTCCACTCCAGCATCTTTTCTAGAGGAAAGGGAGGCAGTCTCATTATCCCCATCGTTATCCTCCATATCATGTTCATTTGAAGGAGGTTTATGCAACTCCTCAGGCAACAAGTTGCCTTCATTCAATTCATCCTCCATATCAGTCAATATTTTAAATTTGTTACCTGAATTATTGTGAGTTTTCGGAGAAGGGATAGTGAGAAGATCACCTGGTGTGTTGCTGATCCTTGGGCTCTCCAGTAAATTAGTTTCAGCTTCTACAGAAAGTTTCCCTATAAGCTCCTGCTGCGATTTAGTGAGCTGTACTTCATCATCTTTTGAAGATTCCTCCATTTCAATCTTTTGCTTACCTTTGTCCTTTCTTGGCCCTTGTTTTGTTCTCCTCTGTACATCCTGTTGAAACTGGTTTACTTCATTTCTTGTATTTGGCCTGTTATGCTCACGCTGACTAGGCAGCTTACCAAGGGAGTCCTTCTTTTCACAAGAGTGACCGAAAGCCTTGCAGGTTAGGCATTGGCTTGGTAACCACTCATAAATTACCTCTTGAGTACATTCATCCCCATTTTCATCAGTGTAGTGGACAGTTGTTGGGGGCCGAACATCTGCTTTAATCTCTACACAAATTCGGGCAAAAGCAACCCTAGACTGCTTAGTAGTAAGCCTGTCCATGAATAGGGGTTTGCCAATAATAGTTCCCAAACCACCAAGCACATAAGGATTGAAGTAATGGGGACGTAATTTTGGAAACTGAACCCATACCGGAATAGTATTCAGTTTGAGTTTCTGGATGGGTTTGTCCGGTACCCATGGCCATAAGAAGAGCACACGGTTTCCAAACTGGATGGGGGATTGCTCCAGAATGTCTTGTTTGGATTCTTCAGACTGGAATCTGAACACAAAAAGATTGTCTTCCATCTTTTGGACTTCCAACAAACCTTTAGCAGTCCATCTTTGCTCAGCAAACTGTTTCATGTTGTAAAATGAAGAGCTATTGCCCATGACCTGCCCTATTATAGAGGCAGTCCATTTTCTCTTATCATCTGCAATTTTTTCGGGATCAATGGCAAATGATTTCTTCCCATTATTGTTGTCGATTTGAGCTGTCAGAAGAGTAGAAGAGCTCTCAGGACAAAAATCCGGCTTGAGCAGGGATGCCCAAGCCGATTTAGCACGAACCGTAGTCTGCATGTCAATGAAATAGACAGATTCTAGTGAAGCTGTCCATTATTTTTGTTTTGTGGTTGTGATATGATCTTCGACCTCAAAAAATGAGGCCGAAGGCCTTAGCGGCCCAGATGGTGATTTAGTTCCTGTTTCAGTAGGTAATCGAAGATTGTAGAGCAAGTAGAAGAAGAAGAATTGCAGGTGAATTAGGTTATAGAAGAGTAGAAGGTGGAGGAGAGGGAAGTCGGAGAAGAGATGTTTAGGGCGGGGATATAGACGTTGCGGCGGCACAACGACACATACACAATATATCATAATGACAACAAAAGCTATTCCTAGGGTCTGGGAAGGTTGAGAGACAGACAAACAATACCTCCATTCAAAAGGATAGAGAGTTTGCTTCCAGTGAAACCCCGGCTCTATATGTACTTACATAGATGACACATTAATAGGGATATGGTACACTAATAGGGATATGGTGTGCAAGTGTGTTAGTGAAGGAATTTAGTAAATACAAATAGAAAGTTTCCGATATTAAAATAGTCATAGCCGTGTATATGCACAAATAATAAAAGACAAAGACAAACAAAAAAGTGTAAAAGCAACCTAAAACGTAGAGAGTATGTAAACCCCTAAATATACTCTAAGGCGCTCATATATCTTTCCTAAACCTTGTTAGCCTTGATCTTCCTCTATGAACTCCTATCCTAGACCATGTCTTTAAAAATATGCAAATCTAGCAGGTCATGTCTAATCTCCTCATCTCAAGAAAATCAGAAAACCTAAGAGTCAAAATCAAATCAGAGAAAACAAGTATTGATAGTTGTTTATCAACTAATAAAAGTTGGAGTAGCAACAGAATGTACAAGATTTCGATTCTTGACATTTTTCTTTTAACATTTTTTAAATGGCTGTATCATATTGCATCACTAGTAACAGAAAAGAGAAAACACCTCATCCCACTCAGATAATTACTACAACAACATTACCCATCGCCTTACGGCGTATGGGAGGTCAGATGTAAGCAATCATACCCATATGTTAGAAACACAGAGACTCATAATTATGCTTCAAGCTGTGTCGATCTACTTCACAGTATAAGATTCACAATGTAAGAAGCGCAGCCAATTTAGTGATTCATTTTGCTTTATTCCATCATATTCCCAAATTTAAAAAAGAATGTGTGGTTGATTCTATTGGTAATGGAAACTCACTCAGATAATTCCTGCGCTCCATGTAAAGAAAAATCAGAAAAATACAATTCAAAAAAGAAAACAGAGAAGGAAGACATACGCAAGAATCCATTTGCCATTGAGTAGAGTCAACGCCTCAGTAGGAGCCGGAGTAGGGTTCATGGCTTCCAACTGAGTAATAAGCTCAACAATCTCAGCCCTAGTCCCACTACTAGCACTCAATCCTCTATTCGTTCCATAAAAAGAATCAACCAATTGCTTCTTCAGCAACTCAATTTCCGTCGGTTCCTTGGGCGGCTCCTCCACCGCAACCCCAGCCTCCTTTTCTGGACCCCACTCATCATCAGGCACAACCCGCGCTATTACCCCAGATTTTCTTCCCTTGTCGAATCCTTTGACTGATAGCGATAATAGTCTCTGCTCCGATCTCTTTTCAGCAAAATCGGTGAAATTCACATGAAATTTCCGCGATTTCGCGTAAAATCGAAAGTCCTCTTGAACTTGGTTGAGAGTTTTGCAGGAAAACTGATGGATTGATGTGATAGTAGCCATTGCTGATGAAGATTGAAGGTGAAGGATAGCTGATTATAGAAAGAACGTTGTAAAAAATAGCTGATTATAGATTCGGCTGTGTACATTTTATTCAATATTGTTCCACATTAGTGTTTAGATTAGATTAAAAAAAGCAATTTTATAATAACATACCACATATAGTAATCCAAAAATATACTGCGAAAAAAGATGCACAAAATTTAAAGGGTATAGTAAACTTTGGAAAACCACCAAACACGAATATATTTAGTGATTTAATATAAAAACTTGATGTCCAATTTATTTATGACTAAACAAATTAATCGACACAATTAAATAACAATAATTAAATAATACTATATCTATGTTTATACAATTGAAACAACAAAATAACACTAATTAAATATTAATATCGTTCGTGCAAATAAGTAAAGAATACTTAAATAATATCATGCATACAATCATGCAATCAAAACAATTTAATAACACTAATTAAATATTAATATATGTTCGAGCGATCGAAACAATTAAACGACAATAATTAAGTACTACATCACATATGCATAAATACAATAATAAATTACAATAACTGAATTACAACAAATAAATAACAATAATTAAATTACAAGAAATAAATAACTCACAAAAAAAGTGAGAGAAAACTCGTGCCTATCTTCAGGTGTGTTGTGATTTAAGCGAGATTCCGGCAGAACTTCGCTGCGTTGTAGAACTGCGGAAAGAAAAGTTTGAATTGAAAAACGAGGGGCGTTCATTGGCAAACATGGTGTGGCATTCGGCGGTTCTGTCGAAACTGTAGTGTGCACGACGGTTTTGATAAAACCGTCAAATGTCAAAAGTCAAAATGACATACGGCGGTTCTGTCAAAATCACGGTATGTTTCACAAGGTAGTTTTGACAAAACCGACATATATAGCTATGAGTTTATTCTCAAACATGTGATAAAAATAATTTTTTAAAAATAAAACTACAATATTTTTTCCTTTCTCCCACTTGATTGTTGGATTGTGTTCCTTTTTTTTGGTATCGTGTCAGTGGTTATCGTATGCTCTAATTTGTTAGCATGATCTAATCCAGTTAACTAAAAGAATGTTTGTTGCAGATTAAAGGATACAGTTTTGCTTCACAACTTGATCTGAGGAAACTTGGCTGTAATATCGAAGACTAACGGCTCTTTGTTATGAAGAAAAATAAATTATTGATAATAAACCAAAAAAAAAAAACACTAAAAGGAATGTACCTCTTTCAATCAGAATGCTATTTGGCAAAGAATCGTTCATAAAAGGAGACGACATCTATTTGAATAGCTTCTTGTGTGCCACAGATGTCTCCTGGATCATTCTTTACACTTCTGATGGCTTCTCGTCTTCTTCTATCTTTTACAACATTGTAATAAAGAAAAAAAATATATATTTGCATCCTCTTCTTTCAATCATTTTATGACGGCCTTTTGTCTCCAAAATACTTTTTCTTTTTTGGAAGTACGCAAATGGTGTTAAACTAACTTTAAGTATATTAATTAATGAAAAAAAAAATTAAGTTCCACTAGAGTACCAACTGCATTGTCTTTCACATGTTTGTACTAGTGTCAGCTATAAGATCATCATTAAAAAAATCGACGATCAGATAAAAACGAAAAACTTATATGCAACCTGAACATTATATATTTTCTGATGGACATGTAAGTTTTTTTTTTTTTTTTTGTTAGACGTATCGGTCAGGGAAGAGGGATTCTGAAATTCATGTTCATTAGAGTAAAGGTGAAATCTCTCATCCCGGGAGTCCCCAAAACCTCAGCCCTAAGGAGCATCGTGGATGATGTAAATTAGGAGCCCAACGGTCTTTTAGGTTAGGTGAGGACTTACGCAGTGATCCACATAAGATGCCTCCCGTAAACTAGGCCGGTGGAGCAATCACACTGTGTGTGTCCTTGGATTAGAACTCTTAAATACAGTAAATCCCATCTCGAATACCACTGTACTATACTCTAATCGCAATTTCATTGATGCAATAGATGAAGGTAAAACTTAAGACACTACATGGTGGAAAACCCCACCTGAAATCATGTCGTGAATGGAGGGGAAAAGCAACAGATACTGGAGAAAAGTCCTGTATTACAACTGTCTTTGTTACTCTGGAAGCTAATTTAGGCATTTTAAAAAAAAATCGCGAGAGGAGGGGTGAGGGAGGGGACGCGTGGGTGGTCGGAGCGTTATGACTGAGTTAGAAAAAAACATAAAAAAAATGTTTGGCCCGGGGGATGGTGGTGCGGCGTGGGGGGTAGTAGCTTTGTGGGTGAGTTGAAAAAAGTTTAAAATTTTTTTGGGATGTGCGCGGGGGTGGGGGAGGGGACGCGGGGGTGGTTGGGACGTTATGGGTGAGTTAGAAAAAAATTTTAAAAAAAAATCGCGAGAGGAGGCGGTGGGGGAGGGGACGCGGGGGTGGACCGGGTGGTCGGAGCATTAGGAGTGAGTAAGAAAAAAAAATTTAAAAAATTTTTTGGCGGGGGGTGTGGGGTGGCGTGGCGGGGGAGGTGGGTGGAGTGCTGGAGCGTTGTGGGTAATTTTTTATTATTTTTATCTTTTTTTCCTATTTTTTCGATTTAAATCACTTTATTCAAAAATACAATTTTATTTTTTAATTAAAAAGGGTCGCCACGTGTCAACTTCTGGTTGGTCTGAGAAAGTCAACGGCTGGTCAACGGTCACCTGGCTACAACTGAGACATTTCGACAAAAGAGTTGTTGTTAAATGAGTTTCATCAACGTTAGGTTGCTAACTGAGTAACGGACCAAACCTTAGGCTCTTTAATTACGCGTGACTTTGTCATATATAAAAATGAATAGATGAAACCTGCATAAAACAGATAAATAACGATGTTATTTATTTAAGATATAAATGTCGACGGTTTGCTGAAAGATACAGAAGGGATAAGACGATAGCCAAAAGACCAATCTCCATTTTTATTTTCTACTGAATTTATTTACAATATATAATCAAATATATACATGCATGGATTTCAATACATCCATCGCAAAAGGAATTTTCTATACGATTTAAATCCATTCAAATGCAAAATTCCATCACAAAATGGACTAGTCAAAAGTTTTGCATGAAAGTCTGATACAAGAGTAATGATTCACCAACTTACAACACTTGTGTATATATGGAATAAAGTTCCCAATTTTCTTGCTTTTGTTCTTTTGAATCTGAACTCTGTTTTATTTCTTTCCTGTTATATGTATACTCTTTTTCTTTCATCTCTTTTCCCTCAGTTTTTTTTCTCTGTATATATTTGACCTTAGTTTTGAAATATAAGTGTCAATATTCCAAGAATTTTTATTCATACTCTATTTTTGTGGTTACGTTGATAACAAGTTTATGAGTTGTATCTAACTGCTTTCGGTAAACCAAAACAGACCGAGTATCCCAGGATGAATTACCCAAATTGCTTTTACAGAGGGGTAGCCGAAAATAATTTTAGTCTGAAATAGATAGGTGTTTGGCCAATCCTACGCGCGCGCATATATATATATATATATATATATATATATATATATATATATATATATATAGACACACACACGTGCGCGCATGTATGTGTGTACTGCAAGTACGATTTTCAAAGATGATAAGATCTGCATCCGACGTTTGGTTTTTTTCTTGGATAGGTATGCTTAATAGCTTTTGGTTTTTCTTACATAAAGTCCAGTTAGATGACAGTACCGTATACTTAGTAGTTCTGAACATTAAAATCTTCAAACACCATTTAGGTTTTGCCACCAATTATTATTGAAATTTGGACTTAAATAAGGTGAGTCACAACAACAACAAAAGGTGAGACACATACCATTCAAAACCTTAAGGTAATAGGTACTGGTATCTCATTCTCACATAAGTCATATATTTTTCTCAAAGTAGGCGATGTGGGACTATATTCTCAATACCCGCTCTCATGCTGGAACATGACTTGACATGCATACGCGTCTTAAAATCCGACTCTCATTTATAAACCACAAGTCATTCTCATATAACCCATATATTTTTCTGAAAAGTGGCCGATGTTTGACTATATTCTCAATATCTGCCCTCACATGGCAACGTGACTTAACATACACATGCGTCTTAGAACCCAACCTCAATTACAAACCACAAGTCATGCATGAACATCTACACTTGTGTGAGGGGAGACAATAATTGAACATCTGGACTTGGGTAAGGGGAGACAATTTGGCCATCCATGGGTCAGACAAGGGGTGAGTCCACATTTTAACCATGTTGAAACTTGGGATTATATGATGCGAGACCCATATCCGTTCAAAACCTTAAAGCAATGAGTAGTGGTACCTCAGTCTCATATAACCCATATATTTTTCTCAAAGTGGGTAATGTGAGACTATATTCTCAATAATTATTTCATATAACTTTTCATACTTGGACTTATTATTGAATATCCTAATCTGTTTTACCATTTTATATTATCATTCATGCGTACCTTATAGCAACTGATAAGATTGCTGTTTTGTGACTTTTAAATAACAGATTCGAACCGCGGAAACAGCCTATTACACAAAGTATAAGGTAAGACTATGTACATCAGATCGCGATACGATCCGGTCTCTCTTTGGACTATACAAAAACACAAAAGTATAATGGACCAGAAACGTAAATTCACGTAATGAAAAAAAGGTGAATACAAACAAATAATGATTGGACCATGTGGGTTCTAATATATCGTTCAATCCTCACCAAAAGAGAGAGACTGTGTAAACTTCCGCTAGACTCCAAAGCTCCTTGCCCAAAGTCGATGTTACATCAAACGTCAGTGTGACTGGACTCTGAATTATTTAGTCTAATATTTGTCTCTTCCATTCAAACATCGTGTGTGTACCAATAAGGCTGGGCCACCGTTCAAGTTTGCTATCTGTAAATACATCCAACATAGTACGTATACTTTTTTTTAGGGTGAAATAACAAAACATTGAGCTTACAAGAAGTAATATTTGATCCCTTGCACATTTTCAGACAATATGTGTGTGAACAACATGGTAGGGATATTATGGACCGAAAGATAGGGTTAGTTAAGGAGACCCAGACAATTTGATTATGTGTTTTAAGATAATACCTTCACATACATTTAGTTACTTTTCTTTATTCAAATTATGTGTGACCGCTAATGTCTTTTCACAAAAGATATTGATAAATAAACCTAATGAGATTCGATTGGCCATCCCACTACTTAATTCTATTTGCATGGTGATGTAAGAAAATTGAAATCAAGTGTACGTGAAAACTTGTTATGCGGGACACGCAAGAATGCACATTTATATTCATTGAGGCTGTTTTGACATTCAATGTCGACATATTTGATTCACGCTTATTTGCGTGATGATGCATGACAGATTATGTTTAAGCTTTGTTCATCAATCTTGGACATACCACTTTACAATCAATGATATTTGTGGCATATCACATTGTTGTGAAATATGTATATGGCACTGGGAAAACCAAACAAGAAAGACAACAACAAAAACCGAGACGAGTTTCAAGATAACTATGTTCTTAAAGTAATTACTCTGGCAACCAAACAAGCTCCTCCAGACATGTCGAAGCTGGAGCCATTTGATGGCAAGTTCTACAAGAAGTGGACGGCCAAGGTGTTGTTCTTTCTCGAGATGCCCTCTGTTTCATACGTGCTTAAGATGGACAAACCTAACGATGAAACAAAGGTACGCAAGTATGATTCAGACAATACTACTTGCAGAGGCTTTATTCTGCACTTTTTGTCTAACTCATTATTTGACATTTATGTCAAATTCACTTCAACAAGAGAAATTTGGTCAGCACTAGAAATTAAGTATGGTGCTAAGGATGTTGGCAAGCGCAAGTATGTGGTAAGTGAATTCTTAAAGTTCTAGATGGTGGATCATGCTCCAATCAATAATCAAATCCATCAATTTCAACAACTGATGGATAATCTGGAAGAAGAGGGGATCAAGATCGATGAGACCTTCCAGCCGCAGCACTATTGGAGAAACTTCCACCTTCTTGGAGCAAATACAAAAAGAGAGAGAAACACGATAATGCCAATTTGCCTCTAGATGCGGTAATCAAGCACATACGCATCGAAGAGAACAACAGAATGGAAGACGAGTCTCACAATCAAGAAGGCATCAAAGCTAACATTGTTGAACATGCTGCGAAGAAGCGAAAATTTCAGACTAACAACACTGGAAAAAACAAAGTTAAGAAAATTATTGTGCATGTCCAAAAGAAGATCAAAGGAGTTTGTTGGGTTTGTGGAAAGTCAGAATACCAAGCAGTCAATTCCAGGAAAAGGAAGGGCCAAAATAGCAATCAAGCAAACCTTGAGGAGGATACAGGCACAGCAGATGATATCGTTGCAGCGGTCGTCTTAATAGAGGGAAACCTTGTCAGTGGCACTACAGAATGGGTGGTAGACATAGGAGCTACCAGGCATATTGCCACCAGTAAAACCTATTTCTTGATTATCAAGAAATAGGTAGTGGTGAACAAGTCTTCTTGGGAGATGCACATGGAACCCAAGTTCTTGGAAAAAGGGAGGGTGCTTCTCAAGTTGACCTCTGGAAAGAAACTGGAGTTGAGCAATGTGTTGCACTATATCTGGAGTGCTACTGAACAAGGCTAATATCAAACTTGTTCTCAAATCTGATAAACTTATTTTGTCTAGGAATGAGGAGTTTATCGGTAAGAGTTTTTGTAACGGAGGTTGCTTGTACTTGATGTTACATGTATTTCTAATAATAAGATTGCAACTAGTTCTGCTTATATTGTTGAGTCTATTGATATGTGGCATGCTAGACTCGGACATGCAAACATGAGGATTATAAAGAAACTTAAAAACATGGATGTGATTTCTTCTTATGATAATGACAGTTTTGACAAATATGACCATTGTGTTGAGGCTAAACATCATAAGAAACCATTTAAGAAAGCTGATAGATTATCTCAAAAACTTGATCTAATTCACAGTGATTTAGGTGACTTTAAGAATCACATGAGTAGAAGTGGCAAAAAGCATTATGTTACTTTCATTGATGATTACTCTAGATATACCAAGGTATATTTGTTAAGTCAATAGGATGAGGCTGAGTCATTGTTTGTAAACTACAACAATGAAGTTGAAGATCAGTTAGATTTAGAGGTGTTGAATACAATATAGATTCTTTACAAAGATTTTGTGAAGAAAATAGAATTATTCATGAAGTCGCAACTCCCCGTATACACCTCAATCTAACGGAGCAGCAGAAAGAAAGAGCAGAACGCTTAAAAATATGATGAATGCAATGTTGGTTAGTTCAGATTGTCAGACAATATGTAGGGTGAAGCAATCTTGATTCCATGTCATATTTTGAATAGAATACCTCATAAGAAGTTATATAAAACGCCTTATGAGTTGTGGAAAGGTTATGCATCCAACCTGAGTTATTTGAAAGTGTGGGTGCATTTAGTGAAAGTCGTTATTCCTAAATTTAAAAGAAGTAAAATCGGATCCAAGACAAGGGATTGTGTGTTCATCGGATATGCTCAGAATAGTGCAGCGTATAGATTCATGGCTATAGATAATAGTTCTATATTGGAATCTAAGGATGCTGAATTTTTTGAGCATATCTTCTCTATGAAAAGACAATCCGAAGTTGTCTCTAAATTTGAGATACGTGAATCAAGTAAAACGAAGTCAATAAGGAAGTTGATCTACCTTGAAGAAGCAAAAGATAAAGAGTTCAGAAATCATTTGGGAACAATTTCACAAAAACTTCCATTTTAGAAGATGATCCCAAAACTTATGGAGATGTCATTAAATCAGTAGATTCTAAGTTTTGGAAAGAAGCCATTAATAGTGTAGCGCCCCGCTCCTGAGCCCTAGCATCAGAAACAGTGCACCCGTCGTATCTCGCTAAGGGGAATACAAGGCGTCGATACAAATCAACTACATGTCATCATAATAACGTAAATCGATGCCAGCGGAAGTCATTATTAATATCCTCGATAAAATAATAATCATCATCAATACAATGTCTAAGAATTTCTAAATAAATACAATAGTCAAATGTATATAAACATTAATCTCGAAAATACATAAACCTCGAATATCGAAATAACTGTCTCAACCAACCCTCGAAAGTCTTTTCTAAATATCCTTAGTCTCGAAATCTCTCGTCTCGACCTTTCACGGTATACTAACTCTTGTGTAAGCATACCCTAACTCCTCCTACCTACAAAACTGGTGAGTGGTGGTGTGAGCCAAATCAACGGGCTCAGTAAGCAACCTATCTATACCCATTATGGAAATCATACATGTAGAGACAGTTACAGAAAACAATTACAAATCAACATACATGTCTCCAGTAGTCAATTAAATTCACTCGAATATCTTTAACAGCTGACACATCGAGAATAGTCAAACAAGATCCATCATTCAATCTACATTACCGTGATGCATGCTCTTATCAAATATGACATGCACAACAAACAAGTAATCACATAAACAAAAGAAGGAAATAATACATGCCAATGGTAAAAAATAAACTGTGGAAAGTAAGTCACTCCACATTATAATGCGCAACTTCATGATGCATGCCTTTCTCTACGTGTCACACGCAACGAAATCTCAACACACGAATATCTGTCTCTTTATCATGCAATGCATGAACCTCGAGGTGTTCCTACCACACGCCTCGTCAGACCACACGCCCCGTCGGGCCACACGCCTCACAGGGCCACACGTCCCGTAGGACCACACGCCTCATAGGGCCACACGTCCCCTAGGACCATACGCCTCATATGGCCACACGGCACATAGGCCAATGCAATGCTCATGCCATGAATGCAAATGCATATCATACGTAATCTGGTGCATCCATACTCATACATATGCTCGCGCCCATACACGTGTATATATACGTACATGTATACCCGCACACATCCATATACATATATACAACGAACAACACACTAATGCCTGATAAACATAACAAGCATAGATAAACCACTTACCCCTGATGCATGACAGCATAACGAGCACAAATAGATCACTTACCTCTGACCGGTCACTTAGTTTTCCAATTCTATGCTCGAACGTGAAGAACGTTACCATAAAAGTCTCTGCTTCTACATGTCTAACTTATCCTCTGGAATCTTCAAAATTTGAACCTGTAAGTTAATTATTTGTTTATTAACTTCTCTCTTCAACTTTACCTTTACGCCACAATTTCTTTCCCCTTTTCAACATTGATTCGGCTAGAACACTGGTAGCACCACAATTTTAGGCACATATATATTATATATATAAACATATACATCACACATATACATAACCTTGTACCCTAAAAATTCCACAAATTTGTTCTACCGCAAAACTGACGTCGTTTTCCAATTACATCCTAAATATTCTCGGCCACACACAGAGGTAAAACACAAACCCTGAAATTCACATGCCCAGTACACAAGTCATCCTGAGTACACATGTACAACAATTCACAATTTGCATAGTTCTGTAAATATATATATTCCTGCAACATTCGGCCACTGGCCCTTATGGAATTCACGGTTCCCAAAATTTTATTTTTTATTTTTTCGGCATATACACAATATACAAACGACACATACATATATAAAAATCACTTATGCAATTCAAAATACTAATACATGATCCAAGGATTTTATAGCAAATTAAACACATAGTTTTGCAAAAATATAACAAGTATAGGTAGGTTACTTACACGATGGATTACACTATACCGCACAATTGAATTGAGATTGGGTTGAATTAAAGAAACCTCTCCTTTTCACTTCCTTAAACTCTCGGCTGGGAAAGCTTTTTGGCCAAGAATTTCCTTTTCTTTGCTGTGTGGAACGAACGTTGGGGATAGAAAGGAATTTAAGGTGTGAAATACTTTTTTTAATGAAAAGATAAACGAATGGAATAGGGAGGGATGCTAGGCTTAATTCTTGGGGTCATTTATTGGGGGTTAATTGCCCCCATCCAAACTGATATTTCTATTTTTTTTTTTTTTGCAATTCAATATATTTTTTATTTTTAGTTTGTATTTACCGTGGGATATAACAGACATCCCCCTTACAATAAATTTCCTCCTCCAAACTTACGTATGGCGTACTTAATCATTTATTTAAATAAAGTCCGTACTAAATATCCATTGCATATTTTGATAAGTTAACCATTTCATTTTCTTGTTATAGTCTAAGGCCTCGAAATCATTTCTTGTATACTAACAAGGTAGTTTCTGAATCCATTATTCTCAGCTTATTTAAGGTCATAACCTATCTTCTTAAAACTCTAATATCAGCCTTAGGGTTATTGTCACCATATCGAGGGTTCCATATCCCAGTCGTCATTCGATATCGTACTTATATCTGTGGTCATTAGCAGCCTTGCAAAATCAGTTCTTAGGTTATTATAATCTTTACTTAATTCTCTATAATGACAACTTATAACCCTCCACTTATACCACTTGACGTGTACCATTCGACTTTTTGCAATCTACAATTTTGTATTCTAAACTCATCGTATATTATTCACTTCCTAGTTACATGACCATCTGAAATGTCCATCGAGTCCTCTAATATGCTATTTATCACTCTCCTTTATTATGGAATCAAATTCTTGAAATCAATTCCTATACTTGTGAACTAGTTCTATGATCATGCTTTTACTTTCTCAGAGATATTTTCAACAACCTAGTATACGAAGTATGTGTATGGACATATTTTTCTTCAATTTAAAAGGAAAGTAACTTACGTAGCCATAATTTGGAATATAGCTTTAACCGTTTAAAATAATATACCTTCTAATTTTTTTTGTGAACACAAATCCGAAATATCATGTATTTGTTCTCGCAATACGGTGTCTTGAATGACCATTTGTAAAACAATCACATAACTTGTTTGCAAAAGTATTACGTTTAACACCACTTTAAATAAATTGAGACACAACAATCGCAAATTTTTTTATATAAAATAATTTGAACATGATGTCTTTTCCTTCTAAATGGAATATATATTTTGAAAGATATGCTTTTTTTTCCCGCAAAATACAACAATTGAAAACCCAACAATTACAAAATTTCATCAAACAATTTGAATACGGTACCTTTCTTTCCAAAATGAAGTATACATATATTTTAAAACTATTTCTGCTTCACAAATTAAATAAGTTCATCGCAAGCAGTTAAAAATATTCAAAAGCAGTTAATGGTAAAGTGCTTGCTATATTGATAGTTGACAAATAAAATTATTTTATCAAAATAAATATGGCTAAACGAAAGTTTGAGAAATATATAAACATATCGTTTTTTTTCTCGAAAACATCATTATTTTAAAATATATCAGTTTTGTCAGGGGTGGTCGAAATTCTCTTAGGTTGCTATACGAATTCAGAAATGAATACAGCCTTGTAAAGTAATATACTGTATAAAAGATTGAAACAAAATCTTTGAAATACCTTTGAAATGTAGGATATATCTTAGTGTACGTGCTTATATGAAAATAGTTGGCTACTTGAAAATTAATAGTCCAATACTTCGTATAATTTTTCTAAATCACCCTTTAAGGTCATTGGAAATTCCACCTATATACCGTTTCTTATAAATCTTTAACTTAAGTTGTTCAATCCTAGTATGAAACACTAAATATTAGTCGACTTAGGGTATTCTAATTCACCATGCTTCCGTGTGCCATACTGATCCACTGTACTTCTTCACTTGGTTATTTCAACCGCTAATTCTATATTTAGTTAGGTCTCGTCGGAAAAATAATCACTACTTGTTTATACTTATCCTATTTCAATTCAAGCCTACTCAATACATTAGTACTTACGTGTTTCTAGGAATCGACACTTATTACTTTGTTATTCCACCGTACTTACTTTAGTAATGCTCGTTTATGACTATCGATCAATATCCCCAATAAGACTAATATCTTCGGCCTATTAGATACTCTACAATTCCACATCTTGATCATAACTATAACCCATTTGTACGATATTCTTTGCTAAACTCCACTGATCGTAACGCTTATAAATCATTTTTCCTATTAATTCGTTTTACTATAATCATCTCTTAAGAACTACGATTCCAACTTAAACCTAATTACGTTTTGACTCTACTATAAAAAAACAGAGACGTGAACCCGTTTCATTTATTATAATGGTACCGGGTTTGCAGGGGTCGGATATAAGGAATTACACAATTGGTTATAATCAGCACTTAGGTAAGGCAAATAATCCCGAGTCGTAAGGAGTGCCTTAGGTATATGTGGGCATATCCCTTATCCGATCATCGCTTAGGTCTAATGTCATGACGTATTTCTAGAATCGATACCTGGTATCATTAGTCTTTATGTCTAAAATCATTACTTATTTCTAAGTTCAATGCCTATAGAATATATTCACAGCTTATGACTAAGATCAGTGCTTATGTTCAAATCATCACATGATGTTTAGATCACCGCTTGATTTCTAGAGCCGGTATTCCGTATCATCATTCCTTAAATCAAAAATCGTAACTTACGAGCAAAATCATCACTTAACTTCTAAGGACACGTCTTATTCCCAATAAGATGCTTCATATATGATCCTTGCTTACGACTAAGAATCTATACTTATGTCTAAGACCATCATCGTATCCGTTATGTATCATTATCTTCGGTTGATAGTAGAAAGATTGGTTTATGTTCGTTCATTTGTGACTATATAAGCTTACATCATGTGGGGGATTGTTGGAAAAGTACTTTAAATCTCGTGATCCAACCTTGTATAATGTTATGTGATCTATTGGTAGGAGATTGGATGAAGTTTTGATTGTTTTATGGACAATAGAAAGAAGTGGAAGCGTCCCAAACATATGAGGTGCTTCATGTGTTGAAGAAAGTTTCCAGAACACTTCGAACGCCTAGTTTAGGTTCCTAATGTAGGTTGAAGCGCCTAATGTAGGTGTTCGAAGTGGTCCAGAAAACTTCCAGAACACTTCGAACGCCTATATAAGGCGCCTGAAGTGTTCCAGAAATCTTCCAGAACACTTCGAACGCCTACATAAGACGTCTGAAGTATCCAGAAAACGTGCATAACGCTTCGAATTCCTACATTAGGCACATGAAGTGTTGCGTCTGTTCATAAAAGATGTAACTTCTGCACCATATGACATCTCCTTTTATATTGAACGTTCATGGCTGATCCAAGGAGAAAAAAGTCTGCAGAAAAGAGTCTTTTTCAACTGGTTTTTCTAAACTCAAAGCCTATAAATAGTAGGCTTTGCTATCTTAAACATATAGATGAAAATTCTTGAAAAACTAGAAAAATTCTGCATCACTTTCTTCTTTCATTCTCTCTGCTATCAATCTCTTCTACCATCAAGTTCAAACTCTCTCTAATAGAGCAAACTAAAGAGAGTAAGCTGTTATATCTTGGGAAGCATTAGTCTTATTGTCTACCTTACTCACTGGTAGATGCTAAATTACTTTAAGTACATAGTTATCTTGAAACTAGTCTCGATTTTCGTTGTTGTCTTTCTTGTTTGGTTTTTCATTTGCCATTTACATATTTCCCAACACACATGTCACCCGAATCCACTAACAAAATTCTCACACACACACACACCACTGACGGATCTAAAATTCGTAAAGAGGGTTTGCATAATACAGTTTATAAAGAAACAATTTTAAAAATATTAAACAACAGATTTATTATGAACAATTCATTATAATCATAAATCAACAATATTCAAAACACATTCAAACTATAAGATACATCAAAACTATTACAAATTCAAATAAAATTACAAATCTCCTCGTCTATTCTGCACTTTCAAAAATATATATTTTTCCGTATAAGTAACCAACAATCATTTAAGAACTTTTTTTTTTACCTTCCCTACCCGACGCGGGTTTGGATCTCCTAACCTCACTTTCCTCACCCCCTTTGTGACCACGCGACACGTGGCAGCAAGGGGGAGTGGTGACGCTAGATGCGGGTGACCTTCATCTAACCTCACCACCTCCCTTTGCAGTCACGTGTCGCGCGATCACGTGTCACCGCACAACTTTTGCGATAAGGGGATCCTATCTCTTTAGACGCAGCAGGACGAATTCATCTCTTTAAGCGAATGACCCCTCTTCTACGCTAGCACTCACCTATTACTGCTTTCCAACTTATTTTTAACATATTTTATCGCCGAGAATGCTTTTTCCATAAGTGCAGCGGCTACGTGAAGAATCGAAACCAACTTTATAAAACAAATAAATATGATTGATATATTTCATTGTTTTTAATTTCAACTAGCTTCATTGAAAACTTACCAATATTCTCGACACCCAAAATATGTCATCGCCTTTAATATCATGGATGAAAATATCAAGTTTATCCACAAGTCATAACAAGTCAATACTTGAAAATCCACTAAGATAAATTTCACCAGGCCTAAGCCATTTCGAATTATCAGAAGAAGAAAATGCATCAATAAACTCAATTTTATTTAACAGTTGCTGTTCTTATATTTATTTCAAATGAAATCCTTACATATTTACCAAAAAAAATATTCAGAACTAATTTTCTCCAAAAATGCCCATGACAGACGCTCACGCATGCACACATACATAAATGCGCACACACACGCGCACACACACATATATATACATATATATACATATACATATACATATATATATATATGTATGTATGTATCTATATAGGTATATATGTATGTATCTATATATGTACGTATGTATATGTTGGAGAATTAAAGGTTTGGGCTTGGCCCATAGTTGGAGATATAAAGTTTGAGCTTTGGCCCATTAGTGAGTGTTGCTAAACTTGGTTGAGCAACGTACTTTGAGCTTAATGAGTTTCCGATAATGAAAATCGAAAACTAGTGTGTCCTTAATTATCTACGTGACGAGTAGTTAATTTTAGGATGTGTAATCACTCAATTATGATATTGGGTGAATGTGAAATTAATGCTCAAAGTAGATGGAAAACGTTGGGGATGGATGACGTGTCATCCTTATGGAGGAATACCACATTGGATGGGTCCATGTGGCGGAAATAGCTTCTGACGGACATCGATCGATGACTTCGATCGATCGATGTCACTTCGATCGATCGATGTCATCGATCGAAGTCGGATAGAGAGCTTCAGTCGATTCTGTCTTACATCGAACGATCACTTCGATCGATCGATGTCACTTCGATCGATCGATGTATCGATCGAAGTAGGACAGAAGGGGTTCAAAGTGATTCTGAGTACATCGATCGATCACATCGATCGATCGATGTGACATCGATCGATGTCGGACAGCGTGCAGAATCTTTTCGGTTATGCAGTTTTGTTTCATGTTTCAAACTTGAAACAAACACTATCCTCCTACAAAAGATAAGGACATTCTGTTGTGATCTAACGGTGGTGGAAGAGGCAGCTTTGATCTAACGGCCGAGATTTAAACTGTCTTAACCGCTTAACCGAATGTGGTTTCCATCTAACGGTCCAGGTTTAAACCTGTGAATCAATCTTTAATCTAAAGGCTGAGATTAAACCTTCCTAATCTAGATAGGAGGTTTTAATCTAACAGCCTAAATCAAACTACGGTTTTGATCCAACGGTCACAGTACCTTGTTCTCCAACCGACTCTCCTATATAAACAGGGCAAAGGGTGCATTCATTTTACACTTGCTCTAGCATTCGTAGCATACTATACTCATAGCACTCGAGTCTTGCATACCGTCCAAGAGAAGTCAGGACACTCTAGCGTTCGAAGGAGTTCAAGTTCAGCACTGCCGCTCAACTGAACAGGCACCCGTTGTATCCTGGGAGACGATTGCTCACACCGGTTGGGCACAGTATACCGGAGCAATACGTCTTAAGGACAGAGTCCTTGACTCGCCCCAGGTTTGTTTTATTTTGTTATTTCATACGCACACACTAAACGACTGCGTCTTAGTGCTGGAGTGATTGTCTCCAACAATCTTAAGACGTATTCCGTTTTATTCAATTACTTCCTGTACTGTTTTGATTATTTACGCAAACCAGTGCTTTACTGATTTGCAGTCTTCTTCTACTCATTCTTGAACCTGTGTCTGTTCTGATCTTTACGTTTTGATCGAACTGAACAGGAATGGAACACGAGAGCTCAAACTCTGTTCAAGGCTTCAATGGTGCTCACTCCGTGTCTGCACCTGAAGGGGCAAACAACGTTGCTGCCAGACCGTAGTTCAATACGGTTCTGTTGGCACCAACTGGAGGGCCTCAAATGAATCCGGCTGCCACTGCTGCTCATGTGGAGAAGCCGGAAAAGTTTGCTGGAAGTTTTTTCAAGAGGTGGCAGCAGAAGATGCTGTTCTACCTCACGGCGCTGGATTAGCCAGAATGCTGAGCGAGGATCCACCCGTGGTTGAGCCTGTGGACGATCAACAACAAAACATGCAAAACGCATTGGGTACTGAGGCCTGGGCGTACACAATTTTTTGTTGTTTAAATTTGATTTTGAGTTGCCTAGATAATACTATCTATGGCGTGTTTTGTATATATAAAACTGCAAAAGCTTTATGGTCGGCTTTAGATAAAAAGTATCGCACAGAAGATGCGGGTACGAAAAAGTTGATAGTTGGGAAGTTTCTCGACTATAAAATGTTAGATTCCAAAACTGTAATTTCGCAGGTGGAAGAAATACAGATGTTGGTTTCTGAAATGGAAGAGGAGGGCATGACGCTCAGTGAATCTTTCCAGGTTACGGCTGTGATTGAGAAGCTGCCTCCTTCGTGGAGGGAATTTAAGAGCTATCTCAAACACAAGCGAAAGGAAATGAAAATGGAGGAATTGATTGTTCGTCTTCGCATTGAGGAGGACAATCGACGTGCCGAAAGAAAGCCGTCCACATCTTCTGGTCAAGCCAAGGCTCATGTTGCTGAGGCGAAGAACAAGAAGAAAAATAACACTTTGAGCGTGAACGTCAAGAGCAAGGAAATTGCAAAGAAGTTCACAAGTAAGTGTTATAATTGTGGTAAACCAGGGCATCGAAGCAGTGAATGCCGAAAGCCCAAAAAGACTCAGAATAAAGCAAAAGCAAATCTGGTCGACGCAATGGAAGACTTGAACCTCTGTGCAGTGGTGACCGAATGCAATGCTGTGGAAAACCCACGGGAATGATGGGTGGACACAGGAGCCACTCGACATGTCTGTGCGAATAGGGCCATGTTCAGAGAATACGTGCCCACGACAAACAATGAGCAATTGTTCATGGGAAACTCCAACAGCTCGAAGATCGAAGGATCGGGCAAGGTAATCCTGAAACTGACCTCAGGAAGGGAGTTGACTCTGCAGAATGTGCTGCATGTTCCTGACATAAGGAAGAATCTGGTTTCTGGCGCACTGCTAGTCACTCATGTGTTCAAGCTTGTTTTTGAGGCAAACAAATTTACACTTTCTAAGAATGGGGTGTATTTGGGAAAAGGGTATCTTTCTGATAACATGTTCAAATTGAATGTTATGACAATTGTACCCAAAAATGTGCCACCGAGGCTAATAGAATTATTTCCTCTTCTGCTTACATGCTTGAGTCTTCCTATTTATGGCATTTTCGTTTGGGACATGTAAATTATAAGTCAATACAACGAATGATTAATCTTGACTTGTTGCCCAAACTGGACTTTAGTAATAAAGAAAAATGCCAAATATATGTTGAAGCAAAATTAACAAAAGCGTCATTTCCTTCAACTGAACGAAACACTGAATCATTGGATTTAATTCACACAGATTTGTGTGATTTAAATTTTGTGCAAACAAGAGGTGGTAAAAAGTATAGTAATTCATTATTCTTAACAATAGGTCCTGGAGACTTTTTGGTTCATCATGCCATTGCTCTGGGTTTACATACAACTACATTGATCCTAGTAAAAGGTTTTGTAACTTTTATCGACGATTGCACACCATACTGTTATGTATATTTGCTAAGTAGCAAAGATGAGGCCCTTGATGCTTTCAAGGATTATAAAAATAAAGTTGAGAATCAACTTAGCAAACGAATTAAAACAATTCATAGTGATAGAGGTGGCGAATATGAAACACCGTTTAATGAATTCTGTTCAGAACATGGCATTATTCATCAAACGACTGCGCCATATTCACCTCAATCGAATGGTATTGCTGAACACAAAAACCATACTCTAAAGGAGATGATGAATGCTATGTTGATAAGTTCGGGTTTACCTCAGAACTTATGGGGGGAAGCAATTCTCTCAGCCAACGTCATTTTAAATAGGATTCCGTCCAAGAAGACGGATAAAACCCCATATGAACTTTGGAAAGACTATAAGCCTAGTTACAAATACTTGAAAGTATGGGGGTGTCTGGCGAAGGTTGCTATACCTAAACCAAGAAAAGTTAAAATTGGGCCTAAAACAATTGATTGCATATTCATTGGTTATGCAACGAACAGTAGTGCATATCGTTTCTTAGTGCACAAATCTGACATTCCTGAGATACATGAAAATGTTGTCATGGAATCAAGGAATGCAGTGTTCTTTGAAAATGTCTTTCCGAAGAAAGACAAAGACAGTGAAGAAGCTAGCACAAGTAAGCGAGTGCGTGAGAAGACTCCTCAAGAAACCGAGGAACCTCGTCAAAGCAAACGAGCCAAAATACCGACGTCTTTTGGACCAGATTTTCTAACCTATATGGTAGAAAATGAGCCAAGGAATTTTTCCGAGGCTATGTCAACTCCAGAAGCTCCATTTTGGAAAGAGGCAATTAACAGTGAGATAGACTCAATTCTTCAAAATCACACTTGGGAGTTGGTTGACATTCCACCTGGAAGTAAACCGCTTGGTTGCAAGTGGATTTTCAAGAAGAAACTTAAAGAGGATGGGTCTATTGGGAAGTAAAAAGCCAGGTTAGTAGCCAAGGGCTATAGACAGAAAGAAGGCTTTGACCTCTTTGACACCTACTCACTAGTGACTAGGATCACTTCCATAAGGATACTAGTAGCCATTGCTGCGGTCTATGATTTGGAAATCCATCAAATAATGTAAAGACTGCTTTCTTAATAGTGAGTTAGAGGAAAAGATTTATATGGAACAACCCGAGGGGTTTGTTGTTCTAGGACAAGAAAGGAAAGTATGTAGACTTGTTAAGTCCTTGTACGGACTTAAACAAGCACCCAAGCAATGGCATTTAAAGTTTGATCAGGTAATGATGTCAAATGACTTCAAGATCAATGAATGCGACAAGTGTGTGTACATTAAGAGCACACAGAATGCATTTGTGATAGTATGTCTCTATGTAGACGACATGCTTATCATGGGCAGTACTCGTGACATCATCTTGAGTACAAAGAAGATGTTAACATGAAACTTTGATATGAAGGACATGGGAGTTGCCAATGTTATTCTAGGAATTAAGGTTTCTAGGGTGACTGAGGGACTCATACTGTCACAAACTCACTATATTGAATCAGTTCTGAAACGGTTCAATATGGATGATGTGAAACCAGTAAAGACCCCGCTCAACTTAAGTGTGCACTTAAGGAAAAATCGAGGCGAACCTGTAGCTCAGCTAAAATACTCTCAGGTGATCGGGAGTCTGATGTACATAACGAATTGTACAAGACCAGACTTAGCTTGTTCGGTAAACAAGTTGAGCAGGTTTACCAGTAATCCAAGTGATGATCATTGGAAAGCTCTTAACAGAGTGATGAGGTATTTGAAATACACAATGAATCTTGGATTACATTACACGAGATATCCAGCAGTATTAGAAGGATATTGCGATGCAAATTGGATATCAGACAATAAGGACTCGAAGTCTACCAGTGGATACTCGTTCACGGTTGGTGGTGCTGCTGTGTCGTGGAAATTCACGAAACAAACGTGCATAGCTCGGTCCACTATGGAAGCTGAGTTCATAGCGTTGGACAAAGCTGGAGAAGAGGCTGAGTGGCTTCGGAATTTCCTGGAAGATATTCCGTGCTGGCCTAAGCCGATCGCTCCTATTAGCATATACTGTGATTGTCAGTCAGCTATAGGACGTGCTCAAAGTAGCATCTATAATGGTAAGTCACGACACATATGTCGAAGACATAACACCATTAAGCAGTTGATCTCTAATGGCGTGATTTCCATAGATTATATAAAATCAATGGAGAATCTTGCGGATCCGCTTACAAAAGGTTTGCCTAGAGATCAGATGTCAAGATTGACAAACGGAATGGGACCAAAGCCCATAATGCAAGGATCTTTGTAATGGTAACCCAACCTTGTTGACTGGAGATCCCAGAATCTTGGTTCAATGGGACAACTAAGTTATGAAGATTCAGTTAGCACTTACTCATTCCGTCTGATAAAAGTGCTGTCTGCAGAGAATTTAGGGTAAGCTAAGGCTTCTAATGATGTCTTATATCTTGATACGTCAAGTGGAGTATGGCAGAATACTCTTGATAGGAATCACCTATGTAAGTGTGAAGTGGGGCCGCTTCTATGAGAAAGTCTAGGAGGCAAGATTTCTCTAAAACACTTTCTGAAACCAGGTTGTTCATGGCCAAAACGAACACAGCCATGAGAACCAAAAGGGTGTTAAAGGAAATATTGTGTGAGTATCATTGTCTTGGTTCACAACAAAGGCTGACTAGTTCAAGACATCAAGTCACTATTTAGCCGAGTGAATCCGATGGTAAATCACTATGAAAGGTTCAAAGAAGAAGCTACCTCTTTTGATGCAATATTTTCTTGTCTGACTTCTCCTCAGAGTCTGCATATGTATTTGCATTAATTTCCATTCATGTGGGGGATTATTGGAGAATTAAAGGTTTGGGCTTGGCCCATAGTTGGAGATTTAAAGTTTGGGCTTTGGCCCATTAGTGAGTGTTGCTAAACTTGGTTGAGCAACATACTTTGAGCTTAATGAGTTTCTGATAATGAAAATCGAAAACTAGTGTGTCCTTAATTATCTACGTGACGAGTAGTTAATTTTAGGATGTGTAATCACTCAATTATGATATTGGGTGAATGTGAAATTAATGCTCAAAGTAGAAAGAAAACGTTAGGGATGGATGACGTGTCATCCTTATGGAGGAATACCACATTGGATGGGTCCATGTGGCGGAAATAGCTTCTGACAGACATCGATAGATGACTTCGATCGATCGATGTCACTTCGATCGATCGATGTCATCGATCGAAGTCGGACAGAGAGCTTTAGTCGATTCTGTCTTACATCGAACGATCACTTCGATCGATCGATGTCACTTCGATCAATCGATGTATCGATCGAAGTAGGACAGAAGGGGTTCGAAGTGATTCTGAGTACATCGATCGATCGATGTCATCGATTGATGTCGGACAGCGTGCAGAATCTCTTCGGTTATGCAGTTTTGTTTCAAACTTGAAACAAACACTATCCTCCTACAAAAGATAAGGACAATCTGTTGTGATCTAACAGTGGTGGAAGAGGCAGCTTTGATATAACGGCCGAGATTTAAACTGTCTTAACCCGCTTAACCGAATGTGGTTTCCATCTAACGGTCCAGGTTTAAACCTGCGAATCAATCTTTAATCTAAAGGCTGAGATTAAACCTTCCTAATCTAGATAGGAGGTTTTAATCTAACGGCCTAAATCAAACTACGGTTTTGATCCAACGGTCACGATACCTGTTCTCCAACCGACTCCCCTATATAAACAGGGCAAAGAGTGCATTCATTTTACACTTGCTCTAGCATTCGTAGCATACTATACTCATAGCACTCGAGTCTTGCATACCGTCCAAGAGAAGTCAGGACACTCTAGCGTTCGAAGGAGTTCAAGTTCAGCAGTGCCGCTCAACTGAACAGGTACCCGTTGTATCCTGGGAGACGATTGCTCACACCGGTTGGGCACAGTATACCAGAGCAATACGTCTTAAGGACAGAGTCCTTGACTCGCCCCGGGTTTGTTTTGTTTTGTTATTTCATACGCACACACTAAACGACTGCGTCTTAATGCAGGTGTGATTGTCTCCAACAGTATATGTGTATGCATATATATGTATCTATGCGTATATGTATGTCTTTATGTGTGTGTATGTGTGTGTATACAAATGATAATACGCATCTTTGTTGTGATAAATACACACATTCTTGTATGACCAATTATCAAGAATGAATCATGAGACGAATCAATAGTGTATAAATAAGAAGGGTGCATACTTTTGAAAAAATGTGTATTTTATCATTGGCAATAATACATACATACATACATACATACACACATACATACATATATATATATATATGTATGTATATATGTATGTATGTATAATGTGTACTTATGTATGTGTCTATACATACATACATACATACATAGATATATACATATATATATATATATATGTATGTATGTATGTATGTGTATGTATATATGTATATATGTATATATAATGTGTATTTATGTATGTGTCTTCATGTGTGTGTGTGTGTATTGTTGGAAAATAATTCCAGACAAATTGATTTCCGTACCACAATGGCCGATCTGAGCCGAGCAACACTTCAGAACTGCTGTTCTGTGCAGTCAGCCTGACCTCAAGTCAATCTAATCGGACAAGTATAATTAGTCCAGTCAGCGCAATTGAATTTACGTTATGGGCTGACCTCTGACCTGCCAATCTCGGGACCTCGGCACCCCTCAACGAGTCGTGTTTTCAGCCGCTTCAGCTGAGCAGAGCCCAGCACGTCAGGGCTGTAGAACAATGGATGTCCTCAGCCAAACAACAGAGCTCAACACAAAGCAGAGCTCAGCAACCGATGCTTCAGAACAACGAATGTTCTTAGCAGACCTACAGAGCTCAGCACAAAGCATAGCTCGGCTTGGTAATAACCTTCTCAACTCAGCAGAGCAGAGATCCGAGGCGAGTCCAGGACTCTGTCCTTAAGACGTTATTGCTCCGGTACACTGTGTCCAACCAGAGGAGCAACCGTCTCTCAGGATACAACGGAGATTAGTTCAGACGTGCGGTACTACAGCGTTGAACTCCACGAACCTTTAAGAGTGTCCCTCACCTTCTCGGTATACTGGAATACAGAATGTTTGGGTAGAATGAAGATGCTGAGAGAGATTGCAGCGAATAGAAGAACTCGTGATTTCTTAGTGTATTTCTAGAGAACAGCCTTGGCTACTATTTATAGGGAAACTCTGAGGTCAGCTGTTACATTTGCTCTAATCTCGGCCGTAGGATTAGATACCACCGGCTCAGCCTGAACCGTAGGATCAGATAACCGCACCAGGTCTGCTTCTCAGCCGTCAGATCAGCTTACTGTTCAATCTGAGCCGTCAGATTATAATCACTTCAGGTCAGCTCGGCCGAATAAATCTGAACAATCTTTTCAAATTTAACCACCATCCTATCTCAACAACCTGGCGAGTTTGAAGATAACAACTCCACCCAGGCTGTTAAGACCCGACATGGTGCTACTGGTCTCGACCTGCAGTCTGCAGCCTGCAGTCCGGCCCGTAGCCCAGTCCACTTCGTGAGCATTTCAGGTTGGCAGCTCGGTCCACTACCTAGGCCCACTCCCAAGTCCAGGCCGAGCTGAGCTGACTTTCTTTTTACTTCGAGCATTAATTTTTCATTCACACGGTATCGTAATCGAGTGACTCAAAGGCCTACAATTATCTACTCATCGTGTAGATAATCAAGGATTCTTTAGTTTCCACTAATCACTAGTGAAACTAATCATAACATTGGTTCAAAGTGCATTGCAACTCACAGTTTGCTACTTGGTCCAATTATACTATATTCACATTTTTCTCCAACAATCCCCCACATGAATGGGAATTAATGCAGAGTGTTTATGCAGACTCTACCGAGAAGTTAGACAAGAAAATGTTTGCATCAGACAAGGTAGCTTTTGGTTTTGAACCTTTCTTAGTGAAGTACTATCGGATCCACTCGGCTAATTAGTGAACTTAATGTCTTGAACTAACCGGCCTTTAGTAGTAACCTAGACAACAGTACTCACACAACATTTCCTTTAACATCCTTTTGGTTCTCATGATTGCGTTCATTTTGGCCATGAACCGCCTGGTTTCAGAAAGTGTGCTAGAAAACTTTGGCCTTACAAGTCCCCATAGAAGCGGCCTCACTTCACACTTACATAGGTGTTTTCTATCAGGAGTATTCTGCCATACCCCACTTGAACACATTCAAGACATAGGAACCATTAAAAGCCTTAGCTTACCCTCATTCCTCTGCAGACAACACTTTTATTTGACAGAATGGGTAAGTGCTTACTGATCTTCATAACTTAGTGTCCTATTGAACCAAGATTCTAGGATCTCCAGTTAACAAGGTTAGGTTACCGTTACAAAGAGTCATGCATTATAGGTTTTAGTCCCATTCCGTTTGCCAAAATTGACATCCGATCTCTAGGCAAGCTTTTCGTAAGCGGATCCGCAAGATTCTCCTTTGATTGTATGTAATCAATGGAAATCACGCCATTAGAGATCAATTGCTTAATGGTATTATATCTCCGGCGTATATGTCGTGACTTACCATTGTAGATGTTGCTTTGTACCGTCCTATAGCAGACTGACTATCACAGTGTATGCTGATAGGAGCGATTGGCTTAGGCCAACTCGGAACCTCTTCTAGAAAGTTTCGAAGCCATTCAGCCTCTTCTCCAGCTTTATCTAGTGTTATAAACTCGGCTTCCATAGTGGAACGAGCTATGCATGTTTGCTTCGTGGATTTCCACGACACAGCACCACCACCTACTGTGAATAGATATCACTCGTGGATTTAGAATGCTTACTGTCTGATATCCAATTGGCATCACAATAGCCTTCCAATACTGCTGGATATCTTGAGTAATGTAATCCAAGATTCATTGTCTACTTTAATATTTCATTACTCTATTCAGAGCATCCTAATGTTCCTCACTTGGATTACTGGTAATCTACTCAATTGTTTACCCCACACGCTAAGTCCTGGTCTTGTACAATTTGTTATGTACATCAGACTTCCGATTACTTGCGAATACTCCAATTGAGCCACTTGGCTCGCCTTTGTTCTTCCTTAAGTGAGTGCTTAAGGTCAAACGGAGTCTTCACTGGTTTTTGCATCAAGCATATTGAAGCGTTCAATATAGTGAGTCTGTGACAATACAAGTCCTTTGATTTTCCTAGAAATTTCAATTCCTAGAATAACGTTAGCAACTCTCATATCCTTCACATCAAAGTTCCTCGTCAACATCTTCTTAGTATTTAATATGATATCTCGAGTACTTCCCATGATTAGCATGTCATCCACATAGAGACATACTATTACATATGCATTTTGTGTGTTCTTAATATAGACATACTTGTCACACTCATTGATCTTAATACCATTAGCTAACATAGCTTGATCAAATTTCAAGTGCACTGTTTAGGCGTTTGCTTAAGTTCATACAAGGACTTAATGAGTCTACAGACCTTAGACTCTTGTCCTGGAACCATAAACCCTTCCGGTTGTTCCATATAGATTCTTCATCTAACTCACCATTCAGAAAAGCAGTCTTCACATCCATCTGGTGGATTTCCAGATTGTAGACTGCAACAATTGCAACTAGAATCCTTATGGACGTGATTCTAGTTACTGGTGAGTAGGTGTCAAAAAGTCAAAACGCTTCCTTTTGTCGATAGCCTTTAGCTACCAACCTGGCTTTATACTTTTCGATAGACCTATCATCTTTCCAACTTCTTCTTAAAAATCCACTTTCATCCGAGTTGTTTACTTCCTGGTGGAAGATCAATAAACTCCCATGTGTGATTCTGAAGAATCGAGTCTATCTCACTGTTAATTGCCTCTTTTCCAGAACAGAGCTTCTGGAGTTGACATTGCCTCGGAAAAATTCCCTCGCTCATTTCCTACCATATAGGTCAGAAATCAGGACCAAACGAGGTTGTTATTCTGGCACGCTTGCTTTGACGAATTTTCATCATCACCTCGAGGAGTCGCCCTCACACACTCGCTTACCATTTCTCGTTTCTTCTTCTTGTTCCTTTTCTTTCCTTGGAAAAACTTCCTCAAAGAACACTGCGTTCCTTGACTCCATGACAACGTTTTCATGAATGTCAGGAACATCTGATTTGTGTACCAAGAACGATATGCACTATTGTTCGTTGCATATCCGATGAATATGCAATCAATCGTTTTAGGTCAAACTTTAATCTGTCTTGGTTTAGGTACAGCAACCTTAACCAGACACCCACACTTTCAAGTATTTGTAGCTAGGTTTATAGCCTTTCCAAAGCTTGTATGGGGTTTCATCCATCTTGTTCGATGGAATTCTATTTAAATGACGTTGACTGAGAGGAATTGCTTCCCCCCACAAGTTCTGAGGTAAACCCGAACTTATCAACATAGCATTCATCATCTCTTTATAGAGTTCAGTTTTTGCGTTCCGCAATACCGTTCGATTGAGGTGTATATGGTGCAGTCGTTTGATGAATAATGCCATGTTCAGAGCAGAATTCATTAAATTTGTGCATCATATTCGCCACCTCTATCACTGCGAATAGCTTTAATTGTGTTTGCTCTGTTGATGTCTCAACTTCACTTTTATAGTCCTTGAAAGCATCAAGAGGGTCTTGTCTTGCTACTAGTAAGTAGACATAACAGTATCTTGTGCAATTCGTCGATAAAAGTTACGAAATACTTTTTAACCACCTCTCGTTCCGCACAAATCTTTAAATCACACACATCGGAATGAATTAAATCCAAAGGTTCAATGTTCCTTTTAATCGAATGAAAATGGCACTGGCCAAACTTCTCTTCAACACATGTTTGGCATTTTTTATTATAAAAAATTTAATTTGAGCAACAAGTCAAGATTAACCATTCGTTGTATTGACTTATAATTAACATGTCCCAAAAGAAAATGCCACAACAAGAAAAACTCAAGCATGTAAGCAGAAGACGAGGCATTATTATTTGCCTCTGCGGGCAAATCTCTTTTGGTACAATAATGATGACTTTCAATTTAAACATCCTATCCGACAAGTACCCCTCTCCAATACATGCCATTTTTCGAAAGAATAACTTTATTTGGACTCGAACACTGGTCTAAAACCATGCATGACTAGAAGAGATCCAGATACTAAATTCTTCCGAATGTCGGGGACGTGCAACACATTCTGCAGAGTCAATATTTCCCTGAGGTCAGCTTGAAAACAACCCTGCCCTCGCCTTCAATCTTGGAAGAGGCCGAGTTCCTCATGTATAGCTGTTCATTGTGCCCAAGCTTATATTCCGGAAACATCTCCCTGCTGGAGCAAACATGTCTAGTGGCGCTAGTATCCAGCCACCATTCGCGTATGTTCCCCACAGTATTGCACTCAGAGACCACCGCACAGAGGTTCAGATCACCCATGGGCATCGACGATGTTCTCCTTTGCCTTAGGTGCTTCTTCTTGGGCTTTTCTGCACTCATTGCTGACATGCCCCCTGTATGCCACAATTGTAGCATTTTCCAGTGAACTTCTTGGCGATCTGTTTTGCCTTTCTTGTTCACCCCCGAGCTGGCCCTTGTTTTTCTTGGCCTCTTACAACATGGGCCTTGGCCTGACCAGCACTTGTCTTTGGCTTTCGTTCAGATCTATGATTGTCTTCCTCTATGCGAAGTCGGACAATCAGATCTTCCAACGACATCTCCTTTCGCTTGTGTTTGAGATAGCTTCTGAATTCCCTCCACGAAAGAGGTAGCTTCTCAATTACTGCAGCCACCACGAAAGATTCACTGAGCAACATGCCCTCTTCTTCCATCTCGGCTACTAACGTCTGAAGTTCCTCAACTTGAGAAAACAACAGTGCGAGAGTCAGACATCTTGAAATCCAGGAATTTTCGACAATAAACTTTTTAGTGCTGGCATCTTTCGTACGGTATTTCTTTTCCAATGCCTGCCACAGACCCTTTGCAGTTTTGTACGTGCAATACAAACCATATAAGGAGTTGTCCAAGAACCCCAAATATGGCTCAGACAACATAATTGTGAAGTTCCAGGCCTCAACAGAGAGTTTGTAGTCCATAGTTTGTGTCTGGTCCTCCTCGGAACCCCCCACAGGCAGGGTCCTCGGTCAGAAACGATCCACAGGCCCACGAAAGTCAGAAAGAACAGCATCTTCTGCTGCCAGCGTTTGAAGAAGCTCTCAGTAAACTTCTCCGGTTTCTCCATTGGGCCACAGCTGGAACCCTGTGCAGGAGCATTCTTTAGCACCCCAGCATTTGGTGCCATAAGAGCAGAGCTGTGCACAGTCTGTGCCTTGAACTGAGTTTGAACTTGTGTTCTCCATTTAGTCTCATAATCAGAAACAATAAACAATCTGTACAGAATCAAGCAATAACTTCTTAAGAATCATTAGAAAATAATTCGGACAAATAATTTCTGTACCACAATGGCCGACCTGAGTCGAGAACACTTCAGAACTGCGTTCTGTGCAGTCAGCCTGACCTCAAGTCAATCTAATCGGACAAGTCTAATCAGTCCAGTCAACCGCCAATTGGATTTACGTTCTAGGCTGACCTCTGACCTGCCGATCTGGGGACCCTCGGCAACCCCTAATGAGTTTGTGCTGTTCAGCCGCTTCAGCCGAGCAGAGCCCAGCACGTCAGAGCTGTAGAACACGGATGTCCTCAGCCAAATAGAAGAGTTCAACACAAAACAGAGCTCAGCAACCGATGCTTCAGAACAACGAATGTTCTTAGCAGACCTGCAAAGCTCAACACAAAGCAGAGCTCGGCTTGGTAATAACATTCTCAACTCAGTAGAGCAGAGATTTGAGGTGAGTCCAGGACTCTGTCCTTAAGATGTTATTGCTTCCGGTACACTGTGCCCAACTAGAGGAGCAAACCGTCTCCAGGATATAAACGGAGATCAGTTCAGGACGTGCGGCACTTACAGCGCTGAACTCCACGAACCTTAAGAGTGTCCTCACCTTTTCGGTATACTGGAATGCAGAAAATGTTTTGGTAGAATGAAGATGCCGAGAGAGATTGCATTGAATAGAAGAACTCGTGATTTCTTAGTGTATTTCTAGAGAACAGTCTTGGCTACTATTTATAGTGAAACTCTGAGGTCAGCTGTTACAGTCGCTCTAATCTCGGCCGTTAGATTAGATACCCGGCTCGGCCTGAACCATAGGATGAGATAACCGCACCAGGTCTGCTTCTCAGCCGTCAGATCAGCTAACTGTTCAATCTGAGCCTTCAGATTATAACCACTTCAGGTCAGCTCGACCGAATAAAATCTGAACAATCTTTTTCAAATTTAACCGCCATCCTATCTCAACAAACCTGGCGAGTTTGAAGATAACAACTCCACCCAGGCTGTTAAAAAAACCTGACATGGTGCTACTGGTCTCGGCCTGCAGTTTGCAGCCCGCAGTCCGGCCTGTAGCCCAGTCCACTTCGTGAGCATTTCAGGTTGGCCAGCTCGGTCCACTACCTAGGTCCACTCACAGGTCCGGGCCAAGCTGAACTGACTTTCCTTTTACTTCGAGCAGTAATTTCTCATTCACCCGGCATCGTAATCGAGTGACTCAAATGTCTACAATTTTCTATTCATCGTGTAGATAATCAAGGATTCTTTAGTTTTCATTAATCCACTAGTGAAACTAATCATAACATGGCTCAAAGTGCATTGCAACACACACTTTGCAACTTGGCTCAATTACACTATATTCACATTTTTCTCCAACATATATGTGGTATATGCAGGGCTGATATAGAGTGAGGGGCCAACAGTGAACAAAACAAACTTGAAGTGGAGACCACCACGGAAGAAAGTAAAGGAAGAAGATGACGGATTCATTTCATTGAAGTTGAAATGACTTGAGGCCACCAACACTGAACATGAAATATGTCTACATTCACTGTTTTATAGTGACTGTTCTACTTTCTACAGAAAAATCCAAGAGAAGTAACAGTGGAGTAGGGCATGCATGGATGGAATTCGAGTCAAGGTTTGATTGGAAAGACTAGTAAATTGAAGGTCCAAGTTTAAACAAAATATCGGTAGTTAAACTATCATTTAGCTTCGTCCATAGTTTACGCATGAGGTCTTAATAGCTAAACATTGACTAGCCGCCCTCACACATATAGTTCAGTAGTTATACTTGGTACGTAATGAGTTACATCCTTCGAGATTTTCAGGGTGATAAATTTCTGTGATTATAATTTCTTTGATGATTCCAAAGACGTTTTCATGTATGTTAGTATTCTTGTGTCGTATATTGACGCTTATTGTTAAGAAAATATCTCATATTGGCCAATTTGAAAAAATATATATAGGTATATGAGGATGAGGTATCACCATCCATTGTCTTAAGGTTTTGAGTGGATATGTGTTTCGCTTCATGTAACCCAACCTACAAAAAAAGGCTAATTACCGACCGCCTAGAACAGTCGGTAAACTATAAAAAACGGTCGATAAACTGAATAGCGACCGTTATATGGTCACTAAACATCGTCGATAAACAGTGGTTGGTAAATGAAATTTGCGACTGTTTTGAAAGCGGTTGTAAAATAGTGACGGATTTAGCAACTGTATAGAAAACGGTCGCAAATTACCGACTGTTTACGTCGTCGCAAATTACCGACTACTTTGACGCTAGCAAATTACCGACGGCTTTGATGGTCCGTAAATTAGCTATGGTTTTGACGGACTTAAATTAGCGACGTTTTGACGGACTTAAATTAACAACTGTTTTAGCTGTCGCAAATTAGCTACTGTTTAAAACGGTCACAAATTACCGACTGTTGTATTGGTCACAAATTACCGACTGTTTTAGTGGGTCAACAGATCTTCCCCTCCACACCAATCACGAGTTTTTCTCTATTCCTCTCGTATATTGTCGTAACGCCCTTAATGCTAGGTTTTGAAAAAGACTTTTCATGTCATTCCCATTTAGGTCCGATTCGGATCCCTCCGTTGTTTCCTTTTCCTTCCGCACCTTTTCCTCGAAATGAGAAAGAAGATGGTACACTTGAATTGTTTATTTAAGTGCTTATTGCTTGCCAAAAATCCTACTTCTACAATTGGTAAGTCACCGGGTTATTCAAATAAGTCGTGTTTTCCGTGGTTTTCCCATATTACAACTTATGTACCAATTCGGTCGATCCGGAATGGATCGGTTAAACATTCTATTAGGGAGCCTGGTCTTGACTCTTCTGTGTGGTATTCATTCTCGTTCGGCTCTTGGAATCACATCCAGCAGTGGTTGGAACAGCTCGCAAAATCCAACCACTTCACCTACTTCATTGCCCCCAACTCTTTCTCGTACCTCTATTGAAACAGAATGGTTTCATGTTCTTTCATCGATTGGTTATTCCTCTCCGTTCGTATCTCTTTTTCCAATTTCGGTCTCTCCATTAGGATTTTTTATGCTCCTAATGTTTTGGGGCATCCCGACAATTATATACCTGCTAATCCGATGTCCACCCCGCCTCATATTGTGCCGGAATGGTATTTCCTACCGATCTATGCCATTTGGCCATAGTCACGAGTCTGTTTATAGTCGCGACTGTTGTCATAGTTAACAAGGTTGAAACTTCCAGGAAAAAACTTCGAATTGGGAGGGCGATCCTCCCGGTGAACTTACCGTACCCCAAACCGACACAGGTGAACAAGTAGAGTATACTAGGGCGCTTGAGAGAACCATGTCGAAGGAACTCGGCAAAATGACCCCGTAACTTCGGGAGAAGGGGTGCTCTCCTATCGAATGATTAGGAAAGCGGCACATACCAGGGGGTAGCGACTGTTTATATAAATTACCAACTATTTTATCAGTCGCAAATTACTGACTTTACAAATTACCAACTGTTTTAGTGGTCGCAAATATCGACCGCTTCAACGGTCACAAATTACAATCAACGGACGCTAATTAGTGACGGTTGTGCAGTCGCTAGTAATTTTACGTGACGAACCCATCTTAATGTTACGATGCTTCCAACGGTCGGTAAAGATGAAAAGAGTCACTAATTTTGAGAAAAAACTGAAATTTAAATATTAAATCATTTAATTACAAATTAAAATCAATCAAAACCATTGCTACTACAATTCCAATTGACCAGAATACTAAAGCAACAAACTAAGATGCCTATTCAATATCCAAAAACACTTTCTACTTTAAAGATCAAATTCAAATATCCAACAGTACAATGTACTGTAAATACATAGTAGTATTCCACAAAATATTTAATAGATTACAGAGAGATCCATGATGCTAAACAATAGAGGAATCATCAATCACCATCACTTTCCATTCAACGACAAGTCAACATACACTTGCAGATCCAATGATCAAGACTAGAACCCTGCAATACAACCGAGAGCAGAATTAGGCTAACAAGTCAAGAATACACAACACAAATATAAGATACATAGCACTGAAAGTGGAATCTGAATTTCATGTTCTATCACCATTAGTAATCGACATGATATGACCATACTTTTCTTTCATAAGCACCACATATACTCCACCCAAAGGAAAAAATTATACAATCAAAATAAAATGAAACCATATGGCTAAAAACGCACGTATTCCTTCCACCCTCATATGATGGATCGTCGATCTGTAATGTGACTGAGCTACCTTTACTTCTTAAACAAAAACACATGCATATGATTCCAATATAAGTACATGAAATAGGAGCATGAAGCTACCTTTACCTCTTAATTCAGAGATCATTACAGTATACGTCCATTTTCCCTACAAGCACAAGACGTTTTCATTAGGAAACACGAACATCGACAGCATGAATAATGTAAAAGGAGGACATGCTACTAAGCCTCCACACGGCAATGACAGGAAGAAGAATAAAAGAGGAAGGGAGGTATTTTTGGGTGGGGAGCCAAGCATCACACTACAAGCTTTTCAAACAATTAAGCTCTGCTCACCTTATCAGGCTCGTTCCTTAACTTTGACTTTATAAACCTCAGAAGATGCTTTTGGTTCATGTAAGCTGAGTGATGGACATGTGTGTCCACTTTCCTTACATTATAGAAGTCCCTATGTGGAGCACTTTTTTGAGCAAGGAACTCCCTATCCGCATAAGCATAAATTGGAGATTGAATTTCTGACTGCAAATCCAAATTACTACAGTGTCAAAAGTTCAGACCTGCAACCAACAGTGATCAAAAGAACAATAAGAATTTCACATGATAAGGAGTTTTAGGATTGCGGTGCCTTGCATACATAGAAGCTCATAAAGGGTGGAAATCATCTAATGAGACACATCTTCAAAGAAAAAAAAAAGTCAAATATATCTCAACATCTCCAAGAGAGAGGCTTAAACTTACCTAAAATCAAGATCATCATATAAGACTCAACTGATATTGGAGCTGCAGTATTTGCACTGATAATTTCTTTGGTGCGCTTAACCTGCTTCTTTAATTTGGCCATAGCCTTTGAGGAAGACCGCACATCGAATGTGTTTCCATGCATTTTATTGAACTCATCCGTGAAGTACTCCATCAACCTTGATTCCATATTTTGACCTGCAAGTTCAGCATCCCATCTGACATCCTTCACATGTAACAACTTTCAAACATCAAGTGTTGTAGACAGCTTGTATTTATATCAATTATGTAGTTATGATTCTGTTGAATTTTCTCCCCAAACTTGCCAGCTGCAATTGGAATTATCCCCACATTCATATCAATCTTTCTTCCTTACACTTCCACAAAGAAAATAACAGCGAATTACAATCTTATTAGAATAGCATTCAGCTGATGATTGGGTTCATGATCATTCAAGAGTAGGGGGAAAAGAGGAAAATCTTCATAGCTTCTAACATTGGGATGATTGCAAAACCTCCGCCAATACATATGATTTCCTCACTGAAACCGTTCAGTTTGGGAGGTTACACAAACCTCCCTTAAAGCCTTTGTATAGTAAACATATGGAAACCCCAGTTGGAGTTTACAAAACAATACTGAAACCACAGGGAAATTTGTGAACTGGCATAGGACCACCACAACAGGAAGTTTTAGTAATTTTTCAAATAAAAAAGGCTATCAGTAAGAAAGTCAAAACATCAAGGGAGGTTTCTGGATGATCACTTTCACATTTCAATCTTCACAATGATCATTATATCTTTTATATGTTAAAATTACAGACACTTTTCAATTTCAGAAATCAAGAAATTGTGTGAATTGTTATATTTAAGCCTTCTCGTTAACATTGAAAAATTCATTTAAACATAACTAGTTATGGTGCTTTCTGTAAATACTTACATTTGAGATATTTATTCTCCTATTTGCCAACTTTTGTTGTAGAATACACACATATTTAACAGCAAGTTTTTCCATTTACAAAGAATAACTTCGCCTCCACAATAATTTAACAGACATTTTTTCAAGCTTAAGTTTCAGGGAGTAGTTAAATAAAAACCTGTAATCAGTTATAGTCACTCAAAATGCAGAAAAACTTGGCTGAAGCACAAAACAATACCGAAACGCATGACGAAACATTAGGACACAACAGAGGGAAAGAGGAGGGTTGTTGGGTGTGGGAGATATTAGAGTACCATAAAATGAAGTTCAAAAACAAAATCACAATTGGATTCATTAGGTTAACCTCTTCAAGAACGATATAGTAGCAGGAACATAGTCCAGTTGCCGAGCTCCATGATTTGAGACAATAACTCCAGCAGCTCCAACTTCTACAGCTAGTCTAGCTATAACAAAACAAGCAGGAACGTCAATTAGAAAAATTATCCAGCATTCTTTAATCCAATCATTTGTTGGGTGGGTGGGGGGATCTATGCTGTGTGTGCCTACCATCCTCGGCGGTCAATACCCCCTTCAACAGAATTGGCAATGCAGTTATCGTCTGCAGCCACTTATATAACTTAAACGTTGTATGTATATACTCCAAAAGCCTTTACCATTGTAGCATCCCATATGGTGATGTTTACAATCACAAACACCTCCTCTCTATCCCACTAAAAATAGTTGCTGTTTCAATATATTTAACTTACTAACAGCGTATAACAGAACATCCAACAATACAAAGAATGTTTGGTCGACAGAAATTTATTAACAATTGCTTGAATGCTTGCATGATATATGAGCTCTTAGCCCACATTCAGATAAAACATAACAGCAATGTGAAGTATGCACCGGCAAAGTTAAAAACACAAAACTGACTTCGGTCTGTATCACCTCTGAACAATAAAACCGCAGTAGCTATTGAACATTTTAAAAGCCCTAAAATCACAGGGGCAATACAATAAGAATTCACTTTTTCAAAACCGCTTTGCAAGGGCGAATTTCATAGGCCTATTCATTTGTCAAGTAAGAAAATTATCCAAATATTGTGTTTCTGTACCTTGAATAATCTAGATGTGCACAGTTGTTGATTCCAAAAAGCCCTAAATCATTCGACCAGTTCCTGCTTCTGGTCTAAGATTACAGTTGAAGTTGAAGATGGAAGCAATTCCGACTGAATTAGATTTGTATGCAATTCTGTATTAAAATTTTGGATTTTCTTTCTGAAGGAGGAGGGATATGGAGACGACACTATTGGAGGGGATGAAGAAAGTGAAATCGCATAAAAGGGAGGAGGGAAAGTTCCCGCTGAAAGTCTCTTTTTCAGGCAAAGGGGGGAAGTTTTTTTTTGTAATAGAGGGGGGGGGGAATTTTCAGATGCTGATTTTGACGTAAATATAGTTTGTGTACGTTAGTGACTGCCAATTCTGTCTCACTTACAAAATAATAATATTTTAAGTGGATGAGTGCTAATTCTAGCGCCGGAAAAAAACCGTTGTAAGTATATATAACTATATAAATATATGTATACAAGTATATGCCTATGTAAATATATAAGATGTACAAACTATTTTTTATAAGGTTACATATATACTTATGTATTTAGAGGATTATATAAAATTGTATACTTATATACTTGTGCTTATATATGATATACAAGTATATACCTATTTTGTTATAGTGTAAGATTTGTACTTATGCCCTTATAGGATTATATATGCTTGTGCTTATACGTAATATACAAATATATATATTTATACTCATATATAAGGTAACTACATACTTATGTATTTAGAGGATTAAATAAACTTGTATACTTGCAAACTTGTGCTTATAATCATGATTGCCCTTCTTTTATTTACATGATATCACCTAATGGATTGATAGAATAACTTTTAACGAATATATTCAAAAATATTCTATATTTGTTCTCATTATGTTATTTGTACATACTCATATGATTTTTGTATAGCAATGGACTTATATAACTAAACATGTGTATGTATATATTTCTTATAGATTTATAAATTAATATAACTATATAATATATGGCTACATAAGTATGCAAATATATGCCTATGTATGTATGTAAAGATATACTACCTATTTGTTATAAGGTAGCGTACATACTATTGTACTTAGAGCATTATATGCAATTGTATACTTAATTATACACATGCTTGTATGTAATATACAAGTACATATATCTATGTTTATTATAGGTCAAGATATGTACTATGCACTTATAGGGTTATATATACTTGTATATATACTTGTGCTTATATGTAATATACAAATATATATGCTTATACTCATATATAATGTAACATATATACTTATTATAGAGGATTATATGAACGTGTATACTTAAATACTTGTACACTTATAGGATTATATGCATACAACTTTTGATTGCAATGCTTTTATTCACATAATATCACATATGATATTGATAGAATAATCTTTAATGAATATATTTAAAAATATTGTATACTTCTTCTCATTTTGTTATTTGTTGTATATCCTCGTATGAATTTTATATAGCAATAGACTTATATAACTAAATAAGTGTACGTATATATTCCTATCGATGTATAAGTATATATGTAACTATATAAATACATGGCTACATAAGTATACAAGTATAGGCCTATGTAAGTATATAAAGATATACCTATCTATTATAAGATAAAATATATACTTATGTACTTAGATAATTATACAAAATTGTCTACTTATGTACTTGTACTCATTTGTAATATACAAGTATATATACTTATGTTTGTTTCTAGGGTAATATATGTATTTATGCACTTATAGGGTAAGATATATAATATATACTTGTATAGTTATATCATGTTATTTAAAGAATATCACCTAATGAGTTTAATAAAATAATCTTTAATGAATAATTTAAAAATGTGCAATCGTTTTTTAGAAGGTTGCAATTTGATGACCGGTTTTGAGACGGATGCAAAAATGGTCGCTAAGTTGTGACCGTTTTCCATAAGGGTAACAAATTTACAACTGTTTTTGAGACGGTCACAAAGTTGCGATCGTTTTTTAGATGAATGCAAAAATGGTCGTTAAGTTACAACCATATTTGATAACAGTCGCAAATTTGTGAGCAGTTTTTTAATAGTCACACATTTGCGATGGTTCTTCAAACTGATGCAACGTTGAGACAGTCTCGAATTTACGAATGGTTTTGAGACAAACGCAATAAATATTGCCAAGTTGCAATTGCTTTTATAACAGTCACAAATTAGTGACCATATGCAGACAATCACAAATTTGCAATTGTTTTTAGACAGATACAAAAATGGTGGCTAGGTTGCGACTACTCTTGATAACGGTAGCAAACTTGCGACCGTTTTTGAGCCGGTCACAATTTTGCGACCGTTTATGAGACGGTCGCAAACACAGTTGCTAAGCTGCGACCGTTTTTGAGACCGTCGCAAATTTGCAACCGGTTTTGAGACACATGTAAAAACAGTCACTAAGTTGCGACCGTCTTTGATAACGGTCGCAAATTTATAACCGCTATTTAGACGGTCGCAAAGTTGCATTTGTTTCTAAGACGGATGCAAAAACGGTCGTTGAGTTGCGATTGTTTTTGATAGCGGTCGCAAATTTGCAACCGTTTTTGAGTCGGTTGCAAGTTTTTGACTGTTTTCAGGACGGTCGTAAAAACGGTCACTAAGTTGCAAAACTTGCAAGTGTCTTTCTAAGCGGTCGCAAATTAGCGACCGCATATAAGACGTTCGGTAAATACGGTCGGTAAATAGATGATTTCTTGTAGTGCAAGTTTGAAGAGCAGTTTAAAAATGTGGACACACACCTTGTCTAGCCATAGTTGGCCATTTATTATCTCTCGTCATCTAAGTTTCAACATGGTATCAAAGCTAGTTTAAAAATGTGGACTCACATCTTTTCTGGCCCATACTTGAGCATTCATTGTCTTTTCTCACCCAAGTTCAGATGTTCATGTCTGGTTTGTGATTTGTGATTGAGTGGGGTTCTAAGGCTTGTGTATATTAAGCCACATTGCCACGTGAGTGCTGGTCTTAATAATATTATATCATATTGGCCAATTTGAGAAAAAAAAATATATGGGTTACATGAGGATGAGGTACCACCACCCATTGATTTAAAGTTTTGAGTAGAAATGGGCTTCACCTTATGTAAGGCCAAGTTTCAATATGATACCAGAGTCAGTTTAAAAACGTGGACTCACACCTTGTCTAGCCATAGTTGGCCATTTATTGTCTCTCCTCACCCAAGTTTCAACATGGTATCAGAGCTAGTTTAAAAATGTGGACTCACGCCTTGTCTGACCCATAGTTGAGCATTTATTGTCTCTTCTCACCCAAGTTCAGATGCTCATGTCTGGTTTATGATTTGTGATTGAGTGGGGGTTCTAATGCTTGTGTATGTCAAGTCACGTTGCCACGTGAGTGCGGGTATTAAGAATATTGTCTCACATTCGCCAATTTGAAGGGGGAAATATATATGAGTTACATGTGGATGAGGTACCACTCATTGACTTAAAGTTTTGAGCGGATATGAACTTCACCTCATGTAAGCCCAAGTGTTAACACTTATCAGTAGATTTCGGAGGTAAAAAAACCTGGGGTAAGAGTAAACAACCTAATTTAAATTAGATGGAAGGCTTAGAGTTGGATATAATACATGTGTTTAGGACCTATAATGTTAGTAAATGTGGTAAGGATTTTTTTTTTTTTTTT